>JALJCO010005692.1:0-600000 GCA_023101725.1 Atherinomorus stipes
TATTATCAATCTGACTTGAATTTATCTGTTAGGCACTCCGAGGTGACATTGTCATGAATTGAGGCTATACAAATAAAGGTCAATTGAATTGAATTAAGTCCTTCTCTATGGCAGCTTTGGAGTTGGCCGGCCTCTTGACATAATGTTAAGCTTTTCTGGAAAAGTTCGCCTTGAAAATATTTTTAGTCCGAGACCAAGTCCATTCCTCTCCTCCTCGTGCAGCTGCTTTGTGGATCTGTGGCATTACGCTTTAACTCAAGTGTAATGATGAGTGCAGATCACTGTAATACATGTTATGCTAGCTGAACTTGGCTGTAAATGTTTAGCTCTAACTAACCAATCAGAGGACGGAAAATGCTGATGTACATACCTTCTAGCTGGCCACGTGAGGCAAATTTGAAATTTGATTATTAAAGAAAAAGTCCATGTCTAATATTGTTAATGTTACATCCTCCAGTGCTACTGATTCTGAAGGCCCTGGGCAGGTTAGATGGCAACACACAGGCTGAAATCTGATTGGACAAAAATCTTGCAACCACTTACATGTAATGGAAGCACCGCAGCCAATAGAAACGTTAAGAAATGAAGAAAATGGATTGTTGGGAATAAATTAATACAGTTGCAGTAAATGAAATTGGAATTTAGGTTGTAAATGTAAGTTAGTGCTTCTGATCGTGTTTATGCCAGCAGAGGAAGTGTTGCTGGCCCTGACCGCCCAGCACTCATGTATCATTTACTTGTATTAAAAACAATCAATTTTCTTAATTTATTTTATATTCACCTAATGGGGAGTGTGTGTGTGTGTCACTCTGAGCAATCTTAGAGGGGACTTGTTTATTCTGAACCAGCCAACAGTGGACCCCTGTCATTATATAAGAACCAAGTGGGGACTTTGTCTGATAGAAAAATATTACTTAGTGTTTTCTCAGTTTTATTATTTTGTAAAATTTTTTGGTCTGTGTCTTTTTAGGAGGGGAAAAAAACATTTGGCTAGAGAGCCTTTACATGATCTAGTGGCAAATAATAGACATAAAAATGCAGATGGAAATTTTCTCAGAGAAAAAAAAACAAATACAATTTTATGTTTTTAGATCACTTTAGGCGTGGTCACATCAAGATTTAAATATTTTGTTGAACTGATGAAATGCATCTTTAAACATTATTTTATCCTGTGTCTGACAGGCTGCAGGCCTCTCACTCATTGGAATGTCATTGTCATGCATTTCCTTTTGTTGGAGGTAGTCCCCACTTTGATATGTAGACTTACACTCAGAGATCCAGGTCCCCTCTTGGCAATTTCTTTTTTAAAATTAAAAGTCAAATTTTTAGTTATATTATGGTAACACAGCTTAAAAGTAAATGTTATTTTGGGTTTTTGTTTTTTCAAAATGACCAGAAACAGAAGTTCCCTCTTGGCAGGTTAGCACGATAGTCCCCTGTTTGTAGGGTAGGAGTGTAGGTGTGTGTGTGTGTGTGTGTGTCTGGAGTGAAAATTGATGTAGGCCCCTTTAACCATTATGAGAAATATCAACTGTGTGCAGAACAAGAGCCATGAGGAGATACATGTGAAAAGATAGTGTTCCTATTGATGTCATTCAAATTCAGACCATTTCTAATATTTCCTTTAAAAACCTCCTCCGGCATTTAGATTTTTCCGTGCTAGTCACTGACTAATTCCAGCGAAAACGTGTGAATATTGTCCAGTCTCCATGCTGTACAGCAGGGAGGGCGCATCATGCCGCACAAAACCGGCATGACACTGAATATATATGAATATATATATATATAAATATATATATATATCCAGACGCCGCGGTTCGTCCAGATTCAGTGAAATGGTTTGGAATGAAGTCCTATCATCCAGATAAACAATTAGCTCCATCAGAACTGTTAAAAAAAATTCTGATTTCAGAAGCCAAAACTTTATTTAGGAAAATAATCAGAACACACATTTAAAGAAATCACCAGCGTGCTCGCTCTCAGCACAACTTTAAAAGTAAAAGGAGAAGATTGCTGTTAATTATATCTAAATCTTTTTGCTTTTTTTAAAATTTGCTTTTTAATATATAATTTAGATAAGTAATCTAACTCTTTGCCATCATTGTATCCGTCTGGTATCCTCTCCTCTGTTTATATGCAAACGCACTGCAGTTTCATATTTGGAGGGGAAACTGGATTTCATTCCTTGGGATTTTGCCAAATTGTGTTGTGGCAGCAAATATTTATTCATTTGCAGATGCTAAACACCTAATGAGGCTCTCTTCATCGTTTGCAGTTCAGCACCGGACAGCACCGAGTCAGAGACTCTTATTAACACACGTTTCCTTACATGGAAAGCCTTGTCAGAATCGTGGGACGTTTGTGTGCCAGAATAGCGGGATTTCGGGATGGTGGTATGTTGAAATGACAGTATGTCGGAATACCCGCATGTAACCAGCAAGTTCTATCCATGTTACGTACTTAGCCCGACTTCGAACAATGGCCTCCAAAAATGGAGAATCCTCACGTCGACCCCCGCGGGGCTTGCGCTGTGACGTCACGTTCCCAAGCCCTATAAGTGATTTAGGTATTGTTATAGGCTAAATACTTTTTTTTTTTTTTTAAAGGTAGCTAGATTTGTCGCTAGTCACGTTTTTTTGAAAGGTCGCTGGAGGAGTCTAAAAAGTCAAAGTGCTAAGTCAGCAACAATGGTATGGTTCTCTTCACAGTATGTGAGACATTTTCTGTCCCTACCATCTATGTGTTTGAACTCTCTGTACTTACAGG
Organism: Atherinomorus stipes; assembly: GCA_023101725.1. Classification (NCBI taxonomy): domain Eukaryota; kingdom Metazoa; phylum Chordata; class Actinopteri; order Atheriniformes; family Atherinidae; genus Atherinomorus; species Atherinomorus stipes. The sequence continues at coordinate 2,767 of JALJCO010005692.1, forward strand.
TTTGTTGTCATCCTCTGATGGTGCTAAGAAAAAAAAAGAAACCCTCTCGGGCGTCACTGTGTGATTTGGGGCGTTTAATTTAAGTTTGATTTGGAGTAGGTGTTATCCTCGGCCCCTCTCAATCTAAATAAACAAATGATGGAATGGATTTTTTAAAAAAAATGGTTTTATGTATTCAGTTGATTACAACAGCAAATTATTTTCTTAATGCTTTTTAAAATAACTGTATTATATGAAAAAAAAATCTTAATCCATGAAGTTGGCTGATTAATTTTACTGCACAAAGAAATAATACTACATTTTAATTAAAATACACCATTCCAGATGCAACTTTTGTGTTCAGTCTCCACAAGTTTGTAAGTATTACAAAACTTTAAAAAGTAAAATCACAGCAGCCCCTCTGTGTAAATTTAAGTTACACTGTAAATAACATTTTAGGCCAGTGGTTAGTTTGGAGTTGGGATAGTTAGGTCTTGTTTTGTCATCGTGGTTTGAGTGCATTTATAGTTTTTAGATAACTAGTGCTGCTTCTTTCCCTGTTTGGTTTTTAGACATCCTACATCAGGTTTGTGTTGGTTTCCTCCCTTTTGACTCTCTTTACTTTAGGCTTAGCCTTTCTTTTCTTTTATTTCTTTTTTTTTTTTTTGCCTTACTTTTAATTTAATTCCTTTGAGCAGCATTGCTAATCTCATCTCCTTTTTCAGTTGCCCAGTGTTTTGTGTTTATGCCTTTTTAATTTACCTCCTGGAACAATAAAAATCTTTACTCCACCTTTACCATGCTGAAGCTAGTCTTTTGTTATATTTTTTAGAGCCCTAGCTGAGTCGGGACGTAACACCCAGTTTACGCCAGGGATGCCCAGTCTATGTCAAAGATTCTGTCTCAGCATTTTCTTGTTTTCCTCTCTTTTTGCTTCTGGATTTTAACTTATTTTTTATAGTTTTCCAACACAAAACAAATACATCCCTTCAGCACTGATAATAAAAGACGTCCACAAATAAAAAAAACAAAAACGTTTTAATTATATTTTAATCAAATTGTGAAATATTGACAGAAATCAGCTCACATTATCAACATGCTTCACTGCAACTTCTGAATCAAAAAAGTATTTGTATGTATACTCTGACATGATTCACTGAAAACATTTAATTATCCCACAAAGTCTGATAATTTCAGAAACAATCACAAACTGGTTTTGTACTTTAAGGAGTATTTTGCCTCACAAAGATGGTAACAAGAAATATTTTCTTCATTTATAGAATAGCCAACACCTTGAAGATCTCATTACAGAGTGAAGTGAAAACTTTTATTTTTAAAATGAAACTGTAAGCTATATCAAAGGAGCACAATATAATAGATCCCTTTTACTTTTCAAGGAGTGTCACAAAAGCAAAGTACACATATAAAACACTTCCAATGTTTACTGAAGTGCAGCATGAGTTAGTGTTAAGCTGCATTCAGCCACTACCAACAAAGATGTGGAAGAACAGAGCAAGAGAGAAAAGAGAGAGAGGAAATGGGTGAAGTGAATCAGGTTTTCACCTCCACCAAAAATGCTGTCGTCTTTGTCAGTGGTGTTGACAGTTGTAGACGTAGTGAGGGTAGAAAGGGGGTAGTGAAAGTGTAGAAAGGGGTAGTGGTAGGTGGTTGTGTTGGACAAGTGAAGTTCAGGTCGCTGTCGATGCCTGGTGAGGTGAAGGTAACAAAGCCTGGTTCCCTGTCAGAAATCCTGTCATTGATAGAAATCCTGTCATTGATCCATTTCTCATATCGGGACACTTGGGTGAAGACAGAAAACCCTGATGAGGAATAGTAAAATGAGAGATAACTCTGAATCCCAGTTTGGAGCCAGACGGAGCCTTTTTTGATCACCAGTGGAACTCCAGAGTCTCCCTGGGAGAAGAAAGGAAAGAAAACACAAATGAGGCATTTTCTAAATGCTCTGGTCCAGTGCCCAAATACTTAATGTGCATGATGGTGAAGGGTGCGAATGCATAAAAAAAAAAATCCGGTAGTATAAAAATGCCTGGGTCTTTGTGCAGAGCATGAAACCAACGGAAGAAAGTAACTTCATACTCAAGCTTTTAAACTGCTTTTCGCTGAGTAAAGAAATGTTTTCCCTGAGAGTTACCAAGGTATCTAAAAAAAATAATGTGCGATGTTTTTAATTACCCAAGTTGTCCTGTTTCGTCCATCTTCAAACCCAGCGCACATCATGTTGTCTGTGAGTGAGTAATAGTACTTAAAAGTGCAGTTGCACCTGTTGTTTCCCACGACTGGTACTCTGGCCTCCTGGAGAATGTCCGGCTGGTTGTAATAATAAAATCCTAAAAGGAGAGAATCCAATGAGTTTAGTAGAGAATCCAGTAATGCAATAGAAAGTTAGTATTTTCCAACTTACCAGTATAAGTATAACCAAAGCCAGTGACCCAGCTGGTGATCCCATCATGGAAAGTGCTGTTTGCTGAGGCCAAGCAGACCGGCTGGATGTAATCTGTAAAATTGACTGGAGCAGACAGCTTCAGAAGACAGATGTCGTTGTCAAAGGTTCGCCCGCTGAATTCAGGATGGCAGATGACTGCCTCAACTCCCCGGGACACTTCGTTGTGGCTGGTATCTGATCGGTTGTGGACACCAAGATGGACAACCGCACCACTGAGGTAACCACTTGGAGATAAAAGAAAAGTGTCAGTTTTTAATTTTGTGCATTATATCTACAGTAAGTAGATATGTTACCATCAAAGTATGAAATGGTGGAATTGTATCTAATACCAGCTATTCAATATAATGCTTCAAAGTTTGAAATGTGATTGCTGTTACATACTTTCCCAAGACATTTTATAAAATCCCTTGTGATTAGAAAGAATGACAAATATGATTAAGGCAAAGCATAGCATATGCACGTTGGAGAATATTAGAATGGCTAATGACTAACCAGTATCTCAGTAATAGAGAAGTTTGCATAACCACTGATGACTGTTTCTCAGAGATATAAACTGGATTACGGTGTTCCCCATGGTTTCATTCCGTGCCCTCTCTATTTTAACATTTACATGCTGCCTGTGGTTGATGTCATCAGAAGGCATCACAAACTTCCACAGCTATGCTGATGACACACAGCTTTATATGACAGTGTCTCCTGATGAGACTAAACCAAATAATGCCCTTTTATCTGTAGCCTACTCTAGAAATCAAATCATGGAAGGCAGCAAACTTCCTCCATCTCAACCGGGACAAGATTGAGGTTTTAGTCATCGGCACTGGGGTGGAGAGGGAGAAACTAAATGATAAATTTTGAGCTCTAGCAGTGGAACACGAGAACAGATGAGAAACCTCACTTATATTTGACTTTGAATACATTTTTAACACCTAATTAAAAAATGTCACCACAAGCTGAGCCTCACCATGGTTTTCTTTTTTTTTTAAAAAGTGAGCAAAAAAATCTGTTCAGGGTATCAGGAAGATCTTTATTCTGATTTACCTTAGTGTTGTTAACCTATAGTTACTGCTAGAGTTGTTCTCAAAATACGTAAATAGTACGGAGAAGTTACAATAAAAACAAAACCTCCAAGAAACAGCAGATTTGAGCTACACCAGAGGAAGCCTCAATGTAAATGAGCAAATTAGGCCTCATAGTAAATTATATAAACACTTATAGTAAATATTCTTACCTTCATATTGCCCTTATTACTGACTTGTGTGTCCTCTATCAATTTACTCTACCTGTTGAATTAATGTTTTATTTAGGCTATGCAAATTAAAGGGATGTTGTGTAACTTTTGGCCACAAGAAGCACTAAGCCTGTAACTTCCCACAGGCCACACAACTCTCAAAATTAAACGGTCTCTATCTGTGTTTTGGAATCATGTTTGGAGATCACTTTGATTTTTGTTTTTTTTTTTTTGTGATTTTTTTAGGCGTCCAGTCAGCTCTCCTGATCACTACAGTAAAAGCATCTCTGATGATGTTCTTCTTTGCTAATCCATAGAAAGAAATATCTCTAACTCCCAGCTGCAGTTTATGGATGGATCTCTGACAATGTGAATAGAGTCACTGCAGCACTGGTGCTCTACTGCTGTCCGCCACTGATTTCCTGAGCCAACTTGAGGCGACGTGACAGGCTGTGGCTGCATTTATTATATATGAAAATATCAACGGAACATTGCGCCACAGGCATCTGTTATGTATGCGGATAGTTAGTTATTATCTGAAGCTTTCAGGCAATATTACCAGGAAAAATTGATATTTCTACGGTTGTTGATTTTTTTTAAACGGTTATGATTTTGTTCTCTGTGTACCCGTTTACGTGTAGATGTTGACACACCCGTAGTTAGCATACATCAACATTGCCTGCAACATTGCTTGTAAACTAGCCAATTAACACCATAATAATGATGCTGTTGTGACAATTTTTTACATCGCCATAAACTGTCAGCTATAACAAACTTGTTAATCATGAAAAAATGGCTAGAAAGTAATGAGTACGCAAAATTCTGTGTTAAAGGCATTATAGAAGATGTTTCTTTCAACAATTGTTGCAATATTCAATGAAACTGGGTTAACTCCTCCATGCACTATGATTAATTAAAAGCTTTAAATATATAAATATTATTATACATCAGCTATGAAAGTAATGGTGCTGGAAAAAACATCCTCCAATCATCTCTGCATTCCATGTGTTTTTCATTTGTCCATTGCCCGTCAATCCCTCTGACAACCGCAGTGACAGTGATTGACATCAATTCAACGGGTAATAGGCGAGACTGATCAATGAGAGTGATTGATTGGCGAGAGTAATACTGTGTGCCGGAAGCTGTGCATTCTCGTCTGAAGTTTGTAATGGGTAGCGATCATTCTGCTAGCAGTTAGCAATGTTCAGACAATGGCATCTGTTTTACTTGCCTTTGTGCCATGATGGGAGTATCTGTACCTGCTGTCTGCTAAACACCGGAGTGGCACGTGGACGTTGTTCTGTGGCCGGGGGAGGGAGCTGCGGATCTAGCAGGTTGGTCTTGCGTATGCACATTATTCACAAACTTGCTAACAGTCTTTACTTTCTGAAATGCTGAAAACATCTTCTATAGCTCCTTTAATGTCAACTGATTTTTATTTTGAAGCTCTAATTTCTCATCAGTATACTTCTGTCCAGCCAGCACATCTTGGGCTTATTGTTTGCCAGTGGATGGAGTCTACTTTAATCAAGTCCCACTCTGCAGTATTTCTGAGTTTAAAAAATTTCCACTGGACTACTACTGATGAGATTATCACAGAATCTGTTGGTTTGTATTTTGGTATTCTATAGCTATAAGAGATGTATAAAATTTCAAAGTACAAAGTTTTGAAGAAGAAGAAGAAGAAGAAATTGTATTTATAAAGCACTTTACATTAAAAGAATCTCAAAAGTGCTACAGGGTAAAAACATAATAATAATTTAAAAAAAGAAACAGACAGACAAAAAAAAATCAATCAGGCAAATGCCTTTTTAAAAAGGTAGGTTTTGAAAACGCGTTTAAAAGCCTTCCTCGGTCTGTGGAGCCCACAGGTGGCCTGGGAGGGCAGTCAACATTCTTGGAGCAGCCGAGCAGAAAGCCCGATCCTCCATGGTGCAGAGCTTGGTCCTGTTTGGTTTCAGGTGGTAGGTGCCTGCTTTTATACTTTGATGACTCATTTTCTGTATTGTATAGTATACTAGTCTTCAAAAAGTGATGGCAACTGCTCATTAATCTACATTTTTTAATAGTGCTTTCATTCAACATTTTCTCATCTTTACAGTGTGTTCAAACCAAATGCGATTTGGGCATCAAAAACGTGCCTGACGTCCAAAGTTGGACGCTGTGTCAGTTAAAAGTCAGACGCTTGATTTCCAGCGTCTTGATGCCCCCGACGCGTGTCAAGGGACGTCCAGCCAAGGCTTGCTCAGCGCGCGTTGCGAGGTGCCTCTCCTTTTTTTTTTCCTGTCACTGGTCTGTCTGCACCATGACAGATGCAGTAGAGAGAGCAACTCGTCTTTATGTTATAAACAAAGCTAGGGAACGTCGTCATTGGGCGTCTCTGCTCCATGTCTGGTTCACTAGATAATTCCATGTGTTCTGAGTGTGATGAGTTTCATCATTTACTCCAGGAGCTGCGCACTGGCGAGGGGCGCTTCCAGCCGTCTGACCCGGCCCAGTTTAACAACCCACTGTCCCGATGTGGGGCAGCATTATAAGCCCAGTAAATCCCATCAGCACAACAGGTCATCAAACTGCTGTTCAGAAACCAGGACCATGGGAGATCACAGTTTATCCTCCTCTGTCTTCAGAGAGAGAGGAGATTCCCCTGGTTCTTCTTGGTGTTTCCCATCCTGTCATAAAATGTGTGTCTGTGTCATGATATTGAGTTGCTCTGATTGGTCGACGCCCTGTGTCAAGACGCCAAAATTCAGATTTTCCAACCCTGGCGTCTGCCACCCTCGATACGCTGCAGGGTTTTTATTGCCTCATAGATGCGGGTCAGCCGTTGACTTTGCATGTAAACCTGATGCCCTCGATGCCTAAATTGGGTTTGGTCTGAACACATCGTGAGAGGAATTTAGCTCTTGTGTTTTTGCTGCCTGCATGTTTATGGTATGTTTGGGAAGTAAATATCAGAGGATCATTACCACAGATGCCATCTATCATGACAGCAGGACAAGACATTTTGTGCAAGATAAATTGAAATACGGTAGATTTTAAGAGAGCTAAGTTAAAATGATACTAAATAGAAAATTAACATTTGTTATGTGCACTGTTTTGTTTGTTGCCACAAAACTATGCAAGCTTGCAACAATAATATAGTTTCTTACTTATATGTGCAGTCAGCCGCTGTCAGCACCCATTGGTTGTTGATCAGGGATCCACCACAAATGTCTCTTCCATCAGATCTGATAGCAGCGAACCAAGGCCACCTTCCTGGAGCTGCATTCTCACCTCCCATGATTCTGCTGTTGATCACAGGTCTGCCACAAGCTAAAGAATACAAGAAACAAGTTTAAAGAAATTTAAATCACAAAGTTCTTTCATCTCAATTACACACTGGGTTCCGTAATTTAAAAGTTCTGTTATATCTGTAAAGTTAAAGTACAGGAAAGAAATATTTCATTTTCTAAATGTTTGAGGAAGAAAACATTCCACATTCACTGATCTCATTTGCTTTCATCAAATTAAGCATTATTAGTTAAACTGATAAACCTGGCACAGGGAGGATCACATGACATACAGAACCAATGAACTTCTGTAACTACTCCTGTCACCGAGCTCTATTAAAGAGCTGTATATTTAAGAATATTACAGGAAAAATGTTTTCTTTTGTGCATTAAAGGAGCTAGAGGCAGGAATTGTGACAGAATACACATATATGTCCAGTTTTTCTCTACTAACTGTGATGACGCATTAAAAAACACCCACAACTCTCTCCATTGCCTTGAACAGGTTGTGCTGCATAATGCGCTGCGATTTGGTGGCCAAATTTTCCGTGCGTCTTCTCCCTTTCCTTTATGTGTCTTTCCCTGCTGGTATGAGTATTAAGTGTTGTTGCCTTTCTGCTCTGGCAGGTTCCTGTCACAGCTGTTTTCAATCCAGTTCATCAGCCTGCAGCATGTCATCTGCTATAATGCAGAATAATGCATAATTCTCCTGTTACCTGGTCTTACTGGTCACCCTCAGAAAAAGACGCTTTGGAGCATTACAAGTCACACCTGCACTCACCTGTGTTGACGAGCCTATGGAGGTATTAACCTCCTGATCTTTGTTTCTGAAATCTATGCTTAAAATTTCAATGTGTCTGCATAATCTCTATATTACAAGAACTCAGATTTCATGCATGTATCTCTTTATTCTGTTGATAAACCTATTTCAACTTCATATTATGCTTGCAGTCTGCTGTTTGGGTTTAAAACCCAGTTCTTGGGATATCAAAGATAAAAAGAGAGAGCCAGTGTTTCGGAATGACTGGGATACACTGTGCGATTTTTTCAATCGTTGCTCGCAGCCCCAACTCAAATTGTACGAATCAGCCGCGGAGTTCAAAAGTTCACAGATTGTGATGTTTGTCCTCACACTGTACAAACAGACGCTCGGATACGATCTGACTACTCACACTGTACGTCCTCAAAGACACGTTAGGGTCTTGAACAATCCCGACATGCAACGCAATGAATACAGCTAGTAGTAGAAGAAGAAAAAAATGGAGGAGGAGAAGAAGAAGACGACGACAGTAACAATAACAGCAACAGCAATATTATGCTATCACCAAAAAACTGCGCTGCCTTGGCGATTTGGCTGAGCAGACGTGGGCTGTACGGTCTGTTGGTTCTACAACGAGAACTCCATCCAAATGACAAGCCAGGTCGCCATGCTGCCTCTGGTTTACTTCAGTTTTTGTTTCGCGCATGTGAAATGTGAAAATCTCTGAGGAAAGAGTTCTCAGTCTGGTCGTGTCGCCGCTTCAACATGCGATTCACTCACGAGCCACAACCAAAATATCAAACAGGTTTGATTTTCTTGCAACTCACGATTTCTGATCGGGAGCTCGTCATGAGGTGCCAATCGCCTGGAAAATCGTCTCAAAAACGGCCAAAAATCGCACAGTGTATGCTGGGCTTAAGGTGGGCAGATATGGGTCAAGCCGGGTGTCGCTGTAGCAGTGGAAAGTATGCACTGTTTCAATTTTCAATCGTTTGTCTCTGTTCGCTTCAAAATCAAAACAACTATGGCGGCGGTGAGGAGAACTTTGTGTGGACAGATGAGGAGGTGGAATTACTTCTCCAAACGGCACTCAATTACAAGCTCGCAATGTGGAGATCCGCTGGGCCTCCATAGCCCGACGTTGTTTTTCCTGTATTGTGTGACGTCATGCGCATGCCACGTGAGCACGGCGTCAGCAGGTCTGTAGGTCCACCATCATCTCTGCGTTTTGGACCGTGCAGACGAGGGCGCAACAGCGTTGCGTCCTCAGGAATTCCACTTCGGAATGAGTCTTCAGATTTTTGCGTCTTCAACCCAGAATAATGCTGTTGCCATGTGAATGAAAGGCACTTCTGATGAAATGTTTTGCTGTTTTTACCCGCAATCGTCCTCGTGTGAACGGCCCCTAAAACCTTGTTGGTAATTTGTCCGATGTTTGTGAACGCCCCATCGATGATAACATTAGAAATACAGCATTAGTAGCTAGCAAACACATGATGATACTAAACATAGCAGGTCGGCATGCCGTGTAACCCAATTATTTGTATTATAAAACTGTCAATAGGAAAGATATCCCAATAGCACAGCTGCTTAAGGATACCTGTTCAGTTTAATAAAGGCGGAGTATCTGGGATTCAGGACGGGCTAAAGTTGCTGAGCAAGCTGCTTTGAAACTACCCTCTCCATCTGGTCTCAGCGTGGATGAGTTATGTCGACTATTAGTGTGAGTGGCATGTTCAGAGAGACCCAGTCGCATCATGTTTGGACCCAAAACTCAGGTCAACCTAAATAGGTCCTCTGTGAAAACACTGCAATTCCCACAGGTGTAAGTATCGAAGGTGACCGGTGCAGCTTCACCGGGGCCCAAACGCAATCAGGGGCCCACAAAGGAAGGGGAATAAATAAGCAGCTGTCCATCAGATTTAGGCAAGGGTTAATAAAAAAAATGCTCGTGTCCATGTAGCATTACTCCCATGCACACTGCTTTGCCTTTTGTTCATCTTAAAAACATACATGAAAAAGCTCTGTAAACTGAAAAAAGCTGTTGCCGTCTGATGCATTTTAATGGGCGCCTATGCAAAGAATGTCCATGTGTATGGAGACAGCTATATGCACTCTGATTGGCTCATTACTTATGAGGGTGGGACTCAGCCAAAAAGGTCAAATGCCACATGTTGCTGTTTTTGTGAATGGAATACGTCCGGTGGGTCAGTGAAATAAGAGCAAGCCATGGGCCCATGCTGAGCTGGTTCTGGTTCAGAGCCAGAAGCATAGGTTCTTTGGCTTTTCCACTGCCTACGCATGCGCTCCTTGATATCCAAACTGGTTTAAATAGGCACCAATTCTTTGGTGGGCCAGAGTAAAGAACCGCTTTATGTCACTTGTGTCAGCAGGTGGAGAAGCAACATAATACGGTTTAAAGGTAGAGTCCGAAGTCCCCGCTGCGTTTCTGTTTGCAAACAGCAGTATTCAAACTGAGCGCCCCTCCCTCTCAGGCTAATGGCCACCTTGTTCTTTAGCCTATTCAGTTTCAAGCCTCTCCTTCAGAGCTCAGAAGTGGGTGGAAGCCAAACTAATATTAACCTGGTTTTCCAACGTGCACTATGTAAAGCTCTTACCTTTTCTTTGTTTTTTTTCCCTTTAAGAGCTCCAGTGACTGGCATCTGCTCCAATCATGAGCTTATTCCCACACAGTGTCATGCCCTTAGCCCCGTCATTGGCTGACGATATAAACAGAAATCTCCACCCAGAAACGTCCACACCACACCAAAACAAAACGAAAGAGCGAATTACTGTACGGCAGGGGGAGAGAGAGTTGCATTCAAACGCACCACTGCATGCGGGTAGAGGCCCAACGGCGTGGATTGAGACGGATTTCACTTGCACAAGTCAAACGTTTATTTTCAGGGAGGGAACTTCGGACTTTACCTTTAATATCGACTGTAATCTTCAAACCATCAGCGAAACGGCTTATAAATACAAACTGGTCGGGATTTGGAGACAGCGGCACAAAGAAGGTAGGATGCTATCCGCCATCCTGGTTTTAGCTGTGTTTTCTGCTCCCGCATCACATCAGCAGCAGAAATGTGTGCGCGTTCACATGAGCACAAGCGTGTTTGTGTTTATGGCGAAGGTGGGGCACAAGGTAAGTCCCCGTCTTCACATTAATTCAGTAGATGTGATGTGGAACAGCTGAAGTGGTTATCAGCTGTGATCAGCCAGATGTGAGGAAACAAATCAACCAACCAGGCAAAATTCTGTTTCCAGACAGAGGTATGACCTGAAAATGACCAATATGGCTTCAAGATGATGTGCAGCACTTATCAACAGTTACTGAACAAGTAGCTTTAGTCGTTGTTGAACAAGGGGTTGCACCATGAAGACGAGGTATGAAACCTTTGTCAGTCAAACAGATATGATACCAGATTATCTCCAAAGATCATACCATGGGTAGATTACCAGAGAAAGACATGTTGGGATACAAGAACCCAATAATCTCTGAATTTCTTGTGAAAGTAATAGGAAACAACTAGAAATTTCTGAGGAAATTTTGTAAGCTGATCATCCAGCCACTGCCTGCTCAGAGATACATGTATGATGAAGTCAGCTATGTCAAAACAAAGCACCTGCTGTGTAACCTGTTGGCATCTTATAGCCAGAATATTAGGTAGATGGATAGAAAGAAAGCGAGATAGACTAACAGTAAGGTAGACAGAGAGATAGCCACAGAGACATAGTCATCACACAGTGAGATAGATAGATAGATAGATAGATAGATAGATAGATAGATAGATAGATAGATAGATAGATAGATAGATAGATAGATAGATAGATAAACAAATTCCCTAGCTCGTGCTGAGTTATTCTGAAATAGAGAGTTAATAAATGAGAAAGAGCTCAAAGAACCTCCCAACAACTAAGCAATGTTTGCAAAGGAAAAGTGGTATCCAAAAAATGTTTTAAACTGTGAGTGCCCAAAAGGTTGAAGGAACCCAGGGATGAAATTTATGTTGCCCCCTAATGTGAACAGAATTTGAATTATGGCAAGTTAAAAACACATAAGAACTTGCATTTTGTCTCAGAATAGAGGAAACTTTTGAATAGGAGTAAATGTGGAGGAAAAGTGGATTCTGAGGCCTGGAGTAGTGAAGCTTGAAATACGTCAGTCTGAGTTTTTTTCAGACTGTGGGTTTCCAAATGAAGCTATGAAGTTTTCTTCTGTTTTGATATGTAAGTTTTGTCTGTTCAATAAAAGCTGCAGTCATAAGTAATGGGCAATTATTTGAGATTAGAAAAAGGCAAAAAAGTTTGAGGGTGTCGGAGGGGTTTGGGGATCTGATCATTTTTATTAAAATTCAACATGTGATTGTGTTAAAATTGTAAAAGATATCAAAATGTCTGTTCAGACAGAATAAAAAAAAAAAAGGTTTTGTAACCTATTTAAACTTTAAATAATGTTTCCATGTGTCAGTATGGCTGAGCTTTAGGGGCCGGTCACACTTGGCAGGGTTGGAGTACATCCTGAGTACAAAGAGTGGGGGGGTAACGTGCCTCACGTTTAAACTTCAGTGTGGCCGATGGCCGCGGCACGGTGCCCAGGCCCACCTCTGGAGATGGTCTGCAACAGTTGCTGGCACGGAACAATTGCGTTATTCACCCACGTGACGAAGATGTAATGACGCCACCTACGTAGAAGCCCTGCTCCTGCTCGAAAACGCGATGAGGAGAAACAACGTGTCTACAAAGCTGATAAGCAGCTCTTAGTGCCACCCACTGGACTGGAGTGAAGCAAGCTCTGTCGCCTACACAAATGCGGTCACATGATGTGGAGGCACACTGGCAATTTTCCAACTTTGCAAGTGTGACTGGCGGCCATTTGTACTAGACTTTTGACCCCAAGTGAGTTGAAAACTGGATCAAGCCAATCGTGCCAAGTGTGACCCTACCCTTAGAGCTCTACAGTGATCTGGGTTTTTGGCTCATTTTGGCCAAATCCCATCCATATATGGGACAAAACGATCTTTGGACTAAGATATCTTCATGGTAACTGAGGTCAGGCACACCTAGATTTATCAATGTGTCCAGTAATGAAAGACAGGAAACAAAGAGGATAGCTTCAGTTAAGGAAGTAGTGGAGGTGTGCATATAGCCCATTTAGGACAAAACTTGTAGAACTTGGAAAATTCTTGGATGCTTACCAGGCTGCTGTGCGTGACAACCTGAAAGACAAACATGCAAAGATGTCAAACAATGATACTTGCATTTTTGAGCATCTGCCAAGAAAGACAGAATGTGTGACACAACAACATGGTGCTGTGCTAACCTCTGTGTACAGAAATCACTTTTGATGAATGAAAACTATTGATATGTTGAACATTATGTCATAGGGAAAGATACCCTCATTTTGGACATTTTACCAAATATACAGATGCGGGCATGAAAAAGTTCCTCTTTCTGCCGACTGCCAGCCACTTACTAGTGACTTGTCTGCTAATTTAATCGCACTGAGAAACGCCTGTGTGCCCAGGGGAAATGATTTCAGAGCATAAATGAATGCCTGGAACAAGGACGTTTCCACACGGCAAGGTTGGACACCATGCGTGATGACGTATTCGTGGGACATTCATTGAGCCAGTGATAGTGTGGTAATAGTGCACTGTTACTGCACCACTTCAGGCAGAAGAAGGCGGAACTTTTTCATGCACGCATCTGTATACTGCAAGTTAATTTATGAAGGGCATTTTCTTTTCTTTTCTCGTACTTTTCATGCTGCATTTGCGTGAAACCGTGCAGACCGACGACCGGCCTCTATGTGAAGACGTGGTCCGTCAGTTACAGTGACATCAGTCCACATCTGATTTGTTGTCATGGCGATGTTGTATTGTTTTCCCTGACCCATGTTTTACCGTCTTTCGCTCGGCTTCATTGATTAAAATGACATCTGGTTTGTTACCAACGGCCGTCTGTCCGACTGCACGTGAACCCAGCATCAGTGAGACGCTGGTTTCTCCCCACTGCAGCGCGGTGACTTTTCAAAGGCATTACCTCGAACTGAGCTGAAAACTCCGGTGTGTCCAGTGAGTTTCTGTGTTTTCCTACTGTCACGCTTCTCCTGAATGCAAAAACATGGCGATACGATATGGCAGCCTCCACCGAGCCGACCCGCTCGATGTGTAAATGAATGATACTGACGGCAAATTTAGAACTTAGAGGAGCACTTCAGTTTGTTGATGGGAGTGATTACTGATTAATGAAAAAACACTTTTGAACCAAATAATCAGTTTTTGTGAATAAATAACAGGATAACTTACACAATATCCCTTTAAAGGTAAATCTTCACCATGGCCAAATCACACTTCAAGTAAAAGTCTCTTCTGATAATGTTCAAGGGATGTTGTCTGTCACATAAAACCATCACCTCTGTCTGGTGAATGCCCTTTTCTTGTATTCGTCCGCAAATACACACAAAAAAGAATGACAACAGTGCTATACTTACTGAATAATAACATTCTGACAGAATAAAATATATTAAAAAATATTCAGAAAGGTAGCACATCACAGATCCCAAATTATTGAGGACAGAGAAATACCAATTTAACCAACTGGCTTGCATCGCAAAAATAAAGCTTTTTTTCTCAAACAAATCACAAGAGCAAAGTTGCTACACAGCTGGACTGTTTGCGACTGATTATTGTTTGAAAAGAGACCCTGAAGATTCAGTCTTACAGATGCTCTGATGAAGGCCCTGTGCTGACACGCATAAGCATTTTTTGTGTGATGCAAGCCAATAAATGCATGAAAACTTACCTTCCACAAGGTGTTTTTCTACCCACATTGAAAGCACCATTCAACGATATACAGTATAATCACATTAAATCAGTCTTTACAGTATTCATACATAATATTATTCTAATGCAGTTATAAAAAATAGAGAAATATTCAGAATATTGAGAGCTATTTTTGTTTTTTAACCAGTTTCATAATATTTAAACCCCCTAAATTGATTGATTTCTCATAATGTGAAGAAAAATCTTAGTTTCTCACCTCTGTACAACAGAATGGTCATCAGAGTGAACCCACACACAAACTGCTGGAAAGCCATTTTTCTGACCTCTTTCTCCTTGTGTTCAGTATTAAATACTTCTTGATCAGCTCCACCCATTGAACCATCAACACATTTCCTTGCTAACAGTAAGCAGCAATGAAGATGAAAAGGAATCAGGTCAAACATGTTGGTCTTGACGGCTAAGTTTAAGAGCAGATCATGTTTTAATATTTTCTGAACCTAAAAAGCCTAATCAGGCACGTTTTAACCCATGGAAGCAATTGGGAAGATAAAGCTGTGTGAATTCTGCATTATAATCAAGAATGTGGTTTTACTGATGGAGAAATAAAATACATTTTCCTGATTTGATGTCAATTCCTGGTGATTCTGACATAGCGTGATCATCCAAAGTTGTTTACATCTGTGTCATCTGAACTTGCTGGTCTAGTTTCCAGTCACCAAGGTATTTTCTCCCTTATCTTCCCACACTCGGTCACCTCTAAATTTCCTCTTGGTTGAGAAGATGGTTAGAAGCGAAGTACTGTGGGGCGAGGTTATGGAGGCACTTTAAAAACAAATAAATGAATTTTAAAATCAATTCTAAGACAAATGGGAAGCCAGAGGAAGCCAAAACCGGAGTAATGTGCTCCCGTTTTTGAAGGCAAAAATGAGCATGTATTCACAATATTCAATTAAAAACCAGATGAATTTACATCGAGACAAAGTAAAGAAGATGCAAGTGAGGAGTTCATATAAGGAAAGCCACCACCATCATACTGTAAGTAGAGCTGTTCAGTGATAAATAAACAAAAACACTGAGCAACAGTAGATAAACATTGACATGCATTACTGTCTTCATTGTCTACATAACTGACACGAAACTAAGCTTGAAATTTGTACAACTTGATAAACCACTCCTTTACACGAACAAGGCTGCAGTGACAGATGACCTAAAAATCCATCCATCTATTTTTTTTTACTTGTCCTGTCCAGCATCATAGCAGCAGAATGATGATCTGCTGCTTTTTTCGTGTCGCACAGATTTCATTTGCTAAGCAGAGCTTTATAGATATAAGGTTCCTCTTGATTATCTGAATTTAGTTTATTTTATTTAACTGGTACACACATCCAAAACTACACAAAAAAGAAAGAGAAAACCCAACGGAAAGCAAAGTAACAGTGCCAGTATCCAGAATGCACCTATTTTCTATACCCACCATTTCCAATGCAGGATTATGGGAAGTGGGCAGTAACTTTGCGCTCGCATTATACCAACATGTTGACAGAGCATACTCTATCTTGACTTTGACTTTTAAATCGTGCACATTCATAAGTGCATAATATAAATTATTTACATGGCCTGATTTACAAAAGGTTTGCGCGTGCTAAAACGGGCGCTATCTTCATTATGCACTCAATAATCCGCAGAAGCTGATATACAAAGCAGGGCAAAAGGAGGTTTGCACCTGTTAAGGGGCAAAATAGCCCCGCTATCCATTTTGCGCCTCTGCTGTAGATGAATATGCAATCTGGGCGTTTCGGCCAGAAGGCACAAAATATTGTGAGGAGACTATGCAAACAACTCAGCTTAACACGCGCAATGTGATTTATCAACCATGCAACGGAAAGCGGGTGCAAAAAATTGCGTGTAATTTAGCACATCTGAAAAGCAGGTATTAACTGGCAGCTTTCCGCAATGATGGCTGAAAGAATGCTGCATACTGGACTGCAGACATGCAGCATTGGGTCAGAATCATTTCTCATGAGGTGTGCAGGCGACATGTCAAGTTTTCATTATTTAATTAAATAACAATCAACATCACTGTTTAACACGGGTTATTCTAGACATGAATCAGAACATCTGCAGCTGCAGCATTATGGTGGTTAAAGCTGACATTATTTATGTGTTTTTATTTTCTTTTATTTTTTGCCAATGGCATATTTCTAAATTAAGATGAGACTTAACTCCTCCACACCGCAGCGACTGCTGCCTCTGTGCTGAGGTTGCTTTTCTGCGTGAAGTTGGCCCCAACCTCATAAAAAACTCAGTGAAAATAACCAGTAATGTCGCACAAACATTACTGGGGGGGCAATTATACAGGTCCAGCGCCTGGCATTGTGCCAAAGAGCGCGCAGTCTGTGCGTGATATCAGACCATCTTCAACAGCGTGTCCTTATCCATGTCTTTAAACTGTCCTCTTCTTACAACCCACAGGGAAACCTGCTGCATTGTTTTTATTTTATAGGCATTATAAAATAACCTGGTGGTGAGTGGGCTCAGATGGTGGGGGAGGATGCCGGTCAGACCTGGCCCAAACGTGTCATGAGGGTCTGCTGGGAACATCTGGCTGAGTCCCTTGTCAGGGAGAGCTTTAACTCCCCCCTCCGGGAGAGCTTCAACCATGGGATGTGGGAGGTGGGGGACATTGAGTCGGAATGGGCTATGTTCCGCACCTCTATTGCTGAGGCTGCTAGTCAGAGCTGTGGCCGTGAGGTTGTTGGTGCCTGTTGTGGTGGTAATCCCCAAACTCGCTGGTGGACACCAACTGTGAGGGATGCTGTCAAGCTGAAGAAGGAGTCCTACTGGGCCTTCCTGGCCTGTGGGACTCCTGAGGCAGCTGGCAGGTATCAGTGGGCCAAGTGGAGCGCGGCTCTGGTGGTCGCTGAGGCAAAAACTTGGACATGGGAGGAGTTCGGTGAGGCTATGGAGAACTACTTCTGGATGGCTTCAAGGCGTTTCTGGTCCACCATCTGGCGGCTCAGGAGGGGGAAGCAGTGCACCATCAACACTGTGTACCTCGACTCGGGATGTCGTGGGTTGGAGGAAGGAATACTTCGAAGACCTCCTCAATCCCACCAACACGTCTTCCGAGGAGGAAGCAGAGTTTGGGGACTCAGGGGTGGACTCTTCTGTCACTGGGACTGAGGTCGCCGAGGTAGTCAAAAAGCTCCTCGGTGGCCGGGCCCCTGGGGTGGATGAGATCTGCCTGGAGTTTCTTAAGGCTCTGGATGCTGTGGGGCTGTCTTGGCTGACGCACCTCTGCAGCATCGCGTGGACATCGGGGGCAGTACCTCTGGACTGGCAGACTGGGGTGGTGGTCCCCCTTTTCAAAAAGGGGGATCAGAGGGTGTGTTCCAACTTCAGGGGGATCACACTTCTCAGCTTCCCTGGTAAAGTCTATTCAGGGGTCCTGGAGAGGAGGGTCCGTCGGATAGTGGAACCTCAGATTGAGGAGGAGCAGTGTGGTTTTCGTCCTGGTCGTGGAACAGTGGACCAGCTCTACACCCTCTTCAGGATTATTCATTTTCAGATATTCATTTTTTGAAAAGTTTACGTAACTCATTGACCACAAATTATTCAGGAAACGAGCTAAATATGTAGAGCTACAGTTACATTAATTCAAGTGGCAAGAAAGAAAAATTTCACTGACCACTAATTGTCAGTAACAGTCATTTCATGATCTCTACATCACGAAGAGAAAGTTAAAGGTTGTTCTACTAAATGCAAGTAAAAAAAAAAAAAGAATGCATTTCAAAAAATCATATTCAAATGTTTTTTAATCAATTTATTTTAAAATCCCAAATAACTCATGAAAAAAGACTTTAAAAGATTACAATCAGTGTCAGAAATAACCATGAAGCAGCTTAAAATGCACATTTCTCATCAGATTTAAATGATGTGATACAGAAAAACAGTTGAAGAGATGATATTGTAATTTCACCTCCATGTTTCTGCTGTTGTCTGAACAATCGTCAAAACTTTGCTGTTATTAAATGTTAACATAAGTGAATGGTTTAAAGACATAAAAGCAAATAATTTCATATTTCATTTTGTGAAGTAACTGCAACAATATTCTTGTAGAACTGTAGTGGAGCGATATGAAAGCAAAGTATAGTCTACTCCAGATGTTACAGTATGTCACATTTACATTCCACCACTGCCAACGAAGACATGGAGCATCAGGACTAGAATAGAGAGAGACATGAAGTGGGTGAAGTGGTTCAGGTTTTCACCGCTCCCAAATATGCTGCCGTCAGTGGTGGTGGGAGGTGTTGATGTTGGACACACGAAGAATGTGTCCATATCAATGCCTGAGGAAACGAAGGGAACAAAGCCGGGCTCCATGCCGGTGACAGTGTCACTGATCCATCTGTGGTACTGAGACACACGTGCGTAGACTCCGGGTCTCTTCGGAAGGCCACAGCCAATCCCAAAACTCACAACTCCACTCTGGACCCAGTAAAAGTCTTGTTTGGACACCAGTGGTCCCCCTGAGTCTCCCTGTGTTGGGGAGAAAAAAAAGAAGAATAGATTAACTGTTGTAACTCACTTCTGCCGGTTTTATTATGACTCTAGTAAAGGTTGGGGTGGGGGTCTCAGGGGGTTGACACATCATTGTAAAATGAAATAAGAATAATAATAAAAAGCCTACAATTATTAATTAAACTTGGGACTTTTATCAGGGCTGTCAAATTAACACATTACAAAGATCAATCTGTTAAAATAATGCGTAACATTTTTTACAGGTCAAAGGTCAAGTGTAAGAGTAATACAATTTTATTAGCAAAAATCAAGTCTTGCTTTCATTGCTCAAATCTCACTTAAAAGCATTCTTGCAGCTTAGAATGAGTTAACTACAGTATTGGTTACTTATCAGTTATTTCGGGTGCAGGGCACCCATGAAGATTTTCATGACTTCAGTTACTCTATATAGAGGTTATCGTTTTTTCAATAAAGCCAATAAAGCCTAATACAAGAGACCACAGCAACGGCAAAAATGTTTCACATGGAAAGGTGCGAGATTTAGCACCGGACAGCAACCATGCGACGCATCTATTCCAGATGCATAATTAATGAAAACAAACAACTACGCATTTGTAATTTTGTTTTGGATCACAACATATCTTAGGAAATGAGATTGATGAAATTAATAACATAGGCTACAAAGTGCAGCCCCAACGAGAAGTGCAAACAGTTTATGTCTAGCGTTTCGGCCGCCCCGTGCTCACATGCTGCAGCAAGTAAGTACACAAACGTTCTGAACGCTGACATGTCGCCAACAGCAAGTATGAACCAGTGATGTAATGTGCAAGTTGGGTAGTGAGTTAAACCTTGGCGGGTCGGGTGAATTCTTGAGGGGATTAACTGGGGCTACACAGGTTTCTGATGGGGCTATAGCACCCCCTAGCCCCCGGTGTAGTGCCGTGCATGACCATGGATCATTTAACTTTCCGTTTTCCATTAAATGGAGGACCAGATAGTCTTTGCCCCATGAGAGGAAGGAAAAAATAGCCAAGAAAAGAAAACGAAATGATATTCAGGAGAAAATGAGTCTACGTCTGTAGCATTTGCCAGATATCCTCTCTCTAATCAGACAGAATAGACCAAATTAATACCAATTTCTTTTCGCAATTTAATTTATCTGCACCAATAAGGTGACAGAATTATGTTTCTTTCTGTAGCTCATCCCATTCTGGAGGGACACTTGACCTTTTGCAACATATTGACATTTAAACATTTGTGACTCTCCATGGCCATAGTCGTGTAAATAACGCGCTTAAACGGTGAGCCTCAGACAGTATTGCATGGTTGTTTGCATTAAATTAGCGAACCACTAGATGGGAGTAATTCTTACACACTAGGGCTTTAATGGATAAACATCAGTTATCACTCGTTCCACTTGACTGAATATATGTACCGTCCTCAAATTTATTCATGCATTTCCATTAAAGAAAAGGCTAGATTCACAATAGTCACTCAAATAACAAGAAACTGAAAAATTTATAATAAATAAAAAAATTTGCTAAATTAAATATTAGTGAAATAAAATACTATTTTTGAATTGTGGTTGAAATTAAATAATAATAATAATAAAAATAATAATAATAACCAGACAACCAAAACTGTCCAAGACAAAGAGCACCTTGCTGATGAACAGTGGGCCAAAATACCTGTCAACAGGTGCAGCAGTCTGATTGAACGTTACGGAAAACAGTCCATTGCAGTGACTGCCTCAAAAGACGCTCAACAAAATATACATATATTCAATCATACAACTTGTCCAATTAAGGGTCGTTAGGGTCCCTGGAGCCTATCCCAGCTATTATCACCATATACTGTATACGTGAAATTTGAAATTCTCTTATTTAGTGTCATGCACTACAAAAGGTGCCCAGCCCACATGGGCTTCCAAGACAGAAACAAACTGTAGGCAGTCATCCACATACAGTATACCAAACAAAGAGTGTCCTCTTACGTTGAGACCAGGCACTTAACAAAAAGTGAGCCAAATAAAATACCTTATACTTGAACAGACACTTGAGTCTGTCCTCGTATGACAATGTGAACAATTACATCTACGTCAGACAATTTACAGAATAACTGCTTTCTCAATTCATGATATAAAGGCAAAAAAATACAAAATGTAGTTCATTTTCAACATCATTTACTGACACAAACAATATGTATATTCTTCCTATAGGGTAAGTACAGATCTGTCTTGAGAGCCAAAGGCTGTGTACCAGACTGAACTGAACACACACTAAACTCTGAGCTCTACTTAGTTTCAGCGTCACATACAATAGGACTATGGACAATGTCAACAACTGGTGGACCATGTCAACCACAATGATCTTTTACCAAAATATAAATTCTCAACTTTGGCTTATACAACTCTTCCTTTGACCATATATAATATATCCAGTTGTTCCAACATTATTTGTACCCTCCCATTAAATAAGGAAAAAAATACCCATTAGTAAAACAAGATGAAATCGAACGAAGTAATAATATATAAAAATTTTATGAAAATCATGAATTGTGGTTTAACAGAAATATTAAAAACAAACAAACAAAAATTAAAATAAGGAAACAAGCATGATGGGTGAGCTCCTGAACACAAATTTTGCTAAACAAACTTTTGAGGCAATCACTGCCATGAAGTGTTTTCTGTAACTGTTAATCCGACTTGTGCACCTGCTGGTGTTTTGGACCACTGTTCATAATCAAGGTACTCTAATTTGTCTGGGACAATTTTATTTATTTTATATTATCATATATTATTTTATATATATTCTTTTCAATTACAATTCAACAGCAATATTTCATTTCACTAAATTGTGATTTAGTATTTTTTTTTTAAATTTATCATTACTTTTTTTAGTTTCTTGTTATTTGAATAACTACTGTGAATTTGGCATTTTCTTTATTTATATATGTATATATATATTTTGTGTATATATATATATATATATATATATATATATATATATACAACTTCAGTTTCCTAACTTTCTCACAGAAGGGAACCTCTGTGTAAATATTTACAATTATTAAGCAATTGTCAAAATATTGCACATAAAAAAAAAGAAAAATTACAAAAAGATTTAGTCACCTGACATGAATCCTTCCCTCCGTTTCTGAGTCCAGCACATATCATGTTCTTTGTGATTTCAACAGAGTCTTTGTAGTTACATCTGCATCTGTTGTGTCCCACAATGGGCACTTCTACCTCCTGCAGAGTTTCAGGTGGAAAACCACCTGAAGCTGTAAATGGAAAAATGCAAAAATTGAGAGATTTGTTGGCAGTCTAGAAGCAGCATTGTAAAAGAAAAATAGTATTTTGTATCTTACCAGTGGTACCAAATCCAGTGACCCAGCTGGAGGTCCCATCATGGAAAGTGCTGTTTGATGATGCCAAGCAGACTGGTTGGATGTAGTCAGTAAAACTGACTGGAGAAGACAACTTCAGGAGACAAATGTCATTGTCATTGCTGAGGGAATCATATTGGGGATGGCAGATGATGTCCTCAAGTGTCCGAGTCATCTCATTGGGGTTGGGACCTGTTAGGTTTTGGCGACCAAGATGGACGACTGTATTGCTGAGGTCATCACTTTAATGGAGAAAAAAGTGTATTAATATTTAATTTCCTTTAAGACAGTCAGTATCATTGTAATCTTTCCCCTCATTGTGTACAATGGGGTCAGTTTATATGAAAAGTGATCTCATATTAATTAAGGGCGACTGTGTGACGTCAGAGTTTGGCTTTACACACCATGGCACATGCAAACAGACATAAATACACCGGCCACTTTGAACGTGCACTGTGTCTAATTCAGCAAAAAAATGCAAGAAGACATTATCAGAGATGGAGAAGTTGAAAAAGACAAAATATAGACAGAAGTCAAGATAAGGCTATATACAGTAACAGAAAGTTGGTTTTTCGTGACTAATAATGTAAATGTGCAACATTACATTCTTACTTTGTTATGCAGTGAGCAGCCGTCAGCACCCATTGGTCGGTGATCAGCGACCCTCCACAAACAAAGCTGCCATACATGTTTAAAACTGCCTGCCAGGGCCAGCTTCCTGGGGGTGCATCCTGCCCCCCTACAATTCGGCCGATGGTCAAAGCTTTGATACATGCTGACCAAAGAGAAGAGACAAATGTTAAAACTGAGATGGTGCAAAAACCACATATATTTCATGAACAGAATTGGTCTGGGTTAGAGATCTCCCTGTTTTTGCTTTTCTGCACTTGCAGGCAATATACAGAAATTTGAATGCCACTAAAATCATGAAAGTTCAGCAAAACTTCCCATGTTCCCATGTTATGGAAAAGCTTCTGAGCATCATATTGGTGATACACGTCATAAAGGACACAATTGTTCTTATGGTTCTTCAATCTCTTTGAAACCCATATAGTTCACAAGTGAAGATGCAGTTCGTGAGCAGGGCCACGCTTCAACCACACCTGTTTTCAGTCTTACCAATCACCAAACAAGCCTTAAATAATTGCTCACCTCTTCAACTCAGTTCCTCATTCTCTCAACGATTTACTGATGTACCAGCCTGGCTACAGCCATGCCACCCATCCAGTCGACCTTCTCTACCTTGCACCTCCAGGTTTGGAGGGTAACTATGTTGACTCAGCGCTGTTGTTGTAACCTTCTGTGATCATTTTTGCTCAGCCAGTCGGGGTCTCACATCCCAGCCTGCGCCATGCCGCTCCTGGGACCTGACACCGGACTTTGGGGCCTGGCACCTCAATTTTATTCTTTGGGGATTACCCTCGACTCCTTTTCCTTTCAGGCCCCCTTGCCTCTGGAAGAGGTCCAGCACATCTCGCTTCTCTTCTCCAAATTTCTGCTGGTGGATGAGTGCTCAAAACAGCAACTGTTGGCCCTCTTAGGTCATCTGTTTATGCCATGAGCATTGGCACCCAC
Source organism: Atherinomorus stipes (assembly GCA_023101725.1). Taxonomy (NCBI): domain Eukaryota; kingdom Metazoa; phylum Chordata; class Actinopteri; order Atheriniformes; family Atherinidae; genus Atherinomorus; species Atherinomorus stipes. Next base: position 26,741 of record JALJCO010005692.1, read on the forward strand.
ATTGGCGCAGCAACCACCTCCAGATTTGTTATATTAGACTAAAAATATTCAGTTACTCAGACACTGGTCTTCACAAGTCTATCGTTCACAATAACCTTTCAGATATATGTAGAGCTCACTCATTTCTTAGCTCTGGTCACTCTTAATTTGGGGGTTCCCTAAGCCGGACTCACAACAAAAAGACTACACCCCACCCTCGGTATTCCTCTGGCTCATCATGGGATAGCTTTCAAACCTTCGTTCAGTAAATCATCATCCTTATATTGTTGTGGCATGGTCCATGCTAGTGAAACCGGCTTTAATGTGAATACAAAAAGTGTTAGACCTTATTAGTTAATGAATTAACTTAAGTTAGGGAGCAGCAACCACTCCTGCTTCCAATCTTACTAATCACCAAGCAAGCCTCAAAGGAATACTACACCCACAGAACGATGTGCCTTCATTTTCTACTCACCCTCATGCTGAGCAAGACTGTGGAGCACTTTTTTAATATCTCAGATGCAGCTGGAGTTAGGACAGGTTTTCATTTTAGCCCAACTTTCATATAATGGAGTTCACTGGCGAGTGAACCAAAAAGGTCCATAAAAGTCCACAAAACTTGTCAATATTCCTCCATACTGCTCGTCCAATGTAATCCAAGTGTTCTGAGTGGGTAGCGTCCATAATTTACTGGGAACCACATCATTTAGTATATTTTCATAGCCTAAACGGTAGAACATCTAGGTGCCGCAAAGCGCGCCCCTGCAAGTTCCTGCGGAGGCCTCGGCAGATGAGATTGCGGATTCTCTTTTTCTTTCTTTGTTTTAAATCAATAGCCAACCCCTCTTGTGTTTGTCCACAGCTTTAGCGCTCTTAGCACAATGTAAACAGTGAATTTCTTCCTCTACACTTGCATTATTGGCAGAGTAGGCGCTGAACGCAGTGGATTCCGAAGTGTCGTGAACTCGCAGGGGTGCGCTTTGCGGCAGCTAGATGTACCATGGTTTAGGCTATAAAAATATACTAAATGATGTTTTGGGTAAATTATGGACACTACCCACTCAGGGCATTTGGATTACATTGGACGAACAGTATGGAAGAATATTGCTAAGTTTTTGTGGACTTTTATTGACCTTTTTGGTTCGAGCCCCAGTGAACTCCATTATATGAAAGTCGGGGGAAAACGAAAACCTGCCCGATCTCTGGCTGCATTTGAAATATTGAAGTGCTCCACAGTCTTGCTCGACATGAGGGTGAGTAGAAAATGAAGGACGATCATTCTGTGGGTGTACTATTCCTTTAAATACCTGCTCATCTCCTTAACTCAGTTTCTCGTTCTCTCTGTGCTCTCCCTTTCCCGCCCTTTCCTTTCTGAGCATTTCCTCTCTGCCTTCCCCTTTTGCCTCGTCCGCTTGCTTTGTTGGCCTTTCTTATGCTGCCCCTTCCGAGTCTCTTTGCCCGCCCCCCATCTTCTCTCCCGTCCTGCTCCTTCCTACTCTCCTCCTCCTCTTCCATCATCTGATCATCTTCACCATTTTTACTTTACTGGCTCTTTGTCCGCCTCCTCTTTTTTCAGGATCCATCTGAGGGGGGTTCCTGAAATCGGACTCACTACCAAAAGACTGCACCGCCACCCTAGGTCATCAACGGATCACATTCTTTCATTTGTTCAATTAATATTGTTGTGATGTGGTCCGTGCTAGTGAAACGGGCTTGAATATGAATGACAATGAAAGTGTTGGTTCTTTGTTTTCCATTGTGATAATGCTGGCACAAAATGGATAAGATCTTTGGTAGAGGTTGAACTTGAATAACCATCCCTTCCCAGCCCCAGTGTTCTCAGGTATTTCAAAGAAAAACTGTTGTTTTGTGCTAGTTGTGATGTGAATAGAATGTACGCGATTCATCTATTGTAGATATGACAAGAAAAATGTCTCTTGGATGCTTACCGGGCTGCTGGGAATGACAACCTGAAATATAAACACAGATAAGTTAAACCAGCCATGTCAGGGCGGGCAGTGACACATATTGTTATATGCTCAGTTTTAGAGAGACTTTAAATGGGATTTATTGATTTTATAAGATTGCTCACAAGTTTAAAGCATGTTTTGCCAAACAGATTGTCAAGTTTTTTGTTATAACTTTAAATGTTTTAAAATTTAGAGTAATAACCAGACTTGATTATTTTAAATTGATGATTTAGTAAAGTGACACTTGGCCGTCACACTGATTTAGTTGGTATGATTCTACCAAATAGTTTCTAGGGGTGCAAATCACATTTCATTCGACAATGATCTAATGCTTGCAGAAATCACAGGTTCTGCCATGATTTCGATTTTAAATTGATCTGAATCAGGAGTGATCAGTTTTACCAGATTGGTGTGATAAGTCACCACCATTTCTGTCAGATCAAAAAAGCAACTAAGTCTACTCTTGACTTCAATCAGACATTAAAACGAAAAAAAAAATTTGCAATCTTAAAAAAAATAGGTTGTTAAACAGCTTTGAAACTTGATAATATCTTCGCAGGATACAGTGAAAACCTTACTACTAAAACCATCTGAAACCAAATATTTTTAGAACTTTATAGCAACCGAGGTAGTACAAATCTGACTTTGACAGAGGTGTCAGAAATAGGCTAGAAGTAGAAAGTAGAAGTCCTCTCCAGCAGTTTTCCAACCAATCACTGAACCAGCTGAGTTTAGCTCCTCTGCCAGGTAAATGAGCTCGTTAGTGAAAACACCTTAAATGTACTGGCAGATCCAAAAACATGGCAGGATTTTTACTCAAACTACTTTTACTTCTACTTTTCACACCTCTGGACTTTGATATAATTACACACCGCATCTTTGGATACTGTTTTTTTTTTCTTCATCAAATTAAATTAGACATTTTCAACAGAACACAGCAAATGGACAGAACATATATATATATATATATATATATATATATATATATATATATGGTATGTGTATATATATATATATATATGAAGAGTTCTTTTCCGTAAACAGTTTACTCCGTTTTTTTCTAAATGGTGGTTAACTGCTTCTGCAAATAAGCTCATTTACTTTTGGAATATTTTCACCAAATCACACTCAAATGAAGTAGAGGGTTTTTAATGATGCTAAATGGAGATGGGAGGTTTGTACCCGACTGCGACGAAAAGCAGTTAACTCTTTTTTCTAAAAAGTGGTTAACTGATTTTGGAAAAGAACTCTTCATATATATATATGTGTGTGTGTATATATGAATATATATAATTTATTTATTGATGTTTGATCCATCATAATTTAGATTTACGCTATTGGCTCACTGATTATTTCTGATGTACAGTTGTCCTCAAAATTATTCATACCTTCTAATTAAAGAAAATACTAAATTCACAATTCATTTGGGGGGGGGGGGGCCTAGTGGTAGGGGGGGGGGGTTGGGGGGGGGGGGGGGGGGGGGAGCCCCCGGACGCTGAAGAAAAATGCGGGGATCCAGAGCAAGATCCTACCCACCCCAACGCCCGGGGAGTAGCGGTCCCTCCTCTCAGAGAAGAGAGGGGGAAAGGAGAGCCAAAATCTCCTCGGGGAACAAAAAAAAAAAAAAAAAAAAAAAAAAAAAATAACAAAGTAATAATAATAGATAAAAAAAATTCTAAATTATAATTACATTGTTTTTAAATTGTGGTAGCAAAGAATATTTTTAAAAAGTAAATAAAACCTGATCCAGACATATTAGGTCACCTTGCTCATAAATGGTGGACCAAAATACCTGTCAACAGGTGCAGAAATCTCAAAACACTTAATTGCAGGGTTTGCGTCAGTGTTGCCCCCCCCCCCCCCAAAAAAAATCTGTTCAGGAGCCCCATCTTACTTGTTTAATTTTCTTGTTTCTGTTACAACACAATTCAAAATCAATCTCATGATTTTCATAAAAATTTGATGTATTAATACTTTGTTCAATTTCAACTTATTTTACCTATAGCTTGTTTTCCCCCTTATTTAATGGGAGGGTATCAATGATTTTGAGAATGACTGTAGATCAATGTGTCGTTGCATCCCTGGTTGATCAGCCTGAACGTGTTTGTAATAGTCTCAAGGTCAATTTTTGTCCCAGATCAATTTTATGCAATAGCTTTTATTTTTCCCAATGATTCATATTGTTTTTCTGTGGATAGCAGCTGGATAATACCATAAATTCTAATATTTCAAGGAAACAATCATTCTTTCTTACCTTTGCACAGCAGAATGGTCATCAAAGTGAACCCACACACAAACTGTTGGAGAGCCATTTTCAACATCAGCACCTTACTTCAAGTCACAATCATTATATACATTATGCTGTATGCTCAGCTCCGCCCACCGTGTCAGGCTTTCCATCCAGGTTTTTCTTTACTGTGACTTAAAACACACAAAACTTACATAAGGAAAATATGAACTCCAACAAGTTTTTCTAGATGCTTGTGCTCGAGCCCATTGTTGGGGATGAGGGGCGGACATAATCCCATTAATGCATTTACTGTAATATTGCAAAAGAGGTAAATTTTTTATTTTTTTTAATCTGAGATTCATAAAAGACAGAATTAGCCAGGTTTTCCCCCAACATTTAGCTTAAAGTGTTCCGTCATAATAGTGATAGTAAGACATTAAATGAAAAAATGCCCCCCGCCTCCCCTACACTGTTCACATCTGTCCAAATATATTTTTAACAGACTTGGTTTAGCAGCCCTTCCTCCAAACGACCCATACCCCGCCTATGTCATGTAATCCAATATTTACCTGAGGCCTGCAGAGTCTGAGATATACTCCTTGTGACTCCAACACCTTTCCAATTTAGTGATTGGAGGATTGTTGAAAAATGATGAGTTTTACCCACAATCCAGCCTCTCAGCACTTATTCAGAAGTCTTTAACAACTCAGCAAAACTTACATTACTATGTTCAAAAAACAAAGCCCTGAAATAAAGATAAAGATCTGGTTAGCAAATTGTTACTCACTCACTAAAAGAGTCATGGGTTTACTGGCCATAGGCATCCTCACCAGAAAAAAGAACCTGCTGGGCAGCTGGCAGCAACCTTTTTCAGTCACAGCTAATTTTCTCTTGGGTGTTTGAGGCTGGAGTTTTGTGTGTATTTTCCTGGAGAAGCAGCCAAAACAGCCTGGAAATAGATACTATTTACAGCCGGCTGCTACCAGCGCTGCTCGGGGCTTTTTCCCAGTGGCACGCATTGCAAACGAGAGAAACTGAGAGAGTACATGACCTCTTGACCCCCACTGTCTCTCAGATAAGATGTTGAAATTGCATCTGTCTTTAAAATAAGTTAAGGGGCAAACCCATCTGTTTTGGGTCACATTTTAAGAGTTTGGGCAAAGGAATTGTTGCCCTTTAAGTATTAAGAGTAAGAGCAGTTGCTGCTGTTATATGGAAAAACCTATTATTTGGCCACTAGCAGCGTTTATTTTATTATTGTTTTATTATTGTTTGGATGTTCCATTATGAGCATGGTCAGCAGTTTTGGACCACGCTGGACGTTCAGCTGCACAGATACACAGTAAAATCAGCAGTGTTGGGGCAACACTTAAAGAGTCAATTTTAACACTAAGCCAGGTAACATATGGTCGTGCCCTGTACAGTGTTAAAGTTACACTGGACCTAGTGTTGAATTTTTAGTGTTAATTTAACACTGATAAGAGTTAATTTTCATTATAGAGTTAAACTTGATCAACACTGACATTGTTAATAAACTTTTACTCTTTGAGATAAAGCAACAACCTATAGTGTTGCTTTAATATGTCATTAAACATGTGGTTGACACATCAAATTCCGTAACATTTTCCACAAAGTAATTTATTTCAGATTAATGGTGACTTGCATCCATTCAAGGTTTAATTGAGGATTCTTGTCCATGATTACCTTTCTGGCAAGTTGAGATTGTGAAGAGGCTTTGCCTATCATCTCCAACACTTCTTTTCTTTAAAAGTTCAAAAGAACACCAAGGAAACGTAAGCTGAGCACATACACACTTCACTCATGGTGCAGGATTGAACAGTGAAGACACACAGTGAAGTTTCTTTTTTGAAACGGGTCTTACCTCTCTTTAAATGATTTCTGCCATTGTTGAATGTTTCTTTTTCTGCTATGATATGAAGTTTGTGTTTTATACCATGTATTTGATGATAAGCAAAATAAATAAACGAAATGAAATGAAATGAAATGCACAAAGCATGATGGGAAATATTCAAACTGAAAAGGGTGGAGCCTCCCTGAGTAACTCTGATGAGAGTTATTTTCTTTGACACTGAAAATAAAAAAACTTGTTTTAACTCTGAAAATTATCACCAGCACTGCTGGTCATCAGGGGGCTTTTTACTCTCTCGGTGTTGGAATTACTCTGAAAGAGTTAATGTGATTTAACAATTCAAATTTTACACTGAGGATTTTGCTGTGTACAGTTGAGCCCAGTACCTGAAGCAGTGAATCTCAGCCAGTGTGAGACCATCAGCCCTGCCCATTGACAGAAAACATATGAAATGAAATGGACTCATCAGATATTGCTAGTGAACTTGAGTAAATTCTGTTTATAAAGTACTCTCTTTGGAGGCATGAGTCACTGAAAAAAAGACTATTTTATTTTTTTTAAATTTTCGCCCCATCCAGCAAGTTGTCAGGATTGTTTGGCACTAGTTCCTCTAAATATTCCATGTAAAACGTAAAAACTGTTCAACTTTGCCTTTTTGGTCTGAGCGATTCGGATTCAAAGCGGAAATTCCCCCAGCCATGCAAATATAGGTCAAAGGTCGGAGAAAGGCTTTGTGTTTATTATTTAAAACCCTTGATAATACTGGGAATGAGTCTGCTTCTGCCTGTTACACTGTTTACAGCAGGTTTATCTGGACTGGGAAGTAGTGTTCAACTTGAGATGGGGTAATATAATATCATGTACTTAAGGTTCAAGATTTTAAACCAATTTTCAAATTTACCAGTAGTATTATGAGCTGAATGTTTTCCTTGCTGCGGATAACAGATAACTCATTAATGCTTCACACAAACTAAACTTTCTTTTTCTTTTTTAAAAATGTTCCTTTTAAAACCATATTCATCTTGTGAAAAGGTGGCTGAATATTTGTCATGTTCTTTTTGTGTTTTCTTTTCTTGTAGGAATGACGAACACAATGTGGAAAATACAAAAGATGTTTTGTTTTGTTTTGAAAGGTTGAATGGATTGCAGAAGAATGGGGAGTGTTACACCCATGACTTCTGACATGGCATTTTATGCTAGACCTTTAAGCAAACAGAGATTACAAAGTGCAGTAAAGTGTACAGAGTTATATTTAACCCTTACCTGCCTGTAAGACAAGTAAATACTTTTTTCAACTTATTCTCTGTTGACTACTGAAACTTCTCTAGAAGATACACTGACTAGAGTACATACAGTCCAATATATATGTTATGGGGATGTCCGATATTATCGGCCTGCAGATATTACCGTCCAATATTGGCATTAAAATTTGATATCGTAAAATATAGGTGTTGGTTTTTTGGGTCGATATTTTGAAAAATGAAATTTCATGAGATTACATTATGGCGCAATGAAATCTTGTGAGATTTTGTTCCATTAGCAACGGTCCAGCATGTAGAAAATTCCCAGTTATTGTGGAATAACTTCATATCCCAGCATTCCTTTCAGTCACTATGGTGCAGCTGCTGCTGCAACAGACTGACTTGCTTTGAAGCTGCTTATAATGTCTGGTTTTAAGTTGTTGGTTAAGTTACCAAGTAGTCAGAAACATTATAATTAGCCACATGTTGGCTAATACCTGCTATTATCTGTTATATGGCAGCCAGATGTCCAAAATAAACTCCTCTGGCTGAGTTAAGGAGATTTTGGGATCTTTGCTCTCAGAGCAGAATATAATTGTATATCTTAAAATATGAGAGATACAACCTCGGTATCGGTTGATAACGGATATTGGAATTTTAGAGTTGGACAATACCGGTATATCAGATATTGGTAAAAAAGTTCATATGGAACATCACTAATATCTGTGTATATATATATATATATATATATATAGATATATATATATATATATATATATATATAGATGTGTGTGTGTATGTATGTATATATGTGTGTATATATGTATATATATGTGTATGTGTGTGTGTGTGTGTGTATATATATATATATATATATATATATATATGTTTATATATACACATGTACAGTTTATATATATATATAAGTAGTTTATATATGTAGTTTTTATATATATGTACAGTTTTTTTTTTCAAATTTTATTTTTAACCACCATTAAAAAGCAATATTTCATTTCACTGAATTATAACTGCAAATTTTTATTATTACTTTTTTCAAGTTTTTGTTTTTTGAGTGTCTGTTGTAAATTTAACCTTTTCTTTAATGGGAGGGTATGAATCGGTCTCTGCCAGTCACGTGACATTTGTTGCTAAGACGCCATTTTCAGCCGAAAAAAGTCAGCGGTCCCGTTTATCAAACAAGTGTGGAAATGAGCGCACATCCGATCATAAAAATGATCTTATGACTGCATCCATGTGTGATTTATAAAATGTTCGTGTCTGACCAAACAACAGAATCTACGTCAGAAATCCATCCTCATCCAGCTGTTTCTGAAGCAGCAGCAGTGACAGGTGGAGGTGGATCAAAGCCTGACCCGGACTGTCGGATCTGAGCCTGACCCGCACAGGGACAGAAGAAACAATAACTTTCATTAGCTAAGCTAAGAAACAGTCTACCGACCGAGCACTTATAGAATATAACTTCAGGGTACAGATTACTTCATAGAAAAGGCGGATCACTTCCTGTCTCCTCCGTGTCTCCAGTGGGAGCTGCAGGGTGTTGTCAGCTGGCAGATCTTGACAGCAGAGTGTTATAACTTCTGATGAAGGCGACAACTGATCACCAAAAATGTCAAGGTAAATCAAACCTTAATATCTCACTGTTGATGTCTGAATAAAGAAAAGAAAACTAGGCTGCTTGTAAGAAGACGGACAGTCGGGCTGCAGAAAGGCGCAGGTGCATGTGGTGGACCAGTGGGATTAAACGCTACTTTAGACTCAGAGAAAATTTGCAACACAACCCTGACCTGTGTGGATCTGTACAGCATCGCTGGCAGCTGATGCAGCTCCTTTCCCCCTAAGACTTTATTAATAAGTTAAAGAACAGAAATACCAGTTTATGAACATTATGCGCAGCCAGAAGGGCGGATGCGCTGGGAACTGCAGCTCCCACTGGAGATACGGAGGAGACAGGAGGCGATCCGTCGTTTTTATGAATTAATCTATACCTTAAAGTTGTAAAGTGCTCAGTCGGTAGACTGTTTCTTAGCTTAGCTAATAAAAATGATAGTTTCTTATGTCCCTGTCCGGGTCAGGCTCAGATCCGACTGGCCTCCACCTGTCAGCGCTGCTGCTGCTTCAGGGTAGAAACAGCTGGATGACGGTACATTTCTGATGTAGATTCTGTTGTTTGGTCAGACAGGATCATTTTATAAATCACACATGGATCCAGACTTTTTTCCACTTAAAATGGCATCAAGCCTGGTTACTTCTGGTTAAGCAACAACTGCTACGTCACTTGGCAGAGACGAAGTTACGACTGTATATGTAATACATATAGACAAATGTTGCACAGCCTTTCTTAGATTCAAACTTGTTTACTTATGTCCACTGGAAGAGTTCAGAGCCCACTTAGAAAATTTGAATGCTTTTAATTTCACTTATGGAAGCAAACAATATATAGTTGGACTATCAGGTTAAGTTTGTTTGGAAGTATTCATTTGAATTTTTGTCCAATGTACATAGGCACTTTGTGAAAAAATACATTATAATTGTATTTATTGCAGAGAAACAATAAGTAGAATCTGTAAAACACTGGCTGACACTCAGTAAAAGTATCTAGCTTGATTTATACCTCTGTGCAGATTTACACGGATGCACAGGAAGGGCACAAAATAACATGACAAAGGGTCTAATCTGTTCATCTGGATTTCAAACTCTCCAGATACGGATCTGATAGCAACTGTAAGAAGCAAATCTAACCAACAATCTATTGCTAACGTTTAAGTTGAAGACTAAAAATCTCCCTGAGTTAATCTGTGTCCACGTACTGGCTGATCAAAGCTTTTGTTGGTGGCAGCAGGATGGATTTTAGGTGGATGGTTATGTAATGAATGGTCAATGTGTAGTCATATTTTACACAAGAAAACTGTTTTTTTTTAAGTGTTATTTTCTTTGCAAAGTCTGGCAAGAAAATGAGAGCATCTTAAAGATTTATTTGACATTTGCTGCAACACCATGTGCAGCATTCAGTATCTCTGTAATGATATTCGATGTAGTCTTCTGAAGTTTAATCTCTCCGCTTAATCAAACAGACAGGGACAGAGTCAGAATATTGACTGAGCAGTGAACGAAAAAGCCTTTCTTCCTTTCAACTGAATGGAAAGCAAAAACTGAAAATAAATACAGAATGCAGGCTTTCCACTTGTACATCTCTGGGAGTGTTATTCTTTTACTTACTAATAGTAATAATCATAAAAACCCAGCTCTCAGAGGCTCAAAATAACATAAAATAAACATGCAGTGTGATGCAAGTAGTGTTATTTAATGAGAAGTGATGAGTCATGCTTACATAATTTACATGTTTGATTTAGGAGTTTTCATCAATCTGAAAAAGTTTCCACAAAGCTGTTCTAGGAACAATTAGGATCACTGATCATTTATAATCCTTCTGACAGGAGTTGTTGAACCTGTCAAACTGATCACAAAGTAGGAAGAAAAAATGAACAGGAAAGCTGAGTCATCCACTGACGTATACTTTGACTTTAATTCTTTTTTTCAAACTAGTGGAGAAGAAAAAAAAATGACTAGGAAAAGAAATCAAACACATGGACTTTTTACGATACAGACAGAAGTAAATAAAGATATCATCAAGACATATTATTGCATTTCATGTTTGACAATGATGGGCTGGTTTAAACTTATTTGCTCCCCTTTTCTGCACCAGCAGTTTACCGATCAATACCGATCAAACAAGTCGGTCAGCATTCTGCTCAATAGTCAAAGTACAAATACTACTAAATAAAGGTACAATAAGTGTACACGTAGACAAAATATTTACCAAAAGTTAGGGGTTATTATAAAAAAAAATATATATAGTATATACCGTATTTTCTGGACTATAAGTCACATTTAATTAAAATAGGGTGATTTTCGGATTTTTCATATCCTTCTTGTTACTGCTAAAAATGACCCAATCAGTCCATTTCCAAAGTTAATATCTGTAAATGATCATAAACATCATAACTAAGAAGGATAAACATGTTTTTTGAGGATTTGTTCCACCACACAGACAGATGTCCAAAATGAACTCCTCTCACTGAGATGAGGCTATTTTGGGATTTTTTTCCCCCCTTGGAGCAGAATATAGTTGTCACAAGCTAAGAGCACCCTGTTTTTGACATTAGATGGTAATATTTACTTCTTGGCTCATGTTAGTCAATATGAATTGATACTTAAAAATATGTGAAATTGTGTATATTTTAATATATATGTCGCGCTGGACTATAAGTCGCACAAGCCGACAAACTATGAAAAAAAGTGCAACTTATAGTCCGGAAAATACGGTATATATATAAATACTGGATACATTAGGTGTGCAACAATAAAAAAAAATTTACACTTCGATTCAATTTGATACTTTTGGGTCATGGTTCGATATTTTTTCGATAGAAAATATACATTTTCATGCCTTTTTTTAACCATTGTGCTTACCATCAAGGACATACTTAACATTAACACCAAAGTTGTTCCAACACTAGAGAAGAATGTAGTTGAACAAGTAGACGAATGTGGATTTACTGAGTTTTCAACACAGAGACACAGAACTGTCAAAAGACAAGTTCATAAAATACATGTAAAATTCTGTATGGACTAATCTGTCCAAACGCCACAACTAGATCGTCTGCAGTGGGGGCGTTGCTGTACATGTGTAATTAGAACAGATGAGAATCAGACTTTTTTCTTAACAACATGGAGGAAATCTGGAAGGACTGTTACATTCCTGGTTGTTGGGACATCAGTGGAAAACTTTAATTGTGGTAATAAGTGAATAAGAAGATCATGGACATTTATTTCATGAAGATTTCTGCCGCCTGTGACTAAACTGGACGGTGCTGGTCAGTCCACTAATATCAGTGTGTTTGTATCGGGAGGAATATGGGACACGCAGAGCAGAGCAGGAATAACTTGCTGCCACTGCAGAGAAAACACTGGATTTAATCCCAAACAACAAAAACACGGTAAATTATGGTGAACACTCATTAATCTGACACTTTATTTCACGCATCTATGCTCCCGAAAATGACTCACTGCATAAGTTACTATGCTAGCTAATGCTAACAGAGACAGCTGTGTTGTTGCTGAGAGTTCATGACTAATCTGGGGGATATCGTAAAATATAACGTTATTTGCTCTGATCAGGGCAACGTTGGGACCAGAAAATAAAAACAGTTCAGTCAGAAACACAAACAGATCAGGAAGACAGTGCCCTGCAGCCTTTAGTTTCACCTGCAGGACATGTGAAGACTACGTGGTTTGTACAGTCCTTAAACTATACCAAAAGCCAAATATATGATAAAAAAAGAAATATGGACCTTTTGAAAGAATTTCTTTTTTTAAACTTTGATAAGTAATCATGAGATGTGCGTGTTCTCAGTGTGTTCTCTATTCTCAGTAATTATTACCGTCTACAGCCACAAGAGGGCGCTCTAGGCTCGTGACAATTCCATGCTGACCCGGGGGCAAAAATCCCAAAATGGCTGGTTTTGTAGTGATTGGCATTCATTTGAAACATCTGGCTGCACTGTCGGTGTGGTGGAACAAATCCACATCTAACATGTTCATCTTTCTTATTCATGATGTATTTGATCATTTACAAGCAAAACATTGATGAAGTATTGCCACATAGTGGCCAATATGAAAAATAAGTAAATGGTCACGTTCTTTTTTCTTTTCCACCGATATTCCCAGAGGGTCTCTGAATGATTGATATATGGAGCTCAGTGAACTTGCTTAATGATATTTTGCTTCCTATGTTAACTTAGCCTCTCATGTTTTTTTCATACTGGCAAAACTTTCTGTTTAAAAGTCCCTTTTCGGTGTCCATGCACATTTTTATTTTTGTGCTACCTCCTGAAACAACAGGGACATGAAGGCCACAGACCATGCAAGCATTTATTGTGCGTTAAAAAACACATTTATTGTGTGTTAAAAAAACTGTAAGGGGGAATGCAAATTCCACTTCACAGGAATTTGCATTAATGCATTATTAGGAAATCACACCAAAAAAAAACAGGATCTGGAGGGTACTTTTATCTTTGGTTCTCAGGAAGCTTAAACAATGAACCAGTGAGTTATAATACGAAGAACACAGTAGAATCTCATTTACTTTTCAAGGAGTGTCACAACAGCAAAGTACAAATATAAAGCACCTCCAATGTTCACTGAAGCGTGGTATATGGGTTTGTGTTAAGTTCCATTCACCCACTGCCAACAAAGACATGGAAGAACAGAACAAGAGCAAAGAGAGACATGAAATGAATGAAGTGGATCAGGTTTTGACCACCACTGAAAATGCTGTCGTCTTTGTCAATGGTGCTGGCAGTGGAGGTACTGGTCCTGGTGGAAATGTGGTTGGTGAAAGGAGTATGGGTAGTGGGGATAAAGGTAGTGGTAGGAGAATGGGTAGTAAAAGAGTTACGGGTGGTAGTAGAGTGATGGTTTAGTTCAGGGGTTTCAGGTTTTTTGACTCTGAAGGCCTGCCAGGAAGTATGGGTAGTAGAAGGGATATGGGTGGTTGTAGGACTATTGGCAGTAGTGGGCGCATGGATGGTGGTAGGAGTATGGGAAGTAGTTGGGATATGGGCGGCAGTAGTGGTGGGTGTTTCACAAGTGAAGTTCAAGTCACTGTCTGTGCCTGAGGAAGTGAAGGTGATGAAACCAGGCTCCATGCCAGTGACAGTCTGACTGATCCACTTCTGGTACCTGGACACGCGAGTGTAGACTCCAGGTCTCATAGGGAGGCCACAGTTTTCGCCAAAGCTCACAATTCCACTCTGGACCCAGTTGAAATTCTTTTTGGTCACCAGTGGTCCCCCTGAGTCTCCCTGTGGGGGATGGGATAAGAACATGGATTAAATGAAATTCAACTTTGTTGTGTTTTCAATGCTGTTTTTTTTTGTTATTTTGTCTAATTTCTTTGAAAGTCTTGTTGAATTTATAGAACAGACAAGATCAATTATGAATGGCCCTACTTTGGTGGAAGAAAAGGCTCAAGTCAAGAAAATTCTCATCCACTATCTTTATTCTTTCATTCATAGGTCCAAAGCAGGAGTTGATTAATTTTTGGGAAAGGTTAGAACCTGGTTTATAGAGGTTGCTGGGCTCTGATTGGTCCTGTGTGTCATTCATTATTGAACATCTAAACCACCAAATCACATCATTTCTCTTCAAATCACAGAGATGCCTATTCGCATTGGATTAGTATTATCAGAGGACCTCTGAGTTTAGCAAATTATAGTAGGTAATTTGCGTGGTAATTGTTACATCTCAAATAACAGACATGGTCAGTTCACACTGGATTAAAATGACAGAAAATCTCTCTAATTATTACAAATTACATGTGGTCCCTAGATAATACTAATCCCTTCAGAATAGGGCTTTAGATTGAGGCTATTCTTACAGGATCAGTATTAAATAGGGGCCACATGTAATTTGTAATAATTACAGATTGTCTGTGATTTAAGTCCTATGCAAATAAGCCATGCATGTGATTTGTGGGGTTAAAATTCCCCCACAAATGACCTACTATAATTTGCTAAACTTTAAGGTCTTCTGATGATACTAATCCAATGCAAACAAGCATCTCTGTGATTTGGACAGAAATTACTCATGATTTGGTGGTATTTTTTTTCTGGACACATTTCATTTCATTTTTGGTGAAGAATGGAGGCTGCCATAGGTTTTCCTTCCAAATTTTGATGTTTATGATAATTTATAAAGCATTAACTTTGGAATCAGAGTGACTGGGGAAGTTTTACCAGTCATATACAGGCCTATATGGAAAAATTGATGAATGGCATTTTCCGACGGCAAGAAACGTTTATTTTGAACATGTGGAGATTCTTAAAGCATCGGTAACGACTAAAATGTTTGTGAAGGAGCGCTTCCTGGATTCAGTTGTACTTCTTAGGAGGTGCTCTTTGGATGGGGCGGTAAGATTAGATGAGCAGAAAGAACTCCAAGGCACTCTCCCTTACAGAAATTAAAAAGCCTTTATTTTCATGGCATAGTCATAATGACCTTTTAAAATCCAACACATTTCAGCCCACTGGCATTCATCAGGGAGTCAAACCATTGGCAACGACTGTCTGCAAGTTTTTTCAACACATTTGTCTCTGAATGGTAACGCGCTGTTAATGGAAACACAGCACAAACTGTATGAGATGTTACACAGTTATGCAGCGTTGAAATCATCTGCTGTGAATTTCAGTTAAATATCAGACTTCACTTATCCCGCGCAAATGCGCAACAGAAAAAAAAATGGAGATCAGAGGGTGATTTATTATTACACATGGTCCCTAGATACTGCTAATCCTGTCAGTATAGGGCTATTGACTCTTGTAACCACAAATTTAACTTTCTTTTTAGCTGTGAACAACACAACATGTTCCCGAGCTGTGCAAGTACATTTTTCAGGGGCAAATCATTTAGAATGTTATGAATACTTTTGTTGAAACGTTCAAATAAACCTCTACCAGAAATGAGTGCTATTTCCGGTTTGTCACTGGAAGTTGATTACATAATATTTCTACACTTGCTATCCCAGGAATAAGGTGGGATTTGACTTTGGATGAGTTTTTGTTACATTTAATTACAGGCAGTCAGAAAGACATGACACAGACACACACGTGCAAAAAAAAACCCCAGAAATCACAGAAAGGTTTAGTTACCTGACATGCATCCTGTCCTCCGAGTCCGGCACAGATCATGTTCTCTGTGACCTCATTGAAGTCTTTGTAGTTGCATCTGCATCTGTTGTTTCCCACGACAGGTACATCTACTTCTTGTAGAGCTTCGGGTCGTATACCAGAATCTAATTGGAAAGATCTCAAAACTTAAAGCCTGGAACCAGCATTGGAAAACAAATTGTAAATTGTGTATCGTACCATATTCAGTATAACCAAATCCAGTGACCCAGCTGGGGGTCCCATCATAGAAAGTGCTGTTTGCTGAGGCCAAGCAGACTGGTTGGATGTAGTCAGTAAAATTAACAGGCGAAGACATCTTCAGGAGACAAATGTCATTGTCAAAGTTGAAGAAATTAAACTGAGGATGGCAGATGATGCTCTCAGGGGTTCGAGTCATTTCATTGGGGTTTGGACCTGTTCGGTTTTGGCGACCAAGATGAATGACTATTCGGTTGGGGTCAACACTAGAATAGAAAAAAAAGTGTATTAATATTTCATTTTCTTAAATCCGTGGTTTGTTTGGTAACCATAACAACACTGTGGAACCTTGCTCCAAGTTTCTGTTAAAAATGTGAAGAAATGATTATGTTTGGAGGTAAAACAAACAAACAAACAATGAAGACACACAGGCTAAGGCCACGTCTAAACGAAGCAGTCAATGTTATACGGGTATGTTTAACTCTGTCTTATCTGTATCCGTACCGTCGTTTACAAATCGTTTAAGGCAGTGATTCTTAACCATGGGGCCGCAGCCCAAACTTGGGCCTCAAGTGCCACCTAGAGGGCGGCGAAAAAACTTTCCATCTGCACATGTGGGCCACGAGGGTCGCAGGACCTTGAATTTCTCTGTTATTTATGACTGGATGACTTGCAATGTAGCCTCCCCCACCTGGTGGTGCTAATTTTTCAGAGTTCAACAGACAAGCAGAAGAAGACACTAACCGCTAGCCTGTAGCTAACGTTGTAAAGAAGAATTAAAACTAAATAATAAAGACAAAAATGGTTCCAAACTGCCCCTAAAGAGGAAAATCCAATCCAATTTATCAAATACGGATTGGCGAGTGGAGATAACAAAGCAGAGCTGAGAAGTCTGAATGGAGCGCCAGCTAACGCTAACGTTAATGCTAATGCTAACACTAATGGAGGCCCTGAATCTTTCTAGCTTCATCTAGAAACAAACATCTTACACTAGTTGGAAAGAAAGGATTTTTAAGAACTAAAAAAGAGAGAAAATCAGCTATTGATGCAAAAAATGTCTGTTATGTTTGGAAGTTCTTAAAAATTTCTAAGAAAAGTTTAAATAAATAAATTGTACAACTAAATTTAGTGCTTTAATGGCCTGTCTAAGTAAATAAACCACAGGTTTATTTAAAGATTATTTAAATTGAACCTTTTCATTTTCAATGTGATCTATTACCGAACCATTTCATCTCTTTTTTAAAATCAATTTCCATCAGTTTTTTCTGTTGTCCCTCAATTCTTTTGTAGTAAAATGTTGTATATTTTGTTTATCCTAATTTATTGTTGACTTGTTCTTGTTGGAGTCTGATTTTATTCCATGAATTATAAGTGTAATATAAATGTGTTTGTGACGATCTCATAATATATTTTTTATATTATGTTATTCATGTTTACCACACCATATTTTACTAAGTTCAACAGGTTAAAGGCAGGTGGATTTGGTTTAGTTATTAAATAAACAAACCAAACACAAGATCAATACACTAATAAAGTGTTAAAATGTGACTGGGCCCTGGACCAGTTTGGACTGAAAAATTGGGCCACATCATGAAAAAGGTTGAGAACCCTAGTTTAAAGACACACAACGGAACTTTTAGCAGTTTTCTCAGTGACGCGCCCCCTATCGGCGGCTAAACTAGCATCCATCTTGTTCGTACCTGTACTGTAAGCTCACTCCAGCCAGTAAAAGACAGTCTTATCTTGACTCTTGTTCTGTCCCTTCCTGTTTCTTTTCCTCTCTTCCTCCGGTGATGTTTCCTTGCGTTTCTTTACCGAATTCGACATGATGCGCATTCAAAACACCCGCGATGTTGATCCCTGGTTTACATCCGGTTGCTAGTGAGTGACGCGGTGCTGCAACCAATAGTTGGCTGCAAC
Organism: Atherinomorus stipes; assembly: GCA_023101725.1. Taxonomy (NCBI): domain Eukaryota; kingdom Metazoa; phylum Chordata; class Actinopteri; order Atheriniformes; family Atherinidae; genus Atherinomorus; species Atherinomorus stipes. Next base: position 44,896 of record JALJCO010005692.1, read on the forward strand.
GTCACGGTCGCGTCCCGGATGGGAATCTTACATAATGCTGTTTCTGAGCCCCGGGACGCCTCTGGGCACTGACAGCTCGAAAATGTGCATAATGAATGTTGGTGTGCCATCAAAACGAGTCAGAAACACAGATTTTTAAGGTCTAAAAGTTACGTTGAGTGTCTTTAAGGCTCGGAACAAGCAAAATACTGACTGTCCGTTTGCACATAAAGACCATGCAGCACATCATGAGCACATGCATGTGTATTACATCAGTATGTAAACAGGAGGCTCATTTCTTGGGGAAATGAAGCAATGCAAAGAAAACATGATTTTTTTTTAGTTTGGAGTGATGATGGGGTGGATTGCTGCTAAGAGTAATAGATAGCTATAAAACTTTTACAGCCAAGCAAAATGTCGACTGGGAGTCAAGTGGTTTAAGCTACTTTCCTGTGGCGTGCTTTGCTATCAGTTTGTGGCGGGTTTTGTTGTCGTCACTTCCTTTCATTATACAGCAAAGTTAGGCTTTTTACCTGTCGCTTGGCATTTACGCATCCCCCTGGCTAAAAAAATATACGAATAAGGGCCTTTTAAATACTGTGTAAATGTGGACAATAGGGGGTGTCATGCACATTTAAACATTTACTTGACCAAATGTAGACATAGCCTTAGACAGTTACTGTTCCTAATATACACTCCTCTGTTGATGTTCGTTAGACTAAACTTTTGTAAGAAGAGTGACATAAAATGTATGTGTTTAAAAATGTACATACATGTAGTTCTGTTCTGCAGGATGTGTCTATGGTGGCAGCAGGACCAAAAGACTTAAAAGAGACAGTACTTACACAGTATTCTAAATTAAGGAACTTTAACCCTGGTTCTGAACTACAGAAGTATTAGGGCCACTGAAGAAAAAATAAATAAATCTAAGGGTTGTTATCAGAATTTTGACTTTTTTTCAGAAATTTGAAAAAAAGATATCCCTATATATATATATATATATATATATATATATATATATATATATACCGTATATATTTGTTTGTTTGTATCAGAATGAAGTCATAACTCTGACTTTTTCCTCAGAATTCAAATCCTTCTTCTTCTGTGGTCCTGATACTATTCCGTGTTGAACTGATGCTGCTTTTAAAGAATATATTTTTTTGTAAAGTCAGCTGATCTTACAATGACTGTAAAATAAATGCTACCGGTGACTAATCATGTAAATGTGCAGCAGTGAATCCTCACTATTTGATGCAGTGAGCAGCCGTCAGCACCCATTGGTTGTTGATCAGTGACCCTCCACAGACAGTAAACCCAGCCTCTAAGAAGGTGTGCCAGGGCCAACTTTCAGGGGTGCATCCTGGCCCCCCACAATTCGGCCATAGGTTGGAGCCCTGATGCATGCTGAAGGAAAAAAAAAAAAAGTTAAAACAGCGAGGATGCAACAAGTGCCAACACCAGAGAAACATCATGGGTCTGTCGTTTTAAAATTTCTCTTTAATTTTCTGCCTGTGCAGCTAACATGTAGTGAAGTGAATGCCATCAAAATCATTCCAGAAAGTTTAAGAAAACTTCCTAAAATGATTGGAAAAGCTTGTGAGCATCATGCTGGTGATATATCTCATGTCGGCCTAGCGTTCGTGAAACACCATTGTTCTTCTGGTTTGTTCAGTCTCTTTAATGACCACTGGGTTCCCACCCTCTATTTTCATCCAAATCAAACTTTAACATGAATAACAATACAAGTGTTGGTCCCTTGTTTGTCATTTTCCCTCATTGTCAGGTCAGTCACTGTGACAATGGGGACAGAGAACTCATTAGATTATGCCAGATGCCCAACTTTAACGACCAACTTCTCTCAGATCTGGTGGAGTTGCACACACACACATACAGTATATATACATATACAAATATGTATATATATATATATATATATATATATATATGAGAGAGAGAGAGAGAGAGAGATATATTAGATATATATCTTTCTATATATAGATATATATATACAGTTGTCTTCAAAATTATCCATATCCTCCAATTAATCAGGAAAAAACCCAGCTGTCAGTCAAAGAAGATGAAATAGACAAAAGCAATAATAAATTAAAATTCTAAGAAAATCATGATATTAATTTTGAATTGTGGTTCAAATGACATTTAAAACACACACACACACAGAAAACAAGCATATTAGGCTCTTGGGCTAAAATTTTCTTGAACACCACTTTGAAGTTTTATCACTGCAATGAAGTGTTGACAGGTATTTTGGCCCACTGTTAATGAGCAAGCTGTTCTAATTGGTCTGGGACAGTTTTGCATTTAAAAAAAACAAAACATTTTCAACAACAATTCAAAAGCAACATTTTTTCCTCTTCCTCTTCCTGGCATGGTAATTTTCACGATGTCCACAGGCTCCTTCTATTAGCTTTCAATAGCTTCTTAGGAGTCCTGATTCACATGTCTCTTAGCCTTATGTGAAGATGTAATGAATTTTTGTGTGTGAATAAACTGAAATTGAAATTGAATTGAAATTTCACAAAATTATATATTTCGTGAATTTCTATTTTTTTATTCTTTTTTTTTTTTTTTTTTTTTTTACATATTATTAGTTCATTTAGTTTTTTGTTATTGGAATTTATATTGATAATTTAGCTTTTTCTTTTATAGAAGGGTATGAATAATTTTGAGGACGACTGGACAGTATAACAGTGTATGTATATATGTATATATATATATATATATATATACATATATACACACATAAATGATTTTTTCCTAACTTTAGTACAAGATATGAGGTAGAAAGAACGTAATCTCTCCATCTATTGCAGATATGACGAGGTGGCAGGGTTGAAAAATGTCTCTTGAATGCTTACCAGGTTGCTCTGAATGTCCACCTGCAATATATGGAACAAGAAGACAAGCATGACAATCAGGTTAAATGGGGACACATACAGTAGTCAGAGTGGTTCTGTTAAAATTTTCAGTGTCATAACCAGACTTGAGTATTTTATATTTAGTGTTCGGTAGTAGACTTCATGGGATTTTTATTTTTATTTTTAATAAATGTGTTTTAAATGCACTTTGTATCCTTATTTCACTGCTGTAAAGTGTTAAGTCTGTATGTCGTGAAAGCTCTCCATAAAAATAACTGTTATTATTACCATAGTTAGACACCGCGCCTTCAGAAAACGGCATTTTCTTCATTGAATTGAAATAAAACACTTTGGTTGTGAGCAAACAGTTGGAAATAACTCTGCATTATCTTCAAGAACATACAAATTATGTTTGATCTTTTTTTTTATTTGGATCAATGCTAGTGGATAATTGATTGAACAGATTGATTAATGCAGATGGACTTACATGTATTGTTATACAATGTTTCCAAAAGTTGCACAAAGCAGAGCAGAGCAGGGGTGCCCAAGTCCAGTCCCAGAGCTACTATCCTGCATATTTTGATTGCGTTCCTTCTCCAACATACCTGAATCAATGGCTCGTTACCAGACCTCTGTGGAGCTTCAAGGGGAAGTTCAGGATTTTTGACATAGGGCCTCATTTTCAAGTGAGCCAGAATGCTACTTATTACTGAAGATGGTTTTAACATATTTCATTCCGATATTCTAGTTCCAGTGGGTCGCCAATGCTAATGCTAGTGCAAGTCAATAGGAATCTGCTAGCCTGTCATTAATAACAAACTTCAGACTATCTGTGTAAATGCCGTGTTAATAGAATAATGTTACAAATAAAAGTAACCTGCGTTTTGTTGCCTTTTGATTGTTGCTGCTGAGAAACTTTATAAAGTTTTACTTCCTGTACGTGGCAGCAGAGTGATGTCATCTGCTGCTACATGCATGAAGGAATCTGATTACACAAATATAAAGTCTAAAATACGGCCATGTCTGAAAGGCATGAGGATATGTCGGATTTTGAAGATGATTTCAAACTTTTTTCATCAAACTAACAGTCACCATGTCTCTATGAACTGGAATACACTGGCAAAGGTAGTAAGCTGGTAAGAAACTAGTTCCTCAATATATAATGAAAAATTTGTCATACAAGGCTGGTTTTAATTTTTTTAACACACGAGTTTACTAGTTTAACACGGCATTTACACAGATAGACCTGCTGATTTGCCTCAGATCTTTTGTGGAGTGGATAAGATTGGTTTTAATGACGGGCTAGCAGATTCCTATTGATTTCCACTAGCATTAGCATCAGCAACCTCTTGGAATTAGAACAACGGGATGAAATATGTTGAAACTGTCTTCAGTGATCAGTAGTATTCTGGCTCACTTGTAAATGAGGCCCTATGTCAAAAATTCTGAACTTCCTCTTAAAGGACCAATGACACACACATGAGGGAATTAGCCATTTGATTCAGGTGTGTTGGGGAGAGCGTGTTATAAAAAATTGCAGGATAGCTTTCAGGGAGTGGACTTGGGCACCCCTGATTTACAGTAATATCAAATCACTTGATACCTGATGTCACAAATTTACAACAAACCACTTCTGGCCTTTGTTTTGATTATTTTCTTTATCAAATTCATTTTTATAAAAATGTCTTTATTCACTCATCTTTATAAATTTACTTAAAGAAATAAAGACAAATTTAAAAAAAAATATCTATGATTGATTTATTTAATTGCATTTATTATATATATTTCTTCATTTTTTCCTCATATTTAGTTGTTATGTAATTGTAAATACATTCAGGTGTTAAATAGCAACATTTGCTCCTCTAATTCATATTCTTTTTCCTTAACTTGTGACAAATAAAATATAAAATAACATTGTACAGAAACATAAAAATTCTTACCTTTGCAGAAGAGGATGGTCATCAAAGCGAACCCACACACAAGCTGCTGGAGAGCCATCTTCATCATCCTCACCGTTCCTGAAGTTTCAGTCGTTATGTTGGACTCATCTCTACCAACAACGTCAGGCTTTACCGTCTCCACAATGACTTTATGCAATCACAAGCTTTTTGAAGAAAAAGTATGAGGTGAAACAAGTCCATCCGGGTCAAACGTGTTTGTCTTGACGCATATGCTGGAGGCCACTGGTCATAGAAAGTTGTTGGAGCAGATTCTGTCATTCAAGTCAATCCTAAGAGGTTGTTAGGCCAACTGGATGTCTATTCCTTAGTTCTTTGAAGAGGTTTCACTTCTCATCCTCTCACCTCCTCATCAGTCCTAGCCAGTTTGTACTGGTATCATCTTGTATATGTTTGCCTATAATCTCTGAGAGGCCTTCTTTAACTCCGACCCTGCAAGTCCCTGTACCATTCTGTCTTCTAAATTTCTCTCACGCTGTTTTTACTGCTCATTCCTCACTTTAACACCCCCCCCCCCCCCCCCCACACACACACACACACACACCGCACCCCCCCCACACACACACACACACACAACAAAAAAACAAAAAAATCATCTCCAATAAACTTTCCTTTTCATCGTAGTGACTTGTAAGCATACAGATTTCAAAATTATTATGCAGAACAAAAAGAAGCCTGAAACAGTATGAAACTAGAAATAACCACAGTCATAAAGCCGTTATATTTTTTATTTCTCATTCTTATCAAAGGCTATTAGTTATATTCTTGGTCTGACAGTGAAAATTTGCTGTTGTTTAATTGACCAGTCTGCAGTTATATTGATCACATAGAACTGTGACTGAAGGCTCAACAAATCACAACAAATTACATCGCAAGTGAGTCACTAGAAGTTGAAGAATGTAATAAACCACAGCTGTCTGTCACTCTTACCTGACATTCCTGGTTGTAGAAATTCAAATTGAATTGAATTTTTTGTGTTAAAATGGGGAAACTGACTTCACCTTTGTTGGGCAGCTCACAAGCTCCACCCTACCATCTCGTGTTTGTGAATCACCATTGTTTGCAGCCACAGAGCAGGAGGCCAAAAACTTTTCTTAATTGACAGTTTCTGTCAATCAAAGCAGGGCCGTTTTTGAGGGGCCAAAGATTACATTTATTGTTTTAAACTTTTTAGTGAATCAGTATTTAATTTCAATGCTATGACAGGCTTCTGGACATACAAAGGATTTTTGTTTTTACAAGTGTTTGTCAAGGGTATAAAAGTTGGGCGGCAGCTGGAGGTAGGAGGCAAGCGGCAAACACTGGTGGAGAAAAATGAAGCCAACCAAGAAGAGTGAACATTTGCAGTTCACCCCTCATCCACTAGGGGCTGGCTCCAAAAGCGAGTCAATCCTCACAGACTCTCATGTTCAAAAGGCCAACTTCAAAGCAGAAATAAACATGTTTACAGCCTGGTTCAAGAAATAATTTTAGCCCAGTTGAAAGCCCAGTTGGGATAGCAACAGGCTTAAAGAACATTCTTGATGTGTTTTTGTTCCCAGAGTTTTCCCTCTGTTCTTGTAGCAAGATAGAAAATTTTTAAACCCTGACATCAATCGCTGTAAAATTGTGAAAGGGGTGAAAACACCCCTGAGATACATAAAAGACTGAGTTAGATTTTCTGTTTAGGTTGAAAGTCTGTTTTCTGATTTTTACAACCACACAACAAAGAAGAACAATTTCATGACATTAAAGCCCCTTTCAGACTTGCTCTGGAAAGCGGTAATAGTGTGGACTTTGTTCTTTGTACTACTTGCATTCAGACATGCATTCTGCTCTTTTGCCTTGGAGATGTAGAGGACATGTTCCGGCTAGCCCCCAATGTCATAAAAGCAGAAATGTTGCGGCACATCGTTTTGGCTGAACACATAAGAAAATGTGCCGGACAGGGTGGAGGTGAGAGAATGGCTGTGTTGGTTGACTTATCTGGAACATTTCCTAATGTCTGAAAAGCACCCAGGATGCAATAAGTCCACAAGGAAGTGACATGTTTGAAAAGACAAGTGTGGTTAAAGAGCGGATGGACTTAACCACTCATGGTCTGCAATGCTAGTCTCACAGCAGCATAAGTGTTAGTAAAAGTGGCCTTACATTTAAGTATCAGATATTTCTATACTTAGTTCTCTGTGTGTCACGGTGAGTGCCAGTCTCCCCCTGCTCTGTTAACCCGTGTTGTCCCCCAAGGGTCCATTCTGGGGCCTCTGCTCTTCTCCCTCTATCTCCTCCCCTGGGGCAAATATTCAGGAAACATAAATGTCCATTTCATCTGTATGCCGATGACACTCAGGTCTATGTCCCACTAAACCACAGCAATCTCTCTGCATTAGAAAGTCAGTTAGCTGACCTTGAGGATGTCAAAATCTGGATGTCTCTCAACTTTTAACACTTTAATAAAAATAAAACTGAAGTCGTAGTCTTCAGCCCCAACTGCTCTCAAGCATTTATCTGCTGATCTTGGTTCTCTGTTTGGTCATTTAAATACTGTGGTCACAAGTCTTGGTGTCCAGCTGGACAACTTGCTTCACCTAGACAAGCAGATAAATGCTGCTAAGGCCAGCTTTTTTCAGCTAAGGTGTTTAGCAAAGGCTAAACATTTTTTAACCCAGTGTGACCTGGAAACAATCATCCATGTTTTTACCACCAGCCGAATTGATTACTGTAACGCACTCCTCTTTGGCGTATCTCAGAAACACCTGTCTTCCTTACAGTTCTCAATGCTGCAGGATGGCTGCTGACACTAGGAAGAAAGAGCACATCCCGCCTTCCTGGTCTCTCGTCACAGGTTGCCTGTAACTTTTAGGGTTCATTTTAAGATTCTTTATGCCCTAACCCCCTCCTATCTTTCAGAGCTTCTCCATCTTCATGCTCCCACTCGTTCTCTTCGGTCAGCCGAGTTACGGCTGTTAGATGTACTGAGGTCTCGGCAGAAGATGTGGGGGGATAGAACATTTTCTGTGGTTGGCCCAAACTTGTGGAACTGCTGCCCCTGTACATTACACAGGCCTCATCTCTGGCAGTTTTTAAGTCCCTTCTTACCTGTTTGCATGGCATTCCACTCTTCATGAGCCACTTTGATGTTGTTTATTGTTTTTAAGTGTTATTTTTTCTGATATTCATATTGTTTTTGTTGTTCATTGTTTTGATTGTTCTTACATTTCATATTTATTTTAATGTTCTCACTTTTTTTTTCTATTGTGAGACCTAATTTCTGTTTTCACCTCTGTTCAGCGCTTTGTTATTCGTAGCTGCTGCGTTTAAAGCGCAATACAGATAAAATTGACTTGACTTGACTTAGTTTCCAGTAGAGTTTAATGGTCAACTCAGTAACTACAAGATGTCCAGGCCCCACAACTTTAGAAGTAGGATTAGTAGAAGTAGAAGTCCAAATCTTAACACTTCATCTACAGAGCTTGACATTTGGTATGACATGTATTTGCTGATTTGCTGTTTCTTGCGTTTACTATAGGTGGTGCTTTGCATTTTTTGCATAACATCTCTATTCATGTCTATCCAATTACTGTATAGTTCCAAAAGTCTTGGTTTAAACAACCTTTCCAAACAAACTATTTTTCTTTTTCTGATTGTGCTGTCATGAAATCTAATATTTAACATGCAAGCTGAAGTCTGTAGAGTCTGAAGCCCTGTTTACATGACAATGCGGATGCAGAAAAGGCAAAAGATTTGGTCTCTTGTTTCCATGGTAACAAAAACCACAAATGTTTGAGAATGGGAGAATGGGGTTCAGTGTGAAAATTGATCAAAAAACAATCCTGTCCATGTAAACACAACCTTGAAGTCTTTCAGCAATGATGACGTCGGTCACGTCATCTTGCATTTGTGTATTCTGCCTTGTAGTAATAATGAACTCCACTCACAGTCTAACCTATCAGCACTTCATCAAAGTCTCTTTTGAAGCAGCAAAACTTACATTAAATGTTCATTAAAAAGAGCAAGATCAGGTTTACTAACCCGCACTCACTCATCATCACAGTCATGGATCAACTGCAAAGGCATCATTGACTTTCTACCCAGACAAGAGAGAATCTGCAGGCTATGACAGCCAGAGTGTCTCTCTGGGACAGGGCTAATTTTCTCTCGGGTGTGTCCAAAGTCTGGCATAGTTACCCACATAGTTTCATCTTGGAGAATCAGCTGAAACAGCCTGGAGATACAGATGGTTTGCAGCCAGCTGCTTGCAGCACTGCTCGAGGCTTTTTCTCAGTGGAACAACTTGCCAATAAGAGAGGGACTGAGAGAAAGCATGACCTCTCATACACAATTTTACCCAGATAAACTGCTCAAATGGTATGACTCTTCATAAAAAGTTTTGTGGCAAACCCACCTGTTTTGGGTCAGATTCAAGAGTTAGGGAGAGAGAAGACTTTGGCCTTCAAGTTTGAAGAGTAAAAGCAATTGTTGGCAGAAAACCTGATCTGTTTATCAAGACTCATCTTTGTTATTTTAGATAGTGCCACACCCAGCAGGTTGCCAGGATTCATTGTAACTGGTCTCTCTGAATACTCATAGATCTTGGGCTGTTTGACTTTATTTGATCCTGAGGATGGTGCCTTGCAGTTTCAGAGCTTAGCACAAGTTCATTATTAACTACTAGTTTCCACATAGAAGAACAAGAACATAAAAAAGGATTGAAGAGCACAGTGAAATATTTCCCTTTTATTTTATAAGGAGTGCCACAAAAGCAAAGTATACAAATCACCTCCAGTGTTTACAGAAGTGCAGTATAGCAGTTCAGCCACTGCAAACAAAGACATGGAAGAAGAGAGCCAAAGCAAAGAGAGAGATGAAATGAGTGAAGTGGATCAGGTTTTCACCTCTACTTTTGGTGGTACTGGTAGGTGTATGGGTAGTAGTTGGGATATGGGTGGTGGTAGTGGGTGTTACACAAGTAAAGTTTGAGTCGCTGTCAATTCCTGAGGAAGTGAAAGTAACAAAGCCGGGCTTCATGCCAGTGACAGTGTTACTGATCCATTCCTGGTACTGGGACACCCGAGTGTAGACTCCAGGTCTCATAGGGCGGGCACAGCCTTTACCAAAGCTTGTAATTCCACTCTGGACCCAGAAAGAGTCCTTTTTGGTCACCAGTGGTCCCCCGGAGTCTCCCTGTGGGGGAGGGGATAAAAACATTGTGGGTTTTTATTTTAATTAATCTTTGATAATCTTTTGCTTTAATTACTGCACTTTGTTTAGGCTGCTGATAAATAACTCTTTAAAAAAGCATCTGACTTACCAAATTAACAAGTCCACCAAACTCAGACATGCTGTAGGGTGGTTTAGCACCAAAATACAGACTACATATCTGTTTTACTATAAAAGTGACATGTAGCGGTGGATTCAGAGGGTGACTGCTGAGTTTCTCCCTGGCATCACCAAAAGAAAAATGGTGGATATCCCTTCAGTCATTGGGAGAAATTTATATATTTTTTTAAGACAGATTGTGGCTTTAGTTTTGTGATAACTGTTTGAATAAACAGAATTCAAACAGGCTAAGCTATACACTCTATCATTGTAATTAAGTGTTTTTTTCAGGCTCTAGTGGCCTTTATATCACAGTATTGACAGGGAAATGGGGGCAGAAAGTGGGGGATGACATGCAGCAAAGCATTCCCTGCCAGGAATCAAACCTAGACTGCGCCATGTGCAGAGCTGTAGCCTCTGCACATGGCGCACCTGCTCAACCAATTGAGCTAAACACTGCCTCAGGTATTCCAATCAATTGTTAAATATCTTTCTCAGTTTATACTTAACTTATCTGAAGTTAGACAGTTTTATGTATTCTGCGTCATTTCTCCTCCTGCCGCCACTAGGGGTGTCGGGAGTTGTAAAATACGCTCTGACATAGCGTAATTTAAACAGTCCTACAGAACATCTGACCATGGAAGACAGTCTGAACTAAATTGATTGTAACATTTTGTCACTCAATCAGTAAGATATTACATACACATACACAAGCACGCACAAACAACAGAAATGTTTAGTCACCTGACATGAATCCTTCCCTCCGTTTCTGAGTCCAGCACATATCATGTTCTCTGTGATTTTGGTATAGTCTTTGTAGTTGCATCTGCATCTACTGTTTCCCACAACAGGTACATCTACCTCCTGCAGAGTTTCAGCGAGTGAACCAGAACCTAGTTAAAGAGTTTAAATCTTAGAGATCTGTTGGGAATCTGGAAGCAGCTTTGTGAAACAAATTTTTATACTGTAACTTACTAGTTGTACCAAAACCAGCGACCCAGCTGGGAGTCCCATCATAGAAAGTGCTGTTTGCTGAGGCCAAGCAGACTGGCTGGATATAGTTAGTAAAATTGACTGGAGAAGACAACTTCAGGAGACAAATGTCATTGTCATTGCTGTGGGGATCATATTGAGGATGGGGGACAATTTTCTCCAGTGTTCGAGTCATTTCATTGGGGTTGGGACCAGACTGGTTTTGGACACCAAGGTGGATGACTGACTGGTTGAGGTCAGCGCTTGAATAGAAAAAGAAAATGCATTGATATCAAATTTTCTTATCAAGTTTACTATCAAATAACACTGTTGAACCCATTTCCCACTGTATTTGAAAAATGTTTACTTTGAGTTCACATTTATGGGGAAAAAACCTCAAAAGCCAAAAGGAAAACAAACAAACAAACAAAAAAAAAAAACAGAAAACAAAAAGAATCAGACAATCTGAGACCATCACTGTCACTGACAGAAAGCTATTACAGGAAAGGAAGAATGATGGGAGACAGCTCTGGAATACTATTAATGAATTGTTGTGTCGGGGTAAGCCAAATACCCCATCATTTATAGAGGTGAATGACATTTTTCTGACAAAAGGTAAAGATATAGCATCTCATTTTAGTAATTTCTTTGCTGATAAAATTGATGAATTAAGACAAAGCACTGTATATTACAGTAGTTACGGTACTGCATCTAAAATAATCCCAGATAGAATTATGAAAAATAAAAGCTGTAATTTTACATTTCACCTGTTAAGTATAGGAGAAGTAGAACAATTACTTTCTAAATTGAATGAAAATAAACCATCAAGAATGGATGACATGGATGGTAGATTACTAAAATTAGCTGCAAGTAAAATAGCGGCTCCAGTGTGTCACATGTTTAACCTCAGTTTGACACAGGGCATTTTTCCACAAATATGGAAAACTGCCAAAATAATTCCACTTTTGAAAAATAAACGCGACCAGTTCTCAGCAGCAAATAGCAGGCCAATTAGTATTCTCCCCATGCTGAGTAAATTATTGGAAAAGGTAGTTTTTAAACAAATGTTAAATTATTTAAATACAAATAAAATCAATTTTGAATCACAGCATGCATATAAGGAAAATCATTCTACTGGTACTGCATTAGCAGAGATGATGCTAGAGATTGATAACAAAATGATGGTGGGTGCAGTCTTGCTAGACTTTAGTGCTGCTTTCGATTTAGTGGATCATGACCTGTTGTTAGGTAAACTATCAGCATATGGATTTGGTCTTACACCTCTTAACTGGATAAGAAGTTATGTAACTTGTAGATCTCAATCTGTATTCTTTAATGGAAGTTTGTCCTCTCCTAAATATTTACAGTGTGGTGTGCCCCAGGGCAGTTGCCTGGGACCTTTGCTCTTCTCACTTTTTATTAATGATATGCCGTATGTCCTTAAAAACTGCAATACAACTCTCTATGCAGATGATGCTACAGTATATTATGCTGCAAGTAATACATCAGAATTAAAAGTCAAGCTACAGACTGACTTAGAGAGAATACAGGACTGGATAAATGAGAACAAGTTGGTTTTAAATGTGTCAAAAACAAAGAGCATGCTATTTAAATCTAGGCACCAGGCCGGTGATGAACTTCATATTATGCTAAAGGGCGTGGAAGTTGAGCAAGTTAAGGAGGTAAAGCTCCTTGGAGTAATTTTTGATGAACAACTGTCTTGGGAAAAACATATAAGTTCAATTGTGAAAAAGATGGGAAGAAATATGGCTTGTATTAGGAGATGCAGCTCATTTCTGACCTGTCTCCAGAGTGCGAGTGGTTCAATCTTTGGTGTTGTCCCATCTGGACTACTGTTCTGTGGTATGGTCAGGTGCAGGAAAAAAACACTTGTCTAAACTTCAGACAGCACAGAACAAAGCTGCCAGATTGGCACTAGGCTGTCCTCTTAACTGGAGACAAAGCTCAGTTGCTCTTCATGAACACCTGTCGTGGCTCAGGGTGGAACATAGGCTTGAGTATCATCTGCTTTGCTTTTTTAGAAATATCTGCCACAGTAAGAAACCAGCTTACCTATATGAGCGTTTACACTATGTGAGAGATCAGCACAATTATTCCACAAGACAAGCTACTCATGGTCATATTGTATGTCCCAGACCCAGGACAGATGCAGTTTATAGATCGATGTTCTTTCGAGCGGTAACTATGTGGAACAGGCTGCCTTCGGCTGTCACTGCAGCATTGGAAAAGGCATGCTTTAAGAATCTTCTTAGAAAATTTATGCTCTCTGAGCTATAAATAATTTTTCTTAATATTTGTATATGGTCTTAATTCATTTGAACTTTTGTAATATTTGCATGTGATGTAAATGTTTTATGTAATTTTATTTTTAAAAGGACCCCAGGAAGAATAGCTGTCAAGTCTATGACAGCTAATGGGGATCCAAACAATAAACAATAAACAATAAACTGATTTCTTTCCTCTTGTTGTGTGTGTTTGGATTCAGGAGTTAGACTAAAATTGTTCTAAGAGTAACTAAAGAGAATTTTAGATGCTCATGGTTGGGCTGTATTTTGCTTCAGCTAAGTTGATGTTATCAAATCTGTATGCAAAACTACGTTATGTAAAATTATGCATTATCACATTATATTGCAAGAAGAGAGACATCATTTTTTCTAATTTCAAGATGTACGTGCATATAATTCTAACTGTGGGGTATCTCTATGGTGGCAAAAGGTAGTTTTTTAGAAGGATTGCAACACCTTAGAAATGACAGTTCCAGCCAAAAGTATATTAAAAGGAATGGGCATAAGTATCCTGACTTTTGAGAAGAAAAAGTCAGCTGATCTGAATTTGACAGTAACAGTTAGTCATACTGTATGTTTCCTTTGTTCAGGGCAAGTAGACCAGCAGTTAGTAAGATTCACCCTATTGTTGACTCAGAATATAAACATGCAAGATTGAGTCCTCACTTTGTCATGCAGTGAACAGCCGTCAGCACCCACTGGTTGGTGATCAACGACCCTCCACAGATAAAACTGCTATTCATGTTTAAAACCACCTGCCAGGGCCAGCTTCCTGGGGATGCATCATGCCCCCCAACAATTTGGCTGTTGGTTACAGGTTTCATACATGCTGACAGAAGAGAAGAAAGAAAAGTTAAAAGGAGAGGATGCAACAAGTGAAACATGAAAAAACATAATGGCCCTCATTTATCAAACGATCGTACAACGAAAATCTGCGTACGACCATTTCCACACAAGACTTGACATTTATCAATTTGGACGTGATCATAGGATACGATCAACTCTAACGACAGCGCTGAGTTCGTGTACGCAAGTTTGAGTCAGTGAGGGTTTGCAGCGTAGCACAGCAGAACATGAAAATATTTATTAACCAAACCACATACTGTCATTTAAACATATGTATTCACAAATCCACTGGGGGGTTGCCAGTGAAACATGTTTTGGTGCCGAGTTTCATATTGGACCATTTTTTCTTGACCCATTGGCAAAAGAACTGTGACATTGCTATCGGATGTGGGCTATCATTAAATTAAATAACTAATAAAACGAAAAAAACATATAAGCCAGGCCTAGATTGAGACTTTTATTTATATCTTAGCAGGCTGTTCAACACTGGTGAGGCTGACTGATCCTCTTCCGTGCAACGTTTTTGTGCACGTCTCTGACCTTGGTTTTTAAGCTGCCAAACAGCACCTCTTTAATCCTTCCCACCTCACAAATAGGAATTCTATCTTGATCCCCCCAAAAGTTTCTTTTTTGGCAAAATCTCTCCACTCCATGGTTCAACCTTGCTAGGCGAAGCCTCATAATCATGCATGTTTAAGGGCGTAACCGTGGGCGTGACATTTAAATGACGATGGATTTCAGCTGTGGTATTTATCAAGACTCTTTTGTTCGTACGACGAGATCGGGCCAATACGAACGTTTTAATGAATCACACGTGGGTCCAATCGTACAACCATTTTTACAATCAGATTTGTGATCATTTCGATGATTGTTTGATAAATGAGGGCCACTAGGTCTGTAAGTGTATGAAATTTTCCAGTTTTTGTTTTTCTGCCCATGTAGGTAATGTATTGCAAAATGAAAGGTACTAAAATTATGAGGGTAAATATAAAGAAAACTTTCCATGTTCCATCGAAGAGCTCATGGGCATTATGTTGGTGGTATAGTTCAGTAGAGTGCTATTGTTCATCAAGCTTGTTTAAATGTCTTTAAAGACCATAGAATGCACTTTGCATTGTAATTTTCAACAGACTTTCATATAAATAACCACAAAAAAGCTCAGAGATCGCAGACCTCCATGCAAGAGCCCCAACGACCAGCACCATCCCCCACCATTTTAGTTTTAAATGGTGAGCAGAGCTCTCCAGCATGTTGCTCTCTCATACGGCCCTATCTCACAATGACAAAGAATCATTAAAAAAAACTGCTGAGTGATCTGGATCAACATCAAAATGTAATTTCTTCTTCCTTGTACCATTGTCAACATTCCCGAGAACTACATCCAAATATGTTCAGTGCCTCTTGAGATATTTTGTTAACGGACAGACAGATCCAGACAGATGCCTGTCATTACATTACCTCCTTGGCAGAGGTAACAATACAACAGTTGGTAATTATTTTTCCTCACAGTCAATTCAATGACTTAATTAAGACAGTTGTGGTAGAATGTTGTTAAGTTCTTGTCAGAGGCCCAACTGAAAATAATGAGCCTCATCTACAAATGGAGGGAGTGGGTAGCCTAGAGGATAATGTTGTGGGTGTGACAGTGTCCTGTCACTGTGCCTCCAATAGATCCTGCACCCTGGCTACTTGGCCACAGGGATATCGCTTTGGCTGACTGGTAAGCATGCAAGACTCAACCGGGAGTCTGTGGGATTGAATCCAACCCACACCCTCATTGCGTACCTTGCTACATCCTGACGTTGTTGGCAGGACCCATGTGACGCTGGTAAACAGTTCATGGATACAAAATTGGTGGTGGCCTGCATGAAGTACGAGGATGTGCTTGTGGAAAGAAGGGGAGAGGTGTGACAGTGTGGGGTCCTGTCACTATGCTTCCGATTGATCATGTGCCCTGGCTACTTGACTACAGGGATGTCCCTTTGGTTGACTGGTAAGTGTGTATGACTGTCAGCCAGGAGTTTGTGGGATCGAGTCCCATCCGGGCCCTTGTTGCATACCTTGTCACAAGGACTTTGATCTGGAAAACCCGGATTAGAGTCCTCTAACATGGCACCAGGGTGACCCACTTGACCAAGATCCTTTCCCCCCACCAACTGTTCCCCATGTGCTGTAATTGACAGCCCACTGTCCTCTAGTGTTAGAGATACAGTAGGTCAAAAGCAGAGTTGATTTTCCCAGTGGGCTCTACTCACAACTCCACTACTTCCTGAACTAAAGCCAGCTCCTTTGTTTCCTGCTTTTCATTACTGGACAAACTGATTAGTCCAGGTGTGCCTGATCTCAGTAACCACAACGACAATGGCCAGACACATCAGAATTAATCAGTTTGTCCAGTAATAAAAGACAGGAAACAAAGGAACTGGGTTAACGACTGTGCTAGATCAGGGATCACAGAGACCAAGGGACTGCATCAAGCTCTTGTAAACAACTGGCAGGACTCACAGTGTAAACAAACATGGCCAGCAGACGGCTCACGACTGCTGTTATTAATGCAGCTATTTGTTCTGATGCAGTAAATCCACCAAAAAAGAGAAAAAATGGATGTGGGCCAAGTGATGGAAGCGCAGACGTTTGCAGTGTGGACATTCACTGCAAAATAAATTCGAGGTGGGAAAATTCAATACTTTTAGAAACAGTGGTTTATCAATTGTTGACGAGCAAGCTATCAAGTTATGACTCAGCTGTTTGCTGTTGTCTTCACTGAGTTGCTAGTGAACCATTGGGAACAAGCTTTGCACATTGCTGTACTCTGGGGGCACAGTTTTGGGGGAAAGTCTGAAGAAATGTGTTTAAACTGTTAAATTGTGTATTTTCAAGATGTACATAGCTCTAACAATTTTTCCAGGACACAAACTTAGTTTTCTATTTAAAAACAAACAAACAAAAAACTAAAAGTTTTTCAGCCTTATGCTATTGCTTAGTTAATAGAATAGTCACAAAAAAAATGGCATCACTGATAAAAGCAAAAAGTCTTACTAGTTAATCAGAATTCATTAACTATTAGTAAAGTTGTGCTTAAAAGTTTAAATTACCTTGCCATTGAAGAAAGGGCTAAATTCACAATAGTAATTCAAATAAAATGAAACAAAAAAATCATCACATAATTGTTTTCTGGTAAAATAAACTATCGATTTTGAATTGTGGTTTTAAAAGAATTTAAACAAACAAACAAAATTGTCCAAGACATATTAGAGCACCTTACTCATGAACAGTGGACAAAAATACCTGTCAACAGGTGCAGGAGTCTGATTGAACATTACAGAAAATACCTGATTGCAGTGATTGCCCCAAAGTTTTGCTCAGCAAAATTTAAGTTCATGAGCCCCATCATGCTTGTTTACTTGTTTTATTTTTTGTTTGTTTTTAATATTTCTGTTGAAACCACAATTCAAACTCACTCTCATGATTTTCTTTCTTTTTTTATTATTATTATTACTTTTGTCAATTTCAACTTATTTCACTGACAGATGATTTTTTTTTACATCTTTAATCAGAGGGTATGTAAACTTTCACGCACAACTGTATGTAAAGCTACATTCAGCCACTGCGGAAAAAAAAGACATGAAAGAAAAAAGAGCCAGAGCAAAGAGAGAGATGAAATGAGTGAAGTGGATCAGGTTTTTACCTTCGGGGTAGTCCATTTTGGTGGTGGTGAAAGTGGTAGTGTAAGAGTAATGAGAGGTGGTACTTGTAGTGGTACTACTTGCAGTAGTAGGGATATGGGTCGTGGTAGGAGTATGGGTAGAATTAGGGATATGGGTCGTGGGAGGAGTAAGGGTAGTCGCAGGGATATGGATCGTGGGAGGAGTAAGGGTAGCAGTAGGGGTATGGGTTGTGGGAGGAGTAAGGGTAGTCGTAGGGATATGGGTCGTGGGAGGAGTAAGGGTAGTCGTAGGGATATGGGTCGTGGGAGGAGTAAGGGTAGTCGTAGGGATATGGGTCGTGGGAGGAGTAAGGGTAGTCATAGGGATATGGGGGGTAGTAGTAGGGATATGGGTCGTGGGAGGAGTAAGGGTAGTCATAGGGATATGGGTAGTAGTAGGGATATGGGTCGTGGGAGGAGTAAGGGTAGTCATAGGGATATGGGTGGTGGTATTGGGTGTTACAGAAGTGAAGTTTAAGACGCTGTCAATTCTTGAGGAAGTGAAGGTAACAAAGCGGGGCTCCATGCCAGTGACAGTGTCATTGATCCACTCCTGGTACTGGGACACCCGAGTGTAGACTCCAGGTCTCATAGGGAGGGCATAGCCTTTAACAAAACTTACAACTCCACTCTGGGCCCAGAAAGAGTCCTTTTTGGTCACCAGTGGTCCCCCTGAGACTCCCTGTGGGGGAGGGGATAAAAACATTGTGGACTTCTATTTGCACAAACTTTAAAAGTTTTGTGTTATTATTGCCAACTGTTCTGTTTGTTCGTTGTATTGTTTAAAATGGGGTTTGCAGATGGAAATTAGCCTATGGGTATGATCTGGAATTTTTGCATTGTTAAAATGTTCATGAATATGCATTGTCCCCCCTTTATATATATTTATTCAAGTTGAGATTAATAAATAGATAAATATACTAATCCTAACTAATAGTATTAAATAGTCATCAAAAACTCCCCATTTATGTTTAGTGAAATGTATTTGATCATAACTATGAACTTTACAGCCTCTCTGTCTCAGTCCGTGCAGCTCTGGATATTCTTAGTTCTGTTATAGCTGGTCTTTATTTACACTTAAAATCTGGCTTGCACGAGTGCAACGTAAGTTAACTAACCTTTTTATATATCATTTTGTTCATCATTCAGCTGTAATTTGTTTAGGCTGCTTATAAATAAGTGTTAAAGCATGCACGCCATGAATGTGGATAACCAACTCCATTGTAACATTTAGTCACTCGCAGTCAGTGAGATGTTACACACACACACACACACACACAAATTACAGAAATGTTTGGTCACCTGACATGAATCCTTCCCTCCGTTTCTGAGTCCAGCACATATCATGTTCTCTGTGATTTCGGAGGAGTCGTTGTAGTTGTATTTGCATCTGCATCTAAGAGGAACATCTACCTCCTGCAGAGTCTCAGGTTGTGAACCACCAGAACCTAGTTGGAAATACTTTAAATCTTAGAGATTTGTTGGCATTGTAAAAGAAAATCTTTATTTTGTAACTTACTAGTTCTACCAAAAGGAGCAACCCAACTGGGAGTCCCATCATAGAAGGTGCTGTTTGCTGAGGCCAAGCAGACTGGCTGGATGTAGTCGGTAAAACTGACAGGAGAAGACAGCTTCAGGAGGCAAATATCATTATCCAGGCTATCAGAATCATACTGAGGATGGCAGGTGACGTTCTCCAGTCTTCGAGTCATTTCATTGTGGTTGGAACCAGACTGGTTTTGGACACCAAGGTGGATGACTGACTGGTTGAGGTCAGCACTTCAATAGAAAAAGAAAATGCATTAACATATAATTGTCTTAATTCTGCCATGTGCTTGGTAACTAAGTTTACCATCAAAAAACACTGTTTAACCCAAAGGGCTCTTTGCACAACTCTGCTACTTCCTGAACTTAATACTGCTCATTTGTTTCATGTCTTTCATAAGTGGACAAATGGATTACTCCAGGTGCGCCTGACCTCAGTTACCATGACGAGTAGTGAAAGTCAGGAAACAAAGGAGCAGTATTAAGTTCAGGAAGTAGTGGAGTTGTGCAAAAAGTCCATGTTAAATGTTAACTTTGTGATAACATTTGTGAGGGAAAACCCCTAAGAGCCATGTTTCCTTTGTTGAGGCCAAGCAGACCAGCAGTTAGTAAGATTCACTAAATTCTTGACTAAGAATATAAACATGCAATATTGAATCCTCACTTTTTTATGCAGTGAGCAGCCGTCAGCACCCACTGGTCAGTTATCAGCGACCCTCCACAGATAAAACTGTTATTCATGTTTAAAACCACCTGCCAGGGCCAGCTTCCAGGGGACCCATCATGCCCCCCCACAGATCTGCCCAATGCTGAGAAGAGAAGAATGACAGTTAAAAGGAGAGGATGCAATAAGTGTGCACACTTGAGAGAGATAATGGGTCTGTAAGTGTATGAAATTTCAAAGTTTTTTCTTTTCTGCCCATGTAGGTAATATACTGCAAAGTGAATGGAACTAAAATCATTAGAGTAAATTAAAAAAACAAACAAACAAAAAAAAAAACTTGTCATGTTCCATCGAAAGGTCATGGGCATTATGTTGATGATATAGTATTTCATGTACTCCAGTATAATACAATTTTTCATATAGTTTATGTAAATCATTTTAAAGACTGTAGGGTGCATCCTGTATCCTAACCTTCGACAGAGTTTCATATCAATGATTACAAAAGTACAGACCTCTGCCAATGGAGTTCATGCTCCCCCCCAAAAGAATCCTGTGCTGGATCCAAATGGTGATCCGGGTTAACACCTAAATTTAATCTCTTCTTCCTTGTACCCTTGTCAACATTCACTGAAAATTTTATCCCAATCAGTTCGGTTCCTATTATTTTGCTAATAGATAGACAGCCAGACAAACGCCCATCATTACATTACCTCCTCCGCAGAGGTAACAATAAAAGAGTTGGTAATTATTTTTCCCGTTGTCACTTAAGTGACTTAATTAAGACAGTAGTGGTAGAAAGCTGATAATTTCTTGTCAGAGGCCCAACTTGGACAATAATGGGCCTCATTGACAATATCTACTTAAGAATTTGCTTGAAGTATTTGCTACACTGTTTTCAAAAAATTTACCAAGAAAACTCTGTTGTGCTCTGAGACTCATGAAAACCAATCTTCTCATAGGTTTAAATGACACGCCAGTTTGCATTGGTAAGCACTGAAAAATGCTCATTTAAGGACATTAAACTACAGGACTGTGTGAGGACGCAGTAAGACAAATTTAAGTGGTGTTACTAAATTGAGTGTCAAAGCAGATGCTTTATTTCTTGATAAAAATATTTACCATAATAAAGAGTTTTTGTTCCCACAACCCTGCCATGGAGTAAGTAGAAAAAGGATGGATGGAAAAAGCCACAGTTGTAGAAAACTTTAATTATTAAAATCAGAGGAACTAGACACTTACACACTACAAATTCCTGGGTTAAACTGCTGGGTTTAAAAGGGACCAACTAATTTTTGGGTTACTTTAACCCAGACATTTGGGCCCTTTTCACATGGCAACCACAAAGTTTGTCCATGTGAAAGTAAACAGGCCAGGCCCGGGCGGCCCAGGTTGAGATGTAGTTCAGGACCTGGGGCATCCACGCTCGGGCAGGGAAAATGCGTTGAGAACGCCATCCAGGTCATGGCAGATGTGACATGTGGGCCACTCACCCAAGAAGCGGAAGTGACCAAATCAAAACTCAACCTCACTGTTGTTCTGGCACTGAAATTACTGAACGTGTGTGAGCCTGGTTGAAGCACTGGCACGTGAACACAACACAAGAATCAATGATTTTGGGCCAGGCACAGGCCTGAGCACGCCATGTGAAAAGGCCCTTGCGTTGTTGCCCTAACATCTGAGTTAAAATAACCAAACATTGTAGTCAATATAACCTAACTTATAGGTCAAATATTCAATGAAAGTTGTGGCAAGATTTTTTGTTGCATCCATCACTCATTGGACAGCGCGACTGATGGAGGGCTGTGATATGCCCACTGTCTCCCAGCTCCAGTTGAAATGTTCCAATGGCTACAAATTCCAAGGTCAAGAGAACCACCTTGGAACCACAAACTCAGGGTTCCCCAATACGAGGGCTGCAAACCCCTCACGTTTTCTATCTGTCACTGTTTAAACACACCTGACAAATTAAATGGATGCAGCAGCCCATGATGTTCAGGACAATGAATCATGAATTTGAGTCAGGTGTGTTTGAGCAGGGACACGTTGAAAACCTGCAGGACTGCGGCCCACCCCAGCCAGCATTTCCATGTGGGGCCCATATGGGTTAAATTTTCGCTGTATATACGGGACCCAAGTGGGTTTGTCCACGGTTTCCATG
The DNA here is from genome assembly GCA_023101725.1 of Atherinomorus stipes. Taxonomy (NCBI): domain Eukaryota; kingdom Metazoa; phylum Chordata; class Actinopteri; order Atheriniformes; family Atherinidae; genus Atherinomorus; species Atherinomorus stipes. The sequence continues at coordinate 67,204 of JALJCO010005692.1, forward strand.
GTGGTCCCACCTGTGTTTTCCCATATAGCCTGTAGGCATGGGCTTGAACTGGGCAAATTTGCAGATCTCCTAGTTTAAGTTACATGGGCCCCATATGTGGAAACCCAGATGGGAAAACACAGTTGGGGCCACCATGGAAACCGTGGACTATCCCACTTGGGTCCCATATATACAGCCACAATTTAACCCATATGGGAAAACACAGGTGGCGCCACCATGTTTTCCATGTTTGTGTCCTTGTTCTAGCACCATTAACTGATTACTAATCTCCTAAATATGATTCATAATTAACTTTTATTTAACCAGTTCCCCATCTATGTCATTCATTCACTCTCACTCTTTTGATCTTCTCTCTTTATTCTTGCATTACTTCTTTAACATATTTGTTCATTTATTTGGTAACTCATTGATATATCAGTTCCTGCTCCACGCTTACAACTGTTATACATTTATGTTCTTTTATTACACTACTCACAAAAAGTAAAGGATATTTGGCTTTTTGTATGATGTCAGAATTAATCTAAAATCCACTTCAACCTTTCCAGGTGAATTGAATTAAACTTTATCTATACTTTTCAAAGCACATGTACAATGTTCAATGGTTAAATATTTATTCTGCATCATTCTGTTCTCAAAAAACTGAAATATATGAATAACTTTTTCAGTAGTGTTATTTAGCTATTACACTACTATTACTACTAGCTATTACTGCCATTTTTTATTCAAGTTATATCAAGTTTGTCCATTGTCCTTCAAGTTTTATTTAATCATTTCGTTCTGCTAGTTATTATACAAATAAGTGAATTAACTTATTAATTTACTTTATTGCCTTGCTCTGTTGTGTAAGTCATTAAAACAGGTTTGTTTTTGGAAGGTTTACTTGTTTCCTTGTCAGTCCAGTGAGTTTATAGTTAAACCCAGTTGTGAGATGCCTCCTTTTACATTTATTCAATCCTTCTGGCCTCAGCACGAACTATCTGAAGAGGATGTTTCTGGTTAGATGAAAGCAAGCCCTTACAACCTCATTATAATATACAGTAATAAGACCTCATAAACCTCAGAGGTAAATTGTAATGCTGTTTTACACCACAACAAAAGAACTATCATGTCTGATTCTTAATAAATGCAAGCTCACTTGCTGATATGGATATTTCACTCCAAAATATATGAAATTATCACTTAAATCAACATTAATGTGATAAATCATTCAATTACAAATGTGTATGCGCAGCATATAGTATGTTTATTTAAAGAGAGGGTTTCATGTCATTTTTAAGGAGATAATTCCCTTTTATGGCACAATAAAGTAAATGTGTTACCTTCAGTAGTTTTGAAAATACAGTAAACCAAAAAAGAAATGTGACATCGATCCATGTCTGTATCTGACACCTTAGAAATTCATTACAGTCCCTTTAAGATGCCCCCCGCTGTTTCTAATACCCCACTCCACTCATCACAACATGCTCATGTTCTGGTGGGGCAAAGCTTAGCAAGGGAGGGGGAGGAGCTTTGTGGTATTGGAGGTGCTGTGTATAGCAACTGTTTTGGCAGCCATGTTGGTTTCCACAGGAGATTCAGGGATTACTCAAATGAATAAGTCAAAATAATCCATGTTTTATGGGGAAGGAATGACATAACATAAGGAAAATATAGAACGCCTGATAATACCTGGGATAGGCTCCAGCAACCCCCGCGACCCTGAACTAGATAAGCAGTGCAGAAAATGAATGAATGAATGAATGAGAACATAATAAAATGCTCAAAAAGTACATTTTGCATGTCCCCCCCCCCCCCCCCCCCACACACACACACACACACCTTTAATATCTACCATTAGTAAACTGATTGATGCTGTTCCATAAAATATAACAACGCAAGGGTTTTTTTTTATCTATTGAAGTCTACATGAGTCACATGAGTCACGTTACCACTCAACTTATCTAGCAACTCAGAGTAGATCAACATGCACTTATAGTTGAATCTGTCACTCACAAGTTTGAAACTATGGTTCCTGAAATAAATGGTTGGTTTTTTATCTTTTGTCAAAAACTTTTGTCAAAAATAATCAGACTTGATTCAAATATTTGAATATTTGATTCAATATAAAAAGGAAAAAAAAATTATTTCCATACATTATCTTTTTAATCTTGATCAGCATCTATGATGATGCAAAGTTCCTTTCCTGCTGTGTAATCATTAGACAGAAGTTGAAAAGGTACTGAAAAACTGTAATTGATCAAAATTATCTTTACATTCTACTCGAGTAAAATGAAAAATGAATGAAAATGAAAAACACTTTATTTTATCCTTTGTTTTATCTTATTTGATTTAATAGTACTAAATAGTACTAAAATGTACTTGAGTAAAAGTAAAAGGACTTAATTTAAAATTTACTGTGAGTAAATGTTGCTTTCTGTTACTTGCAGTAAACAGGCTGAGTCATAAATCCAATCCAAAATTAGCTGTTTTGGAGAAACCTTTACAACATGACAATAAAAAAGACAAAATAAAACCAAATCAAAAGATGGTGAAAATGTTGAGCAATTCCTAATCAGCAAACTGTGCTCTTCTTTTTCTTTCAATAACAAACATAAATCATAAATTCAATTGTCTTAAAACAAACAAGCACACAGACTGCTTACTTAAGAAATGAAATAAAGCGCCATGCTTCTCAGAATATTATGCCCACTGAATACTTGCATTGGACAAATCTGTCAGTGTTTGCATGATGAAGTTATCGCCTTGTGTGCGTTTGAACACAAAGAGCTAGCTGAGATTTGGCGAAGGATTTTCTTCTTCATCTTTTTCACAGGAATTCAATGTCTACTTGGCAGTCCTCCTCCTCCTCCATCTCCATCTCTTGCTCGGCACCATCAGTGGCATTTCCTTTCAGTGGACTATTCGCTGAACGTCACCGACGTACATTGGCAGCATAGATTAATAATCCATAACGTTCTACATAAAACCCGTTCAGGCTATTTTTTTTTCTCAATGTGCATTTAAATTTTACTCAGTAATGGGGGAGCTTTCCAGAGTAGTAAAGTAAATTATTGAAAATGTAAATGCAAATGTACTTGAGCTATAGTAAAATTACCTTTAAAAAAAACTACTCCAAAAATGACAAATTATTCATAGAAATTACTCAATTACAGCAACTTGAGAAATGTAATTAGTTACTTTCCACCTCTGTCAGGGGACAAAGGTCATAACCCTTATTAAATACTAATAATACTTTAAAAAAGAGAAAAGGAAAATAAATATTTCAGTATTTCAGAGACATGAAAAATCACAGACCCCTCTCCTGTTGCTCATTTAGTAGCTGTGATTATATTTGAATTAGTTCACAAGGATGTAAATCACAAGTTTGATAGAAAAAACAAACAAACAAAAAAACAATCTGTTCAGTGGATAATGATTGAATGTTTGCAGATTTCACAAATTATTTAATAATACAATTTGGATTTGATTCCATTTAGTAGCCAATGATTAGTAGCAGACTGAATCCCTTTCATCCATCTCAGGTCCCACAAAGCATCTACAGTACATAATCAAAATACAACTTCATTTGTAAGCTTAAACAAACATTTAAATGAAAGACAAAATGTTGAACTGATGTAAAGTGAGGTGTTTTAACACCACAAGCAGTTTGACCTGTAGTATGCAAAATTTCACAAAGTATTTCTTTGATTTCTTCCCAACATAGGTTGAGTAAAGTCAGCTGGACTGGGTTTAGTTTCTTTTTTGTAACCCTGTAAGACATACAATCCTTGAATGAACCTTTTTTTTAAAAAACCTTCAAAGATTTGAAACTGCTTCTCTAATTCATATTCTGTTTCTCCCAATTGTGATATAATCTGGAAAATACTGCAATTTATAAAACTGCAAGGAAATATGAGATATTATTTTCCTTTTTTTTTTTTTTTTACCTTTGCATAGAAGAATGGTCATCACAGCGAACCCACACAACTGTTGGAGAGCCATCTTCACCATCATCTTCTGTACTCTATCTCAGGTATTAAATACCTTCTATGTTATTCTCAGCTCCTCCCAAAATATCAGATTTTCCATTCAGTTGTACTTTTACCACACTGACTTGAAGCAAACACAAACAGCATACGGTCAAATACCATAGTTTGATGCCATTGGTTAAGCAGTAATATCCCGAAGCAATAATTTTCTGTACAATGTTCATTTGGCCCACTGTGCTTCATAACATAGTCTCGGTGAGCGGCCACTCATTCATGACCCAGCCTTTTCTGGCACTAACTGTGTGGACTTTGACTCTAAATGGATTAAATGGATTATCACAACACCTTGATCCCCCCCCCAGCCATTCTGTTGTAGATTTACTACTGTGAATTATTATTTTCCTGCATGATCTAATTTTATCCAGGTATTAGACAAAGAAAAAGAAGATCATTCCAGGAAAATGTGGTCTGTCCACCCAGGGCTGAGCAAAACGGGAAGGAAGTAGAATGAGTCAGCAGCTTTAAAGGATAACTTTCTTTTTTTTCAACATGGACCTTATTTCCAGGAGTATATACGTGCATTATATAAGACATTATCTGCGGCAAAACTCCTTGATTTTTGCCAATACTTTATGTAGAATGAACACACGAATGAGTACTATTGTCCCGTGAGTTCAGATTCAGCTTTCCATTAGCTATCAGGGTGATTTACACACTTTTTTGGGGCCGCACATTCACGATTCTGTTGTACAGCTGAGAGTAGCAGCTCGCTACCCAGATAAAGACAACAAAATTTTTTGCGAAACTCTAAACTCACAGGACAATAGTAGTCGTTTGTTCGTTCATTCTACTTAAAGTATTGATGAAATCAAGGAGTTTTGCTGCAGATAATAATTATAATAATGGATTAGATTTATATTGCGCTTTTCAAGGCACTCAAAGCGCTCACAGTATGTCCATTATTCATTAACTCCTCATTCATACTTGGTGATGGTAAGCTACGTATGTAGCCACAGCTGCCCTGGGGCAGACTGATGGAAGCGTGGCAGCTATTTCCCGCCTATTGCCCCTCCGATCACCACCAGAACATTCATACACATTCATACAGTGGTGCCCCCACTGAAAGCAAGAAGGGTTAAGTGTCTTGTCCAAGGACACAACAACATATGGCTGGGGGATCGGGATTGGAACCGCTGATCCTTTGATCATTGGCCGAACTGCTCTATCACCTGTCTTACATAGTGGCTGCATCGTCTCCGCCATTATACTGGACGTTCACCGAAGGGCGACTCAATGTAATATCTTCTGAAGAACTCAAAGTGATGCAGAGACTTTACCGGTGAGTAAATGCATGTAAATACTCCTAGAAATAAGGTCCAGGTTGAAAAAAAAGAAACTTATCCTTTAAGTTTCTGTGGGTCCACTTGGATGACCCACCTGGAGCTGGACTCCCATTGATTGAAAACCTTTTTCTTTGTAAGAACGCACCGATGTGGCCTGCCTACGGAACTGCTGACAAAATTCTACCAGTGCACAACAGAGTCTGCACTACAGTAGCTTACTGCTGGAGAGTACGGTACTTTTACTGAACTGTAGCGGAGAGGAAAGGGGCAGCAGTGGGTGACAGAAACAGCCCAGTGGATCATCAGATCCCCACTTGCCAGGACAGGGGACATCTGTTCAGCCCGCATGCACAAGCAAGCAAAGAGCATTTTCAGGGAGCCCACACAGCCAGGATGCTCCCACATTTCCACCCTTCCATCAGGCAGAATGAGGGTTCACAGAGCACAAACCGGCTCAGAAACTGTTGCTTTCTTTTTACTGTGGACGGGCTGCTAAAACATCCCCTTTGAAAGTGGATGGACTTATACAAAGGCATTCTCATGTGTGCAATATTTTCTCTGTGTTTGACCGTTTATACAGTATACTGTCATGGCTGTAAATATTTTCTTTTGAAATTAGTATATTGTACATTTATTCATTGATACTTTTATATACTTTGTACTTGTTTACTTATTATCTACAGTTTTTGTGCTGCTTGACTGACCACTGTCAAGTGTTGTCCAAGTTCATGCTTCTGATTAACTTGTTCAGAGGTCAGTTCACTCATTTGAAAACATTTCCTGTATAGTTTATTTCAATTTTCAACTCAATCAGTTCTGTTCATTTCAGGTGTTTTATATGCAGAGCATCTGAGGCCATTGTCAGGGAAAAAAGCCCTGTGGCCACTAGGGGCAAAATGATACAAAATATTGACAGTTCAGTTCAATATCAAAGTGTCACAGTTCAATATTTTTTTGATACAAAAAAATACATTGTCATGCCTTTTTTTACCCAATGTGCTTTTGTCCACAATGGCTTACACTCAGAGTCATACTTAACATGAAAACCAAAGTAGTTCCAAATGCCAGGTCTGAATGTAGTTTCACACAGATCCACAGAGTTTTTCACACAGAGCCCATTGTCACAACATAAGTTAAATAAAATAAAAAGTCTATATTGTTCGATATTCAATACATGGTGCCGACTGTTCGGTACACGCCCGTATACGGTTTGGTTCGATAAGAATACATGTGTCGTTGCACCCCGAGTGGCCACGAACTATTAATGTATGTCATGGAGTTAGCAGATCCTGAATATGTCATTTATAAAACGTGTTTCTGACATTAAATACCTGTTTATGACTAATTTTGATGGCACACCTTGGGAATAATTTGTCTTTGGTTGAATTTCTGTTCATATTTGAAAGTGTAACATTGCACCTTTCTAGAGGGACCAATATGTAGACCCACTTAAATGTCTGCCAGATTATAATAACTTGTTCTCAAAATAAATAATCTTCCACCCTTTCTTGTGGAGAATTATTTGTCAACTTTATTATGAAAATAATCTGGATCATGCAGGGTACCGTTTTAGAGCTCAGTGGTGAAACTTTTATCACACCAATAGGTGAGTTTATTGAAAATGTTTGGGATAATACTTGAAAGAGCACTGTAGATTGTTTTGATCTCAAAACAAGCATAATTGAGAGCTGTTAATAAGCGTTATTTATTTATGTATTTTTTTTTAAATCATGTTTATTAGCCTAAATATTGCTCAGTAAAAACCTCCAATATGTATGCATGTAAATAAGAGGTTAATTCTACTGTATCTGCATGCATGTGGAGGAGGTCTTGGTGTTGAACATTTTTATTTTTGTTCCATTTACAAAATACACAGCATTTACTGCCTCATTTTGCGAGGTCAAGGAAGTAAATACACCAAATTTCAGGAATTCCCCACTGTTGGAATCCTGACCCTGCAGCGTTTGTCACTTTTACTCATGTTTACTGGCACTGGGCCATCTTTTAACCTGAAAACAAACTTAAATTTTACATTGATTTTAATCATTGACTTCATTTAGTCAATCTTTTTGGACTTAGTGCTAAAGCTCCTATGTGTCTGCAAAATGATCCAGGAAGAGTGGGGAAAAAACCTCATACAGTTTCTGCACTTTGTGAGGGAAAAATACCTAATTTGCATTTTCAACACATAGTATAGTAATATATTTCAAAAACAGTGCATTAGGTATAGAATCTACTTAAAACATGGTATTCTGCACAAGTTCTTTTTTTGTTTTCTCAAATAAGTAAATTTTTCCAGATAGGAGGTTTTGCTCTTCAGCCATTGAGCTGTCTTTCTTTTGTTAGGATGACTCAATCTTTCGTAGATTTTTAGGCATTGCCACCCTTCAAATCTCATTTGTAACTGAACATAGTGCACACTTTAGATGAGCCCACACCATACGCATATAATTAATGAGTGGTAAGGGCAATAATGAATACCTGTATTATGACTATGAGTAGTTATTAATACAAGAATACAGGGGTTCTCAACCTTTTTTTTTTATGCTGGGGCCCATTTTTTTCTGTACAAACTGGTCTGGGGCCTTTTTACATACTGTATCAAATTAGCTGATCTCACTCTGTATTTAATTTTTATTCAATATAACTAAACCAAATCTAGTTATGTATAACAGATTAAACCTTGCAAAATACAACATGATAAACATAAATTACACAAAATAAAAAAAAAAAAAACATATCGTCACAAAGGACATTTTTAACACATATATGTAAAATTGCACATAGGCTACATCAAAAGGTGTAACAATTCATGGAATAAAATCAGACTCCTACAAGAACTAATTTAAAAACTCAAGTCAGGATTATAAGCACAAAATTTAGCCTGATTTGGGAAAAAACTAATGGAAATGGATAAAAAGAAACTTGATTAATAAAACTGTGCTGTAATAAAATACTTCAAGCTAGTGTCTACCATTTCAAAATCAGTTGAGAAATTTTGAAAAAAGAAAGCAACCTGCCCCCCCACACAGCCCTCCTCCTCAGCTACAGCCAGCCTCATCACAACAGCTCCACAGTGTAATATTCATCCCACATAAGAACAACAAGAACATCTGCTCACATATATAATATCTGCCTTTCTCAACCACCGGGATGTTTATGGTGTGTTTTAGCTGGTTTTGGCATCAGAAAGAGACGGCCACGTTCCAGCGTTCATCCACGTTCATGAGTTCATTAAACGCATTCAGGACGACACTACTGAAAATAAACAGCTGACGTTCCGACGCCGTTTGTCCACACAGAAACAACCACCAGCAGCGTTTCCGGTCATCAGCAGCATCGTCATAAACTTATAAATTTATGTACAACTCACACAAAAAAGTAAAAAACAAACTGCCTACCTGTTCAACTAAAAGTCTGCAGTATCAGCATCAGTTTCACTCCCAAATCCTCCCGGAGCTTCCTCCAGCTGGTGACCCGATGTCTATACTTCGCTTTCAGTCCATCCTGGTCTCTGCTTCTGCAGGTTTTCCCTCCTGGTCCAGAAGTCCTGGAGCGTCTCATGGTTGATAAATCGCCTTGTGAGTGCTAAATTAATATATTTACATTTTCTCCTGCCATTACACGCACTTTTGCATGTAAACGCCCCATATTGCATATTCATTGCAGAAAAAGTACTAAATGGATAAGAGGCAATATTTAGCATGTTTTAAAGACCAAACCCTTTTAGCACCAATTTGTACATTTTTTTGCGTGTGGAGTGAAATAGCTCACCTTTTTATTAGGGGTGTGCCAAAATATCGATACACTGAAATATCGCTATATTTTGTGTTGAGATATCATATCGATATTAAAAAGGGCTATATCGATATTTTGCTAACGAAATCTCGCGAGATTTTGTAAGAGAACAGCAAAATCTCGCGAGATTTCGTTGTTCAATCTGCAGCGGTTCTGCAGAAAAGTCCCTGCATTAGCACTGATGCCTTTGTGCAGTCTGCAGGTTTAGATTAAACTTAAGACATGTTATACCTGTCTAAAGTTTAATGTGTACTTAAAATGTGTGTACAGGTTTTCATAGACCACCCCGTTGTTTGAGATTAAGATGAAATAATGACTGAAATGGTTTTTTTTTATGCTCCCCCAAGAAGAACCACTGTGCACTTTGTTTTACTGTTTTGCTCATTTCATATGAATTGATGTCATTATGTGCTTCTATATAATAATATTTTTTCATTCATTTTAAATGGATTTACTTTGGTCAATAAATTGTCCAAATTGTCTTCAGAGACAAATACTGTTGTCTATCGTGGGTAAATTTATTGCAATATATTGATTTTTGCAGAATCACTGTATCGTGATATTATCGATATTGTAGTCAAAATATCGTGATATTATCGTATCGCGAGGCACCTAGTGATTCCCAGCCCTACTTTTTATACACGCAAACCTTTTATAGATCCACGCCCCATGTCTTGAGACATGTGAGACCTGCTTGAGCTCCATCTGTTGGCCATGGGTGTGTACTGCAGCTGACTGATGCGCTGCACTGTACTTAATAAATTGGCTTGCTCTTCCTCATTATTTTTTGCCTTATAGGGCTGGTTTGGGACCATTTTTGTCTACGCTATTTTGTTTTAAATACTTGTGTATAACTATTGCTAAAATCTAGTGGCTAGCTGTGTGTCTTCTTCCACTTTTTGGAGTTTATTGAACAGCTAATTGTCACATTAGGCTACTGCCATCAGGTGGGGGAGAGACAGATTACAGCTGAGTTCCCATTACAGCGTCATGTGTATTGAAAATGTGTGCCGTTTTTCAAAGCTCTCAAGGTAGCGCCCAAGCTAGGGCCACATACGCCACTGATATAAACCAGTGATAAAAGAATCACTGGTCTATTTTTCTATAAAGTGTTTCACAAAATTTTGATGCATACCTACACAACAGGAAAAATTGGGGGGTTTGCATGGAGATGCCATGAAATCAGGGTCTGAGATGTCGCTTTTGCGACTCTCTAGCACTCTGATGGACCTATAGTAATAAACTCCACACACATTCTGACCTATCATCACTTCCTTCATCAAGTTTAAAGAATAAAGACACACAGCTGAAAATATACGTAGCACAATTCATACATATGAAAGAAGCACAAAGTGAGGAAGTTTGACTTTCATTATTTGTCTTCTTTAATTCCAAGTAGTGTTGTAGTAGCTATACATAGTTAGGAAGGCTGGTTCGTCACCATTTCACAAATATGTTGTAAGTGGTAATGGCACTGGAAACATGGAGAAACAAGTCTAAATTGAAGAGCATGTGTCACTACCTTATAACATGTCAATTAATATTCATAATGACAATCACAAACTCAGGTTTGTATTTTAGAGATCATTTTCTAACCTCACCAAGACAGCACCAAGATGCTTTTTCTTAGTTCATAGAATAGTCAAAAACATATTGTATTAAGATAAAGGCAGAAAGTCTTGCTTGTTTAGTACAAGTTTATTATTAACTGCTTTAGTCTCCTGGTGGAACGAGAAAATGAAACAGTATTGATCAGTAAGCTATACCCCTTTTACCTATTTGTTTAGTGTCACCGAAGCAAAGTACTCATGTAAAATACCTCAAGTACAGTACTGGAGTTAGTATGTAAAGTTGCATTCAGCCACTGCCAACAAACACATGAAAGAACAGAGCAATAGCAAACAGAGAGATAAAGTGAGCGAAATGGATCAGGTTTTCACCTCCTCCGAAAATGCTGTCATCTTTGTCAGTAGTATTGACAGTGGTAGTGAAGAAGGGAGTGGTATGGGTATGGTTATGGGTATGGATATTGGTAGTGCCGGGGTTATGGGTGGTGGTACTGGTAGGTGTTACACAAGTAAAGTTTGAGTCCCTGTCGAATCCTGAGGAAGTGAAGGTGATGAAACCGGGCTCCATGCCAGTAACGGTGTCACTGATCCATTCCTGGTACTGGGACACGCGAGCATAGACTCCAGGTATCATAGGGAGGGCACAGCCTATACCAAAACTCACAACTCCACTCTGGACCCAGGAAAAATCCTTTTTGGCCACCAGTGGTCCCCCTGAGTCTCCCTGTAGGAGAAGGGATAAAAAAAAAAAGAGAGAAATGGATTAAACGTAACTAGCATTGTTAATTTGAAGCATCTTTGAATCTTTTTTCCAAAAAGTGTTTTGCAACTAAAGCTCTTGGCCCATTCATGCCCATTCTAGGCAAAATATGCCCATCTTCTGTGTCTCTGATGTGCATAGGTTATTCCATTATATTCTGTTTTCTGCACCAGCAAAAGTGGTACCCTCCTCCACACATACAGTACACTAAAAAAAAAAAAAAATACAGAAAGGTTTAGTCACCTGACATGAATCCTTCCCTCCGTTTCTGAGTCCAGCACATATCATGTTCTCTGTTATTTCGGTGGAGTCTTTGTAGTTGCATCTGCATCTGTTGTTTCCCACAACAGGTACATCTACCTCCTGCAGAGTTTCAGGTCCTGAACCACCAGAACCTGTTGGAAATACTTTAAATCAGAGATTTGTTGGCAGTCTTGTCATTGTAAAAGAAAATTTTTATACTGTAACTTACTAGTTGCACCAAAACCAGTGACCCAGCTGGGAGTCCCATCATAGAAGGTGCTGTTTGCTGAGGCCAAGCAGACTGGCTGGATGTAGTCAGTGAAATTGACTGGAGAAGACAACTTCAGGAGGCAAATATCATTATCCAGGCTATCAGAATCATACTGAGGATGGCAGACGATGTTCTCCAGTCTTCGAGTCATTTCATTGGGGTTAGGACCAGACTGGTTTTGACGACCAAGGTAGACAACGGTTTGGTTGAGGTTATCACTTCAATAGAAAAGAAAGTGCATTAACAATTTAAGTTTTAATTATACAGATTTTCTCTAATGGGTAAAAACAAATTTTTGAAAATATTTACATCATGATTACATTATGGGGAAGAAACAATATCAACAAACACAGCTGTTGAGAGGCAAAGACAATGACTGTCAGTGATATCTTTCCCTGTGTTTGTCTGTGGAGTCAGCAGTGGGACTATGATTGATCTGTCATTGTTTAAAGTGCCATCATGTATTTTGTAAGGGGTTTGGCAAAAAAATGTTTCAGTTTCTAAAGATGTACATGCATGAAGTTCTATGTTAGGTGGATCATGTAAGACCTGGAAAATGACTCTATACCAGCCAAAGATATAGTCCCACTTAGCTACTAAAAGGAATGGGCATAAATGTATTTATTTATGTCTATAGCACAATTCATGTACAAGACAACTGTACATAAGGCTATGTTCACACTGCAGCGCAATTCCAAAGATGAAGAAGCTGCTGTCCTTTCGGACCCCAGATTCCGGTGTTTTTGAGACTTTGGAGAGAAAGGCGGTTTATCAGCTCAGAGTGAAGGTCTCCAATCTCCTATCTTTGGCGGGGGTGAAGGTGTCAAAATGGACAGAGGTTTTTGATGGTGTGTTGTTCCTGAGGGCCTGTTGGCTGTCCCTTTACAAGTCTCATGTTGATAAAAGGATGGGGGACCTCCAATCAAAGTTTGTACATGGGGCCATAGCTAAACAGGTATCTGCACTGCAAAAACTCAAATCTTAGCAAGTATATTTTTCTAATTTCTAGTCAAAAATCTCATCACATTCAAAATAAGACAAAATGACCTACAGTAAAGCAATGCAAGTCTGAAAATGGCTATTGAGTCCTCACTATTTTATGCAGTGAGCAGCTGTCAGGACCCATTGGTCGGTGATCAGCGACCCGCCACAGAGAACGCTGCCAATCTTTAAATAGGCCTGCCAAGGCCAGCTGCCTGGAGATGCATCCTGGCCTCCCACAATTCGCCCGTTGGTTACAGGTCTGCCACATGCTGACAGAAGAGAAGAGATAAAAGTTAGAAAGAAGATGCAACAAGTGCCCACACTTGAAAAACATGATAGGGCTGTCTGTTTTTTGCCCATGCAAGTAAGACTCTATGTAGCAAGGTGGATGTCAGAATAAAAAATAATCTAAAAAATAAAAATAAATAAATAAATAATTAAATTTATTCTTAATTGTTGCTGAATGGGGTGAGATTTCCTTCCAGTTCTGCTCAGACATTTTTTTTAAGTTAGTTTGTGGTGCAAGATGTGATGTTAATGGATCACCGCGAGCCTACGTCACAACCCGGAATTCACGTGACCACGAAGCTGGTCCCGGTGAAAACATGCTTCGTATTTGAACGGCGTCTGATGGACTATGAGCCTCAAAAACTGCTTTTGCACCCTTTTTAATTTTTTTTTCTCCGCCGGTCTGTCTTTGAAATATTATAGAAATGACGTCCAGTTATACTGAAAGTCTTAATGCCGACGCTAGAAGAAGATACGAAGCTAAACTAGTATCTGTTGGACTCAGTGATGCCCATCTTCTGCTGCTACAGCCTGGTTAGACGAACCTACCTGTACATAACAGCCTGATGATCAGTTTCCCGATCTCATGATGTATTTGGTTTCATCAGGTAAGCCCCGTGTACAAGCCATTTATTCTTTATAGAATATTAATTTCCCCCGGATTTTTAAGAAATGGTGGTATTTCTTTGATGTACTTCTCAGGAGTTTACTCTCATTGATAAAGCTATAAATTACCGGCAGTCTCATCTGTATGTAACTGGTTATGACTGTGCATGTTTATAATGCTGCAAATGCCTTTCTGCCGCTTTTTATTTATTTATTTTTTTTTGCTTTTTATGCTTTTATTCTTATGTGGGAACATTGATGGCAGTAATCTGGATGAACGTAATCGTTAACAGTCCTGAGGAGACGGAACAGCGGGCGGCGCTGTGATTCTGTACATCCACTGATTTAATGGTGTTTTCTATCATCTGTACAAAAACAATGACAGGGTTTAAAAAGTAAGACCACAATATCTGCTTTTTTTTATCAGTCACAAAGTGATCGGAACATATTGTTAGATGTTTCCATGGTTTCCAGCGTGAACTGTCAGCATTTATGGGCTTGATAGCAGCTAGCCACTTAGCATGTTGTTCGGGACTTTTTCTGTTGTTTTGGGAACTGGAACAAACATATTCTCTTGTCCGTGTGATAGATATGTTTATGGCAGCCATACACAGCGGGACTTCTCGGTATTTCCAAAGTAGAATAAACGAAGATTGACGAGTAATGAAGCAGGTAATTCAGTGGCTCCCCTATGCAACGAAGCCATGTTTTCACCTGTTACCTAACCGGATGTGACGAATTTGGCGAAAATTCCCGGATGCTCGCGGTGATCCATAGAATTTTATCTCTACATCTACTGTAGATAAAAGAAGGCGAAACACTTGAAAAAGTATCCAAAATGGCTGAAAATTGCATGGCAGATCAGTTTATAAAACATCTGAATAACAGTCCATTTAAAGGAGTCATCACCTAGAAATCCCACTTTTTCACGTTAAAACATGTGTATTGGAACAGGACCTCAGTTATAACGTGCCAGAAACTCCGGAAAGTGAAGTAACTTCGTCTTTGAGTGCGGGCTCTCTCTTCTCACTAGAATCGGCCACAAGCACGCGGGTGACGTGAACTAGAGAGGCTGCTAGCTGCTAAGCTAGCCTCTTTAGCGCCACCTAAAAGCAGCTGATTACCTGCCGCGGAGTCGTTATGATCAGCTGTTATGACGTGAACTAGAGAGGCTGCGAGCAAGCTGCTAAGCTAGCCTCTTTAGCACCACCTGAAGGCAGCTGATTACCTGCCACGGAGTAGACCAGCTTTGTCAGAAAGGACGCCGGCAACAAGGAGGAGGAGGAGGGGGAGATTGCCATGCTGAGTTGCCTCAGCAGAAATTCAGCAGTTCTCAGTGCTCTAACAAGACGGACAGCTTTACCAGGGAGCAGTGGATTATATTTATCAGTGAGGATGTGCAGTCGGCAAGTGTTGCTGCTTGTGTAACTTATCTTTTGTGTCAGAGACCAGTAAACGGTAGACAAACGGACAAGCTGCTAATGTAGCTACAGAAGCTAACACTGTTTGGTTAACTTCATGTCAGACGTCCGCTCCTTATATTCATCAGAGTCCAGCCCTTTTACTCGGCGGATCCTCTCCATCAACCGCACCGTTACGTTTTTATCACGTTTTTCTCTGTTGGGACATCATTTCCTTCACTTGGTCTGTCCTGATAAAACTTTGTTTTGGCTTTGACGTTTGCCTCGTGAACGAGCTCTAATTCTTGTACGTATTCTCGCGACAAACAATAGTTGGGGATAAAAAGAGGTTAAAATGAGCTCATTAAATTTCCGTCCCACCCAACTAGAATTAAAAACTCATTTAAAGATAATTTAAGAAGGATTGTGTATGTAGAACAGCAGGTTTTGACACCTTTAATCTTCACCCAATCTTTCGGAAACATCATTCAACTGAAACAGCAATATGTTCTTATTTTTTTAGAACAAATCAAACATAAGGTCGATAAAGATGGTGTAATCTAGAGATGTAGAGATTCACCGATTTGAATCGGTGGTCCGACACAGACGTGATTTGCGATTGCACCGGTAGCTTCAGTGTGCATTGGATACAACTGGCTGGTCATTGTGCAACGTATCTGTCTTGGTGTGTCTGAATCTGTAAAAACATATGGTTACACTGATTACTATTTGTCACCTTGTCACATGTATTTCAGAGGTGCCTTGAACATACCATCACTATCTTTTAACTCTCGTTTTTAAAACATCGGAGCCAGGTGGCGCAACTGCAGTAAGTAAACATCAAACATGGAGGGAGCGACACAGCAGGGGAAGAGCATATTTAGCATCTCTGAGGACACACGTCAAAAGTTTGCCGATACTTGGAAGAAGGAAAACTTGACAAGAAATCCGTGGTCTGAAAACAATGTGGCGCTGCTATAAAAGACATCAGCAGCATGACGAACATGGCAAAGCGGGCGGCAAGGTGTGGATACTGCCCCCACCTCTTCCTCAGATGATTCTACTGATGAATTGTATAAAGTCAAATCACTGGTTAATCGCATCATACAGTATCAGCACGGGGTTTCACTGTATCGTGAATGTATCACCTCCCCTCCTTGGTGGGGATTCACATCCCTAGTGTAATTGTGTATGTGTGTGTATGAATATATATGTATGCATACGTGTGTGTGCATACATGAATGTGTTTATTTTATTTTTTGAGAGCTATCTCAACAGTATCCTTATTTTGTATTTTAATTTTGTTCGAACATTTTTTATTAATTTTACTATTGTGCACCTTAATATCCTTCCATTGTTTTTAATGTTTCAATGTTATTATTGTTTTTTATTACTTTTATTTTGATTGTGTTGACTTGTCAAGGGACTAAGGATGGAAATTAGCTTTGCTATAATCTTACGCATTTACATTTTGTTTATTAATATGCACTGTCCCTTTTTAAATAAATAAACTCAAACTCAAAAATGTCTTGTGGTTGCTTACCAGGTCCCTGGGAATGACAACCTGAAAAATGGAGCAGAGATAAACATGTTAAGCCAACCATGTCAGGACAGACAGTGACACGCATTGTCAGTATGCATCGAGTCAGATTTTAGATTAGATCTGCTGCTTTATTGACAGTTTCTCACAAGGTTAGACATGTTTTCTAAACACATAAACAAAACTTGAATATTTTAAATGGACCAATAACCAGACTTGATCTAATCAAATGTCTTAAAATAGGCACTTGGTAAGTCCACATAGTTAAATTTGGGCTGTGGATAAGGGTCCCATGTAGGTTTGTCCACAGTTTCCATGGTGGCTTCACCTGTGTTTGCCCATATGGGTTTTCAAGTTGGTTCTGACTGGGTTTCAGCTCGGGCACAATTTGGTGAGTTGCATGCTGTATGACCCCAGGGCCACATTTATACTTTATGGGGCCCATTTAGTTAAATTACAGAATGGACCGAAAGTTTAGATACACTTCCATTAAGGACAGAAAAAATCAGTTGCAGTAAAATAAGTTCAAATAGACAAAAATAACACATTTTTGACAAAATCATGATACTGATTTTGAATTGTGGTTCAACAGAAATACCAAAAGCAAACAGGCAAAAAATAAAACAAGCAAACAAGCCTGAACTCCTGAACTAACCCTTTGAGGCAATCACTGCAATCAAGTGTTTTTTTGTAACGTTGACTCAGACGTCTGCACCTGTTGACAGATATGTTGGTCCACTGTTCATGAGCAAGTTGCTCTAATTTCTCTGGGACAGTTTGTTTTTAAAGCATTATTTTTTAAAACCACAATTCAAAATCAATGTTTATTATAATAAATTATAATTTGATATACTTTTTTAATGTATGTATGTAAATGTATTGTTAGGTTTTAGTTAGTTGCTGAACATGGACCCCCCATGTGGGGTTTCTAAAAATAGGCCCTTTATTAAATTGGCCCCTTTTACCCATTCCTACTTAGCCAACATACATTCCTTATGGGGCTCATATAGCTAGCCCACAAGGGCCTCACATATGGAGTCCATGTAACAGAAACCATATGGGACCTGCAACCACTCAGTACCCACCCACATAGCCCAAATTGAACCCCTCTGGGCCCCACATGGATATGCTGGCCAGGGTATTTGGACATCAGTCACTAATTAAAAAACACAAAAGAAAGAAAAATCTTTCGATTTGTACTATTTATTGTCTTTTTAATATAAAGCAGACCATGTGCTGGTTTTCTGCTGTGCATACAGTGGCCAAAAATCATAACCATTATTAACTTTTGAAAATAAATATCTTAATTAAACAAGGCATGACAGGAAATATCCCCCTCTCCTGTGACTCCTCCTTTGTGAGTTGCCATGATAAAGTAGCCAACAGAGGCGAAAAACTAAAGTTGGACCACAATTTATTATGTGGATTCAGTAGATAATGACTTGATGTTTGCCAATATTACAGATTAATGCAATTAGGATTTGGTTCTATTATGTTGTCAGTGATCAGTGAGACAATATCACCTGCTGATTAAACATAATCCCTTTAATTCATTTCAAATTACCAAATGCAGCTGGAATAGGAAGCTGATTTTAAGCCTGAGGTCAGTCAGATATTTATATGAAAAAAAATCTGATCTTTGAACAAAATCAATCTGTGCAACATTCTGAATTTAGCTTTAAAATGGTCATACATTTAATAGGAAAAATGAAAAAATAAAATTAGTATTTGTGGACATTTAAGCTGGAAGCAGTGCAAACCTTATTCCTAGTAAGAGTCTGCAAAAACTCTTAGAACTGATCTATAATAACCAAACTAGTCCAGTCAGACTTTAACAAGCCACATTTACATACTAAATTTCACTCTGTTTGGGTAATACTGCTGTTAATACTACTGATAATATTGTATGAAGAAATTAAATACTTTTTCTTACTTTTGCAAAGCAGAATGGTCATCAAAGTGAACCCACACACAAACCGTTGGAGAGCCATTTTCAACTTTATCACCTTTCCTCATGTCTCAATCATTTTATTCTTAGTTTTTAACTCCACCCACATTATAAAGCTTTGTTTTTTCGTTTCTTTTCTTTTTTTTTTTTTTGCTTGACTGTCTTCTGTCATAGTAAATCCTCAGTAGCAAAAGAATGACATCCAACATGTCTGTCTTATGATGCAGGTGCTTGATAGTATGCTGCATTAACTCAGAGGAATCTTTTTCAGTATCTGACATCATTGTGAAGGTGGTCCTTCTTAGCAACCATCCCATTTGGTAACATTACTCCCCTTACGTAGGAGCTTAACTTTGCAATACAGCAGTAACACCTAGAAAAACTGCTCAGGAAGGGCTGACGTGCAAACCCAAATTAATTCAATTGAATGCTTATTCATTAGTGCATTTTACATAATATTCCTGGGCCTGACAAGGAGGAAGAGATGGTTAAGAAAAGAAATGATAAGGAGCGGAACAGCACAAATAACAGTGAATAGAAGAAAAAAAAAACATTGATACACTTACACAGTCAACTGTTGCATTGTCACAGAAACCTATAAAATAATAATAAAAAAAAACATTCCATGGTCTTTGGTGAACAAATAAAACTAGCAATCTCCTACATGAGGACCTGGGGCCTCATTTATAAAACTGTGCGATCTTTACTAAAACTGTACGTACGTCCAAAACCAAAAGTTTGCGCACGCCAAAAAATTTTGAGATTTATAAAACCGTGCGTACAGATTCAAGCAATTTCCCCTTTATAAATCAAACTCTTCCTGAAAGTTTAAACAGGTGAATTTGGCTCCCATTCCGCCCCTTACATGCCCACATTCTCCCATAAATAGTCAATGCAAAGTACCTCATGGATGTTTCTGCATATAAATGAGCCAGCTGATCAGAGGCATTTAAAGCTTTACCGTGGCGACTGAAAAGACAAAAAAACGTAGTTTCATGGAGACTGAGGAGGTGCTCGTTGGTGAAGTGAAGCCTCACAAAAACATTTTATCTGGGCGTCACAGTGGAATCGCGGATAGACTAAATTCTGCTGAGCGGCAGCAGGTTGTTGTGGAGGTAAATGATGTGACAGAGGTCTGTAACAGAAGTCGCGCTGTGGTCAGCAGCTGCTGATGCATCGGGGTAGGCCTGGTTTCGGTGGGTTGGTCTATCTGGGTCCAGTTCATAGACAAAAGCGCTGCAAAAGTAAATCTGTTTATTAGCCAGTCATCATCATTGGGCCAGGAAATCCTGGTGAATCCCTGAAAATGTGATTCCTTCTAATTCTCCCATCTGTAGGTTCTCCAGCAGCACCAATGCATCCATGTGCATCATTACGCACGAGTGTCTCCATCAATGGCGTAATTTCCACGGGGGATAGGGGGTTTTGACCCCCCAATAATCAGACCCAGGTGATATAACCCCCCTAAAAAATAACACAACTCGGATTTAATAATAACATTACTGATCTTTTATGAACATATTGTTAATTCTTTTTATTAGCTACAATATTTTCTAGCAAAACAACAGCACTTAATCATCTGGTATTGTAACGCACCCCCCCTCCCTCTTCCCCCGCCGTGTATTTGGTATTACCCATACCAGCCGCTTTCTATCTTATTGCTGTGTTTGATGGATGGAGGGAAACAGAAGACCAACAGTAATGTAAAGAAGAAAAGGTGGACAGACGACATGATTCATTGATGATCGACATCAACCTTGATAAAAAAGAACTGATTGGCCAAAGAGAGGTAAATACACCCACATGTGCGTCTTCATCCGTGCACTCCATCAGCGCGCGGACAGAGCGCACGTCGGAAAACACAGTGACCACTTAAAAGCAGACACACACAAGTGTTAGGCTACTCTCTACCAGAGACCAGGATGTGGTCAGGTGTATTTTAGAAGAACTGAAGCTCCCCAAAGTTTTTTTGGAATATTGATTTCATTATTGACTTTCTAACAAAGCCCACATGGTAGTTATCCCTGTTAGGCTGATGCTAAGACTGTTATTTCCCAGCTGTCTCTGAACGCAGCACAACTTCGAAGTTGCAAGTTTCACCGTTTTGATCGCCTTCCTCTCCTGGTCGCGTGCTCATGGATGTAAACTGGATCAGTACATGATCCATGCTGAAGTTTAGAAATGCAGAGCAAAAAGCTCTCAAAGTTGTTGCTTGCTTGTTTGTTTGTTTGTTTGTTTTTGTAATGCTGTGACGTTTCGGCCGTTCTTCACTGTATCCTATTTCACTTTCATCCAGCACCAGTCCTCACTATCTGTGATGCGCGTGATTTACTTCTGTATGAACTTTAGAAATGCGACGTGACTTCACAGCGTTGATTATTTAGTTTATTAATTATAATAATTAATTAGTTATTATATCATGTGTCAGTAATGGGGAGGTTACCTGTTACAGGTGCATGAACACTCTGCACTCTAAGGTTGTTCATGCATTCTGAGCTTGTTTTGAAATTAAATGTATTAATTAATATTAGATTATTGTAGCTACAGTGCATTTGATGCCACGTTACCATGTGTCTATTTGAGCACAAAGGGGGTCACTGGCCGTCATTGTAACACCCCCAAAAGACATGTTGGCACTTGAAAATTTAGCCCTTTAAGAACCCATGATGTAAAGGGCAGCTCAATGGATTATTATCATTACTTTTTTTTTATTATTTTGACTTCACAACATGAACATAATTTGGGTCTCAGTGAGAACTAATCATGGAACCTTGTATCATATTTATATATTTAATGAATGTTAAAAGATAAGTAATGCAAAACATATTTGTTCTAGAAGCTGTTTAATGCTCTTCTGCATGGATGTCTTTGATGTGTTTTGACTTCATAGGAAAGTTTCACGGATTTTACAATTCAAGTTTTAATTGCACAAAAGTAAGAAACTACATCGGCCAGCAGTATGTATAATATATCTCTGTTCACTGTCCTGTAATGGGGCTGATTATAGTGGTGAAAAGTAAATAACTAAGTTTACTATATATCCAAAAGAAAAAAAGGAAAAGTATCACAATATACTGTATCGCTTATACAGACACCAAATTACACTGACTTGTTATACAAATGCAAATAATGAAATAACTAAATAAACAGGCAAAGAATCCGACCCCCCCAATGATGGACCCAAAGTTACGCCCTTGGTCTCCATGGTATTAGTATGATTAGATCAATCAGTCTGATTGCAGCGCACCTTGTCAGAATCTATGTATCAATGTAGTAAATATAGTGAAAAACCTTTGGTGAAATGGTGATTTAACATACAAGTTTGCTTGCGGACCTTTTTATTTTTTTGAAAGGTTCTTATAAGCCCCGTTTCCACCAGCGGGTCTGGGTCGGGTCGGGCCGGATCGGTCCACGTTTTTTTGCGTCTCCACAGATAAAAACTGGGACGGGTACCCTTATATCCGACCCGACCCGGCCTACTTTTTTGGTACCCTTCGGTAGGGGTACTGATCTAACCGATCCGGACCAAAGAGGTGGAGCTAATACACAGCAATCAGCTGATTCATTGAAAAATCCGCCACTTCCCGCGTGACCAAGCGTAAAAACAAAGCCGGGGTGACTCCTTTCTGTTTCTGTCACGTGTGGCGCCAGTGTTTTGGTTAAACGGCGTTACACGGCGATGATGTCACACAATCACGTAGCAGCGCTGTCCAGCTAATTCTCCGCCTCCAGAATAAGGGTACAGGTTGCTGTGGGGACACAGCGTGAAATCAACACATCCGTACCAAAACCCACCCGATCCGGCCTGGCCCGACCTGACCCGACCCAGACCCGCGGGTGGAAACGGGGCTATAGTTTCAGCTCACCTGTGCAGCATAAATAACGCTGCTGGTTTGAATCCTATAGTCAGTCTGACAATTTGATATGAAGGGGGACTTAAATGTTTGAGAGCAACAGGACATAAGGAGAGCTTGAAAAGGGCTCGATCCCTATTCTCCTGATTAAAAGTCATGCGCACCAACCACTCATGAGCCAGGAAATCTTTCAGATCTAGAAACACCCTCTCCATCCAGATCTGTCCATCAGCATGGTCTTCAAGGACAGCAAGTGGATCCATTGTGCCGCATTACGCACAGCAGCCACTGCCCAGCCAGCATGTTCATGTGGGGCCATTAAGGATTAAATTTTGGCTGCATATGAGAGACCAAAGTGGGTTTGCCCACATTTCCATGTTTGCCCAACCTAGGGTTGGGCATTGATGGGAACCAATCCACCATCGTTCAAATTTTAAAATTTCGATTCCTTGTTTTGATGCCCAGTCCGCCAAACACCGTAGAATCCGCTGGAAGCGAAATGTTTGTTAGCACCGAGTTTCTGGTACAACCAATTACGCTGGCGCACACGGCACAACTTGGTATCTTTTTCGCTATATTTAGTGAGTTTTCAAACCCTCTAGTAACTTTATATTAATAAAACCGCTATTGACAAGTCTAGTGACACTTTTGGAGACTTTTGAGACCAACGTAAACGAATTTTTCATTTATTGCGTGCTCCCACGACCCATCCCCCGCCTAGTAGCACACTAGAGGCTGCAGGAGCTGCAGATACAGACACAGTAGGAGATGTTCACCTCTGTTCCATGAACCAGACTGAAAATTGACAGATTGACAGATATTTATTCCTCTTAAAGAAGAATGTGGACAGACAAATTTAATTTAAAGGATAAGTTTCTTTTTTTTTCAACCTGGACCTTATTTCTACACTGTAAAGAAAAATATACCATATATACTCAATAAAACTGAGGCAAAAAATTGCACGCAATATTATTAATTAAATATAATTCTATTTGTAATTGAGTAAATTTTAATTAAACAAGACCCTTTGGAGTTAACCATTTAATATGAGTAGATTTAATTAAAATACATATTCAACTTATTTTTTTCTTTCTAGTTTTACCAAATTAAATTGACTTATGTCTGTTGAACTAATTTTAAATTAGTTTGATTTACACAAATGCTTTAGGTTAATATTGATCCAGCTAAATATGTTTGGGTAAAATTAACTTAAGATTATTGTGTTATCTAAACTCATTAAAAATAAGTTAAGAAACAACCTATGGGTTGGGGGTAGGTACAAGTGAGATCCAATCAAAATGACATGGGGGAGGAGCTGGACATCCAACCCTGCCCAATATCCACCACCACCCTTTCATGCTGATAGAAACTGCCTCTGTCTAAACTTTTTACATCAGAACCTTGTAATTTACACACAAAATAATGACACACTGATTGCTGTCTTAGCAGCCAAATTCACATGATCCCGCTTAAAGTGGAATTCACATGACCAATTCTTGCACATGTGGCTGAAAACAGACTGAGAGAGAGTCATGGGTTTACATGGACATTTAATTCATGGTGCAGAAAATAAGAGTGCTGCAATGCATGATGGGAAATATGTGAATAAGCCTATAGACCAGCACCAATCACAACAACCATTACAATATCAACTTGAAAAGTAAAACTTTTAAAAGGAACAGTGTTATGACTCATTAGATTTTTATGTTTTCTATTTTGATTTTACAGTCAACATTTCTCTCAATTATATATAAGATTTATTATATTGTCTGGACTTATATTTACTAATATAATAAGTCCAGACTCTGAGGTACGTAGTTGTTGATGGTGGTTGTAGTTAGTTATTGTCCCCTGTCCTCACTATGGCCATGCCATTTTCTGTACCGCTTATCCAGTTCAGGGTCGCGGGGGTTTCTGGAGTCTATCCCAGCTGTTATCAGGCGAGAGGCGGGGTACACCCTGGACAGGTCGCCAGTCTGTCACACTATGTTGTTAATTTGCCATATTTTTTTTGTTAGCACTGATGGAAAAGAATGCATTTCTTTATATATAATTATTGATGATATATAATTAGATAATTAAACAACTTCTCTTCATGTTGAATTAAGTTTCAACCTTAAAATCTGTTTGGCCAGAAGCTCAGCAGCACATTTGACATTTTTGAGGGGAAAAGGTTTGGGCACCCTGCCATAGAAAATAAGTTGGATTAACCCTAATATATCTTGTTAAAGTAATGTAAGGATATTTAGTTTAAACAACTCAACTTTATGTTAAAAAAGCATTGCAATCTTGCAATAGTGTTTGAACATAACACTGCATGTCCGCCAATTATTTCAACTTGATTCCTTCATGTTTCCTCAACATGAATTAATTAGGTAAATACTGGTTTATAAGGTTTTAAGTAAAATAATTCTATAATTCTTATTAACACATTTTATTTAAGTAAAAGCTACATGTTAGATTTGAGGAACTTTAGCAACAGACAGAATAATTTTTTTCAGTGTAGGAGTACATACGTGCATTTACTCACCGGTAAAGTTTCTGCATCACTTTGAGTCCTTTGAAAGATATTACGTTGAGTTGGTCTTCAGTGAACGTCTAGTACCATGGTGGAGACGGGGCAGCCACTAAATAAGACATTTTCTGCAGCAAAACTCCTTCATTTCATCAATGCTTCAAGCAGAATAAACGAACGAATGAGTACTATTGTGGTCCGTGTACGTTCAGGCAATTCGTTTTGGTTATAATCAAAAAGGAAAAAAACTGAATTTCTTCAGGTTTTCCGTTTTTTCATTTACAAATCAAAAAAGGAAAACGGAAAAACAGAACCGATTTTCCTTTTCTGTTACCAGAATACAAAAATGAAAAACGAGAAAACCAAATGAAAAAAATAGCCAGTTTTGTGGATTTTGGTAATTTCTTTTATCATTGTTCCTTCAGAATGGAAAAGATGGAGATACCTAAACAGGCAGCCAAGAAGTTAGACTAAATCTTTCATAATAAAAGCCCACATAAACGTGTAACATAGCCCTGTGGTGGTGCATATAAAAACTACATTAATATGTTCTTTCTGGCAGACAGTGTTCCCAGGACATAAAAAAAAAAATATTATGGAAATAAAAGCCTGATGGAAGCTATTACAACTTCTGTAATCAAATTTCTGTAAACTGCTAAATTACGCTTAACTGGAAAATACTTTCTTGTAAGCGTGTTTGGATCGGAGGAAAACACAAGTGCACTTCAGTGTAAATTCAGGGACTAAAACAGACATTTTCACCCATATATCAAACCTCTCTGATGGTGTTACACTGTTCTTTTCACTCCCTGAGAAGAGAAAAGACTCACAAACATTCACATGACATCGCAAAAAACTGAAAATAAAAGGGCTGAATGTGACACAGAGCGTGACAAATGTTCTGGAATTTAGTGAGAGGTGACAAGTTTCCATAACGATGCGAACAATCAGACTGAGATTTCTGAGACCAGTTGCTTTCATTTTCCTTTTTAAGACTTGTTGAACTCGTCAATCTGGTCACAAAGCAGGAAAAAAAAAATCCCACTAAGTTGAGATTCATTATGATTATACCTACATAATATAAAATTCTGAATCATGCAGAGCTAAAGAGTGACTTTGTGCATCTCAAATAAGAACACAATGTTGAAGATGTAATTTTTCTATAAGTTGCAAATGTGGTGAGGATGTTGTCTTTAGGCTATTTTGTTATGCAAAATATGAGGAATAAAAAGTGTTCTGAGATGAATGTGATGGTGCAGGTACAACCACATCTTGAAGGGCCAGTGGGAGCCCTCTCAGGGAATGGTCTTGTTGTGATTTAGCTTGGGCAACCACAATATATATAGCGTCACTATGTATGATATTAATATTAATATTAATATTTCTATTAATATCAATACTAATACAGCCTCGGATCACCACCTTACTTATTTGATATGTAATGGAAGCAAGGAAAACCATTAAAGTCTTAAATCAACTCTTAGATTGATTTAATGAAGTGATCAGTCTCAGGACGCTTTCATGAGTTCTCGCTTGAAGTGACCTTTCATGATACATCAGAAAAACCACAAACAACGACTAGTTAAGATAATACGGAGTATTTATTAACTAGTCTACAAACTACATGAGATAATGTATGTACAAAATATATACAAGAAATATGTGAGCATGATGATCAACCAAAAGTTATCTTGTGAAAGAAATGTGAAAATGAAACATAAATTAATTAAACTTCAGTTAATTAATAAATGTTCAAAGAAAAAGAAGGGGGGATTTCTTAATCCAACTAAACAAAGTTAAATTGGGTCTGGTAAACCGTAGGTCTGGATTAATTCACTATCACCAACTTCTTGTGACATCAGATCATATTTCATAGCAAATGATCAGGATTCTCCTCAGAGGTTCCGTCTGACTGAGGTGCTTCACTCACGCCCTGGTTCTGCTGGACTGTTCCTCAAATCCTTTGGAAGATTGTCGGGTGGATGGATCCCAAAAATCTTCCCGATCTCCTGGAAGTTCGTCCGGCTCTCTGCGGGCTGTCCGCTCAGTGGTGGTTCTGGTTCGTCCTCTCTCTCTCATCCGTCTCCCCAGAGACGTGCAGCTTCAGGACTGATGTCACGGGATGGTTGATAGTAAAGATGATTTGGGTTAAAGTCTTCTTCTCTCCATCACTCCTCCCTGAGTGATCCGTGGTTCTGAACTCTGCTGAGTTCAGAGCAGGTGTCGTCTCATTCTTTCCCCATTGTTCCAAGTTTCTCCAGTTCTGTCTCTATTCCTTCCAGTTCTCCCAGATCAGTTCTCTTTCAGTTCTGATCAGATCTAGTTCTCTTTCCCATCTGATTCTCACAGTTCAGAGCTTCGCGCTCTGCCTGGCAGTGGAATGTGGCTTGCAGCTTGTCAGCCAATGGGAAGCTGACAGAGTCAGGTTTCATCCAATGATAAGACACATCTTGGATGATTATTTCACTATCCGTTAACCTTTATGGTTATAAACATCTGTGAATTCTAAGTGAGGCATGTGTAAAATGGATCAATTATTCAGACATGATGAAATAAAATGAACACAATAAAATAAAATAAAGCAAAGATCTGAATTATATGAATAAAGGAAGACATTGAATAAACAAATCAGCTAAACAGATAAAACAGGATTAATCTTGATGATTTAAGATTCCTGTAAAGAAAATATATGTGTTAGACATCATTTGATATGAGGAAGTCCATTTCTAACATAAAAGCGGATTTCAGCAGTTGGGTAAAGTGTCTCTTTCTTCACCTTTATGCAGCAAATCCTGGAATGCATGTGATGTGAATTTGGGGAAGAAACGTCTATTTTGCTAATCACCAAAGTATGTCATGTTGCATATCAAAAGAAAAGTCTTCATCATGGGATTAACATGAGCTTACTTTCCTAACAATATAAAACAGTTCTTGGATGTTAAGAACACATAACAAAATTGGCTATAAGGAACCAATTTATAGCAGGTCGTAAATACTGTGAAGGAGTATCTCCAAGCTTGGAGGATGGGTTCAAAAAATTCCTCCTTGGGACGTCTGTTTTACATCCAAATGTGGCCTCTATCAATCAGTATGTGTTCCAAAGTATATTTGGTTAGATGTGTGTATCCTTTTGCTGAGACCTTTGGGCTTGAGATCACTACAGTCTCCAGCCACCATCCAACAGAGATGGATATGTATCCACCCAGAAAATGGAGGAGGAAGGCCCAGAGCTCCTTGTGACTGTGGGGCGCAAGCTTTAGCGGACCGAGACCAGAAGCCTCCAACCCCACCGGGCAGTGCCCAGCACGGCAGGGCACTTTTTTACAACATCCCTTTTATTTAGATGTATTAACATGAATGTGTTGACTGCCAACACTATAATATTTCCTAGATGCTGCTTCAAGCCCCACCAGGCTCAAATGTTGATGAGTCATATCCACTGTCAATTTTCTCTATTTTCCCTCAGAGCAGCAATACCCCGATTGTCTTTTCTTTCTTTTTTCAGATGTATACTCATAGAAGCATAAATCGGACAGGGTTTCTACAAAAAGAACTTGATTCCAGCTCTGGATAAATGAATTTTCTTTTATTATATTTAAAGGATTCAAGCTCTATGGTCTGACCAGGTGGTGTGAAGTATGAGCAGGTATCTCCTCAGGCGGGAAAGGCTGACTGACTTTTATCAACACAACTCAATCAAAGTTAAACTCACCTTTATTAAGAATGAAACAGTACATTTGATGAGATTATCTGAGATGATAATCACAAAGAAAAACATTTTCTGCATTGATCTAACCAGGAAATGCAGAGAGAAGGAGATATTATCAGATTAGTCTAGAAAGCGACCTGGTTTAACTTCCAGCAGGTCCCAGTGAAACTCTTTAGTTTGACACATACTTTCTGCTGTTTGAGCTTCATGCACAAACAAAGATTTTCTATATAACAACACTAAGTCATTGCCATGGAAAAATGTCAGCCATTGTCAGTGAGAAATAAATCCACAAACCTCTGGTTGTCCTTTTACAGCTTTATTATGCCACTGGAGGAAAACAGGTTCAGCAGAGTCTGCAGGAGTTGTTTACAACTTATTTTTAAGAATGTTTTTACTAAACTCAAAGGCTCAGTTCACACTTCTGTCAGTAAGTTACCAGTTAACAAAACAGCAAACTATAAATTATGTTGAAAAAAGTTTCTAGATAATGAAACATCACTGTCAGATTTTATCTAAATGATAGAAATGTAGCTTTTTGTGAGCACATGATGTAAAATGAAACATATTTTGTGGTAACTCATTGTGTCACAAATACACACTAACAAGGTGAAATTAATAGGATGACATGAGGGACGGGAACTGGTATGTGTGTGGGCGAGGTGTATGCAGACGACCAGGGCTGGGGTTGGAGAGACTGAATGAGGGGGAATTGACAGGAGGGAGGACAGCATCCTGGAAACGGAAGAGAGGGGGCTCATTTTTTCTGAGCATATCACCATTTAATCAATAAACACTGGCCGTTCAAAACAATTGGATTGGGTTTTTTCGGTCCTGTCCGTTCCACAGGTGACTGTTTTTAATTTTTGTGTCAGAGCATTTTTATTAATTGTCTGCAATAGGGGATTATCACGCTTACCGGAACTTCCCAGTATTTGGGCACTTCCTCTTCCGGGCCATGTTAACATCAGCCGTTCTTGCTCTGTTATACTGTTTAAATCGTATAAACTCCAAACACACTTAAGTTTTCATTTCAGACCGAAGTGATACTGGATCAAAAGCTGGATCAAAGCGATCGATTCGCCGCGGTGAAGGGCCGAACTTTATAATAAAACACACGTTTGTTTGTCGCCGGTGGGGCACAACAGCGGCACTTCACAGCATGCTAGCATTAGCCAGCTAGCGTTTACTGACGTGCTTAACATTGTGCGTCTTAAAACACACAAACATCTGACAAACGGGTCTGTACCTCCCCGTTTCCAGTGGAACAACTGGGGACTGCCAAGAAAGGAGACGCTTTCAGATGCTTGTGTGTTTTCAGCCGCACAATGTTAGGCACGTCATCGAGCTGGCTAATGCTAGCCTGCTAACAGTAGTCCGCCAGCTACTACTCTGTTAAACTTTGTAAATCGGATAAACGCCAATGCCAAGTTTTCATTCCAGACTGAAATCATGCTAATGAAGAAGTGGATCAAAACGACCGATTCGCCGCGGTGAAGGACTGAACTTTATAATAAAACGACACACGTTTGTTTGTAGCCGGCAGTCTGCACAGTCGTGTTGGCAGGCTAGCATTAGCCAGCTCGATGACGTGCCTAACTTTGTGCGGCTGAAAACACACAAGCATCTGAAAGAGTCTCCTTTTTTTTTTTTTGGACACACTTAAGTGTGTTTGGAGTTTATACGATTTAAACAGTATAACAGAGCAGCAACGGCTGATGTTAACATGGCCCGGAAGAGGAAGTGCCCAAATACCGGGAAGTTCCGGTAAGCGTGATAATCCCCTATTGCAGACAATCAATAAAAATGCTCTGACACCAAAATTAAAAACGGTCACCTGTGGAACGGACAGGACCGAAAAAACCCAATCCAATTGTTTTGAACAGCCAGTGTTTATTGATTAAATGGTGATATGCTCAGAAAAAATGAGTCCCTTCTTCCGTTTCCAGGATGATTTTCAGGTGACTTCTAAAAGGATGTGTTGTCACCATAAATAATTAACTGAGGGCATGTTTGAATGTACATGACCTTGAACTGGAGCGAGCAGGTGATTAAGATGTGGGATTTATAAATTGTTGATTATTTATTAACATGCCATGATTGATCTCCACAAATTTGATAAATACAGATTTTTCTGAACTTATAAACGTTCAAAATCTCATTCATAGGATGGAATTTCGGACAGTTTT
This sequence comes from Atherinomorus stipes, assembly GCA_023101725.1. Lineage (NCBI taxonomy): Eukaryota > Metazoa > Chordata > Actinopteri > Atheriniformes > Atherinidae > Atherinomorus > Atherinomorus stipes. Next base: position 98,188 of record JALJCO010005692.1, read on the forward strand.
TGTAAACAAATAATAAATGAGGGCCCTGGATTCAGACTGGATTCAGCAGTCACCATGCTCCCTGTCTGACGCAACTCTCAGATGAAACTTAATCTTCACATTGCTTCATGTTGCAATAGTATGACGATAATTCATAAAAGATTCTCAGAATGTTCTTTCTTTTCTTTCTTTTTAAACATTTATTTAATACATTTAAAACTAAATTAAATTCACAAACAAATTCCTGACCACTATTGTTAAATGAAAAGGAACAGAAAGAAGTAATAACTTATGTTACCTGCCTCTGTCATACAAAAAATAAATAAAAAATCAGTTCCAGTTAAGTTAATGTTAATTTCCCTTATACTATCCTGAAGTACAGAAACACTAGCTCAACTATTCAACTGTACCACTTATACCACTTCAAACTAACGATTTTTTTGAGTTTTATTTTAATTGACCACAATGGTTCCCTGAGGCCATCATTGTTCTGTTTCCATTTTCAGCACTTGCTGTTTGGGACTCATTAAAATGGATAATACACTCCTGCAGCAGGTACATCGTTTATCTCAGCTTGTACATCTGCTCAGTCGATATATTGACAACTCCTTTACACATGCAAACTGCAGCACTAATTCTCAGCCTTGTGTGCAGCTTTTTCTTTTGGTGTATGGATGGGAGATAGGAAAAGTGTTTCCTGTCTTATTTGTGGGAGTTAACCATCAACAGCCGAGTTCATACAGAGGTAGCCTCATGTACTGTATTGACTTGTCTGAAGTCCGTGTGCACTAGTAGGAATATATTAAATTAAAAATGTACAAAATTCCTGGAAGTGTTTTGTTGACATCCTGCCTCTGTCTGAAGCCTCTTACACATTCCTACTGGAGGTGTCTGCACGTCTGTTGTGGTGCATTTAAACTCTTAGGTTTTCTGGGCTTATTCTTGCAATGTCAGCTTCCAGCTCTCTCCGTAGAGCCCATGTCTATATAATACCTTTCCTATGGCTATAGATGCACTGCCTGCTAGTGTCATATCAAAAAGAGTGCTCGCTGTATTTAGTTCCTCTTTTTCTAAAAGACAACAGTATGTTTCTACATCTCTATTTGAGCTACTGTTAATGATAAACCAGCCTCACACCTCGGTTTTGTATCTTCGGTTAATAACTTTACCAACTTAAAAACATAATTTTCCACCATGATCATAAAATGGAAGATGTTTGCTTTTATTTTTGCCAGTGTAAAAACCTGCTGCAGCAAGTACAACCCTTCGTGTACGCATGGAGGGTTGAATTTCTTGTTGTACTTTGTGCAGTAATGTGTAAAGAGATTTCTGGTGTTGACGGTTTTGTCCTAATATCTCTTTAAACGCTGTACTATAGGGATTCTTAACCTCTGACATTTGGGTCCAACTTTTTCTGTACAAAGTCTGTGGCCCATTCAAATAATAACAAATCAATTTTGATTATTTATTTGTCAGGAACTGTGTTTGATTTGTAAAAAGAACGCCCTTTGAAATCGGATTTCTGTCTTGGAAAGTCTGGGAAGTCTCATGGGCTCCGACCTTACTCTTCAAAGATGGCTACTCGATGAATTGCGACGAAGTGACATCAGTATCAAACATTCATATTAATCTTAAGGTTCTTGTCTGAGTCTACCTGTAAACTAATTCTGTGAAATTTGCACATGTTTATAATGCTAAATAATGTGATGTTTTATTTTAAATTTTTGCTATAAATAATAGGAACAGTGGCTTACAGGTTTGGCCTATTAAATGAAGTGAAAATGGGAAAAAAAAATAAGCTGAGTTTTTCCCTGTTCTGAACTAGCATGCCCTCCGTATATATCTAAAAGTTTTTAATCAAGTTTTTTTGTTTTTCTTCAGTGAGGTTTAAAATTGGGGGAAAACACAAATACATCGCCACATACTATGAAGCAAATGTGCTCTGTGAGTGATTGTTTAGATGGAAAGCCCTGCTTTCTTAAATTGGCATTAAATTTTATTTCGCATTTCAAATATATAATGTTACATACAGACTCAGTCAAAAGTTTGGACACACTTTCCCATTGGATTAAGTGAGAAAGCATGTTCAAACTTTGCACTGAGACTGTATAACTGTGTGAACAGACAAACAAAATAAAGGGTTTCCTGGCAGCATCCATGGTATTCAGACTTTTCCAACTTTATCAAGAAGAACGCGCTCAACTCATATATGACATAAATAAGTGTAAAGTTTGGTGGAGGGGGGATTATGGTGTAGGGCTGCTTTTCAGCAACTGGGCTTGGCCCCTTAGTTTCAGTGAAAGGAACTTTGTCTTGGTATGATGAAGCATTCATTGTGGGCAATTCCATGCTCCCAACTTTGTGGGAACAGTTTGGAGCTGGCCCCTTCCTCTTCCAACATGACTGCGCACCAGTGCAGAAAGCAGGTCCAAAAAGACATGGATGCAGAGTCTGGTGTGGATGAATTTGACTGGCCTGCACAGAGTCCTGACCTCAACCTGATAGAACACCTTTGGGATTAATTAGAGCGGAGACTTAGGGCCAGGCCTTCTCGTCCAGAAGGTCAACATCAGTGTGACCTCACAACTGCACTTCTGGAAGAATGGTCAAAAATTCCCATAAACACACTCCTAAACCTTGTGGACAGCCTTTCCAGAAGAGGTGAAGCTGTTCTAGCTGCAAAGGGTGGACCAACGTCATATTGAACCTTATGGATTAGGAATGGGATGTCTCTTAAGATCATGTGTTAGTCAAAGCAGGTGAGCAAATACTTTTTGCAATATAGTGTTTGTGGTCTTGCTGTAGACAAATTCAAAACTGAAAGTTTTTGTGGTCGTCTAGAGCCATGCTTCCACTTGTTTGGTCTGGTCTGGACCGGTCGGTCTGTGTTTTTTTTTTTTTTTTTTTTTTGCGTGTCTATCTGACCCAACCTGTCCTTTTTTGGCACCCTTCCATTAAGGTACCAATCTTATCAGTCCAACCCAAAAAGACAGAGCTTGACATGCTACAAGCCACTGATTGTTTAAAGGAATAATCACTTCCTGAGCAACTTGACACGCTTGATTTTTTTGTAATTCAAAACCACTTGCCAGGAAGAAATAAAACAAACTGCTGGATGTCAGCGGTTCTTGTACCTCGTTTCTGTATCCTGTTTTTCATTATAATTTATGACCGGAGTCGCGCTGCTTTGACATCATGCTGTTATGTAGCTGATGCACCCATCCCTATCCAATACACTGCCTACTCAGTAAAAGTACGGTTGACTGTGGCAATGCACGGAGATCAGGATTTACCACACTATCCTCCACTGTCCTGTCCCGACCTGCTGGTGGAAATGGGGCTTAGGTGGCACCTGACACCCAAACATGGGCCACATGGTTATAAATCCCAGTTGTCCTAAGTTGTACCATTTACATCGATTCACTCAAAATAGTTTCTTTCTTCTGTGAGACATGTAGTGTACATGCGGTGCGGCTAAGATGTACCAAAAATACTGGTTCAAAAATAATCTCATAATTAAGATAAGGTTTTAAAGGAACCACAGAATGCATCCCATCATGAGAAGTTTCAGCTCTATTGTGACCTCAGCCTCCTCCACTCACACACCTGTTAGTTGTAATTTTAATTTCTGGGTAAGATTCATGTAACATAACGTCTGCTTCAGAACATTGATAGGCTACTGTACTGAAAGATGGAGATAGGGCGTTAGTTGACATTTTCAGTCATTTAATAAGATTTAATCTGCTTTCCAATTCGTGAGCACATTTGCTAATAATCATTGCCTGTTATTTCTAATACTGTATTTACAACGGTTTACCAAGAATAGAAAGCATGCAGACAAATGAAAATTGAATGGAAGATATTTCTGGATCAATTTGTTTTGGCCTTTTGAGAAGAAGTTCAATCAGCTTAGCAGCTAACGAGCGATTTCGTGTCAACTGAGAGAACAAACATGGATTTTTTTCTGTACAGATAGAGGCATCTGAAGAGGACATAGTGGGTAAGAATGTGATATGATTGCGAGTACTTGGCGTGTACTGGTGTTAATTCTAACTCCAGGTGGGAACGAGAAACATAAATCACAAGGAGACTTGCCTGTTTGATGAGACAGCTGCTTCAGTGCTTGCCAAGTGTTTTACTTTTCTTTGTGTGTTGTCATTTGAGATGACTCATGGAGGTATGCAGCTTATCTGCACACGTGTGCAGGTACAGTATGTCCAGGTTAGAAGCTCTCTGCAAAAAACAAATTGCATTTAACCAAAAAAGTATTTATCTAATTAACTTCTTAGAGCTTTTTGAGAGTTAAGAGATTGCAAAAGTAAATCCATGTGAATGGAATGGTGTCTGAGCATGTGAAAGATGACATAACATGAATCTGAAGTAACATGTCTGAATAAAACTCTGCCAAATATGCAAAATTGATTTAATCCAGCATAATGCAGAGAATGGGAGACTTTTTAAAGCATCATTTTTCTTTTTTTAGCCAGTAGGGGAGGTTAAAGTGTAACTAAACCCCCTGCATTTTGCATAACTCTGGGGATGATCAATGCTGTAGGTGTGTTGTGGATGGGTGAGGCTGGCTAGGGACAATAATCTGGTTCGCTGTTGTTGGCATTAGTGGGAAAACAGGTTGTAAGATTCTGCACTCATTGTGGAGATGAGACAAAGCAGATGGAGTGAAGCAGAGATGGCTGGCTGACAAACCCATCTCAAGCTTCACAATGTTGGAAACGCACCTGTTAGAAGCGTATATTGCAAATGCTGTATAGTCCTGGAACCGCCTTGCTATCAGTAAGTGCCCAGTCGCATGAGAATCAGCACGAAAAAAGGCAGTTCAGTGTTTTTTCTACAGTCCACAAAGACAAATCTGGAAAAAGGGAGCAAAATATTGTGAAAAATGTAGACAGTTAAATTAGGAATGACAAGTTGAAGACCAGCCTGTCAAAACAATACAGCCATGTCTATAACTCAAAAACATTCACACCGCTTCAATCACCTTAAAAAAAGAAACTGATAATGACTCCTTCTCTGCTCCCGCCCTAGTTAAAAAAAGAAAAAAACAAATAAACAAACCTATAAAGCTGTAATTTTATAACTTTACAGGTGTGCTTAAAAGTTTACATACCCTCCATTAAAGAAAAGGCTAAATTCACAATAGTAATTCAAATAACAAGAAACTGATCAAAGTAACAATAAAGAACAATTTACTAAATTAGAATTTACTCAAATAAAATATTGATTTTCAATTGTGGTTTTGAAAAGTTATTAAAAAACAAATAAACAAACCAACAAAACTGCCGCAGACGAATACAGTAGGGGCACTTTGCTCATGAACGGTGGGCCAAAATACATGTTAACAGGTGCAGGTCCTCGGGCGTTACAGAAAACACTTGATCGCAAAATAAAATGAAATAAAATAAAATAAATAGTTCAGGAGCCCCACCATGGTTGTTTGCTTGTTAATTTTTATTTGTTTGTTTTTAATATCTCTGTTGAACCACAATTCAAATGTCATGATTTTCATAAAATTTTTATTTATTGTTACTTTTGTCAATTTCAGCTTATTTCACTGGCAGCTGATTTTTTTCAGTGTGTTAATGGAAGGGTATGTACACTTTCAAGCACAACTCTATATAATGTTGATTTAAAGTAGCTATTTAAATCATAAATGCGGAAAAAATGGGTTGGACAGTTTGAAAAATTGTGCGTCCTCACATTTGTTGATATAAAACCGTCTCCATCCTGAATGTCAGCACAGCGGCTTGCAGACCTTCCCTGAATATAAATGATTGGACCTTCAAAGAAGCCTTGATGTGGTCGGAAAGTTGAAACAATCCCTGCTAATCACTTTGACTCACGTTTCTCTATTTTGTGATTCCCAGTGAAATTTAGTGCATTAAAATTCCATTTCGAAGGTATAATCCTGCACACCGAGTCACATTCAGGACATTCAGGTCCATCTAGACCTGATTATCCATGTTCAACTTATCTCTAAAAAGTATTAAGTCTGATGGTGACAGTTGAAAGTTGAATTAATTCCCCACACAGGGGACTCAGTGATGCATATTTGAAAGTTTGTGTTCATTTCTTCCACGATTTATTGAAGTGTGAAGGAGTTCTTCACACATTTTACATAGAAGCTCCTCCAGATTTCACAGCTCTGCAGATTTAAGGGAAAATGTGAAACTAAAGAAAAGTTATGAGTTTTCTGTTTCTTGAAATAGGCTATCAAAACAGATTTCTTGGCGGTAGCTAAATCCTCGCCTTTCTCAGACTGTAGGAAGATTTCTTACTTGGTGTGTTAAATGTCCTTCTGTTGCCCTCAGTTGTGTCTGATTTCAGACTGATCTCTTTATATCAAACTGTGCTTCAGTTGTTTTTCTTTTACATACAGTATTATAATCACACGTTTGGTTATTTTTCAGTTTCTTTTTAAAGCTGCGATAAAATCCATATTTTCTGCTCCCTGGAGTGACTAACTTTTTTTTTTTTTTTTAAAGCTCATCTATCAAATCAAATGTATTGATGAAACACAAATAACCGGAAGAAAAAATTAAAAGCACATAAAAGCAAAAAGAGAAAACAACATAAAGCCAATTTATCTTCTTATGAACTAACCTTGTTAAGGGAGAAGCTAAAATAAATTTTTCCGGAGCATCTACAGGAAGAGGACTGTAACTGTAAGCATGGTGGAGTCAAATTAGTCCATTTTAATCCATGGTCTGGGTGAATGCTCAATTCTGATTGGCTGCAGGGTGTCTGTTTAACGTGATATAGGACATCTAGGAAAGAAGTTCCTATCAAATAGCCTGATTGTTCTAAATCAATGCACTGGCTCAAACACTAGTTGGTAACCGTAGCAACAGAAACTTAGAACCAGAGGTGGAAAAAGTACTGAAAATTGTTATTAAGTAAAAGTATCTTTACTTTGCTTAAATTCTACTCAAGAAAAAGTAAAAATACCCATCTAAAATGTACTTGAGTAAAGGTTAAAAAAGTACTTAATTTGAAATTTACTCTGACTAAAAGTTACTGTTACTTTCAGTTACTTGCTGTAAAAAAGGATGAGTTATAAATCCAATCCAGCACTGTTTTTGAGAAACTTTTGCAACACTACAATTAAAAAGAGAAAATAAAACCAAATCAAAATATTCAAGATGGTGAAAATGTTGCGCAAATTGTTATTGAGAAACATAAATCATAAATGCACTTGTCCTAATGAACAAACACTGGCTATTTATTTAAGAGATGAAAAAAAGTGTCTTGATCCACAGAATATTCTATCCCCTGATAACCAGCATTAGACAAATTTTTCAATGTTTGCATGATAAAGTTATTTTTCTTGTTTGCGTTTGAACTTCTTCATCTCTTCCACAGGAATTCAATGTCTGCTTGGCATCCTCATCCTCCTCCATCGCCATCTCGGCACCAGCCATCATCAGTGAGATTTCGTTTCAGTTTACGATACGCTGAATGGCACTGAAGTAGATCGTCAGCGTAGATTACTAATCCGTAACATTCGACATAAAACACGTTCAGGCTGATTTTTCTACCCCTGCATTTCATTTTTACTCAGTAATGGGCGACGTTTCCAAAGTAATGAAGTAAATTACCTCGGTCAAAATGTACTTGAATAAAAGTAAAATTACCTATTTCAAAAACTCACAAAAATTACTCATTTACAGTAACTTGAGTAAATGTAACTAGTTACTTTCCACCTCTGCTCAGAACGTACATTGACATACCTTATTTCAGTCAGTCAGTCAGTCATTTTCTGTACCGCTTATCCAGTTCAGGGTCGCGGGGGTTGCTGGAGCCTATCCCAGCTATTATCAGGCGAGAGGCGGGGTACACCCTGGACAGGTCGCCTTATTTCATATTTGTCATAAAGCATGGCTAAAAAGTCACGGCTAACGTTGCGGGCTGTTGTCTAGTTAGAAAACAATAATACCTGCAAAAAAGTCAACAGGCATTCTCGGTTTGGTGTTTTGGGGGGTGGGTGCTAGGAAACTTGTGTTGTTTCAAATTTTTAGGCCAAGTCTGCTCTTTTCTCAACAGTAGAGGATTAGGGTAACTGAAGGAAAAAACATCTCAGAATTATGAGATGAAATTGAGAATTCTGACTTTTTTTTTCAGAAAAGAAAAAAAAAAAAAAAAATATATATATATATATATATATATATATATATATATATAATTCTTTTTTTTATGTTCTGGGGGGGGGGGGGGAGTCAGAAATCTGACTATATTCTCAGAATTCTGACTTTTTTCCAGAAATTGAAAAAAAAAAAAAAAAAGAACCCTGCTTTTTATTTGTATTTTTTTAAGTATTCCGTATTAAGTATTAAGTATTTTTTAGAAAGTCCGAATTCTGAATTTTTTTCCCACAGAATTCGGACTTTAATCTTAGAATTTCCGACTTTTTTCTTAGAAATATTGGGGTTTTTTTGTTTGTTTTTTTAACTATGGAGAAAGTCAGAATTCTGACTTTGTTTCTCAGAATTTTTGTTTTTTTCCTTTAGTGGCCGTGATCCTCTTCCCTCCCTCTCAATGTTAGACTTCAGCTCTAATTTAAAACTGACAACTTCCAAGGACGACATCACCACAGCCAACTGTCTGCGTGATCAGATGTGGGTTTGCATCGCAGCTGTCATGGTCCCCTGGTCATTATGGTTCAGTCTGCCTCTTTCCTCATCTTTGCATACTCTCTCGCTCTCTCTCTCTGTCTCTCCTGCTCTTTCCATCTCCTGTCAGGGTGTGTGTGTTCCAGAGGCGATGCTTCCTGGGAACCTCTGCCTCTCCAACTCATACCTGAAAGCAATGGGGAAATCCTACCATCTGTTAATAGCTGACAAATCATGACAAATCACCCGGTGGATCGTGGACTGGAGTTTTCCTCAAACTGGTGTCAGATCTTTCCAGTTTGTGGTGTTTTGTGAGGCTCGAAATATTTAGTTTATTCTTAAGAATTTTTCTGGTTGTATCCTTTCTTGATAGATATTCCTCATCTTCTGGAGAAAACTACAGGGCCAAAGAAATACTCACCTCTTACAGTATAGTAATCCCCTTTTCTATGTGGGAAAAAGGATAAAGCTCTTCTTTTACTCTGCAGTTCACTATGTTCACATCTTTCCGTTTTCAGCTTTAGAGTTACTCTTAAGTCATTATGGGGAATTCAATGTATTAGTAAAAATAAATGTTTTAACATCTGAATAACGAAAAGTAGATTATTTGCTCCTCTGACTACACTGAGTATGAATGAAAACTCTAAACTAGCCGTCGTCTTGTTGATCAAACAAGACCATGATTGTGAAGACAGATTGTTATTGAAGGCTTGACTTATATCCACGCTGTTTCTCATAAAATGAGATATAACCACTGGAGAAAACTGTTTGCCAGATGCTATGATTAGGGCAACATCCATGTACTTTCAGTGCACTGAAATTGTTGCTTAAATGACACCATGTGTACACTACACACTCAAAAACAGTGTTTGAAGTGCTCAAGTGCGCGGAGTTGGGACAGACCCCTGGTACTTCTTCTGAAAAGTGCACTTTAAGCCCTCTCTCACAGATATGAGTGCCCTCTTGTGGTCTTGACAGAGGCCATGTCTCAAACCGCACACTTGCCTGAGTGCACTGGAATTCAGTGCATAGTGTGCACTGTGTACTTCATCTATAGTGCACACTATTGTCGCTAAATTCTGACCCAAACAGAGCACTGCACTTACAGGAAGTGACAGACTAGCATTGCCCGCTAACGTGAGCTAACTCTACTGAGCTGGTATAACCACGGCCTCAAACAAATGACCAGATCATAACTGTCATCAGGGAGTGAACAGCTTGGTAGCATGCCACAATATACATTAGTGATTATGTCTAAATATTTTCATAAACGTTACTTAAATCAAGTACAATACCGCCTCCGATGCAGCAGGGGTCGCCACCGCTTTGTTCACCGCCATCATTCAGCTCTGAAAGCAAGATGGCGCCCATTTAGTGCGAGTAGTGTGCTTCATTCTGCACTGCATTTTTGGGCGTGATTAGGGCAACGTCCTGGTACTTTCAGTGCACTGAAATTGTTGCTTAAATGACACCATGTGTGCACTACACACTCAAAAACAGTGTTTGAAGTGCGCGGATTGGGACAGACCCTGGTACTTCTTCTGAAAAGTGCACTTTAAGCTCTTTACAGATATGAGGGCCTCTTGTGGCTTGACAGATTAGTGCATTGTGATAAATGTAACTACAAGGTGGAAGCTAAAAGTGTCCATTTTGAAGGACAACATGTCTAAGTTATGAGGAATGAAGCATATGGTGGAGGAAGGTAAAAATGTAATGTTTTCTATGTAAAAACCCAGGGTCTCAGGAGGTTTAAGAGCCCACGCAAGTATGCTCCACATTCCCAGAGGTGTACTTGCCACCGTCATTTTCCTGAGGATGCAACGTTGGTGACTTGTGCCGACTTCAGGCATCCTTATATCCCAGAATGCATTTAGGTGCAAAGATAGTGGAGGATAAAACTCAAGGAAATGTTTTTTTTTAGCATTATCTTATCTTATTTTTCATAGTTATTTATGATTCTACATAACAACTCATCAAAAAGTCAAAGTCAACTTTATTGTCAAATGTGCCACATGTTAGACATACAACAAAGATGAAATTACAGTCCTCGTGTTAAAGAAAAAATCATGTACCTGAGCATACCATCTGTCTTGTTGTCTCCAGATTCTATATTTACAGCCATTTTTTTATTTATAGACTAATCCGACGACCGTTTTATGTGTTGCACCATCTTGCGGTGCTGCCATTGCAAAGGGAACAAGTCCCATTTACCTCCTATCTGCCAACATGGAAAGCAGCATGAATATCTGGATTTACAATGTTGGACAGTCGTCTAAGGTAATGATAACTTATAGGTATGTCATCCAGAGCTCTCTAAAGTATTCTGACTTTTTCAAAAGAAAAATTAAAATTGGACCATTAATTTAAACTATTCATCTCCAGAAACTGGCTTCAACAACAAGCCGCACTGGAATAACACGCACATCTCTTGATTACGTATCTAAAAAAAGTAAACTCTTTCAAATGTCGTTAGTTTTCTATTTTGTCATAAATATGGCTTTTGGTTTTGTTAAAGGACTGTTACAGACCACGTAGCCTTCATGTCCTACAGATGAAGCTAAAGGCTGCAGGACACCGTCTTCCTGATCCGTTTGTGTTTTTGACTGAACCGTTTTTATTATCTGGTCACAACGTTGTCCTGATCAGAGTAAATAACATTGTATTTCACAATATCTCCCAGATTAGTCATTAACTCTCAGCAACACCACAGATGTCTCTGTTAGCATTAGCTAGCATAATAACGTTATGTGATGTGTCATTTTTGGGAGCATAGAGACGTGAAATAAAGTGTCAGATTAATGAGTCTTCACAATAACTTACCATGTTTTTGTTGTTGGGGATTAAATCCAGTGTTTTCTCCACCGTGGCAGCAAGTTATTCCTCCTCTGCTCTGTGTGTCTGACAGTCCTCCCCGATACGAACACACTGACATCAGTGGACTGAGCCGCACTGTCCACTTTTGTCACAGACGGCAGAAAACTTCATGAAATAAATGTCTGTGATATTCTTGTTCACTTATTACCACAATTAAAGTTTTCCTCTGAAGTTCCAACAACCAGAAATGTGACAGTACGTCCGATTCTCATCTGTGCTGATTACACATGTACAGAAACGCTCCCTCGGCAATGGCAGACGGTTTAGTTGTGGCGTTTGGCCGGATTGGTCTATACATGAGCAAAATACACTTTTATAGTGAATGTACAAAGCGCTGTAAACAGTAATGACTCATCATGAATAAAGATATCAGTCTGGGTTGTATCTGTATTTCTGTAGTACAGTTGAACATTTTTTATATTGAAGAAGTCCTTTCGTCGTGTGAGTCTGGGGGTAATTAATAGTAAAAAACACCCCAAACCATTGGCATCTTGTGATGTATGCTAAAGTAAAGCTCAGTGGTGAGCTACTCGACAAGAACAACACCTTCTGAACTGGACAGGGATGAGATATGCTGGGTAGCTACTCTGTGTGGATATGCGAAGTGCTTGCACACAGGAAGATATTATGTTTTCTTCTGGCATTAGCTGATGTCATCAGTCTGCAACACAGCCATGCCAGATGGGGGAAGTGAGTGGCAACGGCCCTGAAGGTGTGTGCATGCTGGTATTTCTCCAGGCCTTTGTTTTCATTCATATTTCTGCCTCTGGGGGTGATGATAACCTCAGCGAGGAGCCTTGGACAGTGATGAAAGAACCCTTGTGAAAGGAGCTCATTTTGTTAAAATGCTTTAAAGCAGAAAAGCAGAGATTTTGGTGAAAGTTGCTCATGTCCAAAATATTTACTTTCCCCTTTAATTCAGTTGCATTTAGAAGGTGCCAATTCACAACAGTCATCTCAAGGCACTTTTCTTAAAAAACGATACAATCCAAACCAATTATAATGCATTTCAATCCAATTATAATCCAGTCAAATTAATTATGAACCGCATTTGTCCAATCTGTCATAACTGATTATGCTAATTTATGAGAAGAATTAGCCTAGCAAAGGAAAATATCGGCTGGCATTGAATCTGTTTTTCTTTTCAGTCCTGAACATATATGGGGTGGTGGGTGGAGGAGTTCATCCCTTTCTAAAAGTAGGAAAACCTTCCGGCAGAACCAGAGTCGGAAAGTTTAGCCATCTTCTGCTTCTGCTTCAAGGTTTAGAGAACTAGAAAAGGGGGCCAACAAATACCACGACTCTATGCTAGAGGTACATGTTGAGAAAGAAAAGGGAAATACAAGTTAATGTCAGTCTATGACTGTTAGTCAGTGTCACTCTATGTGTGTGGTGTCAAGAAAAGGGTATGAAGAGGTTCTACGGTGTATGGGTGGGACTACAAGAACTTAAAAAGCTTTTTGAAAGGGTTTATCTGGCAAATGGTTACATGCACTAAAAGTTTGAGGGCTTTACAATGTAACTGGTCCAACACATAACTGCAAGAAACCTGTATTACCTCTGTACGCTGTGGTTGTGATGCCATCATTAAGGATGACCCAAACCTGCAGCTAGTGGCTCAAAGTTACCGCCTCTGAGGCTGAGATGGTTCTGGATCTCAGTCAACCACTGAAAATGGACGTTCTGCCAACAAAAGCAGGCCAGATTTAATGTGATGAAAGCAACAACTCTTGAGAAACTATGTAAACAAACAAACAAAACAAAACAGTTTGTGTTTAGTCTATGAAGCAGTATGCATGCAGAACAGGAGTGGCAAACAACAGGCATTTAGGTGCAGTGGCTTCTAAAAATATTCACCCTCCCCAAGGAATTTTTTTTTCTGTTAAGACCAAATAACAACAACATTGCAGATGCTAAATATTTGTTATTGTGAATTGTGAGATAATCCCACCCACCCCCAATCTCCCCCAAAATTATGTAAGATCGTCTGTTGACTCATCACAGTAGTACTCGAGACTTTGTTTGCAGACTTTATTCAACTTGATGATTGTGTGTTTATTGCATTTGTATTGTTGTATGTATGCATTTCATTAATTCTGAGTCTGTGCATTAGCATCATGCTTTAAGTGCTCATTATAAACAGAATTCCTCTAATTGTTAATATGTGAATAAGTTCATACTGGCCTATTCCAGGTAAATGCCTGTAAGCATAGCTGCTGTGAATGTAAAAACAATGGAATTTCAGCAAAGTTACTTTGTTACCCATATTGTAGACGCACAACGTAACTTTGAGACCTTAAAAATATGCGTTTCTGACTGGTTTTGATGGCACACCAACATTTACTATGCACATTTTCACACCATCACTGCCCAGCGGCGTCCCGAGGCTCAGAAACAGCACTATGTAACTTTTGTGTTCAGGACGGGGCCGTGACGTTGCAGCCGACTATTGGTTGCGCAACGCATCACTTAATAGCAAACGGATATGAACCAGATCTGAACACAGCAGATGTTTTGAACGCACATCATGTCAGATTTGGCAAAAAAAAAAAAAAACACAAGGAAACCCTGCCAGAGAAAGAGAGGAAAAGAAAGAGAGGAAGGGACAGAACAAGAGTCAAGATAAGACTGTCTTATACAGGCTGGAGTGAATCACAGTACAGGTAGGATGAAGATGGATGCTAGTTTAGCCAAACTGCTAAAAGTTCTGTTGTGCGTCTTTAAAGTGTGTGTGCGTGTGTGTGCGTGCGTGGGTGTGTGTGTGTATGAGAATCCAGAGTCATACTTATTTGAAAGAATCTGTCAACAATCATATTAGTCACCTCTGAAGACAGCCCTGCTGCGGTACAGTAGGATGAACATGAGGAATGTAACACAGATCATCATGTGAGACGCTGTTTCCAGCCTGACTGGCCAGTTGAACCAGATTGTTTCAGGTGAGGTTTTACAATGCTCACCGATTTCTCGGTTAAATGAACACGATTAAAGAATGATTGAATTATCCCAGAAGTCATTTATAGATTTCAACATAACAATTTTATAGCTCTACTCTCTTTGACAGTCTCTATGTAAATTCTCCATCTGTATCATGTTGCCTTCGGTATCTAAATGCTTTACAAGGGTTTTCTTGAACTTGGACCCCCAGATTTAATTGAGATAAATTGTTGGAGAATTTAGGTTTAACATGTAGAAATCCTCACCATCAACAAATCCTTTACAACCTTTTTATTCATAGACTATATTCAACCCCTGGAAGCTCAATGTAATGACAGCAGTCACTGACACTACATGCACTTTTTGTTCCTTGAAGTTGATCAGCAGTTTATTTCATGTGGTTTGGGAGTGTCTCCCAGTGGCCAAGCAGTGACATTTATAGTATTTATACAGGTAAGTCCCATTGAGACATGCAGTCTCTTCTCGCAAGGGAGACAAGTTTACCTAGTCTACATGTCTTTAGACCAGTGGTTCTCAACTTTTTTGATCCATAACCTCCAAGATAACACACTTTGGTGTTTGCAATTGTCCAGCGGTGACAATGGTTGTTTATTGTGTGATATATCAAATGAGTCATCCTACGGCACGTGTCACTAGTTCGGGTCCTCAAAGGCTACCTTCCTGCATGTTTTAGTGTTTTCCTGCTGCAACACACCCAACTTAAATCAATGGCTCATTAACTGTTTGGTACAGAAGTTGACAACAAGTAGTTGGAGAACCATCTTATCTGAGTCTGGTGAGTTGTAGCAGGGAAACATTAAAACCTGCAAGATGGGTCCAAAGATGGTGACCCCTGTCCTATTGCCTTCGTCAAAATGTAAGGCTTGAAACTATCAAAATCTTCATAAAAGGGAAAATAAAGTGTTTTTGGGTGGATTGTGAACAAATTTGAAAAAGCACCCTTGTGCCGAAAATCAACTTTCCTCGCAAAGATAATGCCAAATTTGAAAATAACATCAGTTATTACGTTTTTAAACACCTGCGGATAGAAAAAAAAAAAAATGCTTATGGGTGAGTTTATGGGTGTTGGAGTCAATTTGTGCACTTGCAAGGATGAAAGTAAACTGTTGCTCAATAAATGAATAAAAAACAACATTAGATGTTATATTTAGGTTTATTTAACTATGGTAGACATGGAGTGACCCAGGCGAATGTTTTCCTGTTTTTTGTTTTTTTGTAACTGACCTCCGAAGGCTAGAAACAGGGACTACGCAGCTTGTCTCAAAAAGAATGGGGAGAAGATCCAATTAAATTTAATAGTTTGCCTACACTGCAAAAACTCAAATCTTAGCAAGTATATTTGTTCTCATTCCTTGACAAAGTATCTCATCACACACAAAATAAGACACATTATTTAAAGAGAAACATTCAGTAAGGTATATGATCTTGTTTTAAGGAAGTGCATCTTATTTAAAGAAATCTTATCAAAAAAGTTTTGCTTGTCCCATTGGCAGAGTTTTTTGGTTATTGGAAGCAAAAAAAATCTTGGCCACTCTTAAAATAAGTAAAAGATTTTTTTTTGTAACAAGCAAAAAATTCTGCCAATGGGACAAGTAAAGGGACAAGTTTTTGCTGTGTACTGACTTGTCTAAATGAAAGGAAAAATGGGAGCGGTAAGCTACAGGAGCTGGTTGGGGGTGGGACAGGATTTTATTTTTAAACTCTGGTCTAGTATTTGATAGGGCAAGATTTTTTTTTTTTTTTTTTTTTTGTGGGAGTGACAATCCACTCCCGTGTCACCCTCTATTTCAATCTTTTGAATTGTATCTGTCTGTGGGAAGCTTATGTAAGAAATGAGAATGATTTTCTTGCATAACCTGTTTTGGATTGCCATTTTCCTTTTCTTAGTTTCTCTGCATGTGTGCATATTTTTCCACTAAGTTTAATGAAGTAACAGAATTAATCAGTGGTAGATTTAGTAATTTATTACAAACCAAACATCAAATGACTGGCCACCTGTCCAGGCTGTATCCTGGAATAGCTCCAATTCCCCAGCAACTGTGGATTTGAATAAGCAGTATATAAAATACATGGAAGAATGGATGTCAAATGTTGGAGTTTTAAGAAGAATTGTTGAAGCTGTAATTCACAGAAAGTCCCAGGAGTGTGCCTTAGCCCATCACATGGGTTATAACACACATGGCTACCCATGAGAAATTGACTATTGGATTGAAAATTCTCAGAGCTTTTGCTTTGCAGATTCATGCGATATCCTTTCCTACACACATGGCTGAGTCTGTTCTTTGTCTGGGTTTGAGCCTTTGGAAAACCTGAGTAAGTGATAAGACTTATCAGAAGATTGGAAAATCAAGGGGATCCCACGAGGACCTGAGCAGAGTAATGGTCATATGCTACAGTTGCCTGGAAATATATTGAATCTTGAAGGATCCAAACATATTCTTATTATTTTTATGCCAGAATGCTACACAGCTATAAAACAGTCACTAGAAGTTGAACAAACAGTCCAGGGAGACAAAAAATATTCAGCGATATGTGCGAACCATGATGATATTGTGAGGAATGTTGGTCCTATCAAAAATCAAAATCAAATAATCATTTATGGAGCACTTTTCAAGCAGAAATGCAACTCAAACCGATATACAAGATAAAATCATTTCCGCCCAGCCAACAGTGGTCATGCACACACACACACACACACACACACACACACACAACACAGCAGGTACTTAACTAAACAATCATCTTTACGTCCATTTACATCTACCTACGCAACCCTCCTGGAATGCGGGTGTAACATGTAGACCAAAGACACGCCTGTAAAATGTCCCCACAGTCGCAACAAAAGGTTTGTTTGTATTGTAGTTTGTCTGTTACATAATAAGCTCAAAACGTAATACTTTTTACCTCTTTAATAAAGAATGTCATTGTTATTTGCACTGCTGTCAACCCTTGAAGAACAACATGCATGCAGAAAGACAATTGGGCTGTCCTGTTACTTAAACATTCAATGACTTGATCCACTGCACCCAACATCAAAAGGACATGGGTGACTTCATGGAATTAACTTAAAGACAGGGTGGATGATGTTTTTCCAGGAATATTTTTTTACTACATTGCTTAAAACTTCCTTCACACCCCAATTGCAGCCAATTAATTCAATGCTCTGACACAAAAATTTTAAAAATGTCACCTGTGGAACGGACAGGACTGAAAAAACCCCATCCAATCGTCTTGAACTTCTCGTTCTTATAGATTGAATGGTGATATGTTTATCAAACTCAACTGCCGTTTGTCTCTCCCTCCCCATCTCCCCGTGATGCACCGCTCCATGCACATCTCACAGTGTACGCAAACATATGAGCGGCTGCTCGCTGCTGTTATCTGTATAGCTGTTTGCTCTTAAAATCCACCGAAAAGAAAAAAACAGATGTGGATCAAGTCATGGAGGTGTCGATGTTTGCTGTGTGGATGTTTTACACCACAGAATCAGTTGGAGGTGAGCCAGCAAATACTTTTAGAAATGCGGTAAATCAGCTAGCTAGCTAACAAGCTAGCCACTTGGCTGTTTTCGATTGTCTTCGGCAACCTGCTCATGAGCCATCAGGATGCAAGTTCTTTCACACTGGAGGTGTGGCTTCGGGTGGGTATATGTTTTAAAATGTAGCTTGATTAAACCAGTTTTTCCAGGATTCCCTACCCTGCCTTTAGAAAAATAACACTGAGCACAGTCAGGTGAAGTGTGAATTTTATCTATTCATTCATTTTCTGTTCCACTTAATCCAACTCAGGGTTATGGGGCTCACTGGAGTCTATCTTAGCAATAATCAGGCAAGAGGCAGGCTACACAATGGACGGGTCACCAGTCTGTCCCGGGGCCAACACAGAGAGACAAACGACTACTGATGCTCACATTCATTCCAGGGACAATTTAGAGTGACCAATTAACCTAAAATGCATAGTTTTGGACAGTAGGATGGAGCCGGAGTACCTGGTAAGAGCCCACGCATACCTGTGGCGAACAAACTGTAGGAACTGTTCAAACTCCTCCCCAGCCGCGGCTAGAGCTAGCAACCTTCTTACTGTGAGGCCACGGTGCTAACCGCCACATCAATGTGCAACCCAATTTTCTTAATTTGAAAAATGACCATTCGCTTTCCATCCAAGACTTAACTTCTAATTCTGATTCCACATGAACCACGACAGTTACCTTCATATTGTTTAGCCGTCTCCTTATGAAAGATTTTGTTTGGAAGGCTTTTTCTCTTTTCAGATTCAAGGTTAAAATGGCCCCTCGCACCAGTAGGGCTCTGCACTGATGCCATTTCCCAAATCTAATTTCAAATCAACTGGTGCATTCAGACAAAAAAGAGCGTTCAGAACCTGAAATGTTTGCTTTCAACTGAAACCAAGAAACAGTAAATCTTCTTCACAAACCATGATGAAGCTTATTGATTTATGCTGAATGCGAGGCAAAATAATCAATAAGCTTATCAAAGTAAAGAAGGAAATCAATGACAGCAAAAAATGACTTGGGGCCCTGGAGTCTAAAGTAGCAGCTACTAAGTGAGATGCAGGGTACATCCTGAACAGTTCAGTCCATTACAGGTCGATCACAGAGAAACACTCATTTCTACAGAGATTTTAAAGTCTTCAATTAACCTTCTGGCTATGGGAAGCCGGAGTACCCTGAGAGAATCCATGATTAGACAGGGAGAACATGCAAACGCCACACAGAGAGGCCTGGCTTAAAAATGTGTGTTTGGGCTTTTACAGTGCAGAGGTACAAATGATGCAGTTTATAACCTAATAAAGAACAGTACTCTCTGAGTATGGAGCTGGACATTGTTATGTCTGTTGTGGTTTGATTATGTAAATGGAAAGGTGCAGGCACCAGGCTAGGATTGGTTTATGCTTTCAAAGGCTCTTAAAGACCCACAACGTAACTTTTCCACCTTAAAAATATGCATTTCTGACTCATTTTGATGGCACACCATTATATGTGCACTTTCAAGCCGTCACTGCCCAGTAGCTCATATACCGCACTATGTAACTTTTCTATCTGTGTCATGGCTGTGATGTTGCAGTCAAATATTGGTTGCGCGCTGCGTCACATACTAGCAAACGGATGCGAACCAGACATGAACCCAGCTTGTGTTTTGAACATGCACCATGGCAGATTTGGCAAAGAAACACAAGGAAACATTACTGGAGGAAGAGAGGAAATGAAAGAGAGGAAGGGACAGAACAAGAGTCAAGATAAAACTGTTTTTTAGAGGCTCGAGTAAATCACAGTACAGGTACGATGCAAGATGGATGCTAGTTTAGCCGACGATGGGGGCATATCACTGAGAAAATTTTGTAAAAGTTGCATTGTGGGTCTTTAAGGGATTGGCTGTTGATGGAGCTGCTTCCCTTTGGAGGCCTGGTTCATGGAGAAAGGAGGCACGCATCTCCTTTTCCTCCCAACCAGCCACAACTCACTGGTGACACCTGCACATTTGTTCATAGAGGTGAGCCGCCATTTTTTCTGTCAGCTTTCTACTGTGTTGTTTTGAGGTAAGTTGATCGCATTTTCTTTACTTTTGATATAATTTTCTTCTTTGGAGGGAGTTCTGTTTTTTTGTTGTTTTGGCACCAGCTCACCCTAACATACTAACGCTCCTGTTTTAGCTCCCTTTTTAAACATTTAACAGCTGAAACATGATTATGTCCCCATGGCTGCTAGAGACTTGAGAGAGATGATTCATTTTCGCGATGTCTCGACCACCCCCTAGACAGGGCATAATAACGTATTGTTGCATGTCTATCCTTCAAGCCACTGAACGGTGTCATAAATCACGCACCAGCAAACCGGGGGATAACATTCAGCCACCGCAGCAGCCACAACCAAAGAAGCCAACTGAGTAGTGTATCACTAGTCTTTGAAAAATAAAAGTAGTAGACTGATGACTGCAAGACGGGAGGTCACAGATACAGTAATCAACACGATTTGCCTCATATTATTCCACCTATTAAAGTCCTAGAACCAGAGAACCAAAGCAATGTGAGTGTGAGAGTACTAAAAGAGCTGAGAACGTTCTATAATTTTGTTATATAAAAGCACATATATATTTATGTATAAACATTTCTGCTGTCCATGTTGCTCATATATACATTAACCTTTCAGCTGGTGGTGAAAGCAGAGAGCGGAGCTACATAATAAGTTATTATCACGTTATGCTCTGACATGATGGTGTTATGCTCTGATGAAAACAAAGCCATCGAACACATTTGCCTCTCGTACTCATAATTACACCATAATTAAAACTGAATTAGTTCACAGAAACACTGCTTCTTTGAGCCTACTTAGCATAGTACAAAAACACTTTATGACAATTAGCTTAAGAAGATTTTTTCTCACCATGAAGTCTTGACAGTGCAACAGTTCATCAACGAGTATTTACACTCATTTGTATTCTTTTTATAAAGCACATCAATATTGCAAAGTGAGGTAGAAATTTTAACAAAGGTTAAAAGAAAAACCAAGTACTGCCGTTGACATTTCAAATCATCAGGGAGGAAAATGCAAATACACGGCTACAATATAAACATTTAGTACCCTTCTGTCAATTGAAGTTGTTTACTCCATGAGACTTTGTCACAAACTCACACAACGGCTCTTTGGGGAGGCAATGACAAAACAGGATCTACATAATCAGCCTATCTTGGCACCAAGTCTTGCAGAACGAACAGCATTACGGTCAACACTGAGCCTGTGCAAGAGTGCTTTTCTTTCTCCCTCTGGGCCACTCTCTCTTGGTTCATGAGTCAATGACAGAGACAGAGACAAGCACTTCACTTCTCCTTAAAAACACTTTGTCATGGCTTGAGTAATTTGGAAGGCAACATGTTGGAGGGCCTCTGTTTTGCATGTGCAAGCAGGCTGGTCAGGTTGACCGACTGTGTTTGGTGTCTTCTGCTGCCACATCTCTTTTGCATTTTACTTCCTCATGAATAAGTATTTGTCACCCTTCACCTTGACTTCCTGGACCAATGGGGACAGCCAGGGAAAAGGGAGAATCGGATGCGAGGGGTTTGAAAGTGCTGACATGATTAGTCAGAGACCTGGAGCAGAATGGTAAATTAAGAAAAAGCGAAGCAGGGATGACGTTGGGGGAATAGGAATGTAATGAAGAGGTCTTGGGGTTAAGACTCAGGATTGGCAAGAACCAGAGGCAATCATGGACCTGTGACATAGTGGCTTTGAAAGCTGCTGCCATGGCTTGGTGAGAGACAGATGGAAATAAACAGCGACTACTGGACCACTGCGGGAGACATCAGCATGCTTCACGTGCCCACCCCGAGAAGTCAAGATGTTAAAAAGTGTTTTACACCAAACAGCTCGCAGCCCACTGGGTTCAATGAGCTCCATGCAGATGAGTCATGCCCTGCTGTTTGCACCATGCAGAGCCAGTCAGGTCCAATCTTAATATTTCTTATCCAGCCTGCAGATACACACTGACAGTTTCTAATCTTGAGCACTTATCACTATTTCATTAGTGTTGTTTTGTCATGATATCCCATTAACTGCTAACATTACATTTTAAACATTAAAATAAAAGGAGGGCCTTGTGTTAAACACTAGGGGGCACAGTCTGCATTTCAAAATGGATGCACATTTTTATGGATATTTATACACAAATAATGTGCATTTTCCAAGAGGAAAGGAACAGTAGGCAGAGCTTTCATACACAAACCTGAGATTAGAGTCCCAGTGGTAGTAAACCGACTTCTGGTTGATTTGCATTTGAAAACGTTCATCTGTGGAAATGAGACATTTAGGTGAAGAATGTAATGGCTCATTCAGGATTCTCACAAATACAAATTAAAGCTGGGGGGGGGGGGCTTGTATATGTTTTCCATAATGGTCACAGTGTTGTGCAAAAATTTTGCTCCAATTACAAAAATGACTAATTTAACCATGAGTGAACTTGACATTTATTATCTCATACTACCAGAGATCTTTGGATTATTCTGTCTGAAACCAGCCGGTCCTTGTTTAATCTTATTTATTTATTTGTAATTACTGTTCAGTAGCTTTTTTTTCCACACAGCATTTGCATGACAAATCAATCTCAAACATTTGCACAGGAGTGTTATAACACCATGGCTGCAGAGGCTGAGTCAAAGTTTAATATTTCGCACACAGCCACCCAAAAATCTATCAAAATATGTCCATTTTGAGTTCCCTTACAGGATCCCTGTAACAGAAATTCCAGCCTTAGGCTCATTATGTGTCGCTTACATAACCAATAATTCTCTAAATAAGTAACAAATTGTTTATTCATAATTTCTGGTGTACAAACTGTTCAAGTCAATCTGTGTGTTCTGACACTAAAACTTTGAAATAATACATCTTAAAATGTACAGTAGAAACAAAACAGGCACAATTTTATTATTATTTTTTTTATTTCATTGCTTGCCTTAAGACAAGTGGAAGTAAGTTTCTCACTACACTTACTTTTCTGCTAACTTTCTGGTGTGAGGAGCAAAAATGAGAAGGGTTACGCTGAGGAATAGCGCATAGTGCAGTTTGGGAAATGAGATTGGGGGAAGTTGTAATGCTTTCTGTGGTGTTTGTTTTGGTTTCTGAACTTTAGGTGGGGTGCAGCAGGTTTCACGAAGTCTGGGGCAGATTCTGGTCAACTATCTATGCTTCCTTTTGAAGGACCTGCAGGAGCAACTGTCCCAATTCATGTTGAAATAATTCAATTCATATCAAATCAAGTTTATTTATAAAGACATTTTCATGTATGATGCAACACGAAGTGCTTTCCATAGTAAAAACTGAAAAAATCATATAGAAATAAAACAAGCAATACATTGTAGTACAATTTAAAAAAAGAAAACACATCTTATTTTCCTACGCACAGTCACACATTCATGCACACACACAAAGCACATATACAGTAGGGTACAGACTATGGGCAGCAGTGGCTCAGGTGGTAGAGGTCAGCCAATGATTGAAGGAACGGCAGCTCAAATCCTGATCGTTGTGTCCTTGGGCAAAACACTTAACCCTCCTTGCCTCCAGTGAGGGTCTCGCTGGTATATGAATGTGTGTGTGGATGTTCTGGTGATGGTCAGAGTGCGAAATGGCTGCCATGCTTCCATCAGTCTGCCCCAGGGCAGCTGTGGCTACATACGTAGCTTACCATCACCAAGTATGAATGAGGAGTGAATGAATAATGGACCTACTGTGAGCGCTTTGAGTGCCCTGCAAAAAAAACACGATATAAATCTAATCCATTAGTTTTATCATTACTTCTCTCCCTCTCCCTTAATTCTGCGCAATTCAGCCAATTCCTGTGCTTTGTGAAAAAAAAAACTCATCTCTTCCTTGAGTCTCCACTGCTGATTTCCTTGTCCTGGCTTTGACTTTGCATTCCATGCAGATGTCAAAATACATCCCCAGCCACACATTCCCACCATACCCACCTGCCTGCATGCCAATCATTGTTTGGATTTGCCCGCTGGATCTCTCATTACAGTTTTTTTCGATTGCTAAAACACAAAAAGCAAAAATTAGGCACAATTTTCACAACCTTTACTTCTGTTCCCAATCGCTTGAATCAATTTGTTACTAGATTTCCTTATCATAGAGCTCTGACTTTCCCTCTTTATACTATGATGGCAATTTTACATCACCCTGTTGTCAAAACACAACACACAATTTCTCAGGTTTGCACACACTTCTCACATAAAATCTCAAAGCATCAATCCACAACACACAAATATTCAAATTTCTAAACTTTCAGGTCTGGTGAGCAATTTGCAACCAAGGACTGCAGCATAAAAGGAGACTTGACCCTCTGTTTTGTTTGATGAGCATTGGAGAACAGAGTAAACGGTCACAGAAGGAGAGGGATAGGGAATTCTATCTCAATGATTCCTCCTGTCAGGTCTGATGATCCAACAGGGAATCAAAAGCAATGCACTGGCCAGCGCCTGTTATCAGCAACCCTTCAACCATATCAGCCGCTACCTGTAGAAAACTGCCATAGTCCATGATGCTTAGGCTTGAATGAGGGAGGGGGGCACTTTAAAAATAAAAGGTTTTGTCTGAACATTTGTGTGATGTTTTATATTTGTCTATGAGAGAAGTGGGCATTGTCATTGATTCAGTGGCCCTCATTTATCAAACGAGCGTTGAAATGAGCACACATCTGATCATAAAATCGATCGTACGATTGAACCCACGTGTGATTTATTAAACGTTTGTATTGGACAAATCTCGTTGTACGAACAAAAGAGTCTTGATAAATACCACAGCTGAAATCCATTGTCATTTAAAGGTCATGCCCACGGTTATGCCCTTAAACATGCCTGATTATGAGGCTTCGCCCAGCGAGGCTGAACCGTGGAGAGGAGAGATTCTGCCAAAAACAGTGTTGCCAGGTGTACCATAACTATCGTATTTGTACGATAATTTGGCCCTCTGTAGAATGTACGATCAATAATCCTAAAAAAAGGGCAAATGTACGATAATTTGACCATTTCACATCAATGTAAGCAAAACTGTCTGCTGGTGACTTTTTTTTTGTGAACCCTGAAGGCATCAGTTCCCATGTGACAAGTTACCAGCCAATAATGCTTTGCTGAGCGTGAGCTGCGAGTGACATCCATGTGTTGATTGGCTGCATGGTAAGCTGCACCTGCCCCAGGAGACGCTCAGACAGGAAGGCGAGCGAGATTCAAAACCAAAACAACACAAAGGAAGAGGACATATAAGTATAATTAGAGAAGCCGGATTTACTGATGGAGCTCAAGAAACGTGGCCACCATCTTGGACCAGTCACAGCTCAGTGAATAACTACTGTGGATGAACAATGCCAGAGCTGCGCAGCGTCTTCTGCTGTAATCAGTGGAGCATCGAAAGCAGCAAGCTGGGAGTTACTTTTTACAAGTAAGACTGAGTATCAATATAAGTTGTGTTGAGTGGTTGAAATACTTACTGGCCTGTAATAGTCTGTCTAATTGTTTGGTGGTCACTGTTAAAGTTATGTCATGAAAATGAGTATGAAACTTTATAAACCTACATAGATATCATCTGTGTAGATTACAGCTAATATTATGACACCGTGTATGATAATTTCCCTCAAAATACGATAATTTTGAGTATCTGGTATGATAATTATATATTTCCCACCTGGCAACACTGGCCAAAAAAGAAACTTTTGGGGGGGGGTGAAGACAGAATTAGCTTGGCTCGTAGCTGCAGTTCCCTACAGCATCAGTCGCGTGTTTCATTTCTTCATCCTGCCCCTAACTCCTTTAATTATACCTACAACAGAAAACATACCATCGTTCGCAAATGCAAGGCTCGCCTCCAGAACCTCAGTCTTTAGCCTCTGAGCCTCAATAGTGATCCAAGAAAGAACTATAATTTTTAAAGTTTACCTCAGGGCTTCATTCTTTTCCAGCTGAGGTTCCTACTTGGTTAAAACGATCATACCTGAATCTGCTCTCATTACAGTAGCCTAATTTCTGAGAGTTAAAATGGATTCAATATTCTTTGTAGGTTTTATTAGTGTCCTCACGTTATCTTAGATCTAAACTATGAGACTAGAACAAGTGAAATGAAATGGTATCATCAGAACATTAGAAAAAAAACAAAACTTTTTTCTGTTCCAAATGTTTTTTTCAAATCACTGCATTTCAGTCATTTATGTAAAATTGATCTGTATAGAAGACTGAAATTGCAACATGGGTTCATAGCAAGTAGCTGTTTGTATGATGTTTAAAATGTTTAACTATTATCACATCCTATTAACACTGCAATCCTGTAACATGGAGGTTACTCCATGACCCCTATGGACCCCTAAGCAAGGTCCTTAACCTCTACCAACTGCTCCCAAGGTGCTGTAATTGGCTGCCCAATGCTCTCAGGTTCAACCTGAGATGGGTTAAATGCAGAGAACAAATTTCATAATCGGTCTCTGCCAGTCACGTGACATTTGTTGCTAGACGCCATTTTAGGCGGAAAAAAGTCAGCGGTCCCGTTTATCAAACAAGCGTGGAAATGAGCGCACATCTGATCATAAAAATGATCTTATGATTGGATCCATGTGTGATTTATAAAATGTTCCTGTCCGACCAAACAACAGAATCTACGTCAGAAATCCATCCTCATCCAGCTGTTTCTACTCTGAAGCAGCAGCAGCACTGACAGGTGGAGGCGGATCAAAGCCTGACCCAGACTGTCGGATCTGAGCCTGACCCGCACAGGGACAGAAGAAAAGATAACTTTCATTAGCTAAGCTAAGAAACAGTCTGCTAGCTAAGCACTTATAGACTATAACTTTAGGGTACAGATTACTTAATAGAAATGACGGTTCGCCTCCTGTGTCCTCGTGTCTCAGTGGGAGCTGCAGGTGTCATACCAGCCAGATGATCTTAACAGCAGTGTTATAACTTCTGATGAAGGCGACAACTGATCGCCAAAAATGTCAAGATAAATCAGACTTTATTATCTCACTGTTGATGTCTGAATAAAGAAAAGAAAGCTCAGCTGCTTGTAAGAAGACGGACAGTCGGGGGAAAGGGAAAAAAAGGGGGGGGGAAAAGAAAGGGGGGGGAAGGAAAAAAAAAAAAAAAGGGGGGAAAAAAAAAGGTTGTTTGGGGGAACAGGCAGTTATTTAGGGGTTTTTGGAGTGTGTATCATGTGTGTATCTTCATCTTTATTTCTATATAAGAGCTGCCCCATCTGTAGGGGAATGGATGCTATCTCCCCTAATCAGACCAGGTTTTGCCCAGAAACTTGTCCAGTTATGTATGTAGTTCACAAGATGACATGGCTCAACGTCACATTATTTTGGTTACCTCTGCTTGACTTGGTTGTCATAACTGCCAATGTGAATAACAATCTTTTTTTTTTTTTTTTTTTTTTTTGTTCTCTTAAACTTCAGCCAGCAGTTTCGAATGAGGCTGGCTTTGGCCTCTGGAATGCATCTGACTGTGGTAGCTAGCATCTCTAATCCCATGTTTCTGACTATAGAGCGGCCAATTACCAGGATTTTTCCTTAATGTATGCATGAGTAAAATTGTTGGAAATCTGAACAGATTTATGGTGAACCACCAGCTTGGGTTTAGAGCAATGTTTCCTCCTGACTGTCACCCAGCTGGTCCAAGGGGCTGTTAAGGGATAACTGGCTTAGCCATGCGATGTTGTTACAAACCAGCTAGTACAGGACCAGTCTGGCTTGGATAATTTGGGGAAACAGTTTTATTTGGAAAAATGACCACAACAGTGGGCCAACAGTATAACAGACTATATAAAAAATTGACCTATATTAGGCTATATGAAATCATTTTTGATTTTGACAAAATCAAAAATGACCCATATAGATTTATGTTGGGAAAAAAAGGTAAAAAAGTAATTTATTTTTAAACCAACATCATCTTACTAAGAATAGGGTGCGCAAATTGAAAATAATGGTAGGTTGACAATTGTAAAACTTTGATTTTTGTCTGTGTTTTTACATGCATGAATCTCTTGATCATTTGATCACATGTTGTGATGGTTGATGAATGACAGTTGTTCCATATTTGTTCCGAACATTCCCAGTGATGGCAAGTTTGGCATTTACTTGCCAAGTATCTCGTTTCTCCCAACTGTAAATGTGGCTCATTCATGACAGCACATGAATGTCTGAAGTGACATGATACCATGAATAATAGAGTATCTTGACAAACCATTCCATGAGCTGGGAGTGGCCACATTACAGTATAAGGTCTGTAAAAAAATTTTATGCAATTGTGGTTTGTCAGTCTTCCTCCACTTGCTGCTGAACACCCTTCTCCCTCCATGTTGGTCATCTCCAGCAGGACCCTGTCATGAGATGATGGCTTGTTGTCTTTATTACTTCGGTGTGTGGCCCCGGCATTTTCAGCAGGTTAGGGTTGGGGTCATTCTGATTATGTTCTCTGATGGTGCTCTGCATTGAGTATTAAAAGGGCTGAATGACAATGAAATGTCACATTTCTGAACATCTGTGTCATCTTGGTCATCCTGATCATCAGACAAACCTTCTTGTTCAGGAGGGAACATCATATATGTGTGTGTGTGTGTGTGGGGTGGGGGAAAGTGAGCCATATTTGATCCACAGAGCTTTTAATTTGCATGCAACAACCATTAAACTATGCTGGGTCAAATTTGACCCGGAACACCACAAATGTCACTATTCATTTTAGAGCCCCACAGAACTGACCAAAATTTTTTAAATGTCTTTTGTTGGGGGGGGGGGGAGGGAAGGAGAGGGGGGCAACCGACACGAGACGGAGGGGGCTGTGTTGGGGGGGGGGGGGCGGGGGGTGGCGAGTGGTGGGTGCAGGTTTGCAGGGAGGTAGCGCTTGGTTTAAATATTCATGTAGATTACTCAAATATGCATGAATGAAGAAAATAACGATTTAAATCATTTCTTGATGAGGAAATAACACACTGACATGCTGAAAAGCTCTAAAAGTCAATTTTTCATGATAGGCTCCTTTAAGATAGCTGTTCCTGAGGATGTCATGAAATCTTGTTCTAATAAAAAATGTAAATGGCACTTTTTACAACTCTAAAAGTTGAAAACGTTGAAAAATTAGAATTCTGTTATATTCTAATATTTTGAGATAGGATACAGGACTGTCTCAGAAAATTAGAATATTGTGATAAAGTTCTTTATTTCCTGTAATGCAATTTTTAAAAAACATGAAAATGTCATACATTCTGGATTCATTACAAATCAACTGAAATATTGCAAGCCTTTTATTATTTTAATATTGCTGGTTATGGGATACAGCTTAAGAAAACTCAAATATCCTATCTCAAAATATTAGAATATCATGAATTCAAATTTTTGAGACAGTCCTGCATAGAGTATCAGTATAGAGTATCAGCAAACAACAGAATCTCAATAAACTTGATCCCCTCCATTCCCTGGGACATCGCACCCACTGTCTCATTCTCTAGCTGGCAGGTACTCTTTCAGGTAGATCCAGTTGGCTAGCTTATTGTTTTTCAACTTGCGCCATCTACTGTCAGGAGTATTACAGTATATACCTGTAGTGCAGCATACTTTGACTGCTTCAACCAGAAACTGAAATATTACTCAGTCCGACCAGAGGAGGGAACAAAACATACAGTATGCCCCACAAGATTAAACATGAATGACCAGCGGGGGGGGGGGGGGCATCACAAACAGTGGGGAGTAAACCCCACCTCCCATCCTCCCCAGCAAATCATTCTCTGAATATACCTGACTATGAATGTTAGTTGTGGAAGACGTTCCTATTAAGTGATGTGTAGCTGAAAATATGTCTTGAATTTTGAGGATTGTTAACAAAAATTTATGTGAAAGTATTTTGGTACTATTGTAGAGTGTTTTGAAAATATAAACCAATGAGTCTTACTTGTCAGGGTTTCTTTGAAATTTCATGTCTCTCCATGGTGGATGTTTGTGAAGCTGATTCATACCAAATGTACCAACTTCTGCCACTAGAAACCTAAAGTAAGCTAAAAAACACGGCTGCTCTTGGTATTAGCTGCTAAAAGTTTAAACAAGATAGAAAAGAACTGGACTGACAGTGAAGCCTAAAGGTTTACTGAGCTGATTTGTGCAGGTGGAATAAAGCTACATACCAGCCTCTACAGTACAATATTCCAGCCTTCCTTTCTGGTGCAGTGTTTTAACAACCTGGAACACTTTAGCATGATTTACAATGAGATTGTGCCCTGAAACAGTAATTCAAGCCATCCAGGGGTGCATTGCAGATGAAGGAAATGTGAGTATTTTAGAATAAAACTACCTTTTGAATACTTTTCTATCATAATGGTGAGCTGATGTACGGGGTTGGTTTTCTCTTTGTGGAAGAATTAACTGTCAGGCTCGGTTTTGTGTCCTCTCCCAAACTTTAATAACATGCTTCAAGAGTTATTGAGTGCAAATTGTATCCCATTTGTATTTGCACTGTAGCTCTAAGCCGTAGGACAGATCCCAATTAATACACAGCCCGCGGGAGGGGGAAAGGGATCTGAGGACTGGAGTGGAGTTGCTGACTTCAGAAACTAAAGCCAGTCACAAGGAAAGAAGCTACAAGGTCATGGTTATAACAGAAAGAGCTAAAATAAAGACGTCAGAAAAGACTGTCAAATTGTGAAAGGAGGAGATCTTTACCTTTGCTTTAATGAAACATTACTGAAACTAAAGGGAAACAGCGGGACTTAGTCCACCTGCTCACCACCACGAGCAGCCAGAGAAATGTGTACAGGTCAGCCAGCTGCATTTTCCTGACAATATTGTTTTGAACCCTGAATGATTGTGACAAATATTGGTACCAACACAAGAAGAGGGTGAGCTGAGATGAGTGGCAGACAGGATTATTCCTTTTTATGATAACAGCTTGTTAGGGCAAGTGGACGAGGATAGCTATGGGAGAGAGCTATGACTCATACAGGAGAGGGGAGCGTGAGGATTTTCTCAACTAGATCAGGTTTCAGTCTGCAGTAGAGAAAGAGAGGCCCTGCTGGTTTTCCTGTGGATATAATGTCATTTAAGTTGAAAAGGAGCAAGAGTGTTGGAGGGGAATTCTTTGTTTGCCATGTTAAATGCAAATGAAAACTGTACATTAGTTCTTGGGTCACACTGCATACTTTCAGTGCTACTTTCCAGTAATTAGTTTTCCTCTTTTAGATTTTAAAAGATCCAATCAAAGCTCAAGAAACAAAAGAAGCAATTCTCCTGTTTGAAGGTTAAGGTTCCTTTTGAAGTGCCTGACCGATTTGATCTAAATTACATTAATTATTTTCTGAAATGTGCTAAACAGGGAACACAGATATTAAAAGAGAATATAACAGTTAAAAGATACTCAGGTTTTAAATTATCTGGCAATGGCACCACCGAGTGGTCCAATCAAATAGGGCACTGAAGCTGACAGATTATTTTCTGTGTTTATAGATACACTATTTTGCCGAAAGTATTTGCTCACCCATCCATATTATGGGAATCTGGTGTTGCAATCACTTCCATGGCCACAGGTGTATACAATGAAGCACCAGGTGTGACGACTGTTTTTGCAAACATTTGTGAAAGAATGTGTCGCTCTCAGGAGCTCAGTGAATTCCAGTGTGGAACTGTGATAGGATGCCACCCGTGCTAGAAACCCAGTCGTGAAATTTCCTCCCCTCCTAAATATTCCACAGTCAACTGTCAGCTGTATTATAAGAAAATGGAAGTGTTTGGGAACAACAGTAACTCAGGGACAACTCAGACCACTTAAACTGAAGGAGCGAGGTCAGCGGTTGCTGAAGAGTGCAAAGTGGTTGACAACTTTCTGCAGAGTCAGTCAAACATCATGTGGCCTTCAGATCAGCTCAAGAACAGTGTGCAGAGAGCTTCATGGAATGGGTTTCCATGGTCAAGCAGCTGCATCCAAGCCATACATAACCAAGTGCAGTGCAAAGCGTCAGATGCAGTGGTGTAAAGCACACCGCCATTGGACTCTATAGAAGTGGGGGTGTTCTCTGGGGGATCCGAATCGCTCTTCTCCACCTGGCAATCTGATGGATGGGTCTAGGTTTGGGGGTTACCAGGAGAACGGTACTTGTCTGACTGCATTGTGCCAAGTGTAAAGTTTGGTGGAGGGGGATTATGGTGTGGGCTTGTTTTTCAGGAGCTGGGCGTGGCCCCTTAAGCCCTGTTTCCACCAGCGGGTCTGGGTCAGGTCGGGCAGTATCGGTCCACAATTTTTTGCGTCTTATATCTGATCCGACCTGGCCTACTTTTTTGATATCCTTTGGTAGGGGTTCTGATCTAACCGATCCGGACCAAATAGGTGGAGCTAATACACAGCAATCCGTTGATTCGTTGAAAAATTGTTCACTTCCCGTGTGACCTGGAGTAAAAACAAAGCTGGGGTGACTCCTTTTGCTTCTGTTACATGTGGTGCAGTGTTTTGGTTAAATGGCGTTGCATGGTGATGATGTCACGCGATCACGTAGCAGCGGTGTCCAGCTAATTCTTCACCTCCAGAGTAAGGGTACAGTTTGCTGTGGGGACGCAGCATGAAATCAACACATCCATACCAAAACCCACCTGATCCGGCCTGGCCCGACCCGACCCGACCCAGACCCGTGGGTGGAAACGGGGCTTTAGTTCCAGTGAAAGGAACTCTGAATGCTTCAGCATGCCAAGGCATTTTGGACAATTCCATGCTCCCAACTTTGTGGGAACAGTTTGGAGCTGACCCCTTCCTCTTTCAACATG
Source organism: Atherinomorus stipes (assembly GCA_023101725.1). Taxonomy (NCBI): domain Eukaryota; kingdom Metazoa; phylum Chordata; class Actinopteri; order Atheriniformes; family Atherinidae; genus Atherinomorus; species Atherinomorus stipes. The sequence goes on from JALJCO010005692.1 coordinate 130,907, forward strand.
ACTGTGCACCAGTGCACAAAGCAGGTCCATAAAGACATGGATGGCAGAGTCCTGTGTGGATGAACTGGACTGGCCTGCAAAGAGTCCTGACCTCAACCCAATAGAACACCTATGGGATGAATTAGAACGGAGACTGAGAGCCAGGCCTTCTTGTCCAACATCAGTGTGTGACCTCACAAATGCGCTCTCGAAGAATGGTCAAAAATTCCCATAAACACACTTCTAAACCTTGTGGACAGCCTTCCCAGAAGAGCTGAAGCTGTTCTAGCTGCAAAGATGGACCAACATCTTATTGAACCCTATGGATTAGGAATGGAAAGTCACTTAAGCTCATGTGTTAGTCAAGGCAGGTGAGCAAATACTTTTGGCTAAAATGTTGTTAAACAATCATTTCATCAAGCATCACTGTAATGCAGTCATTGCAATCAGGTGTTTTCTGTAATGTTCAAAAAGACTTTTACACCTGTTGACAGGTATTTTGGTCCACTGTTCATTGAAGGTTCCCTAATGTGTCTGGGACAGTTTGTTTTTTTAAAAATATTATTTGCGAACACAATTGAAAAGCAGTATTAAAATTAATTAAATTTAATATTGTAATTTTTTATTTATTATTTGTTTCTATAGTTTCCTATTATTTGAATTGTCATTTGAATTTAGCCTTGAATAATTTTGAGGAGAACTGTAGTCAACTTTCAGGTACACTGTGGAAAATGTAAAAAGTTCATACCTCACTGATATAATATCATGGATGTTTAACATTTAACTGGAATATATGATGTGGTCATTTCTTCATCTACAATTTTTTGAAAGAAAAGCACCCAATAACCACAAAGTAAAAATGTCAATGTCTCAATAACTTGTCATGTCTTAAGTGTTGACATGATCTGATGATGCCCGAACGTTAACACAATAATGAAGATGACTGTTTAGATACAAGGTGTCATCGAACTGGAACACTTGAAGGTAAATTCATTGTTTTACCTTTGTGGTCAATCATCTTTTAAGAAAACAGCATGATGTCCGATAAATATTTAAACATTGAGCAGTTGTTCATGCGCATTCAGCTGTTATGTGCACTCAGAAGTTAGACAAAGTCTAATGAAGTTCACTTTGAAAGGTTATAGAGCATTTTAGGATTATTCTGACGTTGCACAAAAAGCCAAATCTGTCTAACATTTTGTGAGTAGTGTATAGACTAATCCAGCCAAAATGCCACAAGTACACCATCTGCCACTGCTTGGGGAGCCTTTCTGTACATGTGTAATTGGAACAGATCAGAATCAGACTTTTTTTTTTTCTTAACAACATGGAGAAAATTTGGAAAGACTTGCGCATTCCTTGGTTGTTGGAACAGCAGAGGAAAACTTTAATTGTGGTAATGAGTGAATATGAAGATCATGGACATTTATTTCATGAAGATTTCGGCTGTTTGTGACAAAAGTGGACTGCTGCTGCTCAGTCCACTGATGTCAGTATGTTCGTATCGGGGAGGAACACTGGACACACAGAACAGAGGAGGAATAACTTGCTGCCACGGCAAAGAAAACACTGGATTTACTGTAATCCTCAACAACAAAAACATGGTCAATTTTGGATGAACACTTATTAATCTGACACTATATTTCACGTGTCTATGCTCCCAAAAGTGACGCACCGCATAACGTTACTATGCTTGCTAATGCTAACAGCGACAGCTGCTGTGTTGCTGCGAGTTAATGACTAATTTGGGAGATATTGTGAAATATACCGTTATTTGCTCTGATAAGGGCAACGTTGGGACCGGAAAATAAAAGTAGTTCAGTTGAAAACACAAACGGATCACAAAGACGGTGTCCTGCAGCTTTTAGTTTCATCTGCAGGACATGCGAAGGCTACGTGGTCTGTACAGTCCTTAAACAATGCCAAAAGCCAAAATATGACAAAATAGAAAGGTAACCACCTTTAAATGAGTTAAATTTTTTAAACCAAATTTGCTAAGTAATAAGATTTGCATTTCATATTTCAGTGTGGCTTGTCATTAAAGTCAGTTTCTGGAGATGAATAATAGTTTAGCCGATATTATGCACCAATGTAAAAAATAATGTCAGAATAACTTAGAGATCTCTTAATAACATACCTATAGGTTATCATTACCTTAGATGACTGTTCAATGTTGTAAATCCAGATATCCACGCTGCTGTGGGTAATTGGGACTGGAACCCTAAGCAATGGCGGCACCGCAACACACAAAACGCTTGTCGGATTAGTCTATATTGACAGTATATACACTGCATACACGCACCTTATATAATGCACATGTTTCTCATTTAAAATAGCTAAACTAGCTATTCAAAAATGTAAAAAAACTTTCCTAACTGGTCAATTGATGTAGTATCCGACTGCCAGAATTGGCTAATTTGCCATTTCCTGCTCTCGATGGAGGTGGATGCTTTTTCTTCTGCTCCCTCCCTCTCCCATTTCTCCCCTTCTGCTCTCCTGCCTGGTCGACTCTCTCTGAGCCTCTATCTGCATAACTTTCTTTTTCCACCGGAAAGCAGGTGGAAAAAATTCACATATAAGCTGGGGATATTCTAGTTAAAACAATTGACATCAAATTAATTTCACTTGCTAAATTTAAAGTACTGCATAGTACCACCACCCCCCACCCCCTTCTTCAGTGATAGCTCTATCATACTCCCAAATGCCTGCTAATTAGCATCTTGATGTCATTTCTGCTTATTAATCGGCTTTTAAGATTTTTAAACAATATGTCCAGTCTCATTGTGGTCTTGCTCATATAAAAACCTTTGTATTCCTTCCAGACTTTTCCTCAGCCTTGTTCTTTTACTCTGCCCATTTTGTTTAGAGAGATCAGAGCAGGATGACTCACCTGTTTTAAAAATGCAACAAAAACAGCCTCACTCTCTTGGATATCAGTTTGCCCTGTCACTGTGCCCTGCATCCAACCTGTCGGCGCTTTTGTCATGAGCTTATTCAGGAACATACATCATTTCTTCATGATGTTTTTAGCAACACAGCCTGTGTAACAAAGCACTGAAACTGGTGACATCTAAGGAACTGTGGTCCAGACACCGAAGCATTTTCTAAGAATTTACACTTGCTGCAGCACCTTCCCACCCTCCCCTCCTATTTTGAACCTGGAATCATACTATTTGAAAACACAGGCAGCAAAGTAGATGGAATATGACTCTGTCAACTGTACTGGGAGTTTCTCAAAGGTCAGGCATTTCACATCTCCACTCATAGTGCTCAACTTCTGATTCACCTTTACAAGAACGCATAGCATTTTATTTTTGAAACACTATTTTATGAACCTTCTGAGGCTGTATGCAAGCACCTCAGGCTGGAGTGTTTGCTGTATTTCTTTCTGTGCACACATTTCATAACCTGACTCCGCCACATGGATTTGCTCCCTCATATCCATCTGGGAATCATCCATTAGAGTACTTTTTGGAAGGGGCGAAAATACTGGTTAGCTGATTGGATAAGGCATCTGTCTATCACCACCTATGTTGGTAATAGGCGGGTCAAATCAACCAATCAGATCAACGAAGCATATGACGTACTAACAGAGCGACAACGAAAACACAACCACAAGCCAGGCTACTCTTGCTGCTGCCGGCAATGGCTCGTTAGCTCAGCAAACAAGAAACATGTCGGCAGTAATTTCCATAAAACTTGAGCGATAGCCACGCTGACGTTAGTTTCATCCGCTGAAGACGCCTTGTTGTTTAGACTGAACTGTCACTTTTCATTGCGTCACACCTCAACCCCGCCTCAAAGCCAACGCTGATTGGACGTTTGTTTGGTGAACTTCTCCAAATTCTCTTCAACGGAAAGTAGCCAGACTGATCTGTGAGTGAAAACCTGAAACTTGCGAGATCAGGATGGTCTCACGAGGCTACACATTTCATGGTGGATGCTTCTTATTTGATCCAGCATTTAGGAAAGTTAAGCGCAGTGAAATAGGATGACTAAGGCAAGAGCTGCTGGTGTTGTGCAGGACTAATATAGTCATAATAAACATTACACAGAACCTCATATTTGAAAAAAAAAAATTTGATTTTCAACTACTGACAAAAGCATTCTTGGCTTTACTGACAGTTGCAGCCACATGCCAAGTTGCCTAGTTTTAAACAGTCCTATCAGTGTTGGTACAGACAGGTGATTGGCTGGATGGGCTGCTGTCAACCAATCCTAGTGTCTCCTCAGGGTACTTTCACACCTACACAAATGGTAGGTGTATTACTATTCTATCTTTTTAATTATTTCATTGTAGCCTATGTTAATTTGTTAGGTCCTTTAATCTTCTAACTTCCTCGAATGCATTTTAATCTTTTGAATGTTTTTCATACATTTGATCATTTTCATTGCCTCTAGTGTATTTGGTCTTTTTTATTTTCTTTTTGGGCATTTTTTAGTTTTACATTTCTTGGAGTATATTTCAATTATGTAAGTGATTTTTGTTTCCCGGATATTTAAATGACCATGTTTATAGGAGTTTTAATTCCTCTTTAATTCTGAATAAAAGTTAATTCAGCTTTAAAGGTACAGTGTGTAAAAAAAAAAATCATCAATCAATTGTAGAAAAATGTGATATATCATTAAAAACTGTGTTTTTATTGATGTGTAATCACTGCACTAGAATAGCTGTTATGTTTATTTATTATTTAGAATGAGTCGATTCTATTAAGGATGCATAATATATCGGTCCCCTATGGGTATCGGCCTATATCGGCCTTAAAACTGAGTATCAGATATCGGCCACCACAGGGATATTTAACCGATCAGCCTGCTGTTTCTAAGGTCTAAAAAAAGAGAAAAACTTCTTCTTCTCAAAAACGTCTTTTTTTTACAGACTTTAAAACTTCTAAACACTAGGGGTGGGAAAAAATGTTGATAGACTGAAACATCACGATATTTTTATATGCTGATACCATATTGGCATTAAAAAAATGTGGCATTGATCTATTTTACTAACGAAATCTCACAATATTTCATTGTTCTGTCACAAAATCTCGGGAGAATTCACAAAAATTTCACAATATTTTCACATGCTGATATATTGACATTTGAATATGCGGTATCGATCTATTTTACTGACGAAATCTCGCGATATTTCAGCATTCTGTTACAAAATCTCGTAAGAATTCACAAAATATCGTGAGATTTTGTGAGATTAACAGAATAATGAAATCTTGTGAGATTTTGTCAGTAAAATAGATCGATACCGCATTTTTTAATACTGATTTGATATTGGCATTTGAAAATATATATTTCAGTGTATTGATATTTTTTCCCATCCCTATTTTTCAAACTGTCAGAAACGGATAACAAAACTGCTATTTGCAATGACTGCTTATTTTCTAAGCTTTAATATCGGTATAGATATCGGTTATCGGCCACATGAGTTTTAAAATATCGGCATATATGATATCGGCCAAAATTCCAATATCGTTCATCCTAATTTCTATCTACTTGCTGGGGGGTGCACATACATGGAGGCTGCCATATTTGTTCCACCATTTTTATTACACTGTCCCTGAATGGACAAAACAATGTGTGAAGTGAGAACCCTCTGAACTTTAAAACTGCTGTACCAGCTTTGATTACTGGGAGTTAGAGACTGTTTGGGATACGAAATGCCTTAAAGTTACTCATAGTTACTCATAGTACAGTCATACCTGAGACCATTGGATCCACTCATTAAAAATCTTTATATCTGGGAGAATTTTGGCCACTAACAGCCACCATACAGTCACAGCAATACTTGGAATATGAAGTCACTTGAAAGAAAACATCTTTTCTCTCAAATATCCATTTTACCACTAGATGTCAGTAATTCTTACATACTGTACCTTTAAGGTAGATCCGAAGTCCCTCAGGTTTCTGTTTGCAAACAACAGTACTCAAACTTGCCTCCTCCCTCTCAGGCTAATGGCCGCCTGTCTAGCTAGCCTAACTTCAAGCTTCTCCTTCAGATCTAGAAGGGAGGTATGAGCCAAACTATTATAGACTCTGGTTTTCCAAAGCGCATTATCTGGAGCTCTTCCTTTTCTTCGGTGCATCCACAGTGTTTTTCTTTCTTTCTTTCTTTGTCCTTGGAGAGTTCGAGTGACTGGCGTCTGCTCCAATCATGAGCTTATTCCCACACAGCGTCATGTCTTTAGCTCTGTCATTGGCTGCCAATATAAACAGAAATCTTCACCCAAACGTCCCGCCAGACACAAACAATACAAAGAGCGAATTACAGAGAGGGGAGAGAGAGTTGCGTTCAGCGCACCACGGCACAGGGAGAAGGAGGCCCAAAGGTGGGGTTTGAGACGGATCTCTCTTGCTCAAGTCTAACGTTTATTTTTTATGGGGGTACTTCGGACTATACCTTTAAGGAGACCATGTAAACCCTTAATTCTGAATTAAAACGATAATTCTGAATAAAACATAATTCTGAACTAAGTGGTTTGGTTCATCCTTTTTTAATTCCAAATAAAATAATTTGTTTGTCATGTTAGCTTTTATTCTACTCTCAGTTTATTCCCCCCCCCCCCCCCCTGTCATTGTTCCTTCCTCGTCCTGTTGTAATGGCGTTGTCGAAGCGCACTTGAAACAAGCGTTGACTCATGACAGCCAGCGGAAATGAAGTAGTATGTTAGCGTCGAGCTGCTGCTGCAAAACTACAGTCAAAATACAGTGAAAATCTGGATTAATATGTGGTTTTTATATCATAGCCGAAACAAAAGAAGCAGGAAACAGGGGTCTGTCTTCTCTGGGTATAGACCTAAATGGACTAAAATACATCACGTCCGCCCCCTGTCCAATCAGAACCCTTCCTAACCCCCAGATCTAAAGCAGAATTAGATAAATATGTTTTCCATGTCAACCTTAAATTGGAATTATTATTTCCATATAAGCACAAAAGAGAATAATTTAATTCCAAATTATTTAATTTAGAATAATTAATTCCAAAAAAAAAAAAAAAATAAATAAATAAATAAAATGTGTAACCGGGAGCTATTGTAGTTTTTTAGGAGTACAAATATTTTGGCTGTGTATGGAAAGTCTCCGTGTTTATATTTCACATGTACAGCCCTGGCAACCCTGTGTTTTTATTATGAGTTATATCAATCTAAACCTAACCAAGTAATTGTGGTGCGTAAACCTAACCAAACAGGAAAGGAAATGAATAAATTATAAACAAGGGCATCAAATCATCTGAATTGAATCCTCATTCAGTCAGTTGCAAGTTTACTATTATATCCTAAACAATGGCTCTTTAATGGCTCTTGATGAATTAATTCTTCCCTGACTTAACTTGCACCCTCAGAACTAAATGAAACACACCAAATAAAAATGCTAATGTACCCCCACAATGAAGCCTCAAAACAAACGTAGATTCTTGCCATAAAACCCCCTAAGAGCTGCTACATGCTGCCAAGTGAACGGTCACACTATTTTCTCACAAACACACACACACAAACACTCCATATAGAGATAATCTCTTTAACATAAATTCACACATGTTCCACAGTACAGTCAGGTTTTTGTAAACACTGACACAGATTGAAATATCCACATGCGTGGCGAGCATTTTAATAGAAAACTGAACACAATACGGAGTTTACTGCAAATAGCTTCATGATGGGCGAGTGTGTTTGTCTGCCTCTACTTGATCCTCTACCACATTCAGTTGCTGCTCGGGGAGATTGTGACTGGAATTCTGATGCATTTAATTGAAACCTGTTTTTATCCCCCATTTACCACACTCGTCTACAGAGGATTAAAGATGGGGACCAGAGGATGGGGAGGAAGGGCAGAAAAGAAGGGAGAGATAAGAAGATTGGAGGAAGGTAGCAGGGAGAAAATGGGAGAAAAAAGAAAGGGAAGGACAAGATGAAAAAAACACTTAGCAGGACTAGAACAGAAGGTCTGTCATGAGCATTAGCATGCATTTGTATTTGTAAGTACAGTACCCTATAATCATGTTTCTGTTGTGCTAGGAACATCTTTCAAATCAAGTGTTTATCTGCGCTGCATTTATGCTTTTAATCAAAGGGTGGGCGGCTCCTGTAACTTGTTTTTCTGTAGGTGGAATCAATCTTTGTGGATCATAGGATTAGTCTGAAAAGCATCTAACCCACCAGGGCAGTATTACGACAGTAACTGCATCCTAAACTCATGAAGTCTGCTGGATTTAGAAATGTACATGAAAGACCTAAAGTATATCCTGCGCATCTTATAGCATCTACTTTTTTTTTTTTTTTCAAGAACACTGTAAATGTCAATGTTGGTTTTAATAGACTCTATAGTAGGCAGAACTTAATTTTACTTAGTTGTTAGTAATACTTTTTCTTAATAAGTTGTAAGAACTTTGGAGGGCAACATGTTAGATAACTTAATTTACTTAAGGTGAAACAGCTTAATTAAAATGAGTTAGGGATGGTGAGGGAGCAGGTTTCCCACAATGCAGTTCACTTTTTTTAACAATAAATTGGAGATCATTCACAAATGAGGATTTATAAATGATGTTGGTAGTGTCATGTGACTGCTCTCAACTTGTTTGTTTATTCCTGTATTTAACACCTACTATCCAGCAGCTGCTGCACGCGACAGAAAAGTATGTGGTCTGACAATAGGTGTAGCTAAAACTCACCTACTCTAAGTCCTTGCTACATAGTAAGAACAGCATTGAGTTCATCATTTACTTTAAATAAGATGAACTCCAAAGCATCATGTTGGTAAAAATTAAAATTAAAATAGTGTGAAACATCACATCTAATTTCTGTGAAATTAATCACAAAAGTTATTACCACGCATCATTCACCTACAGTTTAATCAAATTTATTAAGTTCAGAAAAGTTCTACAATCTTAAACCATTTTAGTTTATTCTACTTAATCACTCCTATTCCAGTTTACTTAATTTTTTTGAGGCAGAGGGTTTGCATATTTTTTTAATAGTAAACCAACTTATTAGAATTTACAAGAACCTTTAAGCTCATGTTCTTTCTTAGATTAACATATATGGAAATGACAATGATGGTGATGATTATAATTAATTTTGCAATTATAATGATTCAAAACTACATATCTTTTTTTGCAAAATGCATTTTGTTTTTACTATTTAGCACCACAGCAGAATAGAATAAGGGTGTTCAAAATTGATTTTATTTTTTACCGATATCTGAAATCCGATATTGTCAATTTTCAATTTCCATTTTAAACCGATACTGATAAATGCGGACAACTGAGAGGTTGTATCTCTCAAATTTTGAGAAGTACAACTATATTCTGTTCTGAGAGTAAAGATCCCAAAATATCCTTAACTCCGCCAGAGTTCATTTCAACATCTGGCTGCCATATATCAGATACTACAGTAACATCTGGCTAATTCTAATGTTTCTGACAACTTGGTAACTTAACCAACAACTTAAAACCAGATATATTATAAGCAGCTTCAAAGCAAGTCAGTCTGTAGCAGCAGCAGGTGCACCGTAGTCACATGACTCTGAAAGGAATGCTGGGATATGAAGTTCTTCCACAATAACAGGGACTTTTCTACATGCTGGACCGGTGCTAATGGAACAAGATCTTGCAAGATTTCATAATGGAACAAAATCTCATGAGAGTGCGTTAATGAAAAATATCAGTCCGAGACTGATATTTCCCAATATTATACTGTAATGCCGATATCTGCAATATTGATAGGTGGATATTATCAGACATCCCTATTTACAATATACTAATATACTAATAAGCTGAGGATCAAAATCAAAAAACATTGTGTGAAATTTTTTTAAAAAAGAACAAATGAATAAAGAAAAGCCCAAAATAGACAATTAAAAGTGTAAACAGTTCCTTTACTGTCTGCCTACTGTGTTAAGATTGCTAATAGCTATTTGTGTTTGAACTAGTAAATAATTTAATTGAGACTGGATCAAAAGAAGTCTTATTAATTAGAGGCTTTGTAATTAATTAAAATAGATTAATCGCATTATTAAAATTGCCCCCCAAGTGAAAATCTCACTTGGACTCTTAAAGATCTTTAAGCAAAACCTTAGTTGACTACATCTTCTCGTGTACTGGTATTGTTTCTCTCAAAAAGTAAAAAACAAACAAACAAACAAAAAGCTTTAAATGTTAAAAAGAAAAAAAAAACCCTATCAGTGGAAAAATCTAAGTCTGGAGTCAAAACTGCCTGACGACAGTAAGATGCAACCAGGATGCATTTATTTTCCAGCATCAAAAATGACAGGCCTCTCCAACTACCACTAAATGATCATGTACCAGCAATGCCGACTCTGGATGGAGGTACGGGGGACAAAGCGTCTTTCACAAGGACGCAATGACAGGAAGGAGAATTTGACCCGCCAACCCTCCAGTCGACCTGCTGTTCCACCTAAAGCTGGATGTATACAAGCATGTCGTCTGCGTAACTGCTGTAGGCTCTGTGTACAGATGTGGGCATGAAAAAGTTCCACCTTTTTCTGCCAGAAGTGGCATCACTGGCTGAACGATTTATCCCGCGAATACGTCATCACGCACGGTGTCCACACTTGGCGTGTGGAAACATCCTTGTTCCGGGTGTTCATTTATGCTCTGAAAGCACAAAAAAACAGGTAAACAAGCATAATGGGGCTACAATTTTGTTGAGAAACACTTGGATACATCACTGCAATCAGGTGTTTTCTCTCATGGTCAAAAAGACTTCACCTGTTGACAGGTACCGTATGTTGGTCCACTGTTCATGAGCAAGGTGCTCTAATGTGTCCGGGATAGTTTCATTGGTTTTTTTTCTTTTTAAAATATTCTTTTCAAACCACAATTCAAAAGCATTATTTTATTTCTCTGAAGTATACTTTTGACATTTTTATTTATTATTAGTTTGTCTAGTTTCTTGTTATTTGATTGGGGGCATGAAAAATTTTGAGGACAACTATCACTGTAAATTGTAATCCTGGTTTTAATAGAATCTATCTAGTAGTTAGAACTTAATTTTACCTTAGGTGTTTGTGATACTTATTTTAAATAAGTTGTAAGAACTTTGGAGGGCAGCATGCTAGATAACTTAATTTACTTAAGTTGAATCAGTTTAATTAAACTGAGTTCAAGGAAATTAGGGATGGTGAGGGAGCAGGTTTCCCACGATGTAGTTCACTTCTTTTAACAATAAATTGGAGATAATTCACGAATGAGGGATTAATAAATCATTTTGGCAGTGTCATGTGACTCTCTCAACTTGCTTGTTTATTCCTGTATATAATACCTACTATCCAACAGCTGCTGCACCGGGACAGAGATGTCTGTGGTCTGACATTTTTAGCTAAAACCCGACTAAGGTCTTGCTATGTAGTATGAACAATTTTGAGTTCATCAATTCCTTTAAGTAAGATGAACTTGAAATCATCATGTTGGTGAAAAATAAAACGAAGATTGTGAAAAGCATCTCATCTAATTTATGTGAAACATCAAGTTTCTTTCATAACCTCATTTACTTACAGCTTAATCAGATTTATCAAGTTCAAAAAGTTCTACAAACTTAAACCATTTTAGTTTATGCTACTTAATGACTCCTAATACTGAATACTTAATTTTTTGGAGGCAGCAAGTTTGCGTAATTTCTTTAAGTAAAGCTAATACAGCGTATGAGCTGTCAGGAAACTAAATTGCCAAAAGTAATAGTAGAAAAAAAGTGAATGAAAATCATGACTGCTTTTGAGTTTTGGTTCAACAAGCAAGCTAACAAAACAAACAACCAAACAAGCATGATCAGACCCCTGAACTAATATTTTGTTGAACAACCGTTGAGGCAATCACTGCAGTCAAGTGTTTTCTGTAACATTCAATGAGACTTCCTGTTGACAGGTATTTTGGTCCACTGCTCATCAGCAAAGGGCTCTAAATTAAATTTTTCTCTATTATTACTTTATTCAAGTTTTTGTTATTTGAGTGACTATTTTGAATTTAGTCTTTTCATTAATAGAAGTGTATAAATAAACTTAAGAATGACTGTAGCCTATACTCTAAATAAACTGATCATATGTTATCTTTGTACATCAGGTTGGTACAACAACATACATAAGTCTTGCAGTATTAACCAAGCAGTATATTTTCAGGTGCTGTAGGATGATATATTCTCAGGTACGACATGAGGCACAGTTGGCAGGCAGTCGACTCAGCTGAACTTTCACACAGCAGGCAGCCAACACAGCTGTTTACCCGGAGCTCTCTCTGACCTGGCATATTTAAACAGACCTGTTGTGTGCCTGCTGGTGTCAATCACATCTTTACTTTCATAAGACTCTGTATGCTACTTGCACCTCACCTTGATCCTGATACTTCAAAGGGCCATGTTTTTTTTTTTTTTCCCCGTCAACTGTCCAATCAGCAACTTCTACTGATGACAAAGAGCCTGATCAATAGCCAATTAATTTGAATACTGGCAACAGCCAGATGCCAAATGTCGGTCAGGAAGTTTTATAGCCTACTTCTACGAGCCAGGTGTCACATAAGAATTTTAAACTGGCTCTTTTTTATATATAACTTTTTGTAATGAGCAAATACTTTATAATGAGCCCACTGTTGTATAATTACCCTGTACACTTAACTACAGTGTTTCAGTCTGGCAGAATTACTTTCTAATACCTGGAATGTCCAGGTCATTGTCTATCTGGTGGAGAAAAATGAAGCTGATGCAGAAGTGCCAAAAGTTGAAGTTTACTCCTCGTCCACTATGCAAAAGGGAGTCAATCCCCATAGACTCCCATGTTTACAAGGCCAACTTCACAACAGAAAAAAACATGTTCATAACCTGGTTCAAAAAATCATTTTAGATTTAATGGGTCAAGTTTACCAACTCATCCGTTTAGATGTTATTTAATCATGAAATCACACATAATTAGCTGCATGTTCTTTTGACTGACAGGCGACAGATCGGCTGTTAGTGCTAGCACTGGTGACTAGTGGCTTTCTCCAAGGAAGGCGTCAGTCAGTAGCAGAGTAGCACAGCCATGGTTTTTAGCCGACTAAGAGCACGTCTGAGCTTTAGCAAGCTTTTCTCCATGAGCTCCCGTTGACTCTGGCTTATCCCAATTAGCTCGTAGCTACAGGTAGCTCAGATTCACTGGGTGTCAATCATTCACCTCCAACTCACATACCCCATCTCTTTGCCCGTTTTTGTATGTCATGGGAGTGACAAGACCCACAATGCTGCCAAGATGGTGACAGTGGGAACCTCCAAGCTGCAATTCAGTTCTTTCAGAAATTTTTGGGTGGCACCGTGGAAAGATTGTCCATATTTTATTATGCAGTACAGCCTATGATTCCACCTTATGTGGGTTTCTTGTCCCACTTTAAAAGGAAGTTTGTTTTTTTTTTCAATCTGGACCTATTTTCTAGCATGAAATATGTTCATTACTTACCCAGACAGTTTTGGTGTAACTTGAATTCCTTTGGGAGATATTTAGATCCAATTGAGATTAGCGTATGTCCGATACAATGGAAGTTATGTGGCAACCACGTGCAGCCTCTAAATAAGGCATTATCTGCCACAAACTCCTTCATTTCACCAATGTGTTGCTACGAAACATTAGTCGGAGTGCTAGTGCTGTAAGATCATCTTCCGCATTTTTTCTTTTTTTCACGTTATACAGCAAAAGCTGGAATTATGACCATTAGAATAAACGACATGAACACACTGTGCAGATACAAACACCCAATATAGCGAGATGTTGCTTGTCCAATCAATCACTACCGTCACTGCTACATGTTTCCAGTTTGTTGCAGGCTTATGAAAAGTTTAAAAATCTCACCTTGAGTGAACTCTTTTAATTTGTACACTTTATTACTGGTTGTATACTTTAATCCCTTAAATGAAAATAGCAAGGAAATATCTTGGGGACTCCTTTAACATTTCACACAGGTTTTCAGAGGATCTCATCAGCTCTGAGGAGGTGTATGCAAAGCAGTGGAAATGAGAACAAGTCCACAAATTGTATTGTTTGATTTTATGTTAGAGTGCTGGAAAATATTGCTTTGGAGGATAATTATTTTTTATAGGGTGCTCACAGGCTCTATCAATTACATTATCATAAAACATCTATAGTGCCCTACCTGTAGATCACTGTTATTGATCTACAGGTAAATCAACCTGGAGCCTTGTGGTCCAATATGGTCTTTCCCCTTAGGGTGACATTACTGAGATCTGTGGTCACCTAGTCTCAAGGGTTACCTATAAATCCTTAAAGCTCCTAAAATCGCAGGTCACAAACGGCAGTTTCCATGAATTTCATTTTTAACAATTGTCACGTATTGATTACTATATGTGGCATGTTTTTTTCCACCAACCATTGTTGTCCTCCCATTACGTGCATTACTATATTAAATATGCGTAAGGTTGCTGATTATCATTTCATATATTGTATTATAGAATAAAAGTGGAAAAATCTGCTTTGCTGAAACAATAAGATGTTAAGCTGACCTCAGGCCCATTTCAGAAAGCAGGTTATGTTGAAACTATGTTAAGGGCCAATTTTAATTAACCCTCAGCTCCCTCTCTTAGTAGCCCTCAAAACCAAGTGTTAAGGGCTATTTTGTGACTTTAAGGGACACCTCTTAAATGCAGATACATCTTCAAACTGTGGGGGGCAGCATTACGCCAAAGCTGCAATCAGTCTGTCCATTCAGAGGAAGAAGAAGGAGGACGAAGCATTTAGTTTATTTACATTTATTTGCACTGTTAATCCTGCCAGTTTAATCATAAGCCACAAACGCAGCTATCATTGACGGCTCCATCAGGTCCATGTTTTTGAAGTTGTTGTGGACTATCTGTCAGTTATTCCTTCTGTTAGAGTTATCAAAAAAAAATAATCTGTATAAATACCACCACCATGGACATATTCAGCTGTCATCACATATCGTGGCTTTTTGAAAGGTAAACACCAGTTATATGGTTAGATAACTCTGCGGAGATGACATTAGTTTGGTCGTCTTATAGCCTACCATTATTGGCACAAGCATGTTAAACAGGCTGTTATCTTGATAAAACAACTACATTAGCGCTGAGAAAAATCACCATTTTGTAACATTAGCTAACTAAAATAATAGCAACATGGCTTGACCGCACAGGCCGCTATGGACAAAAGATCGTAAAATAAAAATAAATTTTATGCAACAATGAGGTAACTAATCCATAACATGGGCCTAAACTAAGATAATACAATGGTTTTCGTAATATTTATATCTCCATTAACAAAGAAAATACTTGTAGCTTGCCTTCTTTGCCGCTTGCATTCTGGGTAGCCCTCACTCACAAGGGTGGTGTCGGAGAATCTCAGTATTGAGGGCGATTCAGCCCTCAAACTTGCCCCTCAACTTAATGTTCTGAGAATCAGGACAGCACTTGCGCTTCATGGGAGTGCGCATTTTAAAGATTGAGGGTTAAGATTAAGGGTTAAGACAGGAATTGGAATTCACCCTAACCCTGAGTCGTCATTGACTTTTAGACCTAACTGAGATTTTTTTTAAGCATTTTTGCACTAAATTTAAATATGTTGATATTTTATTGGTCAGATTACAATTCATTTGCAGTGTGTTGCCTCAGCTCAATCAAAACATATTAAATCCCTATTTGCTAAACTCACACGCACATTTCTGTCATCACATTTTTATTATTGTTACATTTTGTTGTCAAGCTGTCACCTTAATAAAAGCTTGTTTTTCCCACATCTGTCCAACACAGGTTTTGCCTGACAGATTTGCTAAACAGCACTTTTACTTCCTTTTTAATTATTTATTTCACAGGCAATAAAAATGTTCCTCAGGAGGAGGTGGGAACGTTAAACGGAAATGACATGTCAAAGTTTATTGCATGACAAATTGTGGGCATGATAAATGTGCCACGGTGGAAAAAGAAATGCCATCAATCGCCGCTGTTTACAGCTGAGCCTGGAATGCAGCATCTTCAGCAGATTCATTGACTTCGTGCATCCATTTAGGACAACATTGTTGCTTGGCATTTACCCAAACCCGTTATCTTTGCATGTATCAGCCATCTGGTTGAGGTGGGTGTTTGGAGAGCTTGTGCTGCTCATTCTTAAGCTTGGTATGCTGTTTTAGGTTGTGTATTGTTATCTCACCTTTCATGGTCATGAGCTGATTCTATGAGTTTTTTTATTATACATTAGAAAAAAAAAAGATTTCTTATTAATGGAAAAAAAAATCTTATTAGTATTATAGAAGTAATTACATAGCTGTAGCTATTTTTTTTTTTCCCCCTAAGTCCACAAAATAAAAGAAAAAGGTATCTCGGGCTGTGTCCTTCAGTTCCTCCTTGAAAACAAGAAATTACACAATTCAAGTCTAGTCTATTAAAAAGACAGCTAGCTGGCACTTTGTGACTGACTCGTCAAAAATAAATTGACTCCATTAAACTGCGGTTGACACATCATAGCATTTCTTTTTAATTTCCCGTCATGATAATGTGTTTGTTTGCCTCAGCTTCTCCATGAGAGTCTTTCGCCTGTCATAGTTCATGATGAAGTTGCCAGACACATTATTAGGGTGCTTCAGAAAGAAGGAAGCGATGAAAACAGAACCAGGCAGATGGACATGGTGTGTTGATGGACATAGTCAGAGCAGATACTTGTGGGGCTTCATCTGTAAGCATGCTATTAATCTCCAGGACTGTTTGCAACCATTACCTTTCTAGTTTGCAATAGGTTGAAAATGTTCTGAATGTCATACGAGTGTGTGCATTATAGCTGTGACTACTTACATTTTTACCAGTTAGTAATATTCAAAACTTGCAGCCCCATATGAATTATTTTAACCTATACTTAATTGAACAATTAAGGGATTAAGGATTTTTAATTTGTATTGTGAACCTTCATGTCAGATTTGCTTCCATTACTGACAGCTGTACAGATTGTCACAGCACACATAAACTTGCATAAGTGAAAAAAAGCACTCCTGCACACCCCCTGTGTCTTAGCTTAGTTTTTAGGATTGTTTTTGGTTTAAATTTAGGATGAAAATCCACAGCTGCATAATTCTGTTATGCTTCACAATTAACCTCAAGACTTTGGTAAAACCTTCTTAATGATTCATTTACATGATGAACATGCAGCAGTTGGTTTACCATAAGCCAGTTCAATAAGAGAACAAATAGATGGTTGACACAATTTTTTCAGCAGAAAGTAATTGGAACAAAGTTATCCTATAAAGAATTAAAATTAAGTTTGACGATTAGATTCAAAACTACAATTAGGCCGGGGGTTTGCAATGTTTGAAAATTAAATTTTTACAATCTGTTCAACCCGAATGAACATAGGTAAAAGTTGAACACCTATTTGCCTCTTAAAAATAGCTGGCAGTGAACAAAAGTACAAAACTATTAACATTTTGTTGGTTTTTATTAGGGATGTCCAATACTGTTGGCCTACCAACATTATCGGCCAATATTGGCATTAAAAAGTAATATTGAAAAATATTGCTATTGTTCTTTTCAGGTCAATATTTTTACAAGATTTCATAATGGAACGAGATCTCACGAGATTTTGCTCCATTAGCACTGGTCCAGCATGTAGAAAAGTCACTGTTATTGTGGAGGAACTTCATTTCACAGCATTCCTTTTAGTCACGTGACTACGGTGCAGCTGCTGCTGCTACAGACTGACTTGCTTTGAAGCTGCTTATTACCTCTGGTGGTGATCGGGATCACCTTCTGGATCCAGGACTGATTTGAAGAATTCTTTATCATTGTGGAATCGGCCACGTTAGAGAGGCTGTTGATGAGGCGTGAGTGCCCCCTTGTGGCAGAAGTGTGGAGCTGTACATAATGTCAGGATGCAGAAATGCAACTTATGAGCAGCAGTGAGCATGAGGGAGAGAGGACTGTTGGACAGACTTCTGGCCAGTTGAAAATGGTGAACTGTGTGCATCTGTGAAAAACTGTAACTAGTTGTATTTCTGCCTGAACAGGATGTTTATTTAGCCTTTAATGCTATTTTGCTGATTTGCTTATTCAGAAGTCTTCCTCCATTCACCATGTGCCTTTTTATGCAATTAAGCTAGCTGACCTGTTACATGCCAGTTACTGTAACAGTTAGCCTTGAACACATATGCGTATTTAATCCTAACTGTAAGGGATTTATTAGTAATAATTAATGCATTGAATGTGTATTTGCTGAACGAATGATCCTCATGGCTTTGTATTTCTGTGTTTATAGACCACACTCACTTCCATCCAGGCATTCACCTTAAATAGCCCTGAAATTCCTCAGCTGTAAGATTGTCATTTTGTTGCATCACTGTGCTTGTGTAATTGAGTGACCAGTAAAGACAGTTAACTGTACAAGCGAGTCCTGTGTGTTCTGACCAACACCCCATGGTGAACATCAAACCTCCTAACCAACGCCTAAACAGTCTTACAAGAACATCACCCTAATAGGCCAAGTTTTTGGAATTCTATAACTCCATACAAGTGGCCCGGGTGTTTGGGGGAAAAAAAAAAAAAAATTTACAAGAAAGGATCTCAATGAGTTCTGTCATTGTTTTGAAAGTTGATCCAGATCCAGAGAAAATTCCAAATACTATGAGCCAGAACACACAAAAATAAGGGAGTCGAGCTGCTTGGCGGAGGTCTGTGCTCTACGAGTGCTTTTCTAGTTATATGTCTGGTTTTAAGTTGTTGGTTAAGTTACCAAGTTGTCAGAAACATTATGAATAACCACATATTGACCAATACCTGCTAGTATCTGATATATGGCAGCCAGATGTCCAAAATGAGCTCCTTTGGCTGAGTTAAAGCTACTTTGGAATCTTTGCCCTCGAAGCAGAATATAGTTGTATCTCTCAAAATATGAAAGATACAGTACCTCCTCACAGATGTCTGCAAATAACGGTATCAGTTGAGATTGGATATCGGAATTTAAGAGTTGGACAATATATGATATTGGTAAAAAAAAAAAAGAAGCCAATATCGAACATCCCTAGTTTTTACACATCACAATAAAAATGCCAAACCTGTGCGCCATGAGAGTTCACATGCCTGCAAAACAGCGCTCAATATCGTCTACATCAGTGCTTCTCAACTCCAGTCCTCAGGACCCACTTCTGCAGGTTTTAAAGGTAACCTTATTTTCACACACCTGAATCAAATGAATGGCTCATTGTGATTTGTTAAGAACTTGACGAGGTGCTGTAGCAGAGCAGATGACCCCATGAGTCACACAATGGATTGTTTATTTGAAAATCAAGCACAACCCAACTCGACCATCTGCATTCCTCGAGTGGGCCAATTTAGCGGCCATGCCACTGAGAAATGTTCCGGTACTCCTGATGACCAGTTCACTACTAATGTGTGTTCTTATTTAATGAGACCTTATTTACAAGCTTATTTTATTCTGTTTACAGAGCTTGTGGATCCGTAACCCAACATGGCAAGTGGAACAGCACTACCAGAAACCATGGGGGCAGTGTTGCACTGGAACAAAGAAGAAGAGATCATATTGTATTTAATGACTGCACAGACCACCAGTATTAACTGTGCTTCCTCTTTTTTTGCCTTTCTCTGAAAGTGACCTCCACCACCGCTGCAGTGTTTGCTATTGTCCGAAACCGATGTCAGCCCTTGGAGGTGAACTCTGCCCTCAAATGAAATAAGTGCCCAATAACCTTGCAAATGTGAAGGACTCATGGAAGTATATGAGCAGTGAGGTTGGACATTTGACACAAACATAGCCACTAAGCTACATAGAGGGAGCAAAAATGAGCCTTTACTATCTCCTGTGTTACTACAAATCCTGCAGCAGCAGCTGAGTTTAGGAACTTGATCCACTCCCTTAAGACACAACGGTCCAATAATTACCATTTTAAACAATACTTATCTGAGCCCAACTAATGTATTCATCATTTCAAGAACATATACCACACCGAATGGCTATCTGTTCGTAATGAGGGAACTATTCTAGTGTTATACCCTGTTGCAGTTGTTTCTATGCCGAGATAACATTGTTTGAAACATTAGCAAGAGATTGCTAGCTAGCAAGACAAACTGTGCCTGTCAAGTGAAGTCAAGACCACACCACCAAGCTCAAGACCAAGCACTGACACCAGGACATTACCGAGACCAGGGACCAAGACTAGGACATTACCCAGTCTTGTACAAAATCTTGCTCTCGGTCCCTGGTCTTGGAAACATCTTGGTCTTCTCTTGGTTCCTGGTCTCGGAAATGCCTTGGTCTTGGTGGTATGGTCTTGACAACAACATTACTGTCCAAACCAATGAAAAGGAAGGTCAACAGCGAGGGTAGGGTGTACAAAGAAGAGTGGGAGGAAAAGCATGTGTTTGTTGTACCTGGTTTTATAAATGCCCAACCAGTCTGTCCCCTCTGCAACAAGTTCCAGTTTGAATTTGAATAAAATATCTGAACCAACACAAAAAAGTGTGGCAGCTTCCAAGAAGCAAATTCACTTCATATAGCAGCTCGGAAGCAAAAACTTGGAGCGCTGACAGGTAGATATGTGCTGAGCAGCAAGATCCTGGTTAAAAGACTCAGGTAAAAATGACAAGTGCGTCTCTTAAAGTGGCATGGGCTCTCACCTACACAACAAACCAGTCACTGATGCAAAGATTTTTAAAGAAGTAATGGTTGCAGTTTTGGAGGAGCTGGCTACAGTTACATCAGTGGATGGAGTGATTGCCTCAGTGGAACAGGTGCCTCTCTCTGCCAGGTCTGTTTCCTGGCAAATAGACACACTGTCAGTTGGTATGCACAAAGTTATTTTGAGTGGTCAGGCCAATTGCTTTTCTCTGGCCAATGATGAAAGCACCAACAACACAGATGGGGATGTTATATTTACTAAATTGAAGGAACTGTTCAAGCTGCATTTACTGTCATTTGAGAAAATTGACGTCACCATGACAGATGGGGCACCTGCCATGGTTGGTTGCTTCAGAGGTCTGGTGAGCAGACTGAAGGGGATCCTGCCCCACTTGCATGGATTGCATTGCCTTATTCACCAGAGTGTTCTGTGTACCAGACTATGTGGAAAACTAAAGGGCCTTATGGATAGATAAGTAGATAAATTAAATCAGTTAGTGTTTTTTTTCTTTCTTTCTTTGAATCAATTAAATCTGGCAGGTATTATTAGGTGAGGGCCAATATTGGCCCACGGACTGCCAGTTGCCGATCACTGCTGTATTTTCTCATCTCCAGCTTGATGCTTTTCAGGAAGTGCTGTGGGTTTGCTCCAGAAATGTCTTTCAACATTACATTTGTGTTGTTGTTTGCCTATTTCTCACTAGTCCAGTATAGGAGTCATTCAGCATTGCTGGCAATAAGCATAAATGAATCTGTCCACGTAGAATTTTTCTCTGGAGTCTGCGCAGAAGGGCTGAAGAACTGTATGCAGATCAAGTACTTTGGGTTGCAAACTCCTAATCTAGGAGGAATGAGACATGAAGGATAAGAAATGGCCCAGAGAGTGGATGCTGATGGATGCAGACATTTTATTAAAGTCGAAGATGTTGTTGGAAGTGAAGTTGAGGAGGTGCAATGCACAAAACACAGTCTGGAAGAACAACCCTCCTTGATTTGGCATTTAATACATTTCATGCTGATATATAAAATCAAGATACCATCTTCCCCAAAACGAGCAATTTTTGCCTTACAGGTTGACTAAATGGTGTTTTACAGCCGAAATGTTCACTTCTGCTAGAAATTTTCAGGGTCTGCTGGAAACCACCAGTTGTCCTCAAAGTTAAATCCAAGCCACTCAGCTCCTACACCCGCTGGTTCACCTGTTCCCTGCCTCAGTTACATCTTCTGCTTTTATGCTCGGCTTGTAAGATTTGCCTGTTGAGTGTATGAATTAGAGTTCTCACAAAGAAGAGTTCCAATTATCCCATGAGCCTCCTTTTTGTTGTGTTCCCTGTAGGTTTTAGTTAATGGCTGAGTCAGTCTAAAAGGAGTTTTAAAGATTAAAAGGTACTTGGGAATTACACCAAAAGATAAAGCTTTTTTTGTCCTGTAAGATAATGAATCGCAGTTATTCTCTTTATTGAATTTCATCTTGAAGCTGTACAGCCACTGACTCATCCATCCATTAAAACTGCCTCTTTGTGTCCTTTATACACAACACACACTGATACAGAGCAATTCTTTTCTCCTGTGATCCATAAGAAATGAGTCCTTTGCAATTAAATGGTTCTTTTCCTGATAGTTTGCATGACTTTTTGAACTGTATTTTTTATTTTCACATCAAGGCCTCTGTGCCTTGATGGCTGTGGTTTACAGGGAAAATAAAAAAGCATATTTCAGTATTTCAATAGTTACATCATGTTCTGCTCATGTTATGGGGCAAATAAGTTATTTATTACATAACATCAGAAATTGTTTTTCTTCTTTTGTAAAGTTGAAAAAGTAAGATTTAGTTTCTGTGATGTGTTCTGTGCTGCATTATTAGTATTGTCCTTGTCAGAAAGTCACAGAGTGTTACTTTAAGGTAAGCTGGGTGGTCCCTCTTCATTCTGAGTACAAGCTAGTTTTCATAAAGCATTAGCTTTGCCATACTGAATACATACAGGCTGTGCAGAATTATTAGGCAAATGAGTATTTTTACCACATCATTCTCTGTTTGCATGTTGTCTTACTCAGAGCTGTATAGGCTGAAAGCCTACTACCAATTAAGCATATCAGATGATATGCATCGTTGTAATGAGAAGGGCTGTGGTCTAATGACATCAACACCCTACTGTATATCAGGTTTATTAGACAAACATAATTATTAGGCAACTTCCTTTCCTTTGGCAAAATGGCTCAGAAGAGGGACTTGACAGGCTCTGAAAAGTCAAAAATAGTGAGATATCTTGCAGAGGGATGCAGCACTCTTAAAATTGCCAAGCTTCTGAGGCGTGATCATCGAAAAAATCACGCGTTTCATTCAAAGTAGTCAACAGGGTCGCAAGAAACGTGTGGGAAAACCAAGGCGCAAAATAACTGCCCGTGAACTGAGAAAAGTCAAGCGTGCAGCTGCCAAGATGCCACTTGCCAGCAGTTTTGCCATATTTCAGAGCTGCAACATCACTGGAGTTCCCAAAAGCACAAGGTGTACAATACTCAGAG
The DNA here is from genome assembly GCA_023101725.1 of Atherinomorus stipes. Classification (NCBI taxonomy): domain Eukaryota; kingdom Metazoa; phylum Chordata; class Actinopteri; order Atheriniformes; family Atherinidae; genus Atherinomorus; species Atherinomorus stipes. The sequence continues at coordinate 154,028 of JALJCO010005692.1, forward strand.
ACATGGCCAAGGTAAGAGAGGCTGAAAAACGACCACCACTGAACAAGACACACAAGCTGAAACATCAAGACTGGGCCAAGAAATATCTCAAGACTGATTTTTCTAAGGTTTTATGGACTGATGAAATGAGAGTGAGTCTTGATGGGCCAGATGGATGGGCCCGTGGCTGGATCGTTAAAGGGTAGAGAGCTCCAGTCCAGCAAGGTGGAGGTGGGGTACTGGTATGGGCTGGTATCATCAAAGATGAGCTTGTGCGGCCTTTTCGGGTTGAGGATGGAGTCAAGCTCAACTTCGAGTCCTACTGCCAGTTTCTGGAAGACACCTTCTTCAAGCAGTGGTACAGGAAGAAGTCTGCATCCTTCAAGAAAAACATGATTTTCATGCAGGACAATGCTCCATCACACGCATCCAAGTACTCCACAGCATGGTTGGCAAGAAAGGGTCTAAAAGAAGAAAAACTAATGACATGGCCTCCTTGTTCACCTGATCTGAACCCCATAGAGAACCTGTGGTCCCTCATCAAATGTGAGATTTACGAGGAGGGAAAACAGTACACCTCGCTGAACAGTGTCTGGGAGGCTGTGGTTGCTGCTGCACACAATGTTGATGGTGAACAGATCAAAATACTGACAGGATCCATGGATGGCAGCTTTTGAGTGTCCTTGCAAAGAAAGGTGGCTATATTGGTCACTGATTTGTTTTTGTTTGTTTTGTTTTTTTTTGAACGTCAGAAATGTATATTTGTGAATGTTGAGCTGTTATAAAGGTTTCCCTGGTGTAAATAAATAATTGAAATGGGTATATATTTGTTTATTGTTAAGTTGCCTAATAATTATGTTTGCCTAATAAACTTGATATAGGGTGTTGATGTCATTAGACCACAGCTCTTCTCATTACAGAGATGCACATCACCTGATATGCTTAATTGGTCGTAGGCTTTTGGCCTATACAGCTTGGAGTAAGACAACATGCATAAAGAGGATGATGTGGTCAAAATACTCATTTGCCTAATAATTCTGCACTCCCTGTAATATAAAATGGAATTTTACAAACTGAAAGTTGTTTATAGACCTTGTTACTCATTAAAGATTAATTAAAAAACCTTGATTCTAGGGCTCCACCTCTAGGGAACATTAATATAGCTTATATTAAAGTTAAATTGATAAATAAAACCATACTCATTGGTAAATCATGGAGTTCTAGTTTGAACTGACTATAAGACGGATGCCTAATTCCAGTTCCTATTTTTACATCCGCTGTCCTTAGGGATTGAATTAAAAATAAACAATAAACTGACATTACGGCTGTTTCCGAGTTCGTAATGCAGTCTGCGGCAGCAATATTCCCCCTTTCCTGGGCGTTTGGCTTTTTTTTTTTTTTTTTTTGGCTTTGGGCCAAAAAACATTTTTTAAAAATGAAAGGAAAAGGCTCAAGCTTAACGTTAACTTTACATGAATGACATGAGCGGATGAATGTAAGGTTACGAAACTAGTGATTTTAAAAAAAAAATTGTAATAAAACTGTAATACATTGAAGCGACCTTAAAATGGCAATTTTCACATTTAATTTACAAAAAAAACTCATATTTGGGCATTTCTTAGGCTGCCACTGACAATTTCTTCACCATTTTGCCTATATTTTGCATGAAATTGTGGGTAATATCATACTACTCGTTTTCTAGTGTGCCCCTGAAGGGGCCAGATAGCCCTACCGTTGATCCCTCCCCCTCGTTCTGAACCACAATTGGGATACCATTACCCCTTCACATGAACGCAGAAAATGAAGGGGTAGGGCCAAGGGCTATTTACCTTATTCAGTTCCACCCACTTTTTCAACTGAGGCGCTTCCGTATTGGCTTCGCACTTCCGGTGAGGCGTGTTCTCAATGCTGTTCAATGGAAAACATCACATCGAAAGAACTGAAAACCTGACTGAAAAGCTCCACGAAAACATGTCTGATTCATCCAGTTCTCATAAGAGAGTGTGAAGATGACATTAACACCAGTCCTGTTCCCCTGAAAACTGTTGGTAGCCTCCTAGATTTACGCGACAGGAATCAAGTGGGAGAGGCACGATCAGCTGATTTCTGGGCGCTGCGGCGGCAGATATAACAGACTACAGTGAAAAGTAGTCTGATTTTACTGAAAATAAAAATAAAATAATCTCAACGGCGCAAAGGTGAGCCATGATCTGTTGCATGAAGAACAAGAACATTCTTCTGAAAGCCGGTGTCAGTCCAAGTCCAGCCAGCAACCTCTTACTTCGCCTGGGCGTCGGTACGAGCTAACGGAGCGTGGAGACACCGGGATGCTTCGGTATGGCAGGGATGGGACGGTCCTGCAGCCACGCGGCTGCGATATTGAGCCTTTTCACTGTGTCGGCTAATACCTGGATTGAGGGCATGTTTATTTGAACAAAACGGGACTTTATGATAACTACAATTATTATTCCGCTAGCAATAATCTCTTTGAGCTGACGCTCTGTGTTGTTGTTGTTGTTGTTGTTAGCCACTATGCTAAGTTAGGTATATTAGGGCAGTTAGAAGCCGAAGTTGTTTTAAGGACACTACTGTAAATATGATCATGTTACTGTATGCCTTATCTGAAAGCTAAAATCCTACAAAAGTCAGGCACTGACCTGATTATTAAAGCTGCTCTTAGAGCGGAGACGGTAAATAAATAATAGCTATAGCAGAGTCCACCACTAGAGAGCAGCTACTACTGTTGGCAGCCGAGGCTAGCACTGTTAGCTGTCGGGGCAGATATTGTGATGGAATCTAAAGTGTCAGATTGATCTCCTTTCAGTTGTTATGGCACCCGCAGACAAAGCAATGAATGCTGCTCGTGTTTTAACACTTATAGCATTAAAAAAGCACTAAATCTATTCATGTATCCATGGAACTGCGGCAGAGGCAGTGGTAGACTACCGCAACACTGACTAGCCGGAAGTTGTAGGCCAAAATGGTGGCACCCATCTTGACTTCCTGAATAAGGTGAAAAGGATTAATAGAATTCACCTGGGGATACACTTGGCCGATGACCGATGACCGATGGCCGATGGCTGTTGGGCGCTATCATGGAGTCTTTTGAAGTTGAAGATATGATTCTGGTGTGTTATGTGCCATTGTCAGCTGCCGCCAATGCCATCAGCATTCTTTTTAGAAAATTGTACGTTTAATTGGCCATTGGCCAGTTGGTGGAAGGCTGACCAATCAGATTGGAGTAGAAGCAGACGCCAGAGGGCAGACGACACTTATCTCATCATCACTGTCCATTGTTTTCTTGTTGGATCAGGTCTTGACTACTCCTCACTCTCTGCTGACAGCAAAGGCTTTTTACCGCGTAGTTTGCGTTTTAGTCTGGAGAAACGTTCTGTCATTTCCAATTTTTATGTTTTTGAGGTCACAATACAGATTAGTGCTGCCTGCTGCTATGGTGACATTGTATTTTGCACACGTGCAGAAGGTAAGCCTAGGTCTGGAGTCCAGTATGTTCTTAAGCACTTTTCTGACCGTGTCAGTGAGACAGAAGCCGACTGACCAACCTAGCGCCATTTCTCACGATGACCGGCAGTCTGTCTGGTGTCTCTGCCTTTGTGTCTGTTTTCCTGCAACTTCATTCTTCATGTTTGAGTGGCTGTTTGCATATTCCTCTCTTGGACATTTTTGTTTTGTTAGCGTCTACTTTCTACTTTTATCACAGAAATGGGTCCCAGTTTGGCTCCAAGTCAAATTTCCTGCTGACGAGGAACAACATAAAAGTGAGACTGAGACATGATCTGACAGCTGGTTAATGATCTTCTCTAGGTAGATTTTCCAAACTGTAGGAGTCTACTTTCTTATGCTGGGTGTGTTTGTTTCTGAGAAGTGTGAATCTCCTTCTTTATTGGGAAATAAGCTTTTGTTTCAGTGTGACAGCAAAGATTTACTTTCAGCTCCTTCTCAAATACACTTCAGTCTTGGATCCGACATGTGCATTTTACAGCATTCATATCTTGATAATAGGATTATTTGCTCTTTGAGTGAATTCCACAAATCATCCTGTAGTATGCAAGGAGAGTTATATATATATATATATATATATATATATATATATATATATATATATATATATATATATATATATATATATATATATATGTGTGTGTGTGTATATATATATATATATATATATATATATATATATATATATATCCCCCGTTAAACCCCACAAGTGACGTCTATAAAAGTCAGTGGAAGTCAATGTTTAGATTTGAATTGATGTCTAAAGATGTCAATGGCAGCAAATGAGTTAATTATATGTTAAAAGATTTTGGCCTCCTCCTCCGTCCACACATACCGTTCCATTTTTACCTGAAATGAACTGGTCACATGAGTCCCATCCAATGATGTGTCAGTGTGAAAAAGTGCATCCATTATGCTTTGCAACTGACTTCCATAATAACGCGTCTAAAAATCCACCTCATGAGAGCGTAAAAGCCTTTTAGTGATATTTGAGAGTTTAAATGTACGTAGGTGCTTCTATTACCAGTATTTTATTGCGATATTTAGGCTTCATGTTATGCAAGGTGTAATGGAAACATGGCTACTAATACCCCAGAAACGTAAAAGGGCTACATTTTCTCACACTTCTGTTCATTGCAAAAACAAACCAGAAGTTGTTAATTTGACATGAAATAATACGTTAAGACAACAAAAATGCCAAAATGCAACTCACAGTTTGTAAAGTTTAACTGAAATCTGCACTGTAGACTGCACATACATTCCAGTGCTAAAGCAGTTTCTTTTCTACATGCTGGGCTGCTGCTAATAGAAGAATAAGATCTTGCAAGATTTTGTAATGGAACAACGACATCTTACCAGGTTTTATCTGTAAAAACATTGATACAGCACTCTTGATAGATACAATATTGCAAAATAAAACATTGCAGTATTTCAGTGGATTTCTTAGGTTTGTCTCTACTTGCTGGGCCCTTGCTCCCCCCTTTCTCATGATTGGCTGATTACTATTTGTTTTAATAAGTAATAGTCTTGAGCTCCTTTTTCTCCCTGGTGATTGTTATTTATTCGTCTGATTTCAGGTTTCCTGTGACTAAATTCAGTTTTGTTCTCAGGTAATTATCATTAGTATCTTGCAACATAACCAGTTTGACTTATTACCAGCATATTCTTACTGGTCTTATAATTTCTTCTGACTTGGGTCGTGTCCTTGCCTTTTAGAAGGGCCATCCATCCACTCACATGCTCTCCTGTAAAAACACTTTTAACTAATGGAAGGAAACAAATCTATATTTTGAGTGGGAGTCAAACGTGTGGTTGTGTGAGTGTATGTGTGTGTGAAAGTAAACCGCTTTCATGTCATTAGAGCAAATGAAAACAAAACACCAGTAATGTCCAATCATTTGCCCGCCATCATTCATTCTCATTTTGGATGCTCAGTCATAAACAAGTGTTCAGCACAACCACTGTTTATCCCCACTCAGGCATCATAATCTGTTTTACCCTTTCTGATGTTCAGGCCGATTCCAAACAAATTTATGAGATGAGACAGAGGCCACTTAACGTTGATGGATTCCACTAATCCACATCCGAGCATCCCTCCTTCATTTGTGAAGAGGATGATGTTTCTACATGTTGTTGTTACATGCAAACTCAACATTTAAATGAGTAAAATGAATATTCATGAAGTTGGAAAGTGTAAATAAGCACTTGAGACTCTTTAATATGCTGAGAGTGAGGACTATGCATGCTTTAAGAAGAAATATTTTTGCTCCACATTAAATTCCCCATGAATCATACTTTAAATAATCTATCAAAGAAAACGGGAGTGCTTAAGATCCCCGTTCGTTTTTTTTTATTTGAATTAATTCAGTTTGATAAACTCATGTTTGGAGCAATTCAGAAGAGCTTTTAAAATGGCAGAGTTGTTTAAACATGCAGTTTACATTAGTTTAAGAGCCCTGTGAATATGGATGACTCACACTGAAAACAGTAGAATTTTATCATTATATCTGGGTCTTTCTTTCTACATTTGTATTGAGCTCTTTGGTTCTGATTGTTCTCTCATTTTCTAAGACTGTTCAGGGCCTAGTAAGTATTTAATCTATATTCTGGGTAGCTTTACTTGCTGACTTGTTCAGTAGAGCAGGGTTGTCCAAATCCAGCCCTCAAGAGCCGTTGCCCTGCAGGTTTCAATGTTTCCTTGCTTACACTCACCTGGCTCATGTTATCGGAGTAATTACATGCTTGTGAAGAACTTGCGGATAAGCTCTTGAGATGATCCATTTAATCGGGTGTGGTGTTGAACCATAGTGGCCCTTAAGGATTAGAAGTGGACAACCCTGTTGTAGAGCTTACTTTCCATGTTTGATAGTTTTACCCCTGAATGATCATAGAGCTGAGTATAACAGCTGGGTGTAAAAAAAAAAAGAACTCTTACGACGGACATAACTACGTCCGACGTTGTAACTGGGATTTACACCGAGTGCACCAAGCCTGACTGACAATGGTTGTAGCTGTGCCTGGTATTACGATGCACATCCACATGAATACACACAAATTCATAATTGACCTATGGCTAAACCACGCTCCCATACGCGATGAGCCAATCACAGCTACACACAGCTGGGACAGCTTCCGAGTGTATGGGATAGCTGCGCACAGCTATCCCATACACTCGGACATTCTCTGCTTGAACGTCCATTGAAATGCATTGAAGTTAGTCCGTTTTTGTTCGTTTTTATGTGTTCTTTTTAGTTTAAAATGGTCAAACAGTGTGCATGGGGTACATGCAACTCCGATACTAGGTATCCTGAGAGGCTGGGTGACAGGGCGTATTTTTTTGCCTTTTACCAAGTCACATCAAGCCAAAGTTATGTGGCAGACCACAACATCAACTCAACGTGGATAAAATGAACAAGGATGTCTACATCTGTTCTAAGGTAAGGGAACATCGTATTCGAGGCAACATGTTGTCACTTTGCTTGAAAGAAATATGAAGTTACCTTCCCTAACGTTAGTTTAAGTTGGCTAACGCTAGCTAAACATGCTAGTTTTGGTACGTGGTAACAATACATAAGACACTGTCGTGTAGTTCAGGTGCCGTGTAGTAACATCGATAACTACACGCCTCTGGCTTCCAAGCTGCAGCCAGACTGCTCCGCTTCCATGGCTGTTTGATCAGTTTTTGTCAGATGATCACTTTTTGGCACAACAACAGCCGTGCAGTAGTTTGTGCAAGAAACTGAGGGAGCGCGCACTAGTCGCATTCCAGAGATTCACAGGCTGATTTCTACTCCCAGTTTAAGACTTGTGAACAATTTCTTTTTGTTTGTTTTGTTTTTATGTTTTTTAATTTATCTTGTCATGATATCTCTGTCTGATCACGCGTCTGCTGTCTGTGTAGACAGCTGTCATCTCCCAAGATGTCACATAGCGCCTGTCACCGAATGTTGTTTGTCCGAGTGAGTGGAGGGGGCGTGGCTTAGCCATAGGTCAATTGTTGCCAAGCAACTAGGGCTGGGACGATGCATCGACGTAACCGATTACGTCGACGCAAAATATGCACACCTTTGCGTTGTCAGACCAAAACAAAGATGGCGGTGCCATGCGACTTCAGACCAAAACAAAGATGGCGGTGCCATGCGACTTCAGACCAAAACAAAGATGGCGGCGCCATGCGACTTCAGACTAAAACAAAGATGGCGGCGCGATCTCCGTGAGTGGCTGTTCCAAGTTTCCAAAGTGTAAGGCAGTGAAGGCCCACACTCGTTTATCGAAGGTATAGGGATATTAAGGATGGCGAATCCCAAGCCTCGTGAGACATGAGACAACTTCCGAGAGATCGACGCCATGTCCTCAGACACGTCAGACCTGTTTGCGACGGTCAGCATGAAGCACGAGCTCCATCTGCTGGCCGTGGGTGTGTACTGCAGCTGATGCCGGGCGCTTTCTCGTCTCTGACTGTATATAATTAAAGTCACGTTCTCAACCTCATGTTAGTGTATAATCTGTCGTTAATATATTTTAGTCACTTCTGGGATAAATAAAGTATTTTTAATTTCATTTCCAAGTGATTGGTACCCGTATTAAGCATTAACAGAATGAAGATGAAGATGCACTTTTTTTAGGAAGCTAGACCCATGTTCAATATAGATGCTCAACTCTGAATGTTTACTTATCTTCATTATCTTTTGTTGGAAAATAATATCTGTCTTAGCTTAAATCCTCCAAGTTTACATGATCATATCATTTCAATAATGACTTTTTTATTATTATTTTCATGTAAATGAAAGAATTAAAAGCCTGTTTTTCAGTCGGCTGTGTTTTCAACATACATTTTACATTCTGTTGGTTCATGAAAAACTCCATGACAGGCTGCTGCTCCCACTGCCTTTTTATTCATGCTCTTTTTTACATTTTAGATATCTATATCAACATGTATAATTTGCTGTCTGTCAATTTATGAGAAGATAATTGATAATCGAATCGAATGGAACTAAAAAAGTGAATCGTTAGATTAATCGATGCATCGAAAAAATAACCGATAGATTAATCTTTTTAAAAATAATCGTTTAACCCAGCCCTACAAGCAACACAATTCTACCCCACACACTCTCAAGCTGTATTCACATGATCAGCAGTAAAAACGCTTTGCGCTGGCTAAACCATTGTTTTCCTATCATGAGAGCTGTGGCGTCTGACTAAGCGGTAGATTACTAACTAATGACTAATGTTTCTTAACAAAACATTGGTGAAATGAGGGAGTTTGTGGCAGATAATGCCTTATTTAGAGGCTGCGGGCAGTTGCCCCATCACTTCCATTAAATCAGACATATGCTGATCTCGAGTGGATCAAAATATCTCCCGAAGGAAATCAAGTTGCACCAAAACTGTCTGGGTGAGTAAATGAAAATATTACTCACATTACTCAAAATCTGGACCTAGAAAATAGGTCCAGATTGATAATAAACTAACTTTCCCTTTAAAGGGATACTGTGTAACTTTTGACCCAAACATTAGCTTAATGTATGTAATAACAGATGATTTCTTGGGTTAATTTACAGCACTTGATGCATGTTGTTGCTCCAAGGGGGCCACCCTCTTTAAAAACCAGATATTGTTGGTCCAACTTTGCTGGACCAGATACGTCTCTCATTGGATCATGTGACCTGGAGCGCTTTGGCTGGATGACTTTACTATCAGTTGATCAAAGTGGTCTGCAAACATGATTCCAAAGTACAGATAGAGACCGTTTAATTTGCGACAGTTCTGTGGCCTGAGGTTTACAGCTTTAGTGCCCCTAGTGGCCAAAAGTTACACATTATCTCTTTAAGTCTAACTAGTGCACTTGTCTTAAAGCTAGGGTTGGCAATGTTGAAAAAACGGTTTGAGCAAGCGACAGCTTAAAAAAAACACACCATTCAAAACTTCAGAGCGCAGGGACGTGTGCGCCGATGTTTTACGAGCAGGTCAACGATAACAGCCAAGTGGGTAGCTTATTAGCTTGATAGTAAACTGCTAACAAACCACGATTTTAACAGCTTTAATCCACTCACCTTCAACTCTTTCTGCGGTGTAAAAAGTCCACACTGCAAACGTCAACGCCTCCGAGACTTAATCCTTATCTGTTGTTTTGGGTTTTTTGGTATTTTAGACAGAGACATAGTTAGTAGTCCGTTGGCTATATTTGTTTCCAGTGAGCAGTGCACAGGGGGGTCAGGTAGGGGACGGAGAGAGGGGAGGGACAGAGACAAGACATAAAGGCATCGATTTGTCTTTCTATAAGTTGCGAATTACCAATTCCTGCCTTTCGGTGCGAATCGCAGGGGTTAGAGTTTTTGCAGAACTGCAGCTCTCACAGAGGTCTGACTTTTTTCCTTCCTTTTTATGAATACATGATGTATTGACTACTGTCAAGATGGAAGGACCATTCCACCCAGTATGACAAAAAGTGTTTCCGAGCCGGCTTTAACCATAAACCAGTCGTAACTTTTCATTCTAAGTCAGACACCCAGGCGTACACCCAGATGGTGCCCTCGGCAACCGGAGCCTATCGCACAAGATCCAGACCAAGCTAGGTTCCAGGATCTGATCAATCTCATCCGTGTTTAGTAAGCAAAGGCAGTAACCCACCCCCCACCCCATTGCATCTTAAATAAGGTTTATGTTTCATGTTCAGCTTTTTCTGAATCACTAGATTTTCTCTGATTGTTAGGAGGATCTGAAGAAATTGATGTAAAGAATGGAACGGAACAGGATGCTACATCCTGTAAAAAAAAAAAAAAAAAAAAGCCACAATTTATAGCAAATCTGGATAAACCATCAATGAAAGAATGAAATAATTAAGACACCACTTAAATAATCTTTGACAAATCTTCCATAGACTTCATTGTTTTGGTAAATTTAACTTTAAAGACACACAACGGAACTTTCAGCAGTTTTCTAAGTGACGCGCCCCCTATCGGCGGCTAAACTAGCATCCATCTTGTTCGTACCTGTACTGTAAGCTCACTCCAGCCAGTAAAAGACAGTCTTATCTTGACTCTTGTTCTGTCCCTTCCTCTGTTTCTTTTCCTCTCTTCCTCCGGTGATGTTTCCTTGCGTTTCTTTACCGAATTCGACATGATGCGCATTCAAAACACCCGCGACGTTGATACCTGGTATACATCCGGTTGCTAGTGAGTGACGCGGTGCTGCAACCAATAGTTGGCTGCAACGTCACGGTCGCGTCCCGGATGGGAATCTTACATACTGCTGTTTCTGAGCCCCGGGACGCCTCTGGGCACTGACAGCTCGAAAATGCGCTTAATGAATGTTGGTGTGACATCAAAACGAGTCAGAAACACAGATTTTTAAGGTCTAAAAGTTACGTTGTGTGTCTTTAAGACCCGATTCTGTTCTTGTCCAAAAATTGATTTTATCAATCATAAATTAAATGACGATTGTGTTGAGTGTATCCAGAGTGTATCCAAAGAAAGATGCTCATATTAACAAAATAATAGAGCAAAATCAGCTTCATCAGTTTATCAGAAGTAGTCTGACACATAGAAATTAATCCTGACCATCCTCCAATTGAGCCACGGTGCAAACAGATAGTCAAGTCAAGTCAAGTCAAATTTATTTATAGAGCACATTTAAAAACAACCTCAGTTGACCAAAGTGCTGTACAGAATAAAAGAATAAATCAGAAATAAAAGCAGAATAAAAAACACAATCACATAAAGAGATAAAACCAAAAATACCAAAAAAATATAAAAATATAAATGTAGATAGATGTGACACTCTTAAACTGGTTAGAAAGCCAGCGAAAACAAATGAGTTTTCAGCAGTGATTTGAAATGATCAATGGATTGTGCAGATCTGATGGTTAGGGGAGGCTGTTCCAAAGCCGAGGAGCGGCAACAGAAAAAGCCGGATCACCTCTCCCTTTTAGCCTGCTTCTGGGGACTGTCAAGAGCATCTGGTTTGTTGACCTCAGTGCTCTGACTGGGCTGTAAGTTGTCAGAAGTTCCAAGAGGTAGGGAGGTGCAGAAATGTTAGTGCCAAAATGGTCATTTTGGAGACCTTGGCTGAACTGTCTGCACTAAAATCCCTCTAATTTTGTTCTGCTCCACTCTATCAGAGTTGGTTTTTGCAAAGATAATGTTCACATATTGGACCATGATTTTGTTGAGGCTTAGAGTTGCAGCTGCATCATTCCAAAGGGATTTCAAATTCATCCTGAAGGTTTGTTTTTCTTTTAGACAAGCCTTAAACTGTACATTTGTGCCATTTCCCATCTTCACTTGTTCTTTACCAGTAACCTAACTATTTACAATCTTAACAAATATAATGTATTTGTGGTTGCAGACATATAGGGTTTTTGCACTCTGAGGAAAAGCCTAAAGCTGGGGACACACTACATGACTTTTACAGTCTTTGCTGATTTGAGAAAAGACCCATTAACAGACTGGCCTTGGGAGTTTTTTTTTTTTTAAAGACAGCTAGGGTATCACACATGTAACGACTGCGCCAGATCAGTGATCAAAGACTACATCAGTATTTCCCAACCTTTTTTGACTGGTGTAACCCCTGAGGCATTTTGTCATACTACAAGTACCCCCTTAGTCAAATGAATTGCTGATTCTTCAAAAGTAGAACCAACAACTGATTTAAAAAAAAAATTAAAATCATTTTATTAAATCTCCAAACTTGAACATTTAATTTTCAGGCATTTGCACATTTTAAATTCAAATTAAACATAAATATAAATAGGTGGCATGAAAGTGAATAAGCAATCTAAATAAATGCTACATAAAAAAGTAAATCTTTCTTTGTTATAACAAAAACTGGAGCTCTTTTGAGTAAGTACCCATTCAACGGACTTTTAAACTTGAAGCATCAGGAACAAAATGCTGAAAAAATAACTATCAGTTTTACTTTGTTTTCATCATTCAGCTGAGCTTTAATGAGACACCTGAGCTTGGTTATCTTGGACAAGCTCTGATAGATGTGGGGGCAGTGTGGAAACAGCTGTTCCCATGACAGCCAATGCTGTCCAATAACTAATAATATTTAACCATCATCTGGAAAATTAAATATCAAATTTTTCCACAAACTCCATTTGGTGGGATCACGTACCACTCGGGGTACAAGTAGCCCTGGTTGGGAATCACTGGACTACATCACCAATTGAGGCCAACTGACCTCATCAGACTCTCTCAAAGAACTCCTGCATGATTCACAGTGTAAACAAACATGGCCGACAGACTGCTTAATGCCATTGGTATATGATTTGATATGCTATTTGCTCTAAAAGTAAAAAAAAAAAAAAAAAAAAAAAACTTATGTGGATCAAGTCATCAAGTCATGGAGGCGTTAACATTTTCAATGTGGATTTTTTGCACTGCAAAATAAGTTGGAGGTGAGTGAATTAAATAGTTTTAGGAATGCACCTGTTTACTAGCAAGCTATCATGCTATAAGGTTAATGTTATAGACCAGGGGTGGCCAAGTTCGGTCCTCAAGAGCCACAATCCTCCAACTGTTAGATCCGCCCCTTCTCCAGCACACCTGAACCAAATGAATGGCTCATTATCAGGCCTTTGCAGAGATGAATGACATGCACATGAGGTAATTCAAGTCTGTCAGAGAAGGGGTGGATCTAAAAGTTGCAGGATTGTGGCTCTCGAGGACCGAACATGGCCACCCCTGTAATAGACGTTACATCAACATTGTCTAGCTTTGCCTCACGTCTCCTCTCTCGTTCTTAGCCATTGTTTTAAAATAGCCGCTCAGCTGTTTTCTATTGTCTTCTCTGACTGACGCCATTTTCTGTGTCCCAGCTCCTCTTTCTCATTGGCTGTTGGTGACGTGTACATTCCAGGTGAGTCTGAATACTGCATACACGACCAGATTTATCTAGAAATATTCAAATGTGTTTGAAATACTGTGATTCCAGTTGTTCACCTCACACACTTGCTGATTTGAGTCTGAACTAGGGGTGTTTATTGGCAAGAATCTGGCAATGCAATATGATTTATTCACTTAAAGGTACAGTATGTAAGAATGACTGACATCTAACAGTAAAGATGGATACTTGAAAGAACAGATGTTTTCTTTCAAATGACTTCATATTCCAACACTATTTTGAATTTATGGTGGCTGTTCGTGGCCAAAATTCTCCCAGACAAAAATATGTTTTCATCTGCGAGTGGATCCAGTGGTCTCAGGTGTAGCTATGACTGTAATATGAGTAACTATTTTTAAAGTCTGTTAAGGCATTACTTATCCCAAACAGTGCTCTAACTCCCATTAAACAAAGCTGGTACCTCAGTTTTAAAGTTCAGAGGGTTCTCACTTCACTCACATTATTTTGTCCATTTAGGGACACCGTAGTAAAAATGGTGGAACAAATATGGCATCCTTTATTTTTTTTTTTTTTTTTTTTTTTATTATATATTATATGAGAAGGGAAATTAATTTTTTATTTTATCTATCTATTTATGTGAGTAAAAGAGAGGGGTAATTAATAGGGGGGAGGGGGGGGGGGGGGGAAGGTTTTTTAGGGGGCTAAAGGGTTACCAAGGGAGTGGGGGGGAGTGAAGATCTCCCCCCCACACCACACACACCACTGGATCCAGCCTCCATATGTGCACCCCCCAGCAGGTAGATATAAATGAGTCATTCTGCGAAAATAAACATATAACAGCTCTTCTAGTGCAGCGATTACACATCAATAGAAACACAGTTTTGAATTATATATCACATTTTTCTGCCATTGACCTTTGATTTTTTACATACTGTACCTTTAAATTACATGCAGAATTTAACTTCATCAAAGCAATTAGGTTTCAAAGGCACATTAGACATCAACAATGCTGCCATGTATCAGATACAAGCAGGTATTAGCCAACATGAAGCTAATTATAATGTCTCTGACGACTTGGTAACTTTACCAACAACTAAAGTACAGACATAAGCAGCTTCTAAGCAAGTCAGTCTGTAGCAGCAGCAGCTGAATGCTGGGATATGAAGTTCTTCCAGAATAACAAGGACTTTTCTTCATGCTGGACCAATGCTAATGAAACAACAAAAGCTTGCAAGATTTTGTAACAGGACAAGATCTCACAAGATTTTGTTAGCAAATTGATAGTGCTTTTTAATGTTGATACAAGATCATAACACATATTGGTGTATTAATATTTTTTTATACCCCCCACTCCTAACCCCATCACACAGTGACAGATTTCTGTCTTTTCATGCCAACTGCCCACAACCAGAGCCAACGAATGCCGAATATGCTCAACTGGTGGGTAAAATTGGGCCAAAAGTCGTGTAGCATCTCCCTAGCTTACAGAAATTGACATAGGGCTCAAATAGTTAAATTTGGCTGAAATAAAAGACATGTTTGCACACTGTACAAGCACAGATACCCTTAAACATATCCTCAATCCCAAATCTTTATTCTGTCTTTAGTCACGGATTTTATATTTTATTCTAAGTATATTTGTGAATGAATATTATTTGATTGTTGCAACATAGACATGGACATTTTTGAGTAGTGTTGGAAGCTGTTACAATTATACACTCACACACTCAAACACACACGCACGCTACAAAATCATAAATATATCAAGTCTTTTTCTGTTTAGTTACAAGGGATAATCAAATCATTACATTCTCCACCAATTTTTATTTATTCATCTGTGACTCTCCAGTTTCAACATCACAATTTAAAGTATTACATCTCTTCTGACAAATACAGAGAAAATAAATCTGCAGAAGAGAGGAGAAATGAAATAAGCTGTGCAATTGTGTTTCTTCTAGTTGGAGCTTTGAGAGATGATTAGCTGTTATGATATCAAACAGACTCTCAGAGCAGAAGAAAAACATGAGAATCGGTTCCCTCTTCAACACCGCACTGGTGAGATTACTCACACTCTTACATGCACAAGTAGCATCAGATAGGCTTATCAGCTAATGGCTGAAATTCAAAGTAATGACTTTTCCTTGCTTGGTCTCACTCTTCATTACAGCGCTTGTGTAAACTAATTGTGCCCACAAGTGCTCAGCCAGATTTAATATGGAAACCCTGGTATGTAAAATTGTTGATTATCATTGTACAAAATCTGAATTCAGTGCCACAAGAAAAACAAAATGCATGGTTCGTATGGTTCTGTACTGTAGGTGTGTCGTTTGTATTATATAAGGTCGTCAATAGCAGAAACAGGTTTTAAGATGTTAACCAAGATTTTTCAGCCCATCTAACCTGCCAGAAGAAGTACAGTATAGATGAAATATTACTGAGCAGTTATGCCAAGATGTAAGACTGTTTTTTTAATTTACCACAAAATGCCAAAAAAAACAAAACAAAAAAACAAACAAACAAACAAACAACAACAACACATATTTATCTGCTGATTTAAAGGCCCTTTTTTTAAATGAGCAATTTCTTTTGGAGCTACCAAGAACTTGTAGCTCCAAGTCTCTGGAGCTTTTCTCTGGCCCGAAACTGTGGAACTTGCTGCCTCTGGACATTCATCTTACTATTGAACCAAGCCCTTTTGAAGTCTAAATTAAAAACCCACCTTTTTCATTTGGCTTTTAACTCTAACTAGTCTAATTCTTTAAAACTCATGTCTTTATGTACATTCTTCGTTCCCCCTTCTTTGATTTCACAAGTTTTATAGCTTTTAATTACTCAGCTTTTTTAAAGGTACAATGTGTAATAGGGGTGTCAACATCTACACATGTAAACGGGTACACGGATAACAAATGATAACCTTTTAGAAAAAAATCCATAGCTGTCTGCATGTCATTTCCTACCAATACTGTATTTTTTAGGGGTGGTAATGTTGCCTGAAAGCTAATAATTAACTATGCACATACATAATCGATGCCTGGGGAGCAATGTTCCATTGATATTTTTATAATAAATGCAGCCACAGCCTGTTGCGTCAGTGGCAGCACCAGAGCACTGGCACTTTGTGGTGCTGTAGCGACTTTATTCAAACCGTTGGAGATCCCACCCAGTTATTGTGCAGCTGTGAGTAACAGATATTTCTTTCAATGGATTAGCAAAGAACATTGTCAGAGATGCTTTTAGTGATCAGGAGAGCTGATCGGACGCCGACTGCATCTGTGCGGTGTAAATGTCGTATTGGGTGAGTTTCAATGCAAGTTAGGCGAGCTAGCTTAAGTTGTTGCTAACTGGGTTTGATGTACTCCCCCCAGAAAATTAAGTTATGAGTGTGAATCCGATCGGACACTAACTGCAACAAATGCATGTGTTTAGCAAAAGATCTAACCGCTCATGTTAGCTGCTGTTTACATGAAGTACATCACCAGAACATGACTTACTTCTCTCAGCTAAAACATTTCCTTTAGATGCCATATTTTTCGGGTCTGCCAGCCCCAGCTAGCATGTCCACGTGGGGCCCATAAGGGTAAAATTTTGGCTGCATATGAGGGACCCAACAGGGTTTGTCTACGGTCTCCATGGTGACCCCACCTGTGTTTGCCCATGTGGGTTTCTACATATAGGGCCCATGTAACTGACACTACATGAGATTTGCAAATTTGCCCAGTTCAACCCCATGCCCATTCAGATACTTATAGGCTATATGGGAAAACACAGGTAGGGCCATCTTGGAAACCCTGGAAAAACCCACTCGGGTCCCTCGCATGCAGCCAAAATTTAACCCTTATGGGCCCCACATGGACATGCTGGCTGGGGCCTGCTGTGAAACATCGATAGGCTTCCCTGCTTGTGAAAGCGTTCTTTCTCCTGTGTATGAAGACGGTTACTATGTATCTGATAGATTTAGAAAAAATCCAGTCAGCCAGTGTCAACTGTTAATGGGAGTTAGAGCATTATTTGGGAAAAGTAACGCCTTAAAAGACATGAAAACTAGTTACCTGTAGTACAGGCATAGCTACACCTGAGACCACTGAATCCACTCATAGATGAAAACATCTTCATGTCTGGGAGAATTTTGACCACTGGCAGCCACGGTACATTTACAACAGTGCTTGGCATATGGAGTCATGGCTATACCGATCTTTACCACTAGATATCAGTAATTCTTACACACTGAACCTTTAAAAAAAAATCCACTACTTTTACCCTCTGCATTTTATTGATTATGTTATGTTCGTCTCTTTTTCTCTTTTCCTACTGCCCTACTGTTAAGCACTTTGGACAGATCTAATCTATTAAGATCCAAACTTGCATTTAGTCATTTGCCCGTACAATCTAGAATTTGTTGCGAGGAGCTTCCATGGTTTGCAGGTTATTTACTAAAAGTGAAGGTGCAAATGACTGTGGGTGCAAGCGTATTGGAAAGGGTCAGTCAGCATACTGGTGAATATTAATCTGAAAGTAAAATCTATCCTCTGCTTCCATTAAGTATGGTGCAAAGAGTAACTTTGTTGCATTAGTTAGCATTAATGGACTAAAGAAGGCAGTGGTGTTGCTGAGTATAAGTTACTCATGCAAGACTTGCAATGAACATCTGACTCAGGTCGCGGGGCCATCTGCCCAAGGTCCAGATTTGCTCTCAAGGCTGCATTTGGCAGCCACTGTGGGGGGATCCCAATACGTTCTTAGGCCAGCTGAGAGACAAGGTCCCTTCAGCATGTCCTGAGTCTTCCTCAAGGTCTCCCCTTGGTAGGATGTGCCTGAATACCCCACCAGGGAGGCGTCCGGGGGGCTTTGAGCCACTTCATCTGACTCCTCTTGATGGAGAGGAGCAGCAGCTCTACTCTGAGATCCTCCCGGATGAACAAGCTTCTTACCTTATCTCTAGGGAAAGCCAAGCCTCCCTTGCTGAGGAAACTCATTTTAGCCGCTTGTACCCGCAATTTTGTTCTTGGTCACTACAGCTGGTGACCACAGGTAAAGGTAGGAACACATATTGACTGGTAAGTCTAATGCTTCGCCTTCTGGTTCAGCTTTACAGACCAATGCAAAGTCCACCCTGCTCAAAAAACCAGCGTAGACCAGCAAGCCTGGTTGCCAGCAATACCAGCATAGGTTGTGTTTTGATCACTTTATATGCTGGTCACCAGCATTGTGAGCAATATCATGCTGGTGAACCAGTATACCTACTAACAACCAGCATCTAACCATCACAGACCAGCATAGACCTGCATTGAAACGATGCTGGTCTATTCTGTTTTTATAGCAGGGCATCAGGACACTGCCTGGTCATATCAGTGACAAATGCCAGCCAGATGGCATCCATGTCCTTCTGCCTCCACACGCCCCCTAATGGATCAAAAGCGTAGCACAGTGAGAATGGGGGATGAAGAAGAAGAGGAGAGGCTACTGATGTCATCCTGTGCCGCGTTCAGACTGTGAATCCATATTGATTTATGAGACAGTGGTGGGATGAAAATGACAATGCAATCTCCTCTTCGTTTTTTATTTATTTATTTTTTTAAGTTGTGTCACAAAAGAGCAGTCTTGTAGAAGAAAATGAAAATGCGGTTTGGATCATTTAATACTCATTTTATTTATGAGTCAAATAATGCAGCTATGACCTTGAAATGAAAAAGCCTTTCTGCTTATGCATTTCAATTTTCAAGTTTGACATTTCAAATTGAACTTTGATACGTATTTGCGGGAGCATCTTTTGGAAAATAAATTATAGATCAGCTTTTCTTTATCATTTTAAGTAATTTACAAAATGATTAGACTGTAAGAAGAAAATGAAAATGTAGTTTGAATGATTGATTACCAATTTTAATTATGAGTTGAAAAATGCAGTCATATTCAGAAAATGACAAAGCATTATTGGAAATGCATTTTAATTTGAAATAAGTTACAGAATCACTTCCATACGAAACCCCGCTAATTTATTTATATAGCGGCATTTCCAGCAAGTTTGCACCCCAGCCATTTGCACAGTTACTCTTACTAAATCCCCCGCTAATCCTGGTTCAGCCCCGCGTGCAAAATTCTAGATTACACGGGGAAATTACAACATGCAAATTTGAATCTTAGTATCTGGCCAAATGAGTAATAATTTCCCCCGTTTCCATCCAAGTCCACTGAGTTGTTGACTGATAAATGGTCGTAGCAATCCATATCAATAATTATTCACTGTGTGATTCCTCACTCTCAGCTGGTTCTAACTGCTAGAAAAGTCCAGGAAAGATTTGTGTGCTATTGGACTCTGTCAATGAAAGCTTAAACTTGAATGTCAGAAATGTTTAAGCAAACATATTTAAAGGTACAGTAGACTCAGCATTTTCTCCGTTTCTGCTTGTAAACACTATTTAAACTGAGTGCCCTTTCCCTCGGGCTAATGGCTGCATCCATCTTTGGTCCAAGCCTTTCCTTCAAAGCTCGGAAGCGGGTGAAAGCCCAGCCAATATTGACATCTTGACTCTGGTTTTCGAGCAGAGTAGGCCTACTTCCTTATCTTCCCTGCATCTGCCTTTTGAGTAAATCTGGTCTCTGCTCCAATCGAGTTTCACCCCACAGAGCACCTCACCTCAGCGTTGTCATTGTCTGTAGACAAATACGCAAATCTTCGCCCAGAAATATCCCGAATACACCAAAACAAGGGGAAAAAACCCAATACAGTCAGGGGGAGAGCGAGTTGCAAGCAAAAAGTCACCGCCACATGAGAGTAGAGGTCCAAAGATGCAGATTGAGACAGATTTCACTTACACAAGTCTAGCGTTTATTTTCAGAGGGAAAACTCTAGTTTCTATCTTTAAATGATAAATTTTAGCCAGATTTTGAAAGCATAACAATTAAACCATTTCCTTTTGGAATGCTTATTTAGTTTATTTTTGTTATTCTTTCCTCTTTTTTCTAATGCTTCTTGCAGTGAAGAAATGAAATGGGATTGGCACCCATTCAGAGTGAATTTAAGTCTTTAATGGGGGCTACATTTATAGCAGTTTAAGCTGCCACAGTGGAGATTTTTCCTTAAGTTGGCATGAAAATTACACCCTTCCATTTCTCAGCTGAAGTAAACAGCAGGGCGTTCAGTGGAGCTCTGTGTTATTAAAATAATCAGTGCACAAAGGTGCAGACACGTGGCCTCTGTCCAAACAATTATTATACTCATCTTATTGGCTCTATGTTTCCAAAGCTTTGCCTTTTCTTGAACCTGCTGAAGTCTGTGAATGTATGAGATTGCATAAGATGTTAAAAATATTTTAATTTGATGTTTTTAAACCTGAGTCATCGTTGATTTATTTTTCCCAGTCTAACAGACATTACTTCAGCCTATTATAAGTATATATATATATATATATATATATATATATATATATATAAGTATATATATATGTTGTGCAAATAAACTTTTCATTTACTTTTGAATATTTTCACCAAATCATACTCACATGAAGTAGAGGATTATAATGATTTTAAATGGAGTTAGGAGGTTTGTTCCCGACAGCGACGAAAAGTATTTAACTCTGTTTTTTCTAAATGGTGGTTAACTGTTTTCGCAAATGAACTCTTCATATATACGTTATATATATATATATATATATATATATATATATATATATATATATATATATATATATATATATATATATATATTGGATTATTTTGTATTCAGTTGTTTAAATCATCCTCAGGAGTCTAAACAAAGGTTAAGACGTCACACTGTATAGCCACAGGAACTGTTTCAAGCTGTCTATTGATAGTATACTGTAGCATAGAAAATTCAGATAAAAGGGGGATTGTTTAGTCTCAACCTTATTTTCTTTCAATTTCCCTCAAGCCATCTGTCTTTTGTATGCCATCTATCCAGGTCTGTGTTGCAGAGGCAGTGAAATTAAAGAAAAAAATGCAGAGTAATTGCAAATTTTTCTTTAAATTATTTAGTAAAATATGAATTGAAACTATATAAAGATATACTTTATTAACCCCAATTAGAGTACCAACAATGAAATTTGTTCTCTTCATTTTAACCCATCTCAGGTTGGACCTGAGAGCAGTGGGCTGCTAATGAAAGCACCAGGGAGCAGTTGGGGTTAAGGACCTTGCTCAGGGATCCACGGTGGTTCACCTGAGAGTCGTGTCAGGGACCTTAACCCGGGTCTGCCCATGACATTACCCTACGCTACCCACTACTGATGTCTGAATAGAGAACATGAAACTACTTGTAAGTAGAAATTATGAACATTTTTGAGCCTTAAAAAACTATGATTTGACAATAATAATAATAATAAAAAAAAAGAAAATGGACTGTTCAGTTAGACACACAAAAAACAAGTGCAAGGTTTTTGCCTTAAATATGTATAAATGTGTAAAAGTATTCAAGTTTTCAATTATAACTGAATAAATTGTCTATATTTACTTCTTTTACACGTGACAGTGAGGGGTCCTGTCTCTATGCCTCAGATTGATCAAGTGCCCTGGCTGCTTGGCCACAAGGATATCCCTTTGGGTGAGTGCACATGACTCTCAACCGGGAGTGGGGGGATCCACTCCTGCCCAGGCCTTCTGTTGCGTAGCTTGCCACATATATACTGATATACAGTGGGTACGGAAAGTATTCAGACCCCTTTAAACTTTTCACTCTTTGTGTCATTGCAGCCATTTGCTAAAATCAAAAAAGTTAATTTTATTTCTCATTAATGTACACTCAGCACCCCATCTTGACAGAAAAAAACTGAAATGTAGAAATTTTAGCAAATTTATTAAAAAAGAAAAAACTGAAATATCACATTGTCATAAGTTTTCAGACCCTTGACACTCATATTTAACTCACAGGCTGTCCATTTCTTCTGATCCTCCTTGAGATGGTTGTACTCCTTCATTGGAGTCCAGCTGTGTTTAAATAAACTGATTGGACTTAATTAGGAAAGGCACACACCTGTCTATATCAGACCTTACAGCTCACAGTGCATGTCAGAGCAAATGAGAATCATGAAGTCGAAGGAACTGTCCAAGGAGCTCACAGACAGAACTGTGGCGAGACATGGATCTGGACAAGGTTACAAAAGAATTTCTGCAGCATTAAAGGTTCCTAAGAGCACGGTGGCCTCCATAGTCCTTAAATGGAAGAAGTTTGGGACGACTAGAACTCTTCCTACACTGTAAAAAATGTCCGTGGATTTTACGGTAAAAAACTGTAAAACATGACAGTAAAAATCTGTATACTGTAAAACGGTTTTATACTGTTTAATTTATGTTAAATCGGTGTAATCAAATAAAATATTGAAAACTGTATTTTTTACGTATTTTCTCTGAACGAAATACGTTACCCTGCTGTAAAGCCTCTTCCATTGTTCTTATAACAAATAATTCCCGTAACATTCATTACAGTAAAACAGTGCAACTTTGGCATTTATTTTCCCTTAATATTGCGATTATTCACTGCTGAATGGTTTTTCAAATAACAACAATTTCCCGCAATATCTTTAACATCTGACACCGTAATCTTTGCATTAATTTAATGTAAAAATACAGTTTCCAAAATCAAACATACAAACATTTTTTTCTGAAAATTAAAACGGTATTTCACACTTAACATTTACAATATGTACAATATTTGCTTGTTTTTCATGTCAAGAAAACAATTTGTAAATGCAAAATTAACTCACTATCTTAAAAATTTCTTTGAATTTTACAGCAAAAAAATTTAAAACCATGACAATAAAGATCTGTAAACTGTAGAATGGTTTATTATTGTTTAATTTATATTAGATCTCTGTAATTACTAAAGATAGGAAAAACTGTTATTTTTACGTCTTTTGTCTGAAAAAAATACATCGCCTTACAGTAAAGGCCTCTTCCATTGTTCATTTAACGGAAAATCACCATATTTATTACAGTAAAACATTGCAATTTTAACATTTAATTTTTTTAAAATTATATGATTATTAACCGCTGAATGGTTGCATATTTAACAACATTCAATGATTTTTTTTCCATGTGATGCTTTTGTTTTAACATCAATTTATTATTCAAAATACCATTTCATTAATGATAAAAATGGAAACTGTTTCCAACATTCATTACATGCAATTTTTTCATGTATTTCATGTAAATCCATAGACTGTATAATAAAAGACAACCCTTCCACGGCATCACCCATAGGTTTCTGAAGAGATGAATTGAAATCAGCTGTTCTCACCATTTGCAATGTTGTGTATCTGGTCACTCTCAAACAAAAATGGGCAGAGAGGTAGAGCTGAGAGGGTGGCTATAGCCCCGTTTCCACCTGCAGGTCTGGGTCGGACCGGATCGGGTGAGTTTTGATATGGATGTGTTGATTTCACGTTGCTTCCCCACAGCAAAACTGTACCCTTACCCTGGAGGCGGAGTATTGACCGGATAGTGCTGCTACGTGTTCGCGTGACATCATCGCTGTGCAACACCTTTTAACCAAAGCACCACACCACATGTGACAGAAACAAAGGAGTCACCCCTGCTTTGTTTTTACACCGGGTCATGCGGGAAGTGACAGATTTTTCAACAAATCAACGGATTGCTGTGTATTAGCTCCGCCTCTTTGGTCCGGATTGGTTAGATCAGTACCCCTACCGAAGGGTACCAAAAAAGTAGGCCAGGTCGAGTCAGATATAAGGGTACCCGTCCCAGTTTTTATCTGTGGAGACGCAAAAAAACGTGGACTGATCCGATCTGACCTGACCCAGACCCGCTGGTGGAAATCGGGCTTATGAATCTGGGGGAAATGATTGACATCCATTGTACTTGGAGCTACCTATAGCTACATGCTTACTGAGCTAACCTGGAGAAAAGCTTGTTAAAGCTAAGTCATGCTTTTAGTCAGCTAAATTGTGCTGTTGTGCTACTATCCTACTAGATGAGGCCTTCCCAGGAACAAGCAGGGAGCTAGCTAGCCACCACTACTCAGATGATCTGTCAACTATCAAACAAAAGAACTTGGCCCAAATTATGCATAATTTTAAGACTAGATAAATCTAAACAAATGAGTTTAGAACAAGATTAAAGGTAGAGTCTGTAGTGTCCGCCCGTTTCTGTTTAACACTATTCAAGCTGAGAGCCCCTCCCCTCCTCGGGGCAAACGGTCACATTGCTCTTCAGCCCCAAGCTTCTCCTTCAAAGCTAGAAAGTATGTGAAAGCCAAACCAATATTAACCCATGCTTTTCAAGCATGCACTATCTAAAGCTCTTTTCGTCGCTAAATACATCCTTTTCTTTGCTGAAACCACCATTTTTATTGAGAATTTGAGTGAATCTGGTGTTGGCTCCAGTCGACGTTTAAAGAAAGAAAGAAAAAGTTCGCTCCAATCGACAAGGTTATCCCAACCGAACGCCCTTAGCTTTGTCATTGGCTGGAGACAACACACAAATCTCCACCCAGAAACATCCCAAACACACCAAAACAAAAGGAAAAGGTGAAATACTGTCAGGAGAGGGGAGTTGGAAACAAAACTTGCTGCCACACGAAAGGAGAGTTTATTTTCAGGGGGAAAACTCCGGACTCTACCTTTAAATTCAGCTCTTCAGAAACAAATGGGTCACATGAATGGCAGGTTTGTCTTGCTATTTTCCAGTCTATGAGTGTGCACAGTGTAAGAACAGAAAAAAACTTGGGAATTGTAGAAATGCGCTGAAAACTTGCAAGCACAGCCCAAAATGACCCCACAGATCTGGACAAGGTAAGTTCAGTGAAAAAAAGCCAACATGGTCCTGGAATTCAGACCACTCAATACACCAATAATTCCCCCTTTCTTCTGACTGCAGCAGCAGCAGATGCAGGAAAAAATAGAGTGAAAGATTAATTTGGCTCTGCAGTGATTATATTTCTTTAAATGAACTTGTTGTGATATGTTGTGTTTGTTGACTCTCTATTGGCAGTGAAAAAAACTGCCTCAAGGAGATAATAAAGATCTCTGAACTTCAAATGAAGTGAAAAAAAAAGACAACAGTCATATGACATTATAGGCAAACTACAGTACATGCCAGTGGAAACATTATGATGTGTTATGTCAGAATCTCAATATTATGTATTTTAAAATCAAATTGAATTGATCTCCTGAACGTGGTATATCAACAAAATATTGATATATTGAGGTTAGTGTGAAAATCCTGAGAGTGCTGGTATACTATATGGGACCGATACTGGTAATATAATATCAGCCCATAATATAGGATCCTAAATATTGACAGGCTGTATCAGCTATTGTCTGATGAGAAAATATCGGTATCAGCGCTAAAAAAAAATCTGTATCGGTCGATCCCTAATCGATATATCAGTCAGTCATGTCAGTCAGTCATATATATATATATATATATATATATATATATATATATATATATATATATATGTATGTATGTTTACCTACTGATATTTTTCTGTACTTCAATATGTTGAAAATATATTGTCCTATTAGACAGCAAAGTTAGGATTATGAATGGCCTCCATGGATTTTCATGGGACTGGTAATCTTTTGTTTTAATCATTTTCTTTAAAATAGAACTTAATTACAATTTGTTTATAAAAGCGTCTCAGAACATTTTCCCGACTGCAGTCTGGACCGTCATTTCACACAGCAAAGCGCTTAAATTTAAACTGGCCAACCAGCGCACTGCATTTGGCTTCGTTCTAACGGCACAGCCTGCTACGTCCATACAACTGCTGACGAGTTTTGGACTGCAGCGGCGACTTCACATCCTTTCACACGGAGTATTACCATCTAAACTTTGGAGACTTTTTCTTTTGTCATTGCAAAGGAGTTTAACTTTGGACTGTGGCTGCACCGTCGATCCTTACACGGAGTGGATTTGTCTGCGTTTTGAATTTGGAGGATTTTTCTGTAGCCTGCACGTCTTCGCTTATTTTGGTAAGTAAAATACACAAAAAAATGCACAGGTTTTGTTCAGTTTATCAAGAGTATTGTGTAACTATATTAAAGTTAGCAAAGTATCATGTTGCCAGAGCTTTAACTTATGTCTAGAATATATGTTAGCCAAACTAGACTTTGAAAACAGCCCGCTATCCATCACGCCCGCTAACGTGTTTAGGTTTTTTTTTTTTTTTTTTTTTCCCAGTCTTTGCTTTGGACAAAGGTGGTTAGAGTCTCCCCGCGTTTTTTTCCATTATGCTTAAAGCCTCAGGTTCGCCAACTTTGCAGCTGTATTGACTAGATATTACTTCGGTGTGCTTGATAATAAAGATGTATGACTGTAACATATGCGGAGAATCATCTAGGTCTGCGAAAGCCTATGTTTTACACTGCAAACTGCATCGTAATGAGCCCAGGTGCATTTTTAAATGCGTTGTTGCAGATTGTAAGCAGGTGTTTTCAGGATATGCAGCCTTAAAGTCTCACTTTTACCGTCACCACTCAGGTACTACAACGGTGTACAAGGATATGACTTTAATGGGATTAAAATGCACAGTTTCGCTATGTGAACGCCAGTGTGAGGGAACTAAAGCTTTGATTGCTCACTTAAAGGAGCACATTGATGAAGGACATCATGTGGCATGCCCAGTGAGAGGATGCAAAGCCATGTTTTCAGTAAAATCTTCACTTACCTCTCATATGTCTAGAAAACACAGACATTGCTTAGAACAAGCGATTTGTGGACCTGTCAAAGACACTCAAACACAGATTCCCACTACAAGTGCTGTGATACAGGAGGCTGCCAGTGTCTCAGATGCTGAAGACCCTGTTGTGGATGAGTCTAATTTCAGTGACCTTTATCTCAGAAATATATGTATGTTTTACATGAAACTACAGGGGCAGCACCTACTTCCAGCATCTACCATTCAAACCATTGTTGAAGAAATGCAGAATATACATGAATTGGGACAGATGTATACTTTGAATAAGATAAGCTCACATCTGAAAGATATGTCAGTTTCAAATGAAGACATTGAAAAAATCTGTAACACAGTTAAACAATCTGACTTGTTCTCAGCTTGTCACACAGGACCCATGAGAACTGCTTACTCGAGAGACCGGTGCTTCAAAGATGTGTTCAAATATGTGGAGCCCAAAAAGGTATTTTTGGGCAGTGATGAGAACAGGACAGACAGATTTGCGTACTATGTTCCTCTGCTAAATACTTTGAAGGGTATGCTGGAATCTGGTTTTTGGCAAGGTCAAATGTCAGAGGATCCTAATGATGTTTCCAAAACAGATGTTCTCAGTGATTGTTGTGATGGTAAGGTGTTTCTGTCTAACACATTCTTTCAAAAAAATCCAAGTTGCCTCAAACTGGTTTTATACCAGGATGCATTTGAGGTAGTGAACCCGCTTGGTTCTGCAAAAAAGAAGCACAAGATTTTGGCTGTGTACTTCTCCCTACTCAACATCCCCCCCATGCTCGATCAAATGCTGATCATATGCAGCTTGCTTTACTCTGTAGAGAGAAGGATTTTAAGGACTTTGGCCACGACAGAGTTTTTTCTGAACTCCTGGCTGATCTGAAGGTTCTAGAGGAGAGTGGGATAACAATGGCAGACAAATCTGTTGTAAAGGGAGCTCTCTACTGCATTGCTGGAGACAACCTGGGCTCTCATTGCATTGGTGGTTTCACTGAAAATTTCAGTTCATCTGAGTTCTTTTGCAGATATTGTCTTTTAACTCGAACTGATTTTCAGGGGGCTGATCCAGCCATCTGTGGACCTCTGCGGACCCCAGAAGCATACAGATCTGCTACAGAACAGCTGGATACAGAAGATCTACCAGAAGTACAAGGGATAAAGTTCAGGTCTGTATTTAATTCTTTACAAAACTTTGATGTTTGCACACCTGGCATGCCTCCATGTCTTGGTCACGACATTTTCGAGGGTGTCCTCTCCTACGATGTTGCACTTTATCTTAAGTTCTTCATCAGCAAAAATAAATGGTTCACTTACACAATTTTGAACAGGCGGATCAAGCAGTTTAGGTACATAGGAGCAGATGCTTCCTCCAAACCTTGCGAAGTCAGTCCAAAAACATTGAAACTTAGTGGACAAGCTGTTCAAAACTGGAATTTTTTGAGACTTTTACCTCTCATAATTGGAGACAAAGTGCAGAACCCCAAAGATAATGTGTGGCAATTAACTTTGCAGCTTAAAGACATTGTTGACCTCATATGTGCTCAACAAATTTCTACAGCACAGGTTACTTATCTAGATGTTCTCATAAAAGAATATCTGGAAACCAGAAAGGCACTGTTTCCAGAGGTCAAGTTAAGACCAAAACACCACTACTTAAGACATTATCCAGGGCTGATCCTGAAATTTGGCCCTCTCATCAGGCTATGGACCATGCGTTTTGAGAGCAAACATAGTTACTTCAAAAGATGTACAAGACATCTCAAAAACTTCAAGAATCTATGTTTGACTCTTTCAGAGAGACATCAGATGTTTCAGGCCTACCTCTCTGCTGGGTTGGTGAGTCCTCCAGCTTTGCAAATAAAAGATGGCTCACCATTTTACTCAGAGCTTTACAGTGAGGATGTTAAAGATGCAGTGCTATGTTTTGACTTTACAGAAAGGAATACAAAAATTCCTGTTGATGTACAGTACAAGGGACTAACTTACAAGAAGGGTCAGTTTGTTGTTACTAAGAATGATGATACAGTGGAGTTTGGTGAACTCCTGCTCATTTTTGTGAAAAATGATTCTGTACTTCATTTTCTCATGAGAGTTTATGATGTGGAGTTTCTTTCATGCTACCACATGTACTCTATCAAAAAGGAGACTGGAAGATTGGAGTGCAAACTTGCCAGTGAACTAATTGACATGTGGCCATTATCATCTTACCTGAGAAATGGATACCAGATTATACCACTGAAGCACAGCATCTTGTCAAACTAAAAACATTGTTGTCAGTGAGCCAGAGATTAACAAGTTTGTTGGCATGTCTTTACAGATATGGCGGAATCACAGAAAATAAGTGATGCAATAGTAGAAGTGCTTCCAGACCTTCCTGATGAAGTTGTTAAGTCAGTAGAGGATGCTTTGGAGGCACTCGGTGTGACAACCACAGATGATTTGAAGTACATTACCCAGGGAGACTTGCTGCCAGTGTTAAAGCCCATACAGGCCAGAAGACTGGTTACTGCCTGGACTCAAAATGGTAATTGTAAACACCACACAATTTCACAGAATCCTTATCTAATACTTGCTTATTAATTGGAAATAATTGTAAGCCGAGTCTTGCTGTGTGCAAGTGTCACATCATTATTAAAATGTTTTCCATGTAAATAAAAGTTGTGACACTAAGTAAGCAATTTTAAACAGTTTGAGTTATTGATTTTAAAACAGTCTGCTAGAATAATTGCAATATTAATTTCTGGCCATGTCATATAACCTTAATATCTAAAAGTATATCAGTGGACTGAATTATTGAACACAGTTGCAAAACAAAACTCCAAGTTTAATGCTTTGATATGTCTTTTGTTTTTCTTTTACAGACTCAAGCACTTCAACACCAAAAAGGATGTGCTCCTCTCCAGTTGTTCCTCTTTCTTCTCCATCTACACTGCCTTCCTCACCAGCGTCATCCACCTCTTCACCTTCAGGTGGCTGTGTTACAGTAGCACCAAACTGGGCAGACAATTTTGAGATACCATGGCAGAAGCTCCCTGAGGAGTTAGTGCAGAACTTGGAAAGAGAGAAAAGACCGAGTGCACGACAACGACGAGAAATGGTAAGGATCGTGGTCTCTGAAATGAGGAAGATTTGCAAGAATCCAACCAAACGCAACACAACAGAAATAGCAAAAAGAATGGTGGCTCGGTATCCCAAGTCCCTTCAAGATGTCATTGATGGTGATGTTATTGGACTTGGATATCATTCCCTGGTAAAACAACTTCAGGCAAGGATAGAAAATGTCAAACGACCTGACACACCAAAGATTAGAAAACGTAAGGCCACGTCTGATGACGACACAGACGAAATACCTGCAGAACAAAAAGCAAGTGTTCAAGACACATATGGCTGTATTAGTTGGGAGCCAAAACACCTGCCACTCTCTGAGACTGTGGAGACTCAGCTTGGGAAAAAAGAAGAAATGAAGAAGCTGTCTAAAGAGATCAACTACAATCCAGATGTTGTAAAAGACCTGGTCAAGTGCACGTATTACACACAGCGCAAAGATATCAACAGAGGTGAAAGCATGCAGAAACTATGCCAGGAGTGGCCGTTTTTGTTCCAGGAAGTTGGAATGACAGCACATTTCCAGGAACTAACTGGTGTTGATCTGATGAAGACCTTCTTTGCCAATGTGGACAAAAAGGGAAACGTCTGTTAAACTTCCTGAAATATGTAGATGCACAAAGACACAAAGAAGTCTTAAATGCTCTCCTGAAGCTTCAAGCTGAAAGAGCCCAGCCCAGTGGTTGCTCAGAAGGTATCGTCGAGATGGTGCTTCTCTTACTGGCGCATTTTGGTGAGAGGAAAGAGCATCTGTTCCATTGTGTGGAGACAACGAGCCTTGCAGTGGAAGTTCCGATGGAGGAAGTGCCATCAACACCCTGCATCATTGTTTGCGGTAAGTAAACAAAACAAAATCCACTTTTTTTCTCTCTTGTTGTAATTGTCATCCTCTTCTACTATTAGCCTGTTTAGTTTCATCTCGTGAAAACATCTGCCAAAAAGTTCACTGTGTAAATGTGTGTATACACGTTAAAATTTTGGACACGCTTTTTCTCATTGGATCTAATGGGGAAGTGTGTGCAAACTAGGGATGTTCGATATTGGCTTTTTTGCCGATACACTGATATTGACCAACTCTTAAATTCCGATATCCGATATCAGCCGATATACCAAGTAGAGAACTGTGAGGTTGTACCGCTCATATTCTGAGAGAAACAACTATACTTTGCTCTGAGAGCAGAGATCCCAAAATAACCTTAACTCAGCCAGAGGAGTTCATTTTGGACATCTGGCTGCCAACATGTGGCTTATTCTAATGTTTCTGACAACTTGGTGACTTAACCAACAACTTAAAACCAGACATATTATAAGCAGCTTGAAAGCAAGTCAGTCTGTAGCAGCAGCTGCATTGTAGTCACATGACTGAACGGAATGCTGGGAAATGAAGTTCTTTCAGGATAACAGGGACTTTTACACATGATGGAGCGGTGCTAGTGGAACAAAATCTTGCGAGATTTCATTTTTTAAAATATCACCCCAAAAAACTAATACCTATGTTTTCCGATATCACATTTTGATGCCAATATCGGCTGATAATATCGGTAGGCCGATAATATTGGACATCCCTAGTGCAAACTCTTTACTTAGAGTGTGTGTGAGTGTGTGTATGTATACAGTCGTCGTCAAAATGATTTATACCCTCCCATTAAGAAAAGTCTAAATTTACAGTAGTAATTCAAATAACAAGGAATTAAAGAAAATACCGTACCGTACAAAGTTATAATTTAGTGAAATAATATGTTGCTCTAAATAATCATTTAAAAAACTGCCCCAGAGAAATTAGAGCACCTTGCTCATAAGCAGTGTGCCAAAATACCTGTTAACGTGCAGAATTCTAATTGTACATTAAAGAAAACACCTGATTGCAGTGATTGTCTCAAAGTGTTGCTCAACAGTATTTTAGGTCAGGAGTCCCATCATGCTTGTTGGCTTGTTTTATTTTATGTGTGTTTGTTTTTAATATTTACTTTGAATCAAATCAAAATCAATGTCTTGATTTTCATAGAATTTTTATTCATTGTTACTTTTATCAATTGCAAGTTATTTCACTGACAGCAGATTTTTTTTCCATCTTAAATTGGAGGGTATGAATAATTTTGAGTACGACTGTATTTAGATATACATGCATATACAGCCATCCTCAAATTATTCATACCCTCCAATTGAAAAATGAAAAATATCAGCTGTCTGTGAAATAAGTTAAAGTTGACAGAAGTAATAATAAATAAACTTTCTGTGAAAATCATGACATTGATTATGAATTGTGGTTGAATAGAAATATTAAAAACAAAACTAAGAAAAAATAAAACAAATAAACAAGCATGATGGGACTCCTAAACTAAATTGTTTTTGAGCAACACTTTGAGACAATCACTGCAATCAGGTGCTTTCTATAATGTTCAAAAAGATTTCTGCACCTGTTAACAAGTATGTTGGTCCACTGTTGATGGGAAAGGTGCTCTAATGTGTCTGTGACAGTTTTGTTCATTTGTTTTTTCTCATCATTATTTCCTGTCATAGTTCAAAACCAATATTTTATTTCAATGAATTAGAATTTTGTGAATTTGTATTTATTATTAGTTACTTGTTTGAATTACTATTATGAATTTAGCCTTTTCTTTGATTGGGGAGTTTGAATAATTTTGAGGATGACTGTATGTATGTGTGTGTGTGTGTGTGTGTGTATGTATTTATGTTTGTGGCCGACATTAGTACAATGTTTTAATTATGTTGCTTATTTTTAGGATCTAACTGCTTTGCTGCCGAGACATTCATGCTGAGCATTGACCAAAAGATTGTCAACGACCACATTACAACCCTCACCTCCGCCATCTGCCTGATGTTTGGCAGTTACTACTGCTTCAACATACACTACCCAGTGGAACTACGATCAACACTGGAGTTCATCCAACGGTAGATGTTTGTTTTATTATACACCAAATGTTAAAATAGCCATTTCACACCTGTCTCAGATTTTTATATTGCTGTCTTTTTCTTTTGCTCTTTTTTTCTTACAAAGGTGTTTCTTTTCCATAAACCCCGAGAGAGGCACCAAGGTCGAGAGCAAGAAGAAAAAACTGCTCTCTGTCAACCCCCGAGTCCTTACTCTCATTACAGACATTGCAGACCATGAGTGGATCTAGACCTATCCAGGATTTCTTGGTATGATGTCATAAAGATGTGGAGCATACACCATAGATATTGTATATCCCGAGTTACATTTTTCTGAAAGTTAGCTTCAAATTTTACTTGATAAAATACCTGGCTCAGTGTTTAAAGTACATTTTGACTGTTCTTTGCTTGAAAAATTTAAACCCGACAGTTCCAGGAATTTCCTGTGTTTAAATTTCCCTATGTTGTGGAGGCAGTGGATCTTTAGATTTTTGGTGCAACATGTCAAAATTCTGCTTTCCATTGCGCACTTTTGTATTTGATGTGAAAAAGATATGCAGGTATACAGTGTTGTTAACGTTTTGCTTTTAGAATTGGTCAAAAATTGCATTTTATGTTCTTAAACTGAGTTGATTTTTTCATTAGGTATTCTATTTTCAACCTCACTGCAGTAGTTTAGTACTACAAATAAGTTTAAGCAAAGTTGTTACCTATTTTTCTGAAATTCAGATTTCCTAAGAGTTCTTTTGCTGTTCTTGTAGATAGGTGCAGTTTCACAATGTGGAAAGCAAAATTTGGTGTTTACAAGCGATTGTGGAACTGTTCCAAAAACACACTTTTAGTTTTCTTAGTGAAGTTCTGACAACAGGACACATGTTGGCAAGATAGTAAATTTGCTTTGGCAGTTCTCTTACAGGATGTAAAATGTCTGTTCAAATTAATATAGGGTTGTTTTGTTTTTGTCGGATTAGAAGAGACCAAAGTACATGGGGTGATGGGGAGATTTTTTTTCTCTTTTGTATTACCTCACATTACTACATCACTTTTGAGCTCCCTTGCAGTATTTAACAGCCTGTTTTTCTACCATTTTGCTTAGCTGCTCCTATTCCAGTAAACACTAAAGAAAAGAAAATTCCCCATGTCTTCTATGGTCTTCTAGGGTCACCTATTTCATAGGTGATTCTTTTCTATTGCTGTTATTGAGACAATTGTGTGTTAAATGTCAGGTGAAAATTGAAACATCTTGTTTGACTGCCTAAGATATGTTAAAATAAAAGGCATTCTACATTAAAAAATCTCAGATTGACATTTTTGCGGTACACTTTGGAGTTTAAAAATAAAAATTCATGCTTAGTCTGTTAAGCTTACAGAGCAGAATGACAAAAAAACCTACTCTGGGTAAGGTTTAATAGAATGACAACAGCAGTTGAAGGCAAAGGTTTGCCAAATACTGTGTATAGTTAAGATTTTTTTTTTACATGCATGCGATAAAGTTGCAGTTCCGTTCATATTAATTTAATAGTAAAAGACTATATCATGGTGTTTTTAAATGAATGTTTTTTCCATATTTGATAAGTCATATGGTAACAGTATTAAAAAATTTTCATTGCTGTAGATTTATAGTGGCTTTCTTGCATCCAGAGCTGCTGCCGTTTTACTGTAAACAACAACAAAATAATGTTATACCACTGTTATTTTACAGAGCTAGCTGTCAACCACAGGTCCCAGATTTGTGCTGTAAAAGATAAAAATGTTTTGGTGCCGTATTTTTAATGGGAATTTTCTGCAACCACAGCTACCTGTACTTTGCCGTAAAGGGAAAAAAATGTTCTGGCGCCATATTCTTATTTTTACGGGGATTTTTGGGCAACCACAGCTGCCGGCTTTTTGCCGTAAAAGGAAAAAATGTTCTGCTGCCGTATACTTATTTTTACGGGGGCTTTTTCGGCAACCACAGCTGCCGGCATTTTGCCGTAAAGGAAAAAATGTTCTGGTGCCGTATACTTATTTTTACGGGGCTTTTTCTGCAACCACAGCTGCCGGCATTTTGCCGTAAAGGAAAAAATGTTCTGCTGCCGTATACTTATTTTTACGGGGCTTTTTCTGCAACCACAGCTGCCGGCATTTTGCCGTAAAGGAAAAAATGTTCTGGTGCCGTATACTTATTTTTACGGGGCTTTTTCGGCAACCACAGCTGCCGGCATTTTGCCGTAAAACAGGAAATGTTCCGGGGCCAGTTTTTATTTTTACGGTGGTTTTTCGGCAACCACAGCTGCCGGCATTTTACCGTGAAAACAACAGTTTTTTTTTTACAGTGTAGACCCGGCCATCCAGCCAAACTGAGCAATCATGGGAGAAAAGCCTTGATGAGAGAGTTAAAGAAGAACCCAAAGATCACTGTGGCTGAGCTCCAGAGATGCAGTAGGGAGATGGAGAAAGTTCCACAAAGTCAACTATCACTGCAGCCTCCACCAGTCGAGGCTTTATGGCAGAGTTGTCTGATGGAAGCATCTCCTCAGTGCAGACATATGAAAGCCCGCATAGTTTGTAAAAAACACATGAAGGACTCCCAGACTGTGAGAAATAAGATTCTCTGGTCTGATGAGACCAAGATTGAGCATTTTGGAGTTAATTCTAAGCGGTATGTGTGGAGAAAACCAGGCACTGCTCATCACCTGCCCAATACGATCCCAACAGTGAAACATGGTGGTGGCAGCATCATGCTATGGGGATGTATTTCAGCTGCAGGGACAGGACGACTGGTTGCAGTTGAAGGAAAGATGAATGTGGCCAAGTACAGAGATATTCTGGAAGAAAACCTCTTCCAGAGTGTTCAGGACCTCAGACTGGGCCGAAGGTTCACCTTCCAGTAAGACAATGACCCTCAGCACACAGCTAAAATAACAAAGGAGTGACTTCAGAACAACTCTGGGACCATTCTTGACTGGCCCAGACAGAGCTCTGACTTAAACCCAACTGAGCATCTCTGGAGAGACCTGAAAATGGCTGAACACCACCGTTCACCATCCAACCTGACAGAACTGGAGAGGATCTGCAAGTAAGATTGACAGAAGATCCCAAATCCAGATGTGAAACACTTGTTGCATCATTCCCAAGAAGATTCATGGCTGTAGTCGCTCAAAAGGTGCTTCTACTCAGTATTGAGTGAAGGGTCTGAATACTTATGACCATGTGATATTTCAGTTTTTCTCTTTTAAAAACTTTGCAAAAATTTCTACATTTCTGTTTTTTTTCTGTCAAGATGGGGTGCTGAGTGTACATTAATGAGAATAAAATTAACTTTTTTTGATTTTAGCAAATGGCTGCAATGAAACAAAGAGTGAAAAGTTTAAAGGGGTCTGAATACTTTCTGTACCCACTGTATACTATCTTGGTGTTATATAAAATAATTTTTAAAAAATGGCATACAATAAAAAATGGAGAAACACAGAAAATTGGAAAAGTTAAAACAGAATTTAAGAAAAAATTAAACAGACTTCATACGGCTGTACATATTGGGGTATGAATGTGTGTGAATGGGTAAATATATGTAGAATAAAGCTCTTTGATTGGTCAGTGCATGACTGGAAAAATGCTGTTTAAGTATTTACCATGTAAAAATTGACTTTAAAAATAACTGAAAGCAGTTAAAAGTAAGGCAAGTATGTTAAATATTATCATATTTTTTTTTACAAGAAAAGTTATGTTTACCAACAGGTAAAAGGCCAACACCTTGTTAGCATGCACTACCGAACTGGGCTTGGAAGCCATGACCTCACAACTGCAGCTGTTGACCGGGCAGCTCACTCCAGTTTTCACACTATCCAGCATGAAACTGATCCAAGTTAAAGTTAAAGTTCCAGCCCCAGCAAACTTATTTTAGCAGTTTTTAAATCTCTCTCTCTCTCTCCCTAGAAAAAAAAAAAAAGTGACTGTAAAGGTAAATAAAAGTAATATTATGTTGTAGATCCTGGGTCTGTTCTTACTTTTCCTCCCACCTAGTCATGTCCCAAACACATCACCTGTTTCAGGAAGTATATTATTAGATGCTCAAACAGGCTGAACTGATTCTTTCTGGAGAGACAGTGAATCTGCTCTGGGCAGATGTGATTAATCAATTACTTCATCTCTGAGAGGAAACACAGACATTCCTGAAAATCAATGTTTATTTGCTAAGTCTGTCTTTTGGACATTAAAATTCTCTTACTACATTTCTTTTTTCTTTTGCATTAAAATCTTTAATTCCAATGGCTATGCTTTTGATTGGACACACACAGTAAAGCACTTTGGTCAACTGAGGTTGTTTTTAAATGTGCTCTATAAAGAAATGTGACTTGACCTGGAAATAAAAACCTTCAGTCAACCGAATTTGTAAATGAGCTGACACCATTTCTTTGGGTCCATTTCTACGGGTATGAAAGAGCTAATATTTTCATAGCTACAATGCTTCTCGGTATGATGAAACTAATCCAGTTTGTGTGTAAAAAGTTTTGTATGCATTCAAAATATAAGCCTCTTATCCGCTGCCAGGGGTCATCATCTCAGAGGGATTCCTGATGGCTGACTTCTCTCTCTCTGAGATGTTCTTAAAATGACTGCAGTATAAAAATATCAAGCTTATTTTGTTCTCACTTTTGGGATAAATATAATATGACTATATTCTAAAATATTATGAAAGAACAGTAAAATATCATTTATGAATGTACAACAGTGAAACATACTGAGTTATTACATGATTTGCTACTAAACTACTTTATATTTGTTGTAATAGTGGACAATTAAACAAAAGAGGCTATTCCCATTAACCTCTTTTTGTTTGGGGGGGAGTGGGGGGGGGGGTCAAATTTGCACATGCAGAGTTCACACTGAAGATGATGAAGAAGTCCGACTAGCCCATTTAACTACAGGACTGATGGTGAATATTGGATTGCGCACAGATGAGGTAAAGTGTTTTCATTTTAACCTGGAGGATTGCATTTTTTGCTGCCTTCGTGTGGTATGGGAAAGATGATCCCTTCTACTTGTAAAGTGGAAATTACCAGTGTGTTGCGTTCAAGTGATTTGTAGTTGTAATGAAGTGAAACACTGGAGGCTATCTTTGACTGACTAGCTAGCTAGCAGCTTATAGCATCTGGTCTGAACAGGTAAACCAAACAATAACTGTATTTCTAAAAACAAGAATAAGTTTAAATGACAATGCTATTAAGGTTCTGTGTGTCACATAATTACAGACGACAAACTAACCAAACAGCAACAGCAGAAAACTTCAAACATAATGCAATGTATCCCATTCAGGATATTTTCGTTGCTCTCCGCCATATTGAAAGGTCAAAGCTTACCTTATCTCAGCAACTCAGGAATCATAACATTTTTCCAGCTTTCCAGTGGAAATTACGACGTGAGTTGATATTCAAGTGCAATTTTGATGTTGGACTTTGGTATTTACCAAAGACTGTAAAAAGAAATGGATGCAGTATCCGGTTACGTCTGAAAAGCGGAGAGTAAAGCCGTTGGTCTTGCCGTGTCGTGTGTGTCGTCATTCCCGGAAAATATAAAAATGTGCAAAGACAGGGCCACTCTGAGCCGCGGGGCAAATGATTGACAACTAAGCTAAATGCTAACCGAGCTAATCCGAAGTGAACAGGAACGAACAAAGATAGGCGGTTTAAAGGTAAGACACACTCAGATTTGCTGTTAAGCAGCAAAAAACCGCCGTTGTGCAACTTTGCTGCAGGCTGAGGCCTTCTTGGAACAAGCAGGGAGCTAATTATTAGCCTCCACAGCTAAAATTGGCGCCCGACCTGCCGCCTGTCAATCAAAAGAACACACCCCTAATTATGTGTAATTTCAAGATTAAATAACATCTAAATGGTTGAGTTATAAAAAATTCACCCCCCTCACAGTTAACATGAAGGCAAACTTGACCTATCAAACCTAAAATGATGTTTTGAACCAGGCTGTGAACATGTTTATTTCTGCTATGAAGTTGGCCTTTTTAACATTGGAGTCTATGGGGATTTGCTCTGGTTTGGCACCAGCCTCTAGCAGATGAAGAGAGAACTACAATTTTTGGGCAACCGAGAAGTGGCTTCGTTGTTCTCCAGTGGAGCTTGCCCCTTGGTATTTAACATAAATACAATACCAAATGAGGGCAGCATTAGTAATCAACTTTAATGTCTGAAAACAAACCTAATCAGGCAATCAACTGAGAATGACATGCTTTTTAGTAATCAAAAAAACTTCTTTCCATTAATAATTCAAAGGAGAACTCAATAACTTTTTTACCTTAATAAATGCTTTTCGGAATCCCTGTGGCGCTAAACAAAGTGTTTACGGAGCAATTCGATGTTTCCCCCCCTCCCGCCGGTGTCTCTAGCCTGTGAGCAGCACTTGCAAGTCTGCCTGAGCTGACCCGACACAGAACTTGCAACAACAGAAACCGCTGTGCGGTACTCAGGTCCCCTATCTACCGAGCTGCTTCCAGCGCTGATTTGAACCAGACTACCAGCACGGATTCGAAGACAACATTTCTTTAGCTTCCCACCACCTAAGCACCGACTCCTGGCTCTCATAACCAACTCTTTGCTGGACCAGAGTGAAGAACCGATTCAGGTAGCTTGCGCTGCCTGGGCGCCAGGTGAAGCAGCACTGCTTCAGGCTCAATATTCACTTGTCATGTCCGCATAAAGTTAAAAAAAGTTCATATTCTTACCCGCTAACACCAGAGACAAATAAAATCCACGGCATATTTACCCGCAAAACACGTGTAAAACATCCTATGGCAGGAGAGACAGGACTCTGCTTTAAGCAGAGGGAGACGAGGTGCTGCTACCAACGTAGCAAAGTAGCATTAACAAGCTAGTAAAAGCTTAGAAATATATCCAGGGATCAAAATAGAGGAAAGACAGGTAGAGAAGCCGTCTGTGTGCTGTGGGGGTGTAGGGGGTACGAACTTTACGACAGTGAAAAGACGCCATTAGGGGGAGCCCCGAGCTGAAGTTACTGAGTTCTGCTTTAAAAAGTTATAACCAGCTCTATACACCTGTTCAATTTCTTGTTATCACAAATATCTAATCAGCCAATCACATTGCAGCAACTCAATACATTTCTTCATGTAGACATGGTCAAATTGAGTTACCGAAGTTCCACCTGAGCTTCAGAATGAAGAAAAAAGGGGATTTAGGGACTTTGACTGCGGCATGGTTGTTGGTCGGAGAATCTCAGAAACTGCTGATCTACTGGGACTTTCACACACAACCATCTCGAGGGTTTACAGAGAATGGTCTGAAGAAGAGAGAATATCCAGTGAGCTGCAGTTGTCTGGACCAGAATTTTGTTGTTGATGTCAGAGGTCAGAGGAGAATGGGCAGACTGGTTGGAGATGACAGAAAGGTAACATGAAGTTAAAAAAGAACAGGAAACTGACGCTACAATTCACACAGACTCACCAAAACTGGACAATAAAAGTTTGAAAAATGTTTCCCGGTCTGGTGAGTCTGTGGGGGATATTTTCCTGCCACACTTTGACCCTTAGTACCAACTGAACATCAGTTAGCCACCAGAGCCTACCTGAGTGTTGTTGCTGACCATGTCCATCACGTTTTAACAATGCACCATGTCACAAAGCTCAAATCAAACAGGCGATTCTCATCATGAATGTACAGCTGACAAATCTGCAGAAACTGATGTTTCTGCATGATGCTATCATGTAGGTAAGGATCAAAATCTCTGAGGAATGTTCTCAATACCTTGCTAAATATATGATACCAAGAATTAGCAGCTCCAGTATTCATTACAAAGAATGTCACAGAATGTTACTACATATTAAAGGAAAGTGAATCCTGAGATGCATATTTTATGTTCTTCATGGAGGTTTGAAAGATAAGTCTGACAACACAGGAACACAGGTTGCATTTATATAAAGTGAGCACTTCAGAGACTTACTGCCTTTGGAACTTGCAGGAATTAGTGGCTTTTTTTTATGACTGGTAATGTTAACTGCCCTCACATCACTGCTTTGGAAATTATCTTTACAAAACAAACAGTGTTTTGCTTCCTTCAGCCTCCTGGTTGCAACTCTGTGATGATGTTGCACACAAATTCATCTATTCTGCAGTTTGTCTGTAACAACTTGAGCCACTTTAAGACCGATTCTAAAAGAGGGATCAATAGTTTACCAGTTGCCCAAGGTCCAACTGCAGATGACTCTCTCTTAATGTATATTGTAAAATATACTCCAAGGGTTGTAAAGTACTGTACTGCAGATATCAGAAAAGACATATCTTGATGAAGAGTAAAGTAGAGTTTTATATATTCTATCAAAATTGTAGTAAATTGTGTCAGCTTGTTAAGAAAGGTCATAAAATGACTCCTTTAAAAGTTCATTTGTTGCATAAATATTCAGGGGTTGATAGTGATCTTGTAGTTTTAGTACCTACAGATTCTCGTTGAGGCCAGGTCATACAATCTTCACTCCACACTTTGAAAATTTTTGTGATGTTTTAGAAAGCCACAGGTTTATCACATTGTAATACATGGAGTCACATTATAAAACCACCCTGTCTTGCACTCATACGCATCACTGAATCAAGAGACTGATCAGGTTCTGATGTATAGAAAGTTCTGGCTTCCCTTTGTCTCCTTTCACTTTATTACTTTCTTTTGGTGAAGTTCTGAGCTGAGTGTGAGCCAGAATGTCATTGACACACAGCATGTTCGACTTCCCCGCTGCACTCATTCCCACCTGCCAGCTGTTGTATACACAGTCTGTAGCACACTGACACTTGAAGGTCAGGTATCCTGCCGAAAGGCACCAACCTTTAGTCGTAGGGATTTATTTAAATCCAAATGCTTATTTCAGAGTAATCTGCAGTTAAACATATTTCAGGAGAATTACTTTCACCATTTTCTTCTCCTTAACCACCATCAATCATGGAAGGAGAAAATGTCTGAGTAAGGATGAAGAGAGGGGAAGCTGTCAACTGATCATTGTTTAGTTCACTTAATGAAGTCATGTTAATATTTATCTATAAAATATAGGCATTTTGTGTTTATGTTGCATGAAGCAACATAATATTGGGAGAGTTGACAGTCCTGTCACTATGCCTGCCAGTGATCATGCGCCCTGGCTACGTGGCCACAGGGATATCCCTTTGGTTGATTGGTAAGTGCGCATGACTCACCCGGGAGTCCAGGGATTGAATCCCACCCAGGCCCCCTTTTGACCTGCCGCAATCAGAATGTGGCAAGGTACACAATGAGGGCCTGGGTGGGATTCGATCCCTAGACTCCTTATTGGGGGCTTTCTCTACGCTCTACAGGACACGCGAGCCCCTGGTGCGCACTGCTGCAGTACAGCTGACAAGAGCAGCTCACTACCTAGAAATCAATAAACCACAATTCACGAAACTATAATAGTACACGTTTGTTTTACTTAAAGTATTGGTGAAATGAAGGAGTTTTGCTGCAGGTAATGCGCTATAGAGAGGCTGCCTCATCTCTCCTCAAAGATCATCAAAGTAGGGAGTCAAAGTGATACAGAAATTTCACTGGTCAGTAAATGCATGTAAAAACTCCTAGAAATATGGCCCAGTTCAAAAGAAAGAAAGTTATCCTTTAACTTAAAGGGACTAAAGGCAGGAACTGTGAAAGAATAAACATGCATGTCCAGTTTTTTAATGCTAATGGGCGATGAAGCGTTAAAAACCAAAAAGAACGTGCCCACCCACGTCTCTCTCTGTTGCCTTGAACAGGCTGTGTGCTGCATTATGCGCTGTGATTCGGTGGCCAAAATTCCTGTACTGTCCTGCGGATGTGACATCAATTGACGCTGCATCCGCGTCCCAGACAGTTTTGATCCAGGAAGGAGATGGTTGCAGTGAATTCAAACACTGTAAGGCAGGGTTTCCCAACCCTGGTCCTCAGGGACCCCTCCCCTGCTGGTTTTCCAGATATTCCTACTTCAACACACCTGACTCAGATGAAAGGCTCGTTAGCAGCTTGCAAAGAAGTTGATGAGCAGTTGAGTTGATCTGAATCAGGTGTTATGGATTCTTCTGCCGTCAGCAAATGATCCAGATCAACTGAAAGGGACTAAAAAAGTGGAACTATGAAGAACAAGACTATCAGTGTAGTAAATGGCATCAGTTTGTGCGTGCTCCCATGTCGGCTTGGCTGGTGGCTGCAGTTACCTGCAGCACCAGTCGTGGCACACGCAAGTCTCATTTCCCACATTCCCTTTAAAGTTGTACTTCCATGGTCATTTCATTAATATTTCTGTGTTCTCCATTATTATTGAATGCATTCTGCATCGTTTCTGTTTAAAAAAAAACCTTCTGGTTGCTTTGTATCCAGCTGTATTTGTATACTAGAAGAGAGGCTTGTGGTCCAACGGCAGGCTTTTCCGGGTCCTTCTCATGAATTTCCGTCTGATTGGCTGCCTCCCTTCAGTGTATGAAGGAAGCTCCGCCCTCCGCTCTTATTTTGTTACAGACAGGAAATAGAGCCGACAAACAAGTTTGTTCCGCCATGCTAGTAAACAGTTAGCTAATTAGCTTCTCAACTCCGAAGCTACAGTCGTGCTGTCTTCACTTCTAGTGTGTAGTGGAGGGTTACCTTCCTTCCAATGGACAGATAGAAACCCCACGTGGGATACGCTATTTGCAATGTGACCTAGAAGTGGGAGGCTGTTCCCGATTCGCTCTGTTTCTCTGATGAGAAAGCACAGCCGACTGGGGGGAACGCAACGCTAGCAAGTCAGCATGTGTAAGTAAACAAGGGGAAACCCTCCGTATTTCAGAAGGAGCAAGTTAAACAGGTTTTCAGTGGAAGGAGGCCTTTAATAAAATGAAGCAAGAAAAGAAGTACAAATAATGATATTGTAATGTTCTCTATCAACAATTAAAGCTTTGGTCTACTATTTGAAAGTTTGATCATTATTAATAACCTCATTCAGATGGTGGGTATGATCCTATAGTACAATCTACAAAATGTGATGAGCAAAAAAAAAAAAAAATCTGTCCACTCTAGTGGTTGCTGGACTGCAAAGACAATGACCAATGCAAGCCATCTGGCTGGATGGCCTGCATTGGTCAACACAGCTGTTTGTCTTGCTTCTCTCTACTCTCATCCGAGCCCCTGCTCGAGCTGACAATTGACCTATGGCTAAGCCACGCCCCCTCCACTCACTCGGACAAACAACATTCGGTGACAGGCGCTATGTGACATCTCGGGAGATGACAGCTGTCAACACGGACAACAGACGCGTGATCAGACAGAGAGATCATGACGAGATAAATTAAAAAACATAAAAACAATACAAACAAGCAAAAAGAAATTGTTCAGAAGTCTTAAACTGGGAGTAGAAATCAGCCTGTGAATCTCTGAATGTCTGAATGTGTCGCTCCCTCAGTTTCTTGCACAAACTGCTGCACGGCTGCTGTTGTTGTGCCAAAAAGTGATCATCTGACAAAAACTGATCAAACAGCCACGGAAGCGGAGCAGTCTGGCTGCAGCTTGGAAGCCAGAGGCGTGTCGTTATCGACGTTACTACACCACACCTGTACTACACGACAGCGTCTTATGTACCGTTACCACGTACCAAAACTAGCATGTTTTGCTAGCGTTAGCCAACTTAAACTAACGTTAGGGAAGGTAACTTCAAATTTCTTTCAAGCAAAGTGACAACATGTTGCCTCGAATACGATGTTGCCTTACCTTAGAACAGATGTAGACATCCTTGTTCTAAGGTAAGGCAGCTGACATCCTTTATGGATCAGCACGATCTCTATGATAACTTTCAATCAGGTTTTCGTAGAATGCACTCCACTGAGACTGCGTTAGTGAAAGTTTCTAGCGACGTGATGATGGCTGCAGACTCAAGTCGCTATACGGTTTTGGTTCTGCTGGATTTGTCATCTGGCTTTGATACTGTAGATCACAGTATTTTGCTAAATAGATTAGAATCAGAGATGGGGTTTT
Source organism: Atherinomorus stipes (assembly GCA_023101725.1). Taxonomy (NCBI): domain Eukaryota; kingdom Metazoa; phylum Chordata; class Actinopteri; order Atheriniformes; family Atherinidae; genus Atherinomorus; species Atherinomorus stipes. The sequence continues at coordinate 199,005 of JALJCO010005692.1, forward strand.
CTGGGTCCGTCCTCCAGTGGTTCTCCTCATATATAAAAGGTAGAACCTTCAATGTCGCCTTTAATAATGTGATGTCCAGTGTGTCCGACTTGTCCTGCGGAGTTGCGCAGGGTTCTGTTCTTGGGCCCCTTTTGTTTTTGCTGTACGTGAAGCCTCTTGGTCAGCTGATTCGTGGTTTTAAAAACATGTCTTATCACTTTTATGCAGATGACATTCAGTTGTATTGTTCTTTTAATGATTCAGAATTTCACCTTTTATCCGAGCTCCTGGAATGCGTGTCCTCCATCATAAACTGGCTGTCCTCAAATTATCTTCAGATAAATTCAAGTAAAACAGAAACACTGATCATCGCCCCGGACAAAAAGATCCCCCCTGATCAGGAACCGCCTTGGTGTTCTGGGCTCGTCTGTCCAAGCTAGCCTTAGGAACCTTGGTGTGGTGTTTGACCAGGCTATGACTTTAGAGGGTCACTCCCGACAGCTGACTAAAAGCTGCTTTTATCATCTCAGAAATATCTCAAAAGTCAGGAAAATGTTGTCAAGGGCAGACCTTGAAATGATCATTCATGCTTTTATTTCATCGCGTATTGATTATTGTAATTCTGTTTTTACTTGTTTTAATAAGACAACACTCAAAAGACTCCAGTTAGTTCAAAATTCTGCTGCTAGACTTTTATCAGGTTCATCCAGAACAGTCCACATCACCCCTATTATGTTAAATCTTCATTGGCTCCCGGTTAAATTCCGAATTGATTTTAAAATTTTAACATTGACATTCCAGGCACTGCATGGCCAGGCCCCCCGGTATATTACTGATCTGCTGTGTCCCTATACCTCAGGGCGCACCCTCCGTTCCTCAGGCCAGAATCTCTTGAAGGTCCCAAAGACCCGCTTTAAAACCCGGGGGGACCTGGCTTTTAAGACTGTAGCCCCCAGACTCTGGAATGACCTCCCCCTGTCCCTGCGTCTGGTTGACTGTGGAAACTTTTAAAAAACTGCTGAAGACGTTTCTATTTAGGAAGGCTTTTGGATGATTTGATGGTGATTGACTGGGTTTATTCTATGTTTCTGTTATATGTTCTTTTAATATGTTATGTTATTTCATTGTACTAATTATTCTTTATGTACAGCACTTTGTGATTTTTATCTGTGAAAAGCGCTATATAAATAATTTTTACTTACTTACTTACTTACTTGTTCATTTTATCCACGTTCAGTTGATGTTGTGGTCTGCCGCATAACTTTGGCTTGATGTGACTTGGTAAAAGGCAAAAAAATACGCCCTGTCACCCAGCCTCTCAGGATACCTAGTATCGGAGTTGCATGTACCCCATGCACACGTTTGACCATTTTAAACTAAAAAGAACACATAAAAACGAACAAAAACGGACTAACTTCAATGCATTTCAATGGACGTTCAAGCAGAGAATGTCCAAGTGTATGGGATAGCTGTGCGCACTGTGATTGGCTCATCGCGTTTGGGGGCGTGGTTTAGCCATAGGTCAATTGACCCTTCGCTAAGTCGAATAGAAATTGTGTTAATTTCTGTTGTAATAGTTGGGAAATATCAGAGGGGGCTAGACAGAGAGGACTGCGGGATGCATCTGAGGAATTCATCATTTGTCGACGGAGTAATGTTGATGAAGAGGATGTTAAAATCGTAGCGAAGGCTCAGTGTTAAAAGACCAAGAAACTCTGCATCTTGATGATTCATGTCCAGAACAAACATAAAGGAACAACAACGACGTTCTTGCATTGCAGAGTAAGTTAACTAGTTACTAGTGTTTATCTAGTGTATTTGTTTAGCCTTTAGCGACATACGGCTACCTTACTCCATATGAAAACAGTAGCTTTTACTCAATATTATACTGCTGTCTTGTAGCTAACTATTGTGCTAGGTGGTGTTGGCGTCTTACCTGGAAAAAAGTTTGTCCAGCTCATTGTTCAGCCTCATGCAGCTGCGAGTGAGGTCTTCCACACTGTTTAATCAATCTTTCACGCCATTTAATCCATTTTCCACACCGTTTATCCATATTCCACACCATTTAGTCCATATTCCACACGTTTATCAATATTCTACACTGTTTATCCATATTCCACACCATTTAGTCCATATTCCACACCGTATATCCATATTCCACGCCATTTAGTCCATATTCCACATCTCTCCGCTTTTGTTTTTTTGGTTTTGAGAAGGCAAAAAATACAACATCACCCAAACGTTCTGGATATCTGTCATCAGACTTGAGAATCCTGTCTATGCCCCGTCTGTGGAAGTGAAGTTTGCCAGAAACTCCTATCCTTAGTTATGATTGCTAACGTATGACTGGTCAGCGGCAGTTCTAGGGTGGGGCTGGCGAAGGGTTTATTCCTTGACAGCTGACTCCCCTTGTTCCATGTTCCGCCTTATCCCCGCCCTCTTCAGCGTTTAAACATTTTATTTGTTTATTTTTCTTTTGCGTTCAAAACTTTCAGCAATAAGTAAGAAGCAGCTTAACAACAAGAGGAAAATGGAAAAGAAAGGCAGAGGTAGCAGCAAGTGGCCTCTGCTGCCTCACTGGCAGAAGTTGGGAGGGTGAGAAAAAAAGGCAGATGTAATATGAGCAACAGGACAGAGGGAAGGCTGCAAGTGTTGCATTTGCCGCTGGAAGAAGCTGCAGGTCGATAAAGGCTGCTGAAGAAAGGCAAAGATGAAGACGAAAACATGACCGATGCTAGATGGAAGGCTGGGTAATTATCAGGTGATGCGGAGGAAGCTCCGGGAGGGAAGACCAGGATGGACTGAAAGCGGAGTATAAACATCGGGTCACCCAGCTGGTGGACGCTCCAGGAGGATTTGGAAGAGAAACTAATGGTGATACAGCAGATGTTTTGTTGAACAAATTTATAAGTCTATAGCTGGGTTTCCATGACACTTTTTCGAAAAATAAAAGCGATATTTCATAAATTCAAAAAAGTACAATTACGATATGTAGGTGTTTCCATTGAATGGTATAAGCCGTAATTCTCATAAAATCCCGCCCCGTGAGACTCCACTTTGAGGATGATGGAGATATAAATGTGTTTTGGAGCTGCTGCTCCTCATCAGGAGATGAAAGCAGTGGATGATGATTCAAGGGTAAAGTCCGTATGTACGGAGCCTCTGATCACATCAGCAGGGAAAAACACTCATGGAGACTTCCAGGACAGACGCCCAAAACGTAACACGAATGGAAAAACCCCTTAGGATCAACTTATGAAGTGTGGAAGTCATTTCTGGATCTTTCTTCCACTTTTATCGGCACCAGTTCCTGACTAATGTGGTAAAACAGCCGCTGATGCGAAGGTGCAGCCATACAATGTTGTCCATGGTCACGTTTTATTAAATCCTGCTGACGTATAATTAACATGTGGGAACCAGATAACTCAGTCGTGGTGTTACAAATGTGTGGAAATGACATAAACAGCTGGTGTCCAGTCGTTAATACATGAAGAACTTCAACCGTCTGTATAATGTCCAAAATGAACTCAGCTTGCTGAGTTATGGCAATTTGGGGATTTTTCATACATGTGACCGATTAAACTTCCCCCATCACTCCGATTTCACAGTTATTGCTTGTAAATGATCATATTCATCATATTTAAGGAGGAATAACTGGATTCAAACCCCCCTATGTCACGCCTGATGGCGAGTAATTGCAACAAAAATGTTTCCATTACACTTATGCGCAAAACTGCTTTATCAAAACGTCTGGATTTACGTCTCATGAAAGCGTAAATTTTTTTTTGCGATATTTGAGAGTTTTTTCGAAATGTAGGTGTTTCCATTAGCGGTTTTTAATTGCGATATTTAGGTTTTGCGCAATTCCAGGTGTAATGGAAACCCAGCTTATGACTATGCTGGCTTATGACTGGAAACGCTGCTGGTGGTTTTCTCTGTGTGGACAGACGGCGTTGGAACATCAGCTGGTTATTTTCAGTATTGTGAACTAGCGTCGTTGTCATTACTGACGTCCTGAATGCATTCAATGAACTCATGAAGTTGCTGGAACGTGGCGGTCTCTTACAGATGCAGAAACTCCAGCTATAACACACCGTAAACTTCCCGGTGGTTGAGATTGGCAAATATTATATACTGTATGTGACCAGATGTTCTTGTTGTTCATTTGTGTGGAATAAATATTACCATGTGTAGCTGTTGTGGTTCAGCTGGCTATGGTTGAGGAGGAGGGCCGTACATGCTGGTGGGTGGGATCAACGGGGGAGAGAGGGGAGGGCTGTGTGGGGAGGCAGGTTGCTTTTTCTGTTAAATTCTCAACAGATTCTGAAATAGTGGACTATAGCTTTAAAAAAAAATAGATACGTAGGTGTGAAACTCAAACTGAATGATCATGGCTCCCAACTTTGGAAACACATTACCACCCTCACCACTTTCCAGTTTGATTACAACTTAATGTTTCTTGGATGTGACCAAAAATACAAAGGGCCCAGAGAAATAATGCCCTACAAAGATGGCTTAATTCAGCCAAGTTTCGGTTGGGAAATGCCTAATTTATTTGCCTTGGGGCAGACTGACAGAAGCGTGGCAACCATTTTGTGACCACCACCTCACTGGAGGTAAATAGTGCCCAAGGATCATTGGCCAACCAGCTCTACCACCCGAGCCACTGCCGCTTCGAAAAATCCCACTTGGATATGCACCAAAACAGTTGTGCGATCAATGAAGCTGTAACACTGGTGCCAAGTCACAGCATAAATTTAATCGGATTTCAGAACATGTCAGAAGTCACTCCGTGCTCTTACCAAGCAGATTGGAGCTCTCTCTGAAGTTGCACTCACTGAAGCACAGTTTGTATAAGATGTTTACACTGCTCGCTGTGACCCCAGCAACGTGTTCTATTTGCAGTTTCCCTGTTTCACCACTACATCCTGTCTGTATATGTAATTCAAAGTACAAACCTAGTTGGTAAATTCACTCTTTGCTTGGAATTTTTCCCACACACCAAATAATATCATTGGACCTTGGAGTGTGTTCAGCCTTAACTGGTGCTGCATATTCATCTAAATCTGGACTTTCACTTTCATTTTTTGACATGTAGGTTGTCAAAAATATTCAAGCCCTGAGTGCTATTGTTAAACACAGCTGAGCTGCAGACTGGAAAAGAGGTGCAATTATTGACTGAATAGGAATCAGGCATTGCATACATACATCTGTCCTAACTACAGACATACAAGCGTATTAAGAGGAAAGAACAGGCTTGTAGCTTTTTCATTAATCCAGTTCTTCTGAGAGCAACGGGGACCATTTACCCCGAACTAATCCAAACAAAGACTTTCAGATGCTTAAAATAAACATTGTTGTGGGTGTTTATTTATGTGGAACACCTGTGGGTCACAGCTGCATTCAGATAATTACACTACATCTCTTTGAAGAAGAGTCTATTGAATATTATTATGGCTGATACAGCTCATACAAATGATGAACCAAGCTTTTAGTGGTGAATATCGGTCACGAACAACAAAGACAAAAAACAAATATTTGATCTCTTGTCCAATGGAATTCTTTGGCTGCACATTTTTGTTGGATATTTCATCAAAGGTAAAAATGAAGTTGTTGTCTGCCTTCAGAAAAGCCACCAAATTTATTTATGTTGAAATATAATAAATTATTTTTCAGCAAAGCTGAGTGATTGAAGATTCACCTCAACCTGATTGGAGACAGCCCCTCTTGTTAACTACAAAGACTTTTTAAATTGACAATCCATAAAAGTGATATGGAGTTTTAACCAAATTGAGTTTTAACCTACATTTGGTAGGTGTTAATATAGACTAATCCGACGAGTGTTTTGTGTGTGGCGCATTCTTGCGGCGCCGCCATTAAGGTGGGGACTAATCCCAATGACCTCCTATCTACCAACATGGAAAGCAGCGTGAATATCTGGATTTACAGCATTGGACAGTCATCTAACAGTCATCTAAGGACATGATAACCTATAGGTATCTTATTCAGCGATCTTAAAAGTATTCTGACATTTATTTATTTATTTTTACATCAGATCATTAATTTAAACTATTATTCATCTCCAGAAACTGGCTTTAATGACAAGCCACACTGGAGTAACACTCACATCTCATGATTACTTATCAAAGTTTAAAAACTAAACCCTTTCAAAGGTGGTTACTTTTCTATTTTATCACATATTTGGCTTTTGGTATTGTTTAAAGACTGTACAGACCACGTAGCCTTCACAGGTCTTGCAGATGAAACTAAAGGCTGTAGGACACCTTCTTCCTGATCCGTTTGTGTTTCTGACTGAACTGTTTTTATTTTCTGGTCCCAACGTTGCCCTGATCAGAGCAAATAACGATATATTTAACAATATCCCCCAGATTAGTCATGAACTTTCAGCAACACCACAGCTGTCTCTGTTAGCACTAGCTAGCATGATAACATTATGCAGTGCGTAATTTACGGGAGCATAGATACGTGAAATAAAGTGTCAGATTAATGAGTGTTCACCATAATTTATCGTGTTTTTGTTGTTGGGGATTAAATCTAGTGTTTTCCCCACTGTGGCAGCAAGTTATTCCTCCTCTGCTCTGTGTGTCCGATACAAACACACTGATACACAGTGGACGGAGCAGCACCGTCCAGTTTTGTCACAGACAGCAGAAATCTTCATGAAATACATGTCCGTGATCTTCTTATTCACTTATTACCACATTAAAGTTTTCCTCTGCTGTTCCAGCAACCAGGAATGCGACAGTCCTTCCACATTTCCTCCATATTGTTAAGAAAAAAGTCCAATTCATATCTGTTCTAATTACACATGTACAGAAACGCCCCCGTTGCAATGGCGAACGGTCTAGTTGGGGTGTTTGGCCGCATTAGTCTATAGAGCCCAAGACAAAACACTGATCTATCCTTCGATTCAGGGCCTTTTTATGCTTTAATGATTCATATGTCAGTTTTAAATGGTTGAACAAAACAAAATAATATAAAAATTAAAATTAAAAAAAGACCAGATACAAAGACTGGACAGAATATGATTTAAAAAGCAGTAAATGTTCAATGAAAAAAAATGAAGCCTGAAAAATATTTAAAGGAAGAACAGCAGAAAATTGTGATGTATAATTCAAAACTGTGTTTCTATTAATGTGTAATGATTGCACTAGAATAATAGGTTTTTATTTTCCTAGAATGACTCATTTATATCCACTTGCTGGGGGGTGCACATCATGGAGGCTGCCATATTTGTTCCACCATTTTTACTATGGTGCCCCTGAATGGACAAAACAATGTGTTTGAAGTGAAAACCTTGCACCAGCTTTGTTTAATGGGAGTCAGAGCACTGCTTGGGATAAAAAAAAATGCCGTAAAAGACATTTGTCATTTGTCATTTATTTATTTGAAAGGGACAATGCATATTAATGAACATAAAATGTAAATATGCAGGATTATAGCTTTAAAAGTAGTAACATTAAAAGTAGTTACTCATAGTACAAACATAGGTACACCTGAGACCACTGGATCCACTCACAGATGAAAACATCTTTATGTCTGAGAAAATTTTGGCCACTAACAGCAACCGTACTTTTACAACAGGCTTGGAATATGAAGTCATTTGAAAGAAAATATCTTTTCTCTCAAACACTCATATTTACCACTAGATGTCAGTAATTCTTATATACTGTACCTTTAAGAAAGTTTGGGAACTTTGGAACAAAAAACATAAAGAAATGGGTATAGCATCATAACTTCTGTATTTGACTCAAAAAATATTGGAGCCATTCACCTGTTAAAAATGTTAAAAGTAGACTCATTGACAGGAGTTTTCCACTCATTATGGAAGGGAAAAAGTCTGAGCCATGAGAACAAACTTCACTTTGGGGGTGTAATATGATCTGTTGTGCAGTGATGAGGCCATTGAATGTCAAGAGTATCAAAGTCCCTGTTAATGGGTGGTCAACTTTGTTTCTTTGTTCGAAAAGGATTGAATCAGACAGCAGCTTATCATTCTACGTAGGTGTTAGAAAAATGCATATATCTGTATTGTTATCATGTACTCTGTTCAGAGTTATCATGTACTCCGTTCAGTATGTACAAAGCTTATTTGTGTACTCTAATCATCTATTCAGCAGGAAGCTCACCCAGTCAGAAGGAGAAGCACTGATGCAGCTGCTATTTGTCCTATCAGCTACAGCCACCTCCTGCCTCCACATAAGATAACTGTCACAAGATCGAACAGAATGTTATGCAAATTAATTACGTGTGTACGTGTGTGTGAGAATGTACTGAGTTGCAACTTGTGTGTCCCCCATTTAGAAGTTGCAACTCTGATGTAGCCAGGGACCGCCCCAATGAAATAAAAAGAGGGAGCAGCCAAGCGTTTTTCAGAGAAGGTTGGAAGCTTGTAACTGAACACGCTTCTGGTCTGCTAACTCTTGTGTCCCTTCCTTTGTGTGTTTACTGATGTTCTAGGTTGTTTGAACCTGTCAGTAGGTTTTTGTTCTACGTAATTCATATTCTCCAATTAGACCACACCATCACGCGGACAGCTAACCCCCACCCCTCTTATCATTTGCTCCACAAACAAACAAACAAACTCTGACCTAGTTTTTCTAAATAAGGTTATAATCAAATAAGATTGTAGCCAAACAAAGATTAAGTCAGCTTCGTCCCCAGGCAGGTCATGTCATTACCATATCTGCCATACAAAAATAAATCCCCCTGAAAAAAGTGATTTTACTTTTGGTGGGGGTATTGACTTGTGCAGCAGTATCAACTACATGGAATAGTTTATACTGTTATGTCATCACTCTATCACTCTTTTAAGACATTTGTCTCACTGCGGTCACATCCATTTCTGGCTTTCCAACTTGCTTTTTGTCTGAACTTTTGTTGGTCATTCTGAAATCTCCTGCAAGTTTTTTACTAACAATACCAAATGCCATGTGACATCAGTCGATGTTATGCCGAACATTCAGAGGGCTATCAACTAAATTTGATTTGCATCAAAGTAAAAACCAAGAGGTGAAAGGGAGACATTTATTTCCTACAGCATTCTTGTTCACTGACAGTTTGATTTGATTGTTGGATTTTTATTCCTCATAACTTGTTTGCATAAATCAATTTGAACTCAACACCAGAATTAAATTTTCTGGAACTGTGGTATTGTCAGAGATCACGGTTCAGTGTTGTGTTTCAGCTGGTACACCCTTTCTGTGTGCATTTACAAAGAAAAGCTTGCCCCAGAGCAGCTTTACTCAGTGCATGCAAATCCGTCAAACAAGAGATGGCGTGATGGATAGAATGAGTGACAGGGAGAGATTAAATGAGATGTAAAGGGGATACAGGTGCACAAATGCTTTACTCTGATCTCCAGTTGTCTGTCTTGAACAAACAGAGAAAAGCAGAGACCCTGCCAAGCTCCTGCGAAACACACAAATGAAAATAAAATCTTGTGATGAATTTGCAGTTGGTTTCTTTGACAGATAGGAAAACAAGATGATCTCTCAGCGTCAAAATGTTTCCGACTTGATATGTAGAAGAGAGAGGTGTGACAACAAACTGGAAGACTTGTGTCTGAGAATAATTCTGGTCATGTTTCTATAAAAGCATGTTTGGTGAATATAATCCAGCAGCACTTGTTCATAACTCAGAACAGCTCTGTAGGATTGCCTGTGGCTGTAACACCGCAGTCATGACACGAATATGTTCGCAGCGTATCACTTCAACTCAGATTTGTTTGTGTCAGGTGAGTTGGAGCAGGAAGGTAAAGAAAACCTGAAGGCCAACGGCCCTCAAGGGCCTACTTTGAACACCCCTGCAAAGTAGGGGCAAAGTTCTGTCCTCATTAAGACAGAAGTACGAGAGTGTGTCTATGTGAGAGAGAGAGAGAGAGTGTAATTATTTTGTCAAATTGTCATTTCATTGAAACATTGGTGATTTTAAAATGTAAACCACTTTGAACTACTTATGTTAGAAAAGTGCAGCATAAATAAATTCCATTCATTCATTAAAGCTGACTAAATCTAAATTTGTGCTACCATAAAGGAAAGATGTAAGCTTGGTCATTTCATGTATATACTACCACAAGGACTCAGTGCTGGTTTTTCAAATTTTCTGCACAGAACATAGGGAATCTCTCTCTCTCTCTCTCTCTCTCTCTCTCTCTCTCTCTCTCTCTCTCTTTTAAGCTGAGGGTGAAGGTCTGAGTTCTGGAAGTGAAGTTTTTTAAAGCAGAATTCCATACTGTCCTTTGTTGATTTTGCTTTTGATGTGTCTTGCAATTTGTAAAAATACCATTTGGATATTTAGCAAAGGGTTATTTCAATAAGTTTCCCCTCAACAGCCAGAGGTTTGTGTTGTGGAAAGGTCTTTGGATCACATTAAGTCATGCATCAATTTGCAGACAACAATCTGGAAGCCTTGAATGATGATTCTGGTAGAGTACAACACCAGAGAAGTATGCTAGCTACATCGTCACAATGGCATTGTGTGCATTGTATTAATGTTACAACAGAAATAGTTGTCATGGGTCTAATGGGCTGTATGACCAGCTCTGCCATTTCCTGAACTTAAGGTAGCTGCTTTGTTTCCTGTCTTTCATTACTGGATGAACTGATTAATCCAGGTGTGTCTGGCCAGTTACTGAGGTCATCCAGTAACTCATTAAACAAAGGCAGGAAACAAAGGAGGAACCTTAAGTTCAGGAAGTAGCGGAGCTGTGCATAGAGCCCATTATGAGTTTATTGGGCTGAAACCCCCCCAAAACTGTCTGTTGGGGGTATTCCATATAAAGATTATAAAAAGCCCTGAGCTTTTAGCTCAGTATATGTGGTTTAAACTCCTTAGTTCTTCTCTTTGCTTGCCTTGCTCTGCTACAGTAAATTAATTTTGTGAATCTCTTTTTCAAACATCTATAATTACTTCGTTTCTAGAGCTCACTTGTCTTTACAGATTTTTCATATTAGGTCATACAGGTGTTTGGCTTTATAATCTGAAGCCAACCGTGTGCAGCACTGTGTTTAAACATCATCCTGGTCAAAAGGCTGTTAAATGATCCAGTGTGACTATTTAATCAGGGTCAGGTGCAGAAGGATGAAAGGAGCAGGTGCACACGCTGGCAGAGACAGGTTGTCAGGGTTATGAAGATGTTCATGCTCTGGTACTATTGGATATTAAAATCCCCCACAACCAAACAAAGCTGCTTTAATTAATATTTTTATGTAAATGATGATTAAACCTATTGTTAGGTGAAAAGGAACTGTTCTGCTTAACCCACAGACGACCAGTCGTGGAAACAAGAGAGATTTTAGCTAACTTCATTGTTTTAGTTCACAACTTGACTGTTTTTTTAATCTAAGCCAAAAACAACCTTGTGGCAGCTAAACAGAAATAAATGGAGAATGGAACTTGCTCTGATCTTGTGTTAGAAGAACACAAATTTTCAAGTTTCAGTTTATCTGTTAGAGCAGCAGTGCTTTGCAATGTATAATGTAGCTCTCGTTCTCTAAACTGGGAAAATTATTGTCAACCCAAACCAATGTGCATTTGTGAGGGAATGTGGCAAGATGAACACACTACATGCAGCATATAATAAGAAGCAGTGTCCAAAGAAGTGTGTACAGATGCGGGCATGAAAAAGTTCCCGTTTCAGCCGACTGCCAGCCACTTACCAGCGACTTGTCTGCCAATTCAATCGCACAGAGAAACGCCTGTGTGCCCAGGGGAAACGATTTCAGAGCATAAATGAATGCCTGGAACAAGGACGTTTCCACACGCCAACTGTGATGACGTATTCGCGGGTTTAATTGTTCCGCCAGTGATAGTGCACTAATAGTGCTCTATTACTGTTGGGTTTTGTCCTGCATTTTCCAGCTACCTTATAATAACTTTTGCACTCATTAACATAATAAATCGTTCTCTTTTTGTAAATTTGAAGTGAAGAAATTGTCACCTTGATTTAACTAAGCAAATAGGTACGAGTCTCCTATTGGATAATTACTGGGTGATCATCTTTCAGTTTACATGGCAGTGATGTCAAATAAGATGTTTTTTCCCCTGATATTATGGGGGAATGGTTACCTCATGGTTTGGGTTTTGAGGACCTGGGCCAACAGAAGTGAACCACTAGGGGCCCTGAAGCAAGGCTCTTATTTCCCAAACTGCCCCCTGGGCACTGAAACATGGCAGCCCACGGCACTCTGGGAAATCTAGAGATGCATGAAATACAGCCTATTTTCCAAATTAATACAGTGACATTATCGTCATGACAGAAAGGGTGCTGAAATAGATATAAGCTTCTTTAAGTATTTGGGGGGAGGTGGGGGGGGGGTGGGGTGCTTCTCAGGAGTTTAAGCTAAATTTACTACTAATGGAAAAATACAAAAACTGTTTTTTCCTGTGCAATGCAAAATGAAATTCATTACTCTTTGTTCAGTCCCAACAACATTGCCAGTATGATTATGATCCAGATTCCCTAATTAGGTTTAATAGAAAAACAATTTTTTGCATTATCGGTTTTTTCTTTGTCATTTGAAAAAAACAATTTCTGTCTTTGTTTTTCCTTTGCAGGACAGCAGATAAACGTACCTGTCAGAATGCTTACTGAAGCTAAACCTGCTTATACTGTAATGCGTATCTTTCCTGTGCTGCAGGTATTCCCCCCAGCCATGTACCCATCCAACAAACAGCTGACAGGAGCAAACACAGAAATATGCAATCACACATACCATATTAATACGGGGTCTGAGGAAATGATGTGACCCAAAGCCGTTTTAGTCTGCAGCACTGGAGTGATGCATGGCAGCTCCCTTTCCACGCCTACAGTCATATGTTTGTGTGTATGAAGGTATTAGCATACTCCAGATTGGCTTGCCGGCTTCTGCTCAAGAGTATAAATGTGGATCAAGCCAGAAAAAGCTCTGACAATTTGCCTCATTAATCCCCTTAAACAACACAATACTGTCTGCAAAAGGGCTTAAACCCTTCTGTTTGTGTTTACATTTGAAATTCGAGTGTGAATTAGACAAAACCATGGCCCTTTAACCCAAAACCTTTTGAGCTTTTGCAAATAAAAGTGATGAAATTCAAGATTGTAAATAAAATCCTGAAAACTGTACGTGACCATTGATGGCCCAATACCACTACAGTATGTGATTTCTTTACAAGGTCATGCTTTCCATAAATAATCGGGATGAAGTCTTGTAGAGCTCAGGACCCAGTAAACTGATAAAATATTGACCTTAAAACAACCTCACAAAACTGGAACGTTACGCTGGACTGTTTCCTCCAACTGCAACTGGCTTCAAGCTTTAACTTTCAGTTGCCACAACTATGAAGTGCAAATGATAGTGCCATCTGATACGGTACATGAATCATAGAGGTGTGATTTGTTATTCAGTGCACCAACCGTCCTCTCCTCTGATGATGAAGTCAAATCCACTGTCTGTCAGATTTTAACCTCCGTATCTCAGTCTGAATATGAACAATCCTCCTGTGCCCAATTAAAATATGCTAAAACTGATTTTTTTTTTTTTTTAAGGTGTTGGGATGGAGAGTTACGGTAACTTACAGTTTTCTCATACAAATTATATACACTTAGATCAATCAACTAAAACTGGAACTTTGGACACACCCAACTGCATCAGTTTCAACATTTTTCAGATCGACAGGCCCTCATCATTTTGGTTATGAAGAAGTTAGTATGTCCAAAATGGTTCATGTCAGAGCCGGCCTTTTGAATAGGCTCTGTAGGCAAATGTTAAGAAAGCATGGTCCATGGGAGATGATGGGGCCACAAACCAATGCTTTTGTTATTATCACTGTATTTGGGAATATTAAATAAACCTGCAGCAGCTTAACTGAATAGCAATAGTTTTGTTGTGGATAAATAACGGAGATTCGTTGGTTCCTGGCTGCCTTGCTTCACTCTTTCTGCTTTCTGTGCAGGTGAGGGCATGGATCAAGAGGTGTGTTGTCTTAATCTTCCTGGACGTGATCCCAGCACTTGGGGCCTCATGTATAAAATAGTGTGCAGCTTTCACACTTAATGTTGGCGTAGGAACAAATTTTGAGAAGTCCACCGCACAAATAAATTCAGATGTATAAAACTGTCACCCATGCATTTGGCTGTGCAGCTTTCCTTTACATCCCAATTTGCGGGAAATAGAGAGCAGCTGTTGGTTCCATGAGGACCGCCCTGTCCCAACCATAAATAAATATGCAAATTAGTATAAATAAATAAGTTTGTGTTGCTGCTGCACATTCTAATGGCAGGTAAAAAAGTAAGCGTATACGCATATGCAAGGTGTCAAGCCACATTAATTTTAATAAAATGATACGCCACACATTTCCCTGGAGATTGATCAGTACTCAGCAGGATTAAAATGTCTTAAACTGTAAAACAGTTCAGTCCCAGAAAAAAGAAAATATCTTTCTAAGCTTATCGAAGCTCCAGCTTATTTAAACCAGAGATCTAGGATGAAGGGCTCAGTGGGATCCATCACAAGCACAAAGCAGCTGTTACATGACAACATTAAAAAATAACTTTGCATTTAGAAAGTCTAGTAGAGTGAGACTGTAAAGTGAGTTTGTTGAGATGTTGAGTTTATTGCATCCAACATGCAGACAGCTTCCTCTGGTGGAATCACAGTACATTTCAGTAAATCAAAAGGTCTCTGGTTTCTCTTGGTAATACTCTGCAATAGTTGGTGTGTATTCTGTCTGTGCTCGTTTAATTCAGATGATGTGACATGTTTTCATGTTGAGTACTTTAAGTTTGCATGTAGCAAGAACATTTTTTAATGTGAGGCACTACCTTATTCAAATTATATTATGTTGCGCCACTTGTTTCTTCTGTTTCATATTTGATGTGTGATTTTGTACTTGTGAAAAAGGAAATCTTGAAGAAATGTACGTAGCTTGTGTGCAAGTGTATAAAGATTGATTGGGAAATTAACTGTGATACTAGAGGGGCGCCTGCTAAAATCTTGTCCAACTGGGCAGAGCAAGTACTGATAAATATCATTTAACTTTCAGAGCAGGGGGACAAATTTCCACCATCTATCCGGGGGTGGGATTTTTTTTTTTATACCAATACCAAGAATTGAAATAAAACTATTAGAGCTGATAAAGTATTTTAAATTGCTCTGAGAATCATTTAAAATAAAGAGAATAAGAACCTGAAAAAAACTTGAGTTCGACTGGACTTTTTAAATGCATGTAAACTCACCTGTCAAACCACAGTTTTTATAAAAATCAAACCAACATGCTCAGATACTACTGTCGGATGTAAAACCGTCCTTCATGTCAACTGATTTTAGGTTCATTGAACAAGCCCCAAAGATGTAACTGTTTTTAATTATTTTTATTGTATATCTTTTATTATGTCATGTAATTTATAATTGCTGCCTCTTGGCCAGGACTCCCTTGTAAGAGAGGTTTTTAATCTCAATGGGACGTTTCCTGGATAAATAAAGGTTAAAAAAAAAAAAAGATTCATATTTTTGCACCTTCATTTGCAATAAAAATATAACACAACATGATTATCAGGTTTTTTTTTCCCCCCTTTTAGAAGAACAATTGTTCACACAACCATCTAGGGTTTGCAGAGAATGGTATGAAGGAGAGAAAATATCCAGTGAGCAGCAGTTGTCTGCCCATCCTCCCCTGACCTCTGACATCAAGAAGACATTCTGGTCCAGACTGGTTGGAGATGATAGAAAGGCAACAGGAAGTCAAATAAGTCACTGGTTCCTACCAAAGTAGGCAGAATATAATTTCTAAACCCACAACACGTCCAGTCTTGAAGCAGAACTACAGCAGTAGAAGACTACACCAGGTACCACTCCCAGTTTACACAGACTCATTTCAGAATTTAGTTTTAACAACATGGGATGCTTTTGGTCCATTAGTACCAACATGGCATGGTTTAACCACCACAGCATACCTGAGTATTGTTGTCCATCCCTTTATGACCACAGTGTAGCATCTTCTGATGGCTACCTCCAGCAGGATAATGCACCATGTCACAAAGTTCAAACTGCTTTCTTTAACATGACAGAGTTCACCGTACTCCAACAGCCTCCATAGTCACCAGATCTCAGTCCAACAGAGCAGCTTTGGGATGTGGTGGAACTGGAGATTCTCACTGTGTGATGCTATCATGTCAATATGGACATGGAATGGTAAATGGTACATGGACTGTACTTATATAGCACTTTTCCAGTCATACTAACCGCTCAAAGCTCTTTACATATCACATTCACCCAGTCACACACACAATCATGCACACATTCAAACATTGGCACATCGGGAGGCAACTTGGGGTTCAGTGTCTTGCCCAAGGACACTTCGGCATGTAGTCTATGGAAACCTGGAATTGATCCCCCAACCCTCCAGTTGGGGGGGTCGCCCTAAAAACTCCTCAGAGGTTTTACTCTGAGGAGGATTTGTAACACCTGAATGTTTGCTGAATCCATGAGTCCAAGAATTACAGCTGTTCAGAAGGTAAAAAGAGATCCAACGTTGTACAAGCAAGGCAGATGTAATATAGTGATATTACTGTGCTGACATGAAGACAAAGGGCGGTAATTTGACCTCCAACTGCATTATCAGGGTGTATTAGTCAAACTCTGGTTTAGCTTGATTTCAGTCAGACTAACATGTTAACATAATTCCACACTAACACATTGATTGCTTTGCTTAAGGACTCTTAAACATGTATAAAGTACTGTGAAGAAAATAAATCTACTGATACTGGTTTTGAATTGAGCTGAAGCTGCCAACCGTGCATCATCTTTGCCATCAGCGCTTTTCCTTCCTTCATGTTTAACTTCAGTTTTATTCAACTTATTCAAAAGCAAACCAGGGGTTGTTTTGCAAGAATAAATCCCAAAGTTAATGTAAGGAATACTGCATGTAAACCGTCCTTCCTATGAGGCTCTGCCTCGGTGTCCAACACTGGTCTTTTACCACTATTTCACTGTCCCGGATTTCAAATTGTCTGCCTGATCACACAAAAGGCACTTGAACACACAGCAGACAACATCTATTTATTTGCTGTTTTCAAATCAATTTTATAGTTTCCACAATTTTTGATTCTCAGATACCCAGATTGATTTGGTAGCTCAACTCCACACAGCAGGGCTCGTGTTTGTGGATCTCAAGCCATGAGACACTGATGGTGTTCAAAAACAACCGTTTCTATTTGTCCTCTGTATTTTTCTTTTGTTGCAATTCACCTTAACAGCTTGTGCAGTAACTGCAGTAAAAGTCCTGAAAATGTTTTATCCCTGAGATATTTTGCAACACAAAAAGGTTTTGAGTTGTCCTATGAACCGCTGAATCACAGTCAGGAGTGAAGGATGGCGAAATGACAAGTGTGAAGGAAAAGGACAGTGAAAACAAAACACAGAAGGGAGCGAAATAACAAACAAGGGGGGTGATGTGGGAAGACAGTGCAACAGAGGGAGAAGAAAATAGGGGGAAAGTCAACAGAGGGGCAGAAAATATAGCAGAAAGGGGGAAATGCTGCTTAAGTAAAGGGTTTCAGAAACCAGAAGATGATGGGAAGAGACGAAGATGGGGAAACAAATATCCATCCATCTCCTTTATGCATTCAATCTAATTTAGGGTCAGGGGGCTTTTCTGTGGGGGGCTTTTCTGCTATCACAATAGGGGCAGGGTACACTTGCAATTAGGGTTGGGCATCGTTTGAATTTTAACAATTCCAATTCTGATTTCTTTTTTCGATTCTGGTTCAGAATGATTCTCAAATTTGAGTCTTTTAAAGGGCAGGGTAAAAAAGTGTTCATGCTTTAAAATTAACAAGCAAGCCAGAAGTCTTTCTAGATGAAATAGTCTGAACTTCACTATACATACTGTATGCATGTGTGTGTGTGTGTGTCAGCGCGTTTTTGCAACATTGTGGGGACCATGCTCCAGATTTTTACCATCACCGTAGGGACATATTGCCCTTGTGGGGACATTTTCCCGGTCCCCACGGGTACAACCCCCCATTTTGAGGGTCATGATTAGGGTTATGATTATTTTTAAAGAAACTTTTTTAATGTTCTATTTTTTAATAATTTTTTATAAAAGGGAAAAACTATTAAAAAGGGATAAAATACTAAAAAAAACAAAAAATAATTAATAATAAAAAAAAAAAAATATTACTCTAATAAAATAATATACAAAAAAAACTCCAACCAATAATGGGGGGACACCCAAAGGAGTCCAAGGGACCGCCCTGCCAGACCTTTGATTTGCATGGGGAGGGAGGGGAAGAGGAGGGTGTGTGTGAGGGGGAGGAAGGGAAGAAGATATTATATTCAAATAAACATGCTGTTTTTAAAAGAAAGAAAGTAAAGATGTTATTTTAATAAATAGGGAAGGGAGGAGAAAGGGAAGTTAAAAAAAAAGGGGATGGGGTAAGGGAGGGGGTAGGGAGGAATAAACAAGAAAAACCCCAAGGGAAAAAAAAAAAGGGGTGTGTGTGTGCGTGTGTGTGTGTGTGTGTGGGGGGGGGGGGGCCTCCTTCCTGATTTTCTTTTTTTTTTCACATTTGTCACACTTATATGTTTAATATCATCAAACAAATTTAAAAGGACTTGAGGCAAGATTGAGAAACGAAACTCGTGACTGCCGCGACTGCCGCGACTGCTGTGACTGGCGCTTCAGGTAACTGCAGCCACGAGCCAGGCCGTCATGAGAATGTGCACAAACTGAAGCTATAGAGTTGTTTACTAACCTTTTTCTTCGTAGTTACACTTTTTAGTAGTCTTTCAGTTGATCTGGATCGTTTGCTGATGGCAGAGGAATCCATAACTATCGCTTACAGTGTCTTCTTCCTGTATCAAAACTGTGAATGTAGCGTCATTTGACGTCACCGGCCACCGAATTGCAGCGCATTTTGCAGCATACAGCCTGTTCAAGGCAATGGAGAGAGACGTGGGTGGAAACGTTCTTTTTGGTATTTCGCACTTCATCACCCATTAGTATTAAAAAAAATGGATATGCATGTTTGTTTGTTTTTTCATGCCTGCCTCTAGTCCTTTTAAATGTGAGACAAAGATAGCACAAGTAAACTCAAAATGCAGTTTTCAATTAAAATTTTTTTTTTGTGTGGGGGGGTTTTTTGAAAACTGGAATGAGTCTTCTACAGGTGGGAGGAATTTCCACATGAGAGTCGGGGGGGGTTCCAGGTATGAACCACCTTTTAGGTCATGCCACAGCATCTCAGTTGGATTCAGCTCGGGACTTTGACCAGGCCACTCCAAAGTCTTCATTTTTTTGTTCTTAAGCAATTCAGAGGTGGACTTGCTGGTGTGTTCTGGATCATTGTTCTGCTGCAGAACCCAAGTGCGCTTCAGCTTGAGGTCACCAACAGATGGCCGGAAATTCTCCTTCAGGATTTTTTGGTAGACAGCAGAATTCATGGTTCCATTAACCACAGCAAGTCTTCCAGGTCCTGAAGCAGCAAAACAGCCCCAGACCATCACACTACCACCACCATATTTTACTGTTGGTATGATGTTCCTTTTCTGAAATGCCATGTTACTTTTTCACCAGATGTAATGGGACCTACACCTTACAAAAAGTTAAACTTTTGTCTTGTCAGTCCACAGAGTATTTTCCCAAAAGTCTTGGGGATCATCAAGATGCTTTCTGGCAAAACTGAGACGAGCCTGTATGTTCATTTTGCTCAGCAGTGGTTTTGGTCTTGAAACTCTGCCATGCAGGCCATTTTTGCCCAGTCTCTTTCTTATGGTGGAGCATAGACCGTTTATAGTGAGGGACAAACCGTCCGCTATGTCACCCACTGGTTTCTGAAGAGCTAAAAGTGAAGCTAGTTGGGTGTGTCCCACCGTCGCCATCTTGTCGTGTCAACTGTGTCGTCACTCCCAGACTAAAATGGGCAAAGGCAAAGCCGATCTGATGGGCAAATGATTGACAGCTGACGTACTCTAGGCTAAACGCTAACTGAGCTAACTCAATACTAACAGGAGCTAATGAATATTAGCCCCCTAAGTGGCTGGGTAAAGGTAAGACACGCTTACACTTGCTATTACCTAGCTAAAAACTAACGTTGTGCTACTGCAACAAACTGATATCTTACCAAGAGCAAACAAGGAGCTAACCAGGAGCCACCGGTCGGTAGGCCGGTATCCATCTATCTATCTAGCTATCTCTCTCTCTTCTATATGAGGGAAAAAAAAAAAAAAAAAAAAAAATATATATATATATATATATATATATATATATATATATATATATATATTTTTTTTTTTTTGTGTGTGTGTGTGTATATATATATATCAGAGGTTGCGCTAGACTTTTTCGTTGTCCGTCATTTTGACTGACAGGGTCATAAAAATCCAGTCATAATCTATTTCTTACCCGTCACTTTAATTAATATATATATATATAATAATGACATATTCGGTAGTATTTTTTTCCATTAATATTCAGTCAAAACAAGATGAACAGCAAATCCACACCTCCCATCAAGCAGATGTATAGCCAACATGAGAGTTTTTCTCCACAATGACAAAACCGCTGAGTGTGGCGACATGAACAATGTTGAACGATTTCACTTTCCAGTTAACCTGCTATGGCCTGAACGTCTCACACCTTCCTCCTGGCCCGCATGGACTTGAATTCCGTGCCTGCTTGTGCGAAATCAAATGTCTGAAGTTGGATTTTTGCAGAAGCTATTGTCATAAGGTTTTGGACTTTTGCCTCGGACAGACGACTTCTCATGGCCATTTTGATGTTGTTCTGGAGGCTGAATCCGCGCTCTGCTGCCACACTGGAGACTGGAATTACAAGTGCCACTTCAGCCAAAGTTTTGAAATCAGGGAACATTTCTCCAAGTGAAGTGATCAGAAGTCGGCAAGACTCTCTAAACGAGGGCTTTCCTGATCCTGCAAGCGCTCGCTTCAGGGGGAGGAAATCCCGCAGCACACGTTCCTTCTGCTCCAGTGGTTCAGCTACACTGGTCTGTGATCCATAGTGTTCGCAGACGCGCTCCAAAGCCTCCTCTCCATAACTCTTCAACGCGCTGTCAGCACCTGGATAGCGAGATGCATTGAGTACGGTGTCCAGGTCAGAGATGATGCTCAGATGCTCTGATGGGAATCTTTTTTTGATTGATTTGGTTACCTCTGCGATATATTCTGTGCGTAAAGTCGAAAATGTATGCGCGTCTGCATGTGTTAGCGCAACGCCACAGAATTTGCTCTCTTGTGAGGCCTCGTTGAATTTTTTCTCCGCCTCACCTGGCTCATTCATCAAGTCTTCCAGACTGGCCACAGTCATGCTTACTACAGGTGAGATGGAGGAGATGTTAACGTCCTCTTTTTGGAAGACGAGGTTCATGCGGTTCACCACGGCCAAAACGTCAGTCAGCAAATGAGTCAAAGCAGGGAATGTAAATGTTTGAAGCCGCTTTCTGATGCCCTTAGCTACTGGGCAGTTTTTCGCATCTTCCTCCTCTCCCAACTCCGACACCAGAGCGGCCCAGTTGGCACGTATTCCCTTAACTGCCCTCTCCAACGACAGCCAGCGTGTAGCCGATGGTTGTTTTAGGCTCAGCTGGTCGTGTTCCCCCATTTCTCTTTGAAGTTAATTTAGTCTGTATGTTCGTGTGGGGGAATTCTTGTAATGTGTGTATATGTTATTAACAGTGGTGACATATGCACTGATTTGACGCACAGCGGCGGAGGCATCACAGGCCGCAAGCGCTGTCCTGTGCGCACCACAGTGAATGTTTACAAGAAAGGGACAGTCTTTCTGGCGCAACTGCTGTGCAACTCCGGCCTTTCGACCCACCATCACATTCGCTCCATCACTTCCAAGTCTAACAACCCAAGTCATGGCGACCCCACGGCAGGACAGCACATCTTTTATTTTTGTTGTGATGCATTCAGCAGTACCTGAGGGAATTGTGTAATTGCCGATGAACACGGTTTCAGGCTCCCCGTTGTGCTGAAGTGTCAGGTATGTGATTAGCATTTTCTCCACTGTGATATTGGTAGTTTCATCGACTATTATTCCAACATATCTGCTGTTGGTGATGCGGTCATTAATATCCCAGGTTATGGACTTCGCTAAGGCCTCCTCCATCTGACTGACCGTCTCGTGGTGGGTGTATGTGTGCGCACTGTTAAGGTGTGGACATCCTGCAGGCTGTAAAAGTTTTATCAGGTCAGGATACAGGTGGCTCAGGGTGTTTGTTTTAGCCATATGCAGCACAACCTTAAGTTGTGTTTTTAATGCCTCGTTGCAGGCAACCTGTGATTTTTCCACATGCTTAAACATAGCCACACTCTGGTTAAGCATCCTTGAAGCCTCGATGTGGCTGTGGCTACTTTGGTGGTCAGTTAATGCAGATTTTTGCATGTTTGCGCATCCTCGGACAAATCCGTTGCTCACATTGGCTTTCTTGCATATGTCGCAGAACATTTTTCCATCCTCCCTCCTTAGCCAGAAGAACTCCCACTCCCACTGAACTCTGTACTCCCGCCTGACCTCCTTGCTGCCGCTTGGTTGCTCAGTTGGTGCCGAAGACTGTTTACTTTTTTGTCCCTCATCTTCCACTGCATCAGTCTTCGTTTTTTCACCTCTTTTGTCAACACTATCTTTATTATTGGGCTTTTTGAAGAAGGTTCGTACACTCAGCTGCCGTGACATTTTTCCGAGTGAACCCAACAGGCCATGCATCAAGAGAGACAATATGCTAACTCGCCATCTAGTGGTCAGGGGTGGAAATTGCAATCTGTCAAAATGACTGATGGCCTTCTGATTTTTCTGTCACCGTTAAAAAAAAAACGGTCAATGACGGAAAATATTCGGTTAACGCGACCTCTGATATATATATATACATACGTGTGTGTGTGTACATCACAAGCCAACATAGAGTCAGGTATTGGGATTAAAAGGGTTTGTCTTTTGCAGGTTTTATAAACTCAATCCTTTTGTGTCTTGAAAATTCAATCTCAGACCTGCTCTAAAAAGCTTGAACAGAAAATCTACTTGATAACTCAATATAATTGTGTTGATTTCTTCATATTTTAAAATAACCACTCATGCCACCAATGCTTTTGTCTTCCTGTAAGATTATTCAGCATGCTGAAATGATCATGTTAGAGGTAGAAAAACAATTTTACACCATCTTAAAACATAAAAACTCATAACAGAATGTTGGAAAATGCAATATGCAGGAAGCACACAGCATCAGGAGACGATGAACAAGAGAGATGTGAATATTTATTGGCTATCGGAAGCATCTGGAAGCTGATGGGCCGAGAAAAGGTCAATTTGATTTAGTCTGCACATATACATTACTGAGAATCATAAAAATGATTCATAATGGTTTAGTTTAATGTGTCTGCAGCTGGTTTATTGTAATAGGTTTGGTAGAAATGGGATGCAAGCGGCAGAACAGTGGACGAAGAGGAGAAACTGTGGGAAAAGATCTGAAAAAAAAAAAACCAAAGGACAAAAATGCATTAGAGATGAAACAAAATGTCATCAAATAAAAACTTGAATAATATTAAAAGAACAAAACTGATTCATTTCCCTCTCCAAATTGCTGGCAGGTTTAAAGTATCAATGCAGCTTACATGGGTGTATGCAGGTGTGATGCAGTATAGGTTAATCACAGAACACATTCACATCAGACAACACTTGATAAATAATCAAGGAAACAGCAGACTCCAAACATGCTCCATATTTATGTGCCTTATACTGTTTACTGCCAAGTCTCTTTGCTTTTCCCCTAACCACAAGTTTTGAAGGAGCTACCGTATAGCACTAAAATAAACGTTTAAAAAAAAAACGTTGCGATGCCGGTCCTGGGGAAATGTCATGAAATGGACATGCAGTACCCACATGTCGAGGGCTTTGGTGGTTCTCTGCAGTTAGGTGTTTTACTCGTGTTGGAAACTAGTCACATAAAAAAGACCAATATTTAGAAGGACTAAAGGGAACTTTTCACCAGTAGATGTGCTGTTGCGCAGTCGGTAGAAACCAAAGCAAAGTGTGTCATGATTGAAAGTTTCTGTCAGTTCCATACTCCATGACAAGAGAGCACTTTTTTTCTAGTTCTCGTGGCAACTCACGGACATAAATGTTGTGCGACCAGTTGGACATTTGAGCTGTTTGAATGATCAAAGTGGAGACAAACAACCATTATATACACAAACACCAGGCATCTAAAAACATGGAACCCGCCTAATGCAAACTGCCTCGAGTCCACAGACAAAGGTTAAAGATAAATCAAAGATTTTCAGGTCAACTGTTCAATCCATAAACTCATATTTTCACTTCTGGCTCCTTGAACACCAAATTAGTTATCTATAGCAGTGAGGGTATGTATTCAGCATATTTATGCCAGAAGTTGACTTTTGGAACAAATGTTTGTAGATAAAAGTGACATTTGATGCCAAAGTTATTCATACATGTGTCCAAAAAAGAAGAAGAAAAAGAAAAAGAAATGTAAAACAGGTACATTATTGAGATATTTTGTACATGAGCGAAAGAAAACTAAATGTCTACAGCATGAATGTATATTATTCCCATTTTTGCTTTCTGGAAACTTTACATATTTTCCTGGTGACTTGGTTGGAAAAAAGGCAAGTTTATGTATCAGTGCAGTAAATGTAAATGTAATATGTAATATAGTTTACTCCTTGCAAAGCTGAGTGTCTTTGCTTTGCAGGAATTTCTGCAGCTTTCATCATCAATAGTTTAGCATGTCACCATGTGGTGTGGCCTTGAAGACAATGAGCAGCTGCATAAAATATTTATCCAACACGGACACTGAAAAGCCTTTTTCTTCTTAGATATTCCACACAAAAATTGTTCAGGGTGAATAATGCAAGGTTCAGAGCACTGTGGGTACAAATGACAACCTTACAAATTTTAAATACAGATATGTAATTTGATAAAAAAAAAAAAAAAAAAAACACCAAAAAGGCAATTCCTCAGCTCGACTAGGACACTTAAAATATTTATCATGCTAACAGTTAGCATGTTGGTTCCAAATGGTTTGATGTCTTTTCAGTCTTTCATGTTTTATGACTGATTGCAAATGATACAATTCTTGGGATAAAAATCAGGAGAATGCTGTAAATCAACCAGCCAACACCTTCATTACGTACCATAATGTTGATAGTGTAGCTAAATGAAGGGAAAGCAGCCCCCAGCACAACTCTGCTTCCATCATCACTTCGACAGTAACTCTACTTTTCCTTTGATTTTTTTTTTGTTTGTTTGTTGATTGTTTATATTGTCTTAGAAGTGTGGGTACATTTAGCAAGCAGTTGTTATAATTTCAGTCTGAATTGCTGTCATTTTTAGGAACAGTGGTATGAAAAAGTTTGGGCACCCCTATTAATTCCCATTATGTTAATTTATAAACCATTGTGTATTTGGATATGCAACTTCATTTTGATATTTTAAATTGACACAGTAATATTTCAGTAGTGAAATTGGTTTATTAGACTGACAAAAGATTTCCAATATGTATCAAAACAAAATTAGACAGATGCAAAAATCTGGGCATCCTTGTCATTTTGGTGATTTACAGTAAATACCTG
Organism: Atherinomorus stipes; assembly: GCA_023101725.1. NCBI lineage: Eukaryota > Metazoa > Chordata > Actinopteri > Atheriniformes > Atherinidae > Atherinomorus > Atherinomorus stipes. Next base: position 224,594 of record JALJCO010005692.1, read on the forward strand.
CAACTAAGGGCACTGGTTAACAGTACTTTCACACCAGATAGTCCACTTGACTGTCCGATCGACGACTCATCTCAACGATGGCTCGGCTGGTGGGTGTGGGTGATCTCTCGGACTGAGATTGCGTTCACATTGCACTTCAGACAAACGAGCCAAAGTCTGGTCACCTGAGCTGCCACTGCTTCCGAGCATGTCACGTATATTATATTATATAATGTTGACATAGTTTGATTTTTTTTTTTTAATTAAGTGTAGAACTGGTCTACTGGTCTACTCCATCACACAGCTTCCATTTCACAACTAATTACTTTAAAAACTGCATTATTTCTAGGGGCACTTACTAGAAACTGGGATGTTTTCTTCTATCAGTTAAAATTTTCACATCCTCCTCCATGTTTGACCATGAGCCATTTCTAAAGAAGTCCAACATGTACGTTTGTTTTGGTAGCATTTACAATCCCACAATATCAAACCCACAATGCCATGCTGAACCAAATGCAGTGTAGCAGTTGTAGTCCACTTCCTGTATTTGGTTTGCTTCAATCGTACCAAGACCTGCATTTGTAGGCAGACTGAGTCCACTGGCTTGGTCTGAATGAAAGTCTGTTTGCGCACTCACAAAACCCCCAAACAATGCAAACTTTTCAAGCAAACGGACCCCGATTTGAATCAAAAAGGCTGCGCAAATGTGCCCTAATTGGAACGCAAAATTGGCTTGATGAGCTCATCAAGCCTTGAAGTTCAAGGCTTGAACTTCATATATAGGTGCACTGCCCAGAAAGGTACAAAGAATAATCATGGCTCTTGGTGTCTAGCACAAAGTCTAACTGAGGAATACCATTCAAATTGGACCTCTTCTTTTTTGCCTCTAGACAGGCCTCTCGGTCACTCTGGCATCATTCACCACCGCAGCATCATGCTGTCACCCAGCCTTTAGTTTATTTTTGATTCCACTTCTATGTTGCCCAGATAAAAAGTTTTTCCGAGCCTCTGTCTCACCAGCAAGCACCTCCACTTCAGTCTCCGTGAAATTGTGTTCTTGTCTTTTCAGTTGTGATGATTAAGCTTGAAATGCCGCAGATCAGCTGGCTAATTTACAGTATACAGAAATATCCATGGGGAACTTTGCACTGACCCTTTATGGTAGAATGTGGGTGCATAGGAGGCAGGGTATAAGCCAAATTCATCTGTGCAAACTTCCAGGAAGAGTGTGATCTTTAAAGGGGAAAATGCTTGAACCTGTGGGTACCCACAGTTTTATATATTATTTGGAGCATTCAAACTTTGGGTTTTGGGCAGTTTCACATTTTTAGTACTGTAAGGATCCTGCGCACAGATTTATAAATGAGACCCCTGGTTATTTTACATTCAAAGAGATAAATAGACAGGCCATTCTGTTCTAAGATGCAAGGGTCATGTCAGCTGAACACACTGATATACAGTACAGACCTTAGATTGGCCCTAATGAACCATATAACAGGGCAAACAGGGGGTTATTAGGTGAAATCACTAAAGTGCACTGTGGGTATTAGCATTACTCACCAACTAGCAGTCAACAGAGTTAATATTAAGTTGTGCATCTTGCAGTCGTATTGCTTGCAACTGTGCCTCATGTGCATTCAACTGAAATATTGATAGATACAAACACACCAGCACTGGGAGGGAGACATTCAATCTGCCTATCACAGCAGTGCTGATTTCAGTTGTCTCCTGTAAAACTTTAAAAACCAGATAAAAATAAGACAGGTGTTGGTTATGATCTTTATTTCTCTTTGACCGTTGATCTGCACTAGTTTATTTCTATGGTTAGCTGCTGACTGTAGTTAATCTTGAAAATTTGTCTCACATAGTAGGTGCACAGCACCTAGAACTCTGACCTCTGTGGTGTTGGATCTTCAAAAGAGTTCATCAACGTTGTTTAAATCTGGTAAGTACATGCACATACAGTCCTGTAACAATGGCTGTAAGAGATCTTTAACTTGACCATTTAGTCCGACCAAGCATTAATCCGATTCCCTGAGCTGCCCACGGTCCCTGAAACATCTGCAGTGCTGTGTTCCTGCCTTGTGCTTCTCAAAATTAATCAGGTTTTTCCTTTTCTTTCTCATCAGTTGAAGTAAAAAGTTCAATTTTGCCAAATTGTTACACCCAGAGATGTATTTTCATGATGAGGGAAGGGCTGTTAGTCAATTTTTAGAATTGTCAGCTTTGTGCAATTGGCCTATTTCTAACATTATAGTGTGGGGGGATGGAGCGGGATTAGTTCCCCTTAAATACCCAGTCCTCTGTCACAGATCCTGACATTCAGAAGACAAACACCAAAATCCCGCACAGAAACAAACAAATAAAACAAAGTTAGACAGTCTAATTTGACAATACCTGACAATTTTGGATTCTAATGTTTGATGGAATAAAGCTGGGAACCTCTATCAGGAACAAGCTATATCAGCACAAAACAATTTTCCATAAACAGCCTGTAAGAATAGACAGCCCTATTAGGTTGTATCCACTTACTTTCTTTTCTAAACTACTTCACTTACTCTCTGAGTTTTGGACACATAACTTAAGTTCATGAGTTTCAGATTTTTAAAGGTAGAGTCCAAAGTCCCCCCACCGTTTCTGTTTGGAAACAACAGTATTCAAACTGAGTGCCCCTCCCTCTAAGGCTAATGGCCACCTCATTCTTCAGCCTATTCAGCTTCAAGCCTCTCCTTAAGAGCTCAGAAGCAGGTAAAAGCCAAACCAATATTAACCCTGGTTTTCCAACATGCACGATCTCAGGGGTGGGGAACCTTGGCCCTCATCCTGCTGGTCTTCAACTTGTCCTTGCTCCTACACACCTGATTCAAATCAATGCGTCTCTGTGCAAAACTTGATTGGCTGTTAGATCCATTTGATTTGAATCAGGTGTGCTGGAGTGGGGAGAAATGGAAAGCCTGAAGGGACACCGGCCTTTGATGACCAGGGTTCCCCATCGCTGCACTATCTAAAGCTCTTACCTTTTCTTAGGTGCATCCACCATTTTCCTTTCTTTTTTTTTTTCCTTCAAAAGTTTGAGTGACTGGCATCTACTCCAATCATGAGCTTATTCCCACACAGCGTCATGCTCTTTGCTTTGTCATTGGCTGGCGATATAAACAGAAATCTCAACCCAGAAATGTCCCGACCAGACCATAACAAAGCAAAAGAGTGAATTACAGACAGGGGGAGAAGGAGTTGCATTCAAACTCACCACTGCAGGCGAGTAAAGGCCCAAAGGCACGGTTTGAGACAAGTCTAATGTTTATTTTCATGGGGGAAACTTCAGACTCTACCTTCAATTCATAATTGTAAGTTGTCTTGGACTTTTTTTTTCAGGCATTCATCATTGATTGATCTCAGAAGTTAAAGCTTGCATGAACAAAGAAGGGGGGCAAAGTTTTTTCAAAACTCAATGTATCGGGACCACAAAGGCTCAAATTCAGCAGGAATTCAACCTTTTCTGATTGTTATTCTATGAATTTGAGTTAGGTCTTTGCTGCCTTTCTAATTTGTTCACATTTAGAGGATACTTTTGAAAAGTTCTGTTCAGTTTGGATGTCAAAGTTGCACCATGAATGTGAAGGACAGTATAGGGAGATAAGATCTTCACCACAGACCTGAATAACTGGCCTAGCAGAGAGAAATAACATTGCTCAATAATTTCGATGGTATTTGTCAGACTCTGCATCTACTTCTGCATATTTTGTTTGAGGAAATACGCATAATGACCTCATGTGAGTATCATTTTAATAAAATTACCTTACAGATTTGCTTGCCTAAATTAAAAAATAGTCAAGATCACTTGAGTTCTGTTGTACAAATAAAAATATTAGTTTGTGTGACTGAAAAAAGAAGATTCCCAGCACAAAACAATAAGCTATGAGAACTTGATTTTATAAGTTGTAGAAACTCATTTGTGTGTTGACTTTACCTTAAAGGGACATTGTGTAACAATTGTATATCGCAAGCAGCTCCCTCGCGTTTTTAGTGAGGAGGAACCAAGTGATTACACTGATGCTGGGTTCATGTGCAGTCGGGCAGACGTAATAAACAAACCAGATGTAATTTTAATCACAGAGGCTGAGAGAAAGACAGTAAAACATGGGTCAGGGAAAACAATACGACATCGCCATGACAACATATCAGATGTGGACTGAAGCCACTGTAACTGACAGACCACTTGTTCACAAAGAGGCTTTATACCTTTACATGCAGCGGCTTTCGTCCGTCTGCCCGGTTTCACGCGAGCACAGCATGGAAAGTGCTAGCGAGTTGCTTGCGATATACAATTGCTATACAGTGTCCCTTTAGTACTGTTACCGCCTGGTAAGAGTAAGGTAGCTTCTGGTAACTTGCACCCATACCATGAGGTCCTGCCCCACCCTGGTTTATGCTGTGCGATTGTGTTGTGTGATCTCTGAGCCTGTCAGCCCATATTACTGACAATGACAAGCAATAGACAAATATGTGTCGATGCTGGCAACGCACCACTAGCCCTCTGTAGCAAAGTGGACGCTCCAATTGGAGGGAATTTAGAGAGAGAAAAAACATTGTGGACCGGACCGACCTACACTGGGTCAATGGCCCACCGGATGATGCCAGGTATGCCAGATGGCCAGTCCACCCTGGTCTAGATGAGCTGACAATATTCTGCCAGAATGCATTGACTATCCATGTACAACTTTGGCTGTTCTGAATTGTGCTACAAGTGTCTCTGGTTGGTGTAGTGCCCTAATATATGCTCTTTGAAACTGTTGCAGTTGCAAAGTACTGGTTCTTGAAAGACAGCACGTTCCTTCTATCAAAGCTCCCTTAAAACATTATGCTGATACTTTGGATGTTCGTGCTGCTGGTATATTTTACACTTCTGAAAGCTGCATGACTGAATTCATTGCTGTCAGTTGAATTTCTGCAGGATGAAAATGAATGAAAGCTGCAGAACTGTTTAAAAGATTAAAAATAAAATCAGAAATGTGCAACAACAGAGTGTTTCAGCTGTCCAGTTTGAAATTTGAATGCTCCTATACTATAGACAAACTAACTCAATCTCCACCTACTTACGAGCATTTCAGTTCAAACATTTACATTCTTGCACAACGGTGAAACTTAGTGGCACTGCTGGAACATGTTACCTACTGACAAAAAATTCTCTGTTTCTACTAAAGTAGACAGGTGTGTCTCTTTGGCCTTGTCGTTGTGGTGGTGGACTGTAGTTCTGCATTCAGCGATGAACACCTTCACATGGCAGCCTGCTGATCACACCAGCTGGCAAATCTTCTACCGCTTTCTAAAAACGATTATTACTTCTGCCTTTTTCTTAGCAATTATAAATTAGCCATTTTTCAGCACCTTCAGCACGATCATCACCTTCAGTGCTTTTCAGTTCAATCATTCAGCAATTACGCAATCACACTGCTGTTCTGCAAGGGAAGCTAATTCTCTACTCCGAGATCAGTTTTCTACTTTCAAACTTCTACAGTTAAGCTTAACAGCTTTAGTATCTTAAGGACATACTTTTTCTTTTTTTTTTTTTCCAAAATTCACAGATCCACAGTTCCGAGTGTGCAAAGACTGCAAAGGCTCTTGGGAAATACATAATTGCACATTTTATCATTGTTATACTCTAAATTTGAGTTATGTCCTTTACTGCCTCTGCTATGTTTATATTTAGACCATATTGTTGGGATGTTTCGCTCTGTTTGAACGCTAAAGTTGGCACCATGAGTGTAGTAGACAGTACAGGAAGTGACAATCACCACTACCTCCTTTTTGTTTCACCATTTAATGGTAGATGGTAGTAATAGTTTATGGTTATGTTTGCATTTCTAAACCGGATAAGTATATTTGTGTCACTAGGAATTATAGTGATGATGGAAAGGAACTGAAACACATCTTGGAAAAATGAAGTTCATTCACCTGTTGCCATTTGAAGTAATATGTTAATATGGTTAAGATATTCTCTTTTTAGTTCAGTATGGTATCATTTCATGAGTATAAAAGGTCTATGGAAATACAGAATTTTCCACTTTTGAATTAACCCGCCGTGAACGCAACCACATGTACTGTGGACGTACTGAAATTTGTTTCTTGAATAAAAAGGTGTCTCTACAATAACAGTAAAGTATCCAGATAATTTTCTGCCAGGATATTCTCTGTCTTGATTGTTCTCTTTCTAGGCATCAACGCTATTTCAGCTTTCTCTCTGGAACATGTATTTTTGTAACATAAGTGGCACTTATGTGTTATGTAATGCCATCAACACTTTATTTATAAGAGGATGCTCACAACTGGCGCCAAATATTCCTGGGATGATAGGAGCTGAGTACAGGTGATAACACAGTCAGGATGGATTGAAATCAGTTTATTGTATGAAAAACAAAAATATCCCTCTGAATGTGGGGTTTATGATTATAAAGCTAGTTTTGATTATCTAAATTAATTTTTCATATTGTTTATATAGTCTCCAGCAACCCCCGCAACCCTGAACTGGATAAGCGGTACAGAGAATGGATGGAAAATGGTTTTGAATTTTCCAGGAGTGACGACACGCGTGACACAGCAAAGATAACGGCAGGACGCCCAACTGACTTCACTTTTAGCTCTTCAAAGACAAACAGGTGACATGAGTAGAAAGTTCCTCCCTCTTTTTTACGGTCTCTATACCTAGCCCATAGCATCTAGCAGGTGCTCATGACACAGATTGAGAAGCCATTCAAGTTTTTCTTTGCAGCAACAAGCCACACAACTGCTTTTTCTTATTGAGTAAGAGCTATACAGATCCATAATCTCCTACCTAACAGCTATGCTACAGTCCACACCTCCAGAACTATTCAAGACTTCATTAAATTTTTTCAATGGTAATATAGTAGCCTGAATAATGCAAACCAATAACTGGAATAATTACTGTTCAACAGAAAGGGGAAAAGGAGAAAAGGTCATTTCTAAAGTTGTGATTTGCAGTTTATGCCACTAAATGTCTTCTGTGTCATTTCCTTCCATCAATTTCCTAAACAAAATCATATTCTTCATTCATGACGAGAACAAAGACAAGTTTGTTTTTCTTTGGGAAATATATATAAAAAAAAAAAAAAAACATTAAATAGGGGCCGTACAGCACCTGACTGGATGGCACACAGCAGGTTGGGATTTAGTGGGAGGAAAACAAGGAGCTGTAAAGGGGTAAATTAAGGGCTTTACAGGAAACATTACAAGGAGAATGCAGAGACTAAATTAAGACAAAATGGAAAAGAAATTTCTGCGGGCATGGAAAAGAACCACAGATGGAAAGATCCAGTAATGGATGAGACAAGGGAATAGAAGGATGGTGGAAAAAATAAAGCCTGAAAGTGACTGGAGTCATTTCAGATATAAATAGGAGAGCAGATAAATGGTTAGAAGCAGTGCAGTGGTTTCACTGTGGACATACGATACTGAATGATGCCTGGAGGACTGCTGCAGGCGCCAAAGAAGACAGAAAAACAGGGGGGGGGGAGTGTTTATGCTATTTCCCTAGTAGGATATTCAGACAGCGGTAGATTAAAATTGCTTCACTTCATAATTTTCCATGTTGTTATCAACAAACTCTTTGATTATGTTGATAAGATTGTGATTAATGTAGTAGAAATGATCCCAATGACCCAACAATCCTCTACAGCTGTGTTTCTTCATTACAGTCCTTAGGACCCACTGCCCTACATGTCCTATGCATTTGACACATGGGGAGCGACAAATGACAGCGACAGGCGAAACTAATCGCCACCCTGGCGAAACTCAACATGCGATAAACAGCAGTGATGGTGGCAGTGTCACCCTCTCAGATCACTCATTTTAAAGCAGTCTGTGACAGACAAGGCATCGAGGATGAAGAGTCAGAAGATTTTGCTTCAATTGACTGAAATCTTACTGTTTAAAAAAGAAAAAGACAACCCTGTGTCCATTAGGAAAGCTTGTCGGACAAGTCCACAGGTGAGCATGCAATTTCACATGCACAAATGTCGCCTATCGCTGGAAAGGGCAGGAAATTTTCACCACATTGCGCAAGTTCCATAGGAAATGAATGGAGACGGAGTGACGTGTGTCAAGCCCATTAGAGGTAACCCTACTTTCATACACCTGAATGGCTCATTAACAGGCTCACAAAGAACTTGATGAGTTTCTGATATTTCACTTTAATGCCAATATGGACAGATAATAATGGTAGGCCAGTATTGGACATCTCTACTGTGAAGATTTAGATTCATTTGAGCTTTAAAAAAATTGATATTCCATCGGATCGTTGCTAGATTTGGGAGTTACTGAAGTTTTGACATGTCGAGCACTATTTTTCAGCCTTAAACAAGATACAAAGAGACAGGAAGATCAGTAAGGTCAGTTTTCAGTCTCCAGTGTATTCTGTATCATCATTTCTTTTAACCTCACTACTGTAAAAAAGAGTAAAAGTGTTTCGTTAGCTAAATTGCCTTACATTTAATATTCAATTCTTTTAAGTTTCACTACAGAACGGTGCATGATTTCTGCACCTTCCTGCCAACCACAATGTGAAAGAATCCCTGTAATGTTTTAAAATGCTAAGTAGCCTACCCACTCGCATTGCCATTGGTGAAGGCAGAACAGCACCTGGAGAGGGTTGCCATAGAAAATGTGATTGCTTACATCACATCTACATGTAGACTATGTTTAGACTGCTTTAATTCATTGCGCACTGACCTGTGTTTGCAGGTTTGTTTTCTGCATCTCTGCGTGTTTCTTTTTAAAGAAACTTCTGTTTCTCTTTGAGTTGTTTTTCCGATGGCAGACAGCAACAGTTTGATGTATTCTTCAGGGCTAAACAAGTGACTTTGTGTGCTTATCAGGTGTGAACATCACAGTATTGTTTTGCCTTAGCTGGGCTTGTATAATGGCTGATATTCAGCTGGATACCATGTTTCTATTAAATCCTATGAGTACAGTATGCATTCAGAGTTTGTTTGCTTGTCTGCATTTTGTCATGCATGCACGAGCCTAAATGGGGTTACATGTGCTTCACTTCCCCAGTTGACAATTGTGAAACTTAACTGGTCTAGTTTTTTGGTTCTTAGCCCATCTTGAATTTGTAGTTCTAGAAGACCTTTGTCAGAGCTAACAGAGTCCAACAATGAAGATATTCTAGGACACAAAAACCCCCAAAACCCCAAAAACTAGGATAAAGTGACATATTGTACAGAAAAAAATGTGTGGAAACATTCTCTTCACATCCAGTACTCACCATTTGCAGCACGTTTCCCAAGGCTTCCCAAGTGTTAGTCCATTTTCGATTTGCTATGTATAACAGATTTATAGACGCAAGAGGATTAAAAAAACAGACAAACAAAAAAGACTTTAGGACAAAGGAAGTGGTCAAAAACAGCACTCTGATTGTTTGTCTAACCAATCTAATCTAGTTGGTTAAACCAATATTGGTTAGATTAACCAACTCGATTGGTCAAAGTGACAATTTTATTGGTTTTCCCTTTCACTGATATATAGATTGGTTGAAAGCGCTACCATATTAGATTGGTGGTTTTAACCAAAACATTGGACAAACACATGACTTACAACCAGATTGGTAAAATTGAATCAATTTTTTGATTGTTCTAACCAGTCTGTTTTTAGGTTGAGCTTTAGACTAGGAGGTAATGTGTTTACACAGCAAGGAAACGACCCACTGCTTAACATTTCTGTGTGGAAAACACAGAATCTAAGAAGATATGGTGTGTCCCTGGAGGCGTGGAGGCATCCAAACACCATCTCTAGCCAGGATAGTGATAGGACATTGAATCTGAAGAGTGGGAATAAGCCAATAGACTGAATCTGTTTTTGTTTTTTGTTTTTTTACTGATTTTATTACTCCTTAGCCCCCTCCCAGCACCCACACTACAAGCCACTCTGTGCTGCTGCTACCTACAACTCGATGGCTTTAGCTCTAGAATGCTCAGGGAATATGCAGAGGGCTCAGTGAATTGTTTCGGTGCCTCTTCAACTTGAACCTTCAACTACAGAACTGCTATTATGGAACACCTCATGTGGTCTCAGTGTCCAGGACTGTTCTCCCTAGTGGGGTGAATCACTTCAGGCCAGTATTTACAGCCCCTGTTTCGACCAAGGGGTCCAGCTCAGGATGGGGACACTTAGGTCTGGTCTGATTTGGTAAACCCTGACCTCTTTTTCATTACTAAAGCCAAATGTAATGAGTAAAATCTTAATAGCGATATGTCATCTATAAAGGTCCCTTTCAAAAAATTAAGTTGTGTTTGATTGGATTTTCTGGTGCCCCCCCAAACAATGCAAACATAAGGCAGTTTCCAGCAATCGAAAATGGATTAACTACACACACCCTGGTCAATAAGCTCAGCTCACCACAACTGTATGTTGGGGGGGGGGGGGAAGGGAAAAAAAACACCGAAATGACAAACGTGGATCTGACTTTATGTAATGTGATGCCCCTTCCACAAGAATGCATCCACACCCCAGCAGAATTGGCATTTAGTTAAATCATGTTTGTATTTAAGGGATGACAATGCTGAAATAAAAGTCATTCATGTGTGTTGTGTACTCTCATATTTTTCTGAATTACTGGAGGCTTCATTTGTAGGTTGTTTCAGGTTAATGATAATTGGAATCCATTAAAAGTGGTGAGGTTTAAAATACAAATAGCTGCCATCTTCTTGTATAAAAGACTGATTAGATATTGTTGTCTGTAGGACAATCACTTTAGATTTGAAGGAGTCAGTGAGCAGCTTGTCATCTCTTCCTTTCAGTTACTGTCTTAGCTAGTTATTTACAAAGTAATAACATGAGCTCAACCTTTAAATCTGTTTCAGCATATATCCCTGTGGTATTTTAACACCCAAGTCCTGTTCATGTTTTCTAAACTGAATTAGCCTGCAAGTGAGCTGAGAACAAGCCCATTACCACAACATAATTGCATTCATTTAAGCTTCAGCTCAAAGTAAATCCTCTGCTTTTCATTTCATCTTACCCTTTTAACCCTGCAACTTTATCCACCATGCTTTCCCTTAACATTCCCTGTCTTGTTTCATTAATTGAATTTCTATCTCCCATTGTTTGTGGCAAAGACATAGCAGTAAGGGGCGATATCCTTGTTTTACTATCTTGTCTTGAAAGCCTCGGTAATCTGTGGACTCTTCCTGCAAAGCTGTAGGACAACATCCACAAATGAGTTGCACATTGTTCCAATTCAAGGAGGTCTTACTGTAAGAGCTCCTAGAAGCGGCACCAAAACATCTGACAAACATCCAACTCACCTAATCCAAGTTATAGAAGTCCAACTTTTCTAAGCATGAAGCGGAGAGACTAAAGTTTGTGAACATGACAGTGGTTTCCACTTTAGGAGAAGAGTAAGTGTGGCAAATCCTCAGCTGGTGCAGTGAATCACAGTCTCTCCTGGGGATGGTTCAGTGAACCTGACTCTAACAGTTGCTGCTGATGGCTGCTGGGACGAGCTGTAACAGGGTGTTTGCAGCATCAGTGCTCAGCTGAGAAGTCAGCAGGAACTGAGCAAGAAATCTGCATTACCATGGGTCTAAATCCATGTGGAACATCCAGCACAGAGGCAGTTGTTATTCCTGGGGTAAAAGGCTGGCAAAGGCAAATGCGATAATTTAGGGAACTGCTCTGAGTGACATTTTCTCACTCAGCACAGCTGTAAAAGTCAAGGTCAGCAGTCCGAGTTCTCGCTTGCCTCATTTATACCTTACATGAATGATTCATATGGGTTGCACTTAGACATTTATACAGATTTTACAACACTCAGTCTCTTATTTTAGAAAAATAAAGATTCCTGAGTGCCATAGATATGAAAACCTTTGCCTTTTGGTTCTCTGGTGTAATGCAGGGCTTTACATTAACACCCAACCTGCCACATGTGTGTTAAAATTCATTTGGAAGTGTAAATGAAAGCTTGAGTTTGTCAGGTGATAAATGAGAAAAATACTCTCATTTATTTGCCCTGGCAGTCCTTTATTGAATTTCCCATGAACACTATCCCATAACATATCACACAACTGTTGGCTGCATGTTTACTTTAGCCTGTGTGGTGTTATGAGCTGCATTATGTTCAGAGAGTGTATTTTCTTAACAAAATAAGAGTCATGCGTGCTGAACATTTGACCAAAAGGACCTCCCTGTGGCCGAGTAACCAGGGTGTATATTGGAGTCAGTTAGAGGCATAGTAACAGGACCCTGAACTGTAACACCAGTAAAATCAACAAAAGATGTTCTTGAAAGCCAACTCAAAGATTAATTTGTTTTTAATCAATTCAGTCTATGGCTACGGCAGCTTGGAGAGTTAACAAACTGAATAAAGTATTTATTTAGGAACTTTCAAAGGAATTAGTTCAGGTGTTGTAAGCAAAGCAGCAGGTGTAGCTTCAACAAAAGAGAAGGATAAGAAGGCAATAAACCATGAGGTTTTGTAAATGAGTACAGACTTATGAATATATCTGTAAAATGATAGCCACTAAACTGGAAATTAGAGTATAGTTTTTTATGTGGAGAGTTAAAAGAAAACAGGATCACAATGGGATTAGTAAAGGGTGTTTAGAGTGACAGAATCTCAGCCCGAAACCAAATCTGAAGGACAAATTTAACTTCCAAATTTAACTTGAGGTTTAAACATGGTGCATCCTGTTAAAGACTAGATATAAGATTCATAAACCTTCGTACAGGGATGTCCAACTCCAGTCCTTAAAGATACCAAACGTAACTTTTAGACCTTAAAAATCTGCGTTTCTGACTTGTTTTGATGGCACTCCAACAATCATTATGCACGTTTTCGAGCCGTCACTGCCAAGACGCTTCCCGGGGCTCAGAAACAGCAGTATGCAAGATTCCCATCCGGGATGTGACGTTATAACCGACTATTGGTTCACTTACTAGCAAACGGAAATTAATCAGATATGAACACCGTGGGTGTTTTGAACACGCATCATGTCAGATTCGGTAAAGAAATGCAAGGAAACGTTACCAGAAGAAGAGAGGAAAAGAAAGAGAGGAAGGGACAGAACAAGAGTCAAGATAAGACTGTCTTTTACTGGCTGGAGGGAATCACAGTAGCCTACAGGTACAATACAAGATGGATGCTAGATTAGCTGCTGATAGAGGGCGAGTCACTGAGAAAACTGCTAAACATTCCGATGTGTGTCTTTAAAGGTCGGGTTGGCAATGTTAGGAAAAAAGTTAGAGCAAGCTACATTTTCAAAGGAGTCACCACCCGGAAATCCCACTTTTTCACGTTAAAATGTGTATTGGAATACGACTTCAGTCAAAACGTGCTTGTGGATTCTCTCTATCAACTGTACCGTTACATTTTTATCACGTTTTCTCTGTTGGGACATCATTTCCTTCACTTGGTCTGTCCTGATAAAACTTTGTTTTGGCTTTGACATTTGCCTCGAGAACGCACAGACAGGTCTAATTCTTGTGCGTATTCTTGCGACAAACAAAGGTTGGGGATAAAAAGAGCTTAAAATTAGCTCATTAAATTTTCCTCCCACCCAACTATTATTAAAAATTCATTTGAAGATTATTTAAGAAGGATTGTGTATGTAAAACACAAGGTTATGACCACTTTAAAAAACACACCACCCGAAACCACGCCTTCAGAGCAAAGGAACCAATGTTTTATGAGCAGGTTGCTGAAATTAACCAATATCAGCCGAGTGGATAGCTTGTTAGCTTGCCAGTATACACTTGATGAACCACATTTCTAAAAGGCTTAATTCACTCATGTCCAACTCCTTCTGTGGTGTAAAAAGTCCACAATGCAAACATCAACACCTCCAAGACTTAATCCATATCTTTTTTTTTTTTGTTCGTTTGTTTGTTTTGTTTGGGGTTTTTTGGTGCAGCAGCAGCAGTTAGCAGTTCGTTAGCTATATTTGTTTACAGTGAGCGGGGCACAGAGCGATGCACATGGGGATGGGGAGAGGGGGAGGGAAAGAGATGAGACATAATGGCATTGATTCCTTTTTTCTATACAGTGCCATGTATGATCAATTTCTGCCTTTTGGCACAGATGGCAGCGGTTGGTCAGAGTTTTACAGACCTGCAGCTCTCACAGAGGTCTGACTTTTTTCCTTCCTTTTTATGAATACATAATGTATTGACTACTTTCAGGATGGAAGGACCATTTCACCCAGTATAGCAAAAGGTGTTCCAGAACAGGATTACTGTCTCTGGCTTTAAGAGCCATTTAATTTAAAACAATGCGTTGAAGTAGGGAAATATCTAAAACATGCGAAAAAGGGGCTCCTAAGTACCAACCAGGGCTTGAAATTCACTCCTCAAAATGGGTGGGTGGGTGGGGGGGGGGGGGGGGTTATATACTTTGGGGGGATATTAACAGGGAGCTTCAGCACAGGTCTTACAGTGTCCTACTTGTACCTCAGATTAATAAGGAGTATTAATTTGTCTTTTTCGTCCTTCTTAGTTTCCATCTTAACCAGCTCTCTTGTCTCGTCTCCATTCTCTTTATCAGCTATCATCAGTTTTTGCCAACTTGGTATAAAAAGTATATATTGCAGTAATTTGTTGCATCTTTGAGCTGCACAATTATAAGTGGTTTTGGTTCTTTCTTCCAGCTCTGTTCTGATCTCTCTCCTCTACGTTATCTGTTTCATTTGATAAAAGTACTGTTAAAATCAAACTAGTTTTGGGGAGGACAGAGCTCTGAAATGAGCATCAGACTGAGGTTTGTGTTGTTTAGTGAATTTGAGAATTGTTTTTTTTAATCACAACCCAAGATATTGAATTGATCAATGTGACATCAAATGGATCATCCTGTGGTCATCTTCTACACGTAAGGCTAGAAAACTGTCAGAAACTTAATGAATATAATAATAATACATTTCATTTAATAACACCTTTCAGAACACCCAAAGATACTTAGTAGGAAAGACAATGAAAACAGAAAATACAATAAAGAAGCTAAGATAAACAAGAACAAGTTAAAAGGAATGGGAATGTGAAAAAATGAGGAAACATTCCCAAAATCAGTTTCTTTCTCCAAAATGATACCAAATTTAGATTTTTAATGTGACGTATTTAATGCCGTTTAGTCTATGCATCAAAATATAAAATGTATTCATAATATAATAGCTGGTGTTTGTCCAGAGCAGCTTCCCTTCAGTTGACCCGAAGATAGATTTATGTTTTAACCACTCTGTGACAGGGTCTTATCGGTGGGAAATCTGCCAACAATGTTTGGTTTGTCAGCAAGAGGGAAGTTGCGACATCTGACAGGTCAGATGTCGCATTTCCCATTTCCCATTCATTTCCTATGGAATGTTCCATGAAAAATGGATGGAGAAGGAGTGACGTCGCCTCAAGGGTGTCGAGCCCTTTATTCTACGTTAGTTTTATGGCTCTGATGCAAACGTTCACTGCACATTACGCTGCAGCGATTTTAAGCGGGAATTTCCTGCATTATAAGAGTGAGGTTTGCGGAGTTGATGGTATTATGTGCAATTCCCGCAATCCCGCAGTGAATTTCAGGCCCTGCCAACATTGCATTAATATGAGAGATGTAAAGCTTGACCAATAAAATTTGAACCCGATTACGATAAAAAAAAAAGATGGTAAGCATTGTAGTTAATATGCAATAAATCAGTGAAGAGCCTGAATCTGCTTTTAAAACCTGGTGAATTTTAGGGGTGGGAGAAAAAACTCAAAGTAGGCTTTTTTTTCTTTTTTTTAAAATCATTTTTAAACTTTTTTTTCTATGGTTCAGTTTGTTCTGTTCTTTTAGTCTAGCTAACAAAAAATTGGCGATATCGAAGGATCGCAATTTATATAAAATTGAAACCCAAAAAGTTGTGAAAAAATCGAATCAGAAGAAAAGTGTGTTGTCCCTGCCTTTGTACAATAAATTTCTTGCAGATGTATTTTCAAAATCAGATTTTGTCATCAACATCATTACTAGGTGTTGTCCTGGAATTATTTTACTCCATATACCTTGTAAAAGAACAATGTACACACTACAAATTTACTGTCAAGAAATGTTGGTCTGGCCATATACTGAGTGCATTTGAGTGTGTGATGTACCAATTGAGCAAATTTTCAGGTTTTATAAACATTTTTTTACTTCTAAACCCACTCTCAGAGAAAGTACAAGAGGAGGATAGTCAACCTTGCTGTTTTATCCATCCATTAAATCATTTTTTATACTTGATTTATCCAATTTGGGGTTAGGGGACTAGAGGCAATCCCTGCTGCTATCAGGCAAGAGATGGGGCCCACCTTGGAAAGGTCACCAGTCCATCACAAGGCTCCGCTGTCAGCTTTGGTTAGTTTTTTTTGAACTGAGATGTTGCCATGCCAGAGCAATATCCTTTATAACTCTGTTGCCTCGTCATATGAAAATGCTCCAATCAAAACAACCGACTCTTCATTCTTCTAGAAAACAGCCACCAACACACAAGTATCGTGTTTATATGTTCATTCTGCTTTACAAAAATCTGCTTGTTTGTTGTTGAAAGCTGCATCTGCTGCCTTTGCTTACAAAACCTGTTCCTTTCAAAACTCCCAAAACAAATAGCTCACTCAGTCTGTCAATACTCCAAGCTGCTGTAGCCACGGACTTGAATGATCTGGGAAAAAAAATAAAGAAAAAACACCTAAGTGAACAAACTAATCCCTTATTCAGCTTTCAAAGACTCATTGACTTTTTCACTTGCATGTGCAGCTGTTCTCAGTTTAGTGAAATCAAAACCTGAAAGCCTGAACCAGCCAATTAGGAAATTGGGTGGTTCTCTAAAGTTGCTAACAATGACAATTTTTATGATGCATAAATGAAGAAATCACACTCTTTTCCCCTAGTAACAATTTTTTAACGTTGCAGTTAGGCTTTAAAATTAAAATATCCCAAGAAAGATTCAGCAAAAGCTTTTTATTTTACAGTATGTAATAAACTATTCAGACTGTTAGGGTGAATAGTTGTTAGGGTTCGTGGCAACGAGTGCGAGGAGAAAAGACTTAAATGCAGGACACACAGTTGGAAGGATGATGAATGATGATATGATAGGTTGCGCCACGATTTCATTCCGACCTCCGTGGCGCATCAACTCACACTAAGAGCTGTCAGATGTGGAGCGTCCACAACTGTAGTCCATGTAGGAAAAATTTTAATAAAAAAAAAAAAAAAAAAAAAAAAAAAAAAAAAAAAAAAAAAAAAAAAAAAAAAAAAAAGGGGGAGGGGGGGGGAGGGGGGGGGAAGAGGGGGGAGGGAGAAAAACAAAAAAAAAAAAAAAAAGGAAAAAAAGAAAAGAGAAAAAAGGAAAAAAAAAAAAAAGAAAAAAAATAAGAAAAAAAAAAAAAAAAAAAAAAAAAAAAAAAAACAAAAAAAAAAAAAAAAAAAAAAAAAAAAAAAAAAAAAAAAAAAAGAAACAAGGAAAAGAAAAAAAAAAAAAAAAAAAAAAAAAAAAAAAAAAAAAAAAAAAAAAAAAAAAAAAAAAAAAAAAAAAAAAAAAAAGAAAAAAAAAAAAAAAAAAAAAAAAAAAAAAAAAAAAAAAGAAGAAAAAAAAAAAAAAAAAAAAAAAAAAAAAAAAAAAAGAAAAAAAAAAAATAGTTCCCAAAAGTCACAAGAAGAAAAAAGAAAAAAACAAAAAAAAAAAAAAAAAAAAAAAAAAAAAAAAAAAAAAAAAAAAAAAAGAAGGAAAAAAAAAAAAAAAAAAAAAAAAAAAAGGGAGGGGAGGAAAAAAAAAAAAAAAAAAGAAAAAGAAAAAAAAAGGAAAAGGGGAGAAGAAAAGGGAAAAGAAGAGAAAGGGAAGAAAAAAAAAAAAAAACAAAAAGAGAAAAAAAAAAAAAACCAAGAGCAGGAAAAAAAAAAAAAAAAAAAAAAAAAAAAAAAAAAAAAAAAAAAAAAAAAAAAAAAAAAAAAATAGATCCTCAAGGTCATGAACTCAAAAGAGAATTCCAAGACCACACGACAGCAACCATGATAAGGAGGGCTGGATAAACCTACAGTCGTCCGTGGAGAAAAAAAACACCGAGACTCCCTGAACAATTCTAACGTGGTGTCACTGTTAATGACAATAGTTAAATTCAGACGTAATCAAAGTTCAGATGATCGCAAATCTCCAGGGGGGCTTTTATTTTGAAATTTACTGGATGCTTTACACTGCTCCCATGCCTCATTTCCTGTCTGGTCCTTCTGAACTGATGAGCTTGACACGTTATGCTCCATCAAAAATAGACCCGACGCCTGTGTTTAGCAAAAAGAACTGTGTCTAGATGCTACTGACGCACCGAAGCACTGACATATTTACTGTTGAAAAGCACATGCTTTTCTTTGAATTATAAGTTACATTTGAAGGCTTTTTTTTTTATATTCTTTTCTTTTTTTTTGCACCTATAGATTGATTTGGTCATGAAGAAATTATTTCAAATGACTCAGTGGTTCAGTAAGGTCCATAAAATGCTCATTCTCACAATCCATAGATGAACCAATTAAGATTTTCTCCCCCAATAATGATCTTGAGGTCAAAACTTGCGTGAGGGAAATGCGTCATTATTCAAATGAGATCCAGGCTATTTTAAACACATGGGTAATGCCCTTGTCCTTTCTGGATTCACATCTATCAAATGCCACATCAAACCTTCAGCCAGATATAAAAGAAGGCTATGTGAGAAAATAAAGGGGCATCAAAAGACATTGAATAAAAAGACATGACACTTGAGATGTGTTTGCTTTTCTTGCAGGCATGTCTGCCCTGAACATTGTTCTGCTTTTTATGCCCCGACAATGTAAAATCATCCCTAATTGTCATGTTTAAGCTCTGGCTCGGTCCTCTCTTGGCCCCAAGCACCACCACTGCTACTATTTAGCCTAATAGCAAGACAGAGTTTCCTTTTAGCAAGGTTCCAGACTTTCCTTGAATTAGCTGGGGCATAAATGAGCACATTCCCATTAGCTGTGGGCCACTATTGAGAATGTACTCCTAGCCAGTGTCTCTGGTACAAAGGTTAGAAAAAGTCACTTTTGCTTCTGCAAAACAGTAGAAATTAGTCATTTTCCATGTTTTCCAGCAGGTACTATTCAGTATAATAAGCTGTTGGAGCAAGATGACATAGAGAAGAGCAACCTCTTGTGCAGCTGTCTCACACAAATAGCTCCACACTTGTCCTCTCTTTTCATCCTACATGCTTCCACTCTGTGTCTCTCCCACTGCTCCTCTTCACTGCTTTCTAAAGAGCATTTTTACCTTAAGAGATCAATTATGCCATCACCATGTGAGGAGAAATACATCCGCATTATCCATAAATTTAGCATCATAAAGTTAGAATATGTCTAGTAAAATATGGCTGTGAGATTAGACTTGCTTCATCTGGATTCGATACAATGGAATATTTTCTGGGAAAGTAGAAACAGGGTTGCTTTTTTATATTGAGACATTTATTAAGCATCACACGACAGAGTCAAGCTTAGCTTAAAATCCCAACATATAAACTGATCCACATCTTAACATCTAAACACTTCCGGGTTCTGCATGATGCTTTGCAAACCATCTCCACCCCAGCACATTTATCATGTTGTGTGACTTTCTTGTTGTCTGTTGTAATTGATAGTGTCGATCAGTTTAACTTAAAGGTAGAGTCCGAAGTCCCCCCACCGTTTCTGTTTGCAAACAGCAGCATTCAAACTGAGCGCCCCTCCCTCTCAGGCTAATGGCCGCCTCGTTCTTTAAACTATTCAGCTTCAAGCCTCCTTCAGAGCTAAGAAGCGGGTAAAAGCCAAACTAATATTAGCCCTGGTTTTCCAACCAGTGCCTGCTCCAGTCATGAGCTTTTTCCCACACAGCGTCATGTCCTTAGTTCTGTCATTGGCTGGTGATATAAACAGAAATCTCCACCCGGAAATGTCACGAACACAACAAAACAAAGCTAAAGAGCGAATTGCAGGCATGGGGAGAGAGAGCTGCATTCAAACGTGCCACGGCACGCAAGTAGAGGCCCAAATGCGCAGTTTGAGACGGATTTCCACTTGCACAAGTCTAACATTTATTTTCAGGGGGGAAACATCAGACTCTACGTTTAACTGCTTTAAACTAAGTTATGCTATTGCTTCTGTGAGCTACTGATCTAGACTTTGTGAAGCTTGGAAATGAAAAAGTGATGTCACACACATCTGTATGTGAACACAGATTTATCCATGTTTTCATTAAAATGTAACTATTTTGGATGTTAAGTTGCCTGCCTCTGTCAGTAATAATGTTAGGACAAACTGAGGATTGTTCCTATTTTTTCATCATAAATCCTCTGAACTGGTTTCATTGAGAGAGTTTGTGGTAGTTTGAGGGAATACCATTAAGCTACATGATACAGCTTCTGTAAAATATATGCCAAGTTTGGGTTTTAAATTAAACCTGCAGTAGACATACTTATTAGACTGGATCAGCCACCTAGGAGGCCATTGATAGAACTTGTGGGAAGAAGATGTGCAGGTGAAGATATCAGAGTAAAAGCCTCACAGGTGAGTTGAAACTTGGGTTGAAACTTATTTAAGGGACCATTAAATACAGACTAGTTCATAATATTAATCCAGGCGTGAACTCACAAAGATACATTCATAACCCACTACATTAGGTACAGCTTGCTTGTATTGGGTTGGACCCTGTTTTGCCTTTAAGGGCCGGTTTATACATGCTGTTAGCGACTTTTCCGCCACATTGACACAAGGTAACGTGTCGCGTGTGCATGGTGCAATATTAACTTGAACGCTTGAGGTGTTCATGAGTAGGAAAAGGTGAACACGAGGTCAGAGGTAAACACACCGGTGAGTTGTTTTGAAGAGTGTCACTCAGACTTTGTCCACAATTACCAGCATCTTTATTACGTTTCCTCCCTGTTTCACGGTGACAATACTCGTGCTACAACAGTTAGCAACAGTTTAAGGCAGGGGTTGGCAAACCGCGGCTCCGGAGCCACATGCAGCTCTTTTGTCCCTCTGATGCAGCTGCCTGTTATTAGAAAATGCATTATGACTATTTTATTAAATGTGTATTTTATTTTGGTTGGCTCACTTTAATAATGTGATTCGAAAAGCGACAAATTTCCCCTTGTGAGACAATAAAGTTTCTCTTATCTTATTCTAAAATTGAAGATTATGATAATCCATCTGAGCAGTTCATGTGCAGTTGCGCACTTTTCCCGTGTTCTCCGAGCACTGCAAATGCAACACGTGAAATAAAATCCAACTCGACTATTAAAATAAAGACAATTTGTATTGTACCATTTTGCAAAATAGACAATTGAGTGACAGGCGCAACAAGCAGGGAACCGTGGTAAAACAGAGAGTAACTGTCCAGCATGCGATATGATGTATTTCACACATCTTTATGCAGCCAATCACTGATAATAACTGCACTTAATGCTCATGTGTCGCTATTATGCACCATAGCACGATACAGCCCTATCAAATCAGCAATCATGAAATTAAACATTAAAAACGTAAATAATTATAAACAAGGAATATCACTGAGTGTGGACGTGCCGCAGAGTGCTGAGCTTTCCTCCTGGCGCCCTGTCCCTCGAACGTCTCACAGCGCTTTGATCCCTTCCCCAGCCAGGTAGGCCGACTATGGAGAAGAAAAGTGTCTGATGAAAACGGAGCATTCAGTGCTGCGTGGGCAGATTCATTTCGCTACTTTCACTGCTGACCAGATTATTTTTTGTAGCTATGTTCATATTTTGTGAAACTCATTTTATTTTTCGGGTAGACCGCTGACTGCACGCGACAGTAAAAGGATGACGGCACACAGGCAGGACGGCATGTTTGGTTTGCTGCAGGTGGATAATTTAAGTTTAGCGTCCTTTTTCCACCCGCCATACAGTAAATACAACTAAAATAGACATTTTCTCTAAAGTAACCTTAAACCCAACATCTTTTTTGTTAGTTGACAATGTTTTTGCTTCATGCAGAAATGTAATTTAGTTTTCTCTGCAGTTCATAAATGCAACACATTTGACAAAAAGCCAAAGAAAAAAGCATTAAAGTTTTCATTTTTAAATCTCAAAAGTCAGTTGTGGCTCCCAGTGTTTTCTTCATTGTAGGAAACAGGTCCAAATGGGTATTTGACTGGTACAGGTTGCCGACCAACTTATATAAGACTTTTGAATTTTTCTGGCTACAGACAGATTTGGTTTTTTTTGGTCCAATATGGCTCTTTAAACATTTTGGGTTGAGACCCTGATTAGGGAAAATGGAGAAATGAGGGGAAAGGGGTAGGGGGGGGGGTGGGTGGAAAGTTATTGCTGTCCTGGGGGGGGGGGGGGGGGGGGGGGGGGGGGGGGGGGGGGGGGGGGGGTTGCCACTGGGGGGGGGGGTGACATCATCGCTGTGCAACACCTTTTAACCACCACACGTGACAGAAACAAAGGAGTCACCCCTGCTTTGTTTTTACGCCGGGTATTGCGGGAAGTGACAGATTTTTCAACGGATCAACTGATTGCTGTGTATTAGTTTCACCTCTTTGGTCCAGATCAGTTAGATCAGTACCCCTACCGAAGGGTACCAAAAATGTAGACCGGGTCGGGTTGGATATAAGGGTACCCATCCCATCTTTTATCTGTGGAGACGCAAAAAAACGTGGACCGATCCGGCCCGACCAGACTCAAACCTGCTGGTGGAAACAGGGCTTTAAATCTTTGGATGACCCCCGCAACTGGGAGGCAGTTCAGATCTCACCCTTTCTGTCAATCTGTTGTTGTTCCTTGAACAAGACATGTTACCCCCATGCAGATAGTGTCAGTATTACTGGTTTATGAATGGTCTGTGATGGTTGAAGAGGCCATTGGCATGGACTGACTGCCACATTTCCACTGATCTCCTCCAGGGTCGCTGTGGCTACACGTAGCATACCCAGTCTGAATGAGTAGTAAATAATGGATTTGCTGTAAACTGCTTTGGGTGCCTTGAAAAATATCAATCTAATCCATCATTACTTCATTATTGATTAAAAAAAATAATAATAACATAACACAATAAAATTAAATAAAATAGCAAATCCAAAACAAAAACCTAAAACAAAACTAATTTATAGACAAAAGGTATAAAAAGGTGCTAGACACTAAGAATAAAATAAAACAAGAACAGTATTAAAACAGAACTCCCGGACTACAAAATCCAGGCAGTGTTTATAGAACATACTGCAAATGTGGATGAGGGCACCAGATAATTCACACTAATGTCCATATTAATAATTACATTCACAAGCAAGAGAACAGACCATGACAACTGAAAAAAGTGGATCAAAATATAAATCAAGAGATAATAAAGTTGACCATTTTAAAATGTCTCTTTTTCAAGGTGATTCATTTACAAAATGAAGACAGGAAATAAATATTGACAAAAAAACATATAACTTTTATATATATATATATATGTATATATGTGATTGACTAGGGGGACAAATTTATGTATACATGGTAGGGGAGTGTGAAAGTGTTAAAAGGTATGCTAAATTAGGGGTAAATCCATATTCCTTTAAAAAAAAACTTTAAAAAACAAAACAAAGATATACAAATTACATTTGCATCTAGATTTGCTAAAATAATGCCAATTTTTTCTGCAGTAATTTAAGATTAAATACATTTTTTTTCGAGTTCATGTAAATGACAGCCATGTGTCTGTGTGTGTGTTTCAAGAGAAAAAAATGACTGATGGAAAAAAGTGAAGCAGTTCACGTACGGTATATTTGGTTCTAGTTTTAAATAACAAAGGACTAAAATAATGGAGGAGAAAAAAGCTTTCCACAGCAGCTTCCCCTACATCTCATATTCCACGCTCGACCTTTCTTCCCTCTGCATCGTCTGTCTTCTCTTTGAATTACAAGTGTTTTCCTGAGCAGGTTTTATGGAGTGGCTCATACCCTTATGTCCCTGGTGACTTTTGACTATATTTTGACTTTGCAGTCTAATAGGTATTGGTTGTTTGAGTAGTCCAGCCTCACCTCAGAGCATCAGCCCGTTATTTTCCGGAGGCTTAAGCAAGTTATCTCCTTGTGTTGCTTAGCTTCCCATTACAGTAAATAAATAATGATTGAGGGGGTGGCATTGAGGGGGTGGCATTTAAGGGAAGGAAAGACCAGCTCAGGACAGGAGTGTGAGTGTGAGCTACAGCTAAGAAAATATATTCTGTGTGCTCAGAATTATAGTTGAACGTTAAAAGCCAATGAAACAATCAGAAACACTTAAACTTAGTATGTTGAGCTCAGGTTTCATCTGTTGTCCATGGAGAAAAAATGGCTAACACTGTGTTGGGGTTTTTAATCAATGTATGCGTTTAATTAACAAACTGAATGAAGCAAGTTATTTACTTCCTCCAAATCCTTCAGAAAATTGCCAGTGTGTCTGTTAGCTTGCAAAATAATTCAAAAAGTTCATCATGGATTTGGATAAAATTCTAAAGGGACACCATGTAACTTTTGGCCACTAGGGGCATGAAACCTGCAACTTCCCACAGGCCACACAACTGTCACAAAATTCACAGTCTCTATCTGTGTTTTGGAAACGTGTTTGCAGACCACTTTGATCAGCTGATAGTGAACTCATCGGGCATTAAAACAAAGCGCTCCAGGTCACATGATCCAATGAGAGACGGATCCACTCCTGCAATGTTAAAATGTCTGGTTTTTGCGGAGGGCAGCCCCCTCAGAGTGACGACATCCGTCAAGTGCTGTACAGTATATTGACCCCAGAAATGATCTCTTATTACTTAAATTCAGCTAATCAAAAGTTACACAGCATCGCTTTAGGGGAATGTTGATTGTGGCACAAGGAAGAACTGATTGAATTTTAGTTTATCTGGATCACCATCTTGATCAAAGAATATTTTTAAGGATCCCTTAGCATTGTGAGATAGGGCCATATGGGGGGAAGTGAGCTGTTTGGCACAGGTCTGCACGATTGACTGAGCCTGTCAAGTTTTTCCAACCCATGGGTGTAAAACAAACAAACAAAAAATAAACTTGCTTGCCCCAATCTGCCTCACACAACCAAAACCAATTTTTAAACCTGCCCCACTGCAATGAAACGCTTCATATGCAATTGAAAGCTGATTCTAGCTTGGCCTGAAATTTGTTGAGAGGAGCAAGTGGCAATAAAAAATTTAAAACCTACTTAAATGAGATTTAGCAGCTTGGCCTTCTTTCTTTCCTATGTATTCTCCCGACCAGAACATTTCTAGTGCCTGTTATTCCATCTTCACGCTTCATTGAATAGTTGTGACTATCGATGTTGCTTGTTGCTTTTCTTATGTTAGATCCCAAGTAACACACGCTGCACCTACATATTTAAAGACCCACCAGCAATCAAAATGAAAGTTTCTCGACCCAACCCACAGTCAATATGCGGGACCTGCAGGTAGTGGTTTGGCCTGATCGTCACTAGTCTGCGCTCTCTGAATGCTCTGAGTGAGCAGACCTCCGCCAAGTAGCTCCCTAATCTCACAGGGACAAAGAAGCCTTCAAAATATTCTTGGATCTAGATGGTGTTTCCCATCAACACCCAAAATTTAGCCAGTTCTCCCTTGTGCCACTACCAACATTCCCAAAAAGTTTCATCCAAATCCGCTTATAACTTTTTAATCTTTTGTTAATAGACATAGTTAGACGTACGTACTGTACCTACATTTGAACAGACAATACCTTGTTAGTGGAGGTAAATATTACATAAACAGGGAGCAAAAAAAATTGTTTGACTGAAATTTTTCCCAGGTCATTTCATATTTAATGGCCATCGATACACCCGATGCGCCACCCTTTAACAACCCCCTGTCAGAAATTTAGGAAAGCGGCAAAATGGCAAAGTAAAACTGTTATATGCTGCTTCAGCCCTTCGGTTCTTGTATGCAACATTTAAGTTCTAAGACAACTTTACTTTTCTACACTATATGAATACCCCGGACAAACAGAATTTTAGAAGAATAAGATCCGACAGTTTTTGTCAGTTTGCTGTAAAGTAACTCAGTACCGTCCTCTTCAATTTATCCTGTAACTGTGAGTATTTATCTAGCAGGGTGAGTTACACACCTGAATTTTCTGTCAGGTAACAAAGCATTTTTCTCCTTTCCATCTATCTAAAATGTTTTTCAACTATTTACCTAATTTTTATTTTCACTCAGTTTGTAATGTATTCTTACAAATAAATGACCATCTATAAATCTTTTGAATACTGGTTTTATTACTCTTAGAACAGCTAACAAATCAGAAGAAATAAGTGTAATCGTGCTACCAGTGCCAGGAAAGTGGCCTGGATATATAAGCACAGTACTTCTGTAAATTTAGTTTTAGTTGCAGTGAAAACAAAGGTATGTAAATCTAATAAATTATTAGTGTCAATTCTCATCAATTTGTCTTCAATTTTTGTAGATCTTCCTTTGAATATACTTTATGTTTGGCTGCTAAAACATAATTATTCTACAGACTAAAAGAGATTGTTTTTAGACAATAAACCCAATCATCGACATGATAACTGGCCAGTGGTATTTTCATTGCTTGATGAGACTTCTGATGAATAAATCAAATAACTTTGTAATAGTAACAGATACTATCCTTTATATATTAAAGCATGCTAACTTTGAGCATAAATGATGAAACCAGAGAGAGCATAAGATCAGAAACTGAACATCAGATCTGATGACATCTTGTCAGAGTAACTTTATATGACATTTAGGCTGCTGCTCTGATAAAAGTTTATTTAAACAAGGTGTTTTTACAGATGTGTTGTTCATCTACACTCAGTTCAGCTTTAGTAATGTCGAAATGAAACATTTTAAATCTCATTCAGCTTGGGAGAACGCGCTAATGGCTGCTTCAGTATCTGCAGGCTGAACGAGCTACAACCTCACTTGCAAAATAGAAACAAAAAGAGTAGTTAATAAGCTTCATGTGGGTTTATTAAATGTTTTCTCGATCTTTAGTCACGCAGCTGGTTCACTTCAGTAATTGTAATTTAAATATAATGTACACAATAAACTAAAACATACTAGCTGCTAGTGGCTCCACAGTCAGTTTCTGAGTGTTGGTGATGTTTCATGTCCGCGACACTGAGGCCGTCAGTGTAAGGATATGTCTAAACTGGGAGAGAAAACTTAAAACCGTGAAAACAAATAGATGAAGGTCATATTCTTTTGATGCAGCCAGGGTTTGGTCTTGTAAATAGCAGATAAGATGTAGGTTTGCATCGCTCAATGCAACGAGGAGCTCCACCATGCTGTAACGTCAGTACAAGCTTCTCTACTGCGCTGCCGAAAGCCAGACAAAAACACACGGCGGTGACAGCAGACAATAACGCTGAACTGTCATTATGTAATTAGATTCACTCTCACCTCAACAGTACATCATTTAATGGCAACGTTACTAAGCAGCGAACAGACACTCACCAAAGCTGCTGTCTGACGACGTTACCAGCGATACATTTAGAATTGGAAAAGTTAATCCACAGATAACACCAGACCTGCAGCTTACAACACCGACCCTAGGCAGGTAAAGAAAAGATACACAATACAATAAAACTACAAAATTAAACTTTCAGTTGTCATGTGGTTATAATACAAGACAACGCAATGCACTCCCCTCACCACTTACTCCTGCCTTCATTTGCAATGGAACGTAGCCTTTCTTTCTGTTTTCATTTATTTGTACAAACCTATAAGCTCAAATGTGACCGGCAGCATGGCCTCCATAGTGGCCAGTTTTTCTTTTCTTTTTTTAAAATATAGCCTAACTGATAAAAACTAGACTAAAATGTTTTTTAATTTCGTCGACTAAAACTAGATTAAAACTATCAGATACAGAAATGACTAAAATGTGACTAAAACTAATAAGCATTTTCGTCAGAAAGACTCAGACTAAGGTCGCTTTCACACCTGGCCAAGCGGACTCGGTCCGATTGGGGAGCTGAAAGTTGCAACATTGTTGCATTAATCATTCATTTCACTTCGGCTTTCACACTGTGATTTATGATGCGCTCCGAACTTTCTGAGCAGCATTACGTGGTTGAAAGGGGTGCTCGTTGATTGGACAAAAGTAGCAGTGGAAATCCCTCCCACCCAGGAAAAACAACAGTTGTTTAAGCATGGAGCATTATATTAAGTTGGTGGTTTTGGTAATGGCATTTCTGTTTGTACTGCAAATGGACATGGCTCTGCAAGCGGTGCAGTATGACCGGCTGGTAACGCAGCGAGGAATGGAGCAGTTCAGTGTCTCAAATAAAACAGGCGGCACCGGAGGAGACTGGCCCAAGACTACGAGTTGTTGGTGTTGCTACGACGACGGCGGGCAAGGTTTGTAACCTCACATATTACAAACGGCGGTGGACTGGTCGTCTCGTGTTGCGCTTCGTCTCATTATTGTAGGGAACGCTCAGGGGTCGCGTTAACCGAATATTTTCCGTCATTGACCGTTTTTTTTAAACGGTGACAGGAAAATCTGAAGGCCGTCAGTCATTTTGACAGATTGAATTTACACTCCTGACCACTAGATGGCGAGATAGCATATTGTCTCTCTTGATGCGTGGCCTGTTGGGTTCACTCGGAAAAATGTCACAGCAGCTGAGTGTCCGAAGCTTCTTCAAAAAGCCCGATAATGAAGATAGTGTTGACAAAAGAGGTGAAAAAAGGAAGACTGATGCAGTGGAAGATGAGGGACAAAAAAGTGATCTGTCTTCAGCACCAACTGAGCAACCAAGCATTTAATGGAAAAATGCTACCGAATATGTCATTATTATATGTATATATTTTAATTAAAGTGACGGGTAAGAAATAGAGTATGACTGGATTTTTATGACCCTGTCAGTCAAAATGACGGACAACGAAAAAGTCTAGCGCAACCTCTGGGAACGCTACAACCTTGGTGAACGCGACTGCTCCTGTGATGCTATCATAGCTGGTCAGGGATCAACTCTGTTCATTTTCTAACTTCGACAATCTTTTTTTTTTTTTTTTTTTTTCTTTTTTTCTACTTGTCCTGTCCAGCATCGAAGCAAGCAGAATGGAAATCTGATTGCTTTATTCTGTTGAACAGTTTTGCTTTACCAAGCGGAGCTTTATGAACATAAGGCTCCACTTGATATCATGTTTATTCATTTTATTTTTTTATTTAAACATTTGTCTACTACACCATTCCATATCATACTGCTGGGCCTGACAAGGGAGAAATGAAAGTTAACAGAGGTAATGATAGAAAGTGAAACAGAGAGAAAGGAGTAAGGAAGAGGAAGAGAGAGAGGAGAGAAAACATGAATCCACTTACACAGTTCACTGGTACATCTGTACCGCGATCCCTAAACAACCAAGGTCTCTGTTGGAAAACAAAATCATACAAACACACACAAACACACGCAGAACTACGCAGAGAAGAGGTACAACCTAGTCATCGCAATGGGAAGTAGAGAAGAGGTACAACCTAGTCATCGCAATGGGAAGTAGAGAAGAGGTACAGCCTAGTCATCGCAATGGGAAGCAGTGTCACAGTGTCAACATGCATAATAAAGGGTGCTCCGTGGTGATACAGTCATGCAGATGCAACCTCGTCTCTGCAAGGAGGAGAAAGCCCGCAAGGCTCACGACCCAGGCCCCCAGCAGCCACTCAGAGGCCCAGATCCCAGCTACCCCCCCCAAAGAGCGGACATGCATCCCCCGAAGGGCGGCAAAAGGCGGCCCCAGCCGGAGCCCCCCGCAGTCTGGGGGCCCAGGCCCCAGCGGACCAAGACCAGCAGCTGCCGACCCCACCGGGCGCCGGGCGTCCCCCGGAGCGGAGACAGCGGACCGGAGCGGAGACGCTCGGGCCCAGGGCCCAAGCGCCCAGGAGCAGCCACCCCCCCGGACCCGGGCGGCCCAACCGAAACCCAGGAGGACCGGATCCCCCAGACGACACCCCCCCAGGGCAGGCCAGCCCCCACCCCAACGTCCCTGCCTCACACACCTGACACCAGGGTGCCACCACCTCTACCACCCCCTACCCCGCCACCACGCTCACACACACACTCCCCACACACCTACCCCAACACTAGGGCTGAAAGATATACCGCCACCGCCCCCGCATCGAG
Organism: Atherinomorus stipes; assembly: GCA_023101725.1. Taxonomy (NCBI): domain Eukaryota; kingdom Metazoa; phylum Chordata; class Actinopteri; order Atheriniformes; family Atherinidae; genus Atherinomorus; species Atherinomorus stipes. Next base: position 254,693 of record JALJCO010005692.1, read on the forward strand.
ACACGGGCACCCAAGACATCAATACCGCAAGAGCAACCACATACAAGATACAGATCCCCCCTGCGCCCGCCCCGCACAAAAAGCCCCGGAAGCCACAAACAAAACCGCACCCCCCACCAAAGCGCCCGGCCCCCAACCAACCCGCAGCCACACCGCACCACACCGACACCAAGATGCCCGGCACGAACACCGAGATACGAACCTCCGCCCACACCGCCCAGCCCTACCCAACACCTCCGTGTACCCCCCACACACACACATACACCCACCCACTCCGCTCTCCGACCTTACATACCCACACTCACTCCTCCCTCCACCCCCAACACTCTCCTCCCTCTACCGTCCACACCTACCCCCACCTCCTCATACCCTCTAACACACACATGCACTCCCCCCACATAGCTGCACCAACCCCTCCCTACCCCCCCACACATACGCCCCCACCTCCCTATACCCCCAATACCCCATACAGTCCCCCCCTTACATGTCCAGCCCCGCCCATCCCTCTGACCTATCACACTCCCGCCCTTCCTTCCTTCAGCCCCTCATGACCATCCCTACTAGACACTCACGAGCATGCCACTAACTTCGACAATCTAACGTGACAACATGTGAGCTCAGAGTTTAAGGACTGCCACTGTTTGGGAGTTGTGATTTGATTTTGTTTTAATATGCCAAATTGTCAATGTATGTATTATTGTTGTTCATACAATTGAGTTAAGTTTGCTAGCAACTGCTAATGTCAGCGGTCAGTTGTTGCCATAGCAACAGTAAACATCACGTAAGGACTAATGGGATGTAGAGATGCAGAATCAAGCTATACTATATATAGATTCACTAGCAAGGACCACGCCACAACAAAAGGAGTGATGATGACAATGATGATGAAGGATTGATTGATTGATTGATTGATAGAAAGAATGAGATATGATGATGAGCCGGAGGAAGACCTAGTGTGGGGGTGTAGTCTATCGGTAGTGAGTCCGGCTTAGGGAACCCCCCTCAGATGGAACCCGAAAGAAGAGAAGGAAGCAGACAAGGAACAAGAATGGTGGAGACGGTCAGATGATGGGAAAGAAGTAGGACAGCAGGAAGGAGAAGGGAGGCAGAGAAGAGGGGGGGGAAAGGCCAGGGAGGGGCAGCAGATGGAGAAAGGCCTAATGAAGCAGGCGGACGAGGCAAAAGGGAAGGTAGAGGAGATGCAACGAGAGGAAAGGGAGGGGAAGGGAGGGTCGTCGAGAGAACGAGAAACTGAGTTGATGAGGTGAGCGAGTATTTAAGGCTGCTTGGTGATTAGTGAGATTGGAGGCAGGTGTGGTTGAGGCGTGGTCCTGCTCCTGAACCTATGTTAATGAATTAACCTCATTTCACTAGCAAGGACCACGCCACAACAAAAGGAGTGACGATGACAATGATGATGAAGGATTGATTGATTGATAGAAAGAATGAGATATGATGATGAGCCGGAGGAAGACCTAGTGTGGGGGTGTAGTCTATCGGTAGTGAGTCCGGCTTAGGGAACCCCGAAATGACTGGCCAGAGCCAAGAAGTGAATGAGCTCTACGTATATCTGAAAGGTTATTGCAAACGTTTGAACGATAGGCTTGCTAAGACCAGCGTCTGAGCAACTAAATATTTTTGGTCTGATACATCAAATCTGGAGGCGGTGGTGGCTGCGCCGATGCAGGATGAATGGATGGAATAGTGTTCTGATTCTAAGCCGGACAGACGGACTTGACAGAAATGGTTGCTGAACCAGAATCTAGTAGCCAATTTCCTTTTCTCAGTGAAGAGCGGATCCAGAGGTGAGGCAGTTGATTGCAGTCCAAGTTGGAAGTAGTCTGGAACTGGTTCTTAAGGGCTGAGGTGTGAATACAATTCAAACAGATAAATGGGGAAGAGATTCCCAGTTGATCGGTTTTTCTTTTAAGCGTGAATACGAGACAGTCAGGTGAGTAGCAGATGTCTGAGAGGCAGGGGTGAAAAGGAGAGTTGAAAATGGACGTTGTAGGTGCAAAATTCAGAGGATCATAGGATGCCAAAATGACTGCTTCCAAGGTCTGATCAATGGTAGAACAGTTTCCTGGTCTTAACGTGTTTATGCAGAGGTGGAGAAAGTCCAACGTGAGAGGAAGGCGTATCGTTGTCGGAGCTGACTCTCATTTTCGAAGTCTGTTTAAGAGCCTGGTGACATGACAATGAGTGAAAGATGGACACGAAGAGCCAAGCAAGAGCCGACAGAAGAATATACCGGAAAGGTAAGTGTGGATAGTGGAACAGAGAATTCTTTGGAAAGAGAAATACAGGCAATGTAACTGTAAAGTGTGGTAATGTCAAACTGAGGGAAGCAAGTTAATAGACAGAATGATACGTTTTGAAACTGTTCCAGCCGGTGAGGTAGGCTGAGAGTATGCATGGAGCGAGACTGTCAAGGATGGCTTCATTTGAGGCAACAGATAGTAAATTGTGATCTTACTGAAGATGGTTGGTGAATGGAGGGACTGGAGTCTGGTGTTGGTCTGATTCGGAGCCAATATTTGTTAAGAGGCTCGGAATGTAGGCAGCTCTGAGGAGGAACTGATGTTGTGCTGAGATCAAGACGAGTATGCGAATGGGCTGTATGATCGTAAGGGAACGGGAATGGCCTTGTAGGTGACATTGACTGCAGTGGAATCGTCAGAATGAATTAGGATTGACCTACAGGACCATTTATGACCCCAGAGAATGGCGGCTATAATGATGGGGTACTGCAGGTAAAGAGCACAAGACCGAAGCTGAATCGAGAAGTTTGAAGTCGGAGCCAATGCGCATGGCATAAGCGAGATGACCCATGAGGGCTGCCGTTGTGTGCATTCATCCACCAGCACGTAGTTGGAGAGGAGACTCGAGATGCGCTTGACCTTTTCCAGAGGCAAGGAGGTCTGAAAGAAAAAGGAGTTGGGGGTGATCCCCAAAAAGAAAAGTAAGATGCCGGGCCATGAAGTCAGGCGACGGTCCCAGGAGCGGCATGCAAGACCCCGACAGCTGAGCAAAAGCGAAAGAAGGGTACAATAACAGCACCAAGTCAACATAGTGACCCGCCAAAACCAGGAGACAGGAGCCACCGGGATGCAGGGCAGAGACAGGCGGCTGGATGAGTGGCATGGCGGTAGCCGGCTGTGAGACCCAGGACAGCCAGAAGAAATATGCACAAAAAAAGGGGCAGAAGCAGGGAGAGGGGCAGAGAGGGAACAAGGACGAAATAAGCCAGAACGAAAGGAGGAGAGGGCAGAAAAGCCAGAAAGGGCTGGGGCCCCCGAAGAGGGCAGGAGGGGCACGGCTGTGGCCGCACCAGAACGCAAGAAGGAAAGGAAGAGGCTGCGGCGGAGCCGGCAGCCGAGGCAACGGGAGGAATCGGAAGCAGAGAAGAAGCGAGAGCGGCCGTCGGCGGTGCCGGGACGGCCAAAGACGGAAGGGAGGAAAGGAAGGAAGAAATGAGCAAAGAAAGGCTCCGTGAAAGACTGAGCAGAGGCGGAAGCGACAAGTTGGCGTGTGCCAGACGGGACAGGCGGAGGCTAATTGTGGGAAGGTGCCCCAGGCGATGGCAGGGGAGAACGGTGGAGCCGGGGAGAAAGGCAGGGCTGGTACCCGTGGCAGCCCGTGACGGGGCTATTCACGCCGTGACGGGGGCGTGAATAGACCGGGGAGAGCGACCGTTGAAGCGGCTGAGAGCTGGAGAGGCTGGCTCAACAGATGCACTGTGAATCGAGGCAGTGAGATCCAGAGTCCAGGAGACCGTGGTGAGAGACCGTGCCAAGGGTCGTGCATGGCAGACCGTGAGAGACTTCGGCGTGGAGGCGTGCCTTGGTTGGAGCAGGCAAAGGCCCAATAGACTAGCAAGAGCCATCGCAGAACCGGTGGAGGGCCAGAGGAGACCAGCCGACAGAGGCGCCGCTGAGGCGGCGAGCGTGGCCAAAAGGCCGTCAGAGAGGGCCGGGGAGAGCGATGGAGCGAGCAGCCACCAGTCCTGGACTAAAGATGGCGGAGAGATGGCATGGGACCCAGATAGAATCGGGAAGGTGGTGATCTGAGGGCTGTGCCGGCCGTGTCCGTGGCAGAGGGCAGCACGTGGCCCAGTGTGAGAGAACGTGGCGAGAAGCTGAGTGGCGATTGGAGCGGGCGGAGGCCATGTCCGCGGTAGAGGGCAGCACGTTGCCCAGTGCGAGGAAACGTGGCGAGAAGCTGAGCAGCGGTTGGAGCGGGTGGAGGCCGTGTCCGTGGTAGAGGGCAGCACGTGGCCCAGTGCGAGAGAACGTGGCGAGAAGCTGAGCAGCGGTTGGAGCGGGCGGAGGACGTGTCCGTGGCGGAGGCCGTGTCCGTGGTAGAGGGCAGCATGTGGCCCAGTGTTAGAGAACGTGGCGAGAAGCTGAGTGGCGGTTGGAGCGGGCGGAGGCCATGTCCGCGGTAGAGGGCAGCACGTTGCCCAGTGCGAGAGAACGTGGCGAGAAGCTGAGCAGCGGTTGTAGCGGGCGGAGGCTGTGTCCGAGGCAGAGGCCGTGTCCGTGGTAGAGGGCAGCACGTGGCCCAGTGCGAGAGAACGTGGCAAGAAGCTGAGCAGCGGTTGGAGCAGGCGGAGGCCGTGTCCGTGGTAGAGGGCAGCACGTTGCCCAGTGCGAGAGAACGTGGCGAGAAGCTGAGCAGCGGTTGGAGCGGGCGGAGGCCGTGTCCGTGGTAGAGGGCCGCACGTTGCCCAGTGCGAGAGAACGTGGCAAGAAGCTGAGCAGCGGTTGGAGCAGGCGGAGGCCGTGTCCGTGGTAGAGGGCCGCACGTTGCCCAGTGCGAGAGAACGTGGCAAGAAGCTGAGCAGCGGTTGGAGCAGGCGGAGGCCGTGTCCGTGGTAGAGGGCAGCACGTGGCCCAGTGTGAGAATGCGGTGAGAAGCTGAGCAGCGGCTGGAGCGAGTGGAGGCTGTGTCCGTGGTAGAGGGCAGCACGTTGCCCAGTGTGAGAGAACGTGGCGAGAAGCTGGGCTGCGGTTGGAACGGGTGGAGGCCCTGATGGACTGATGAGAGCCACAGCTGAAGCGGCTATGGGCCGGATGAATGAACATAAGATACCAGACATCATTCCTTGTTGGTCTCCTCTCCACAGCCCCGTAACCGCAGCGCAGCTCTCACGTGACAAATGAACGAAAGAAAGATCTGTACTGATCCGTATGAAAGATTATGAACGAACTAAAGTGCTTGCTCCTCCTCACCACAGGAGCCTGAGCAGCATGACTGTCACAAAAGAACGATACCTGTGGACCGACACAGTTGGTTGAGTCATGAACTAATCATTTCTGTTTCCTGTCGTCCTGCTGGCTGGCTGAGCTTACAGCTGCTGCCGTGTGGCGAGAGAGCGCAGTGCATGAAAATGGACGAATCGCTCTTTGAGAGGACTCATTACTTCCGAGTCATATAAAAGATTAGTTCATATTGAACGAATCGTTCGTGAACGACACATCACTAGAGGACAGGTGAGGACCGGCTGTGGCTGCGGCGATACGTGTGGACGAGAGTGAGGAGCCGCGGTGTAACCAGTACTAGAAGAAAGGAAACGAGGCCGAGAAGAAGCGGAAGCGGTCGGACAGCGCCGGGACGGCAAGAGACGAACGGGAGGAAAAGAGAAGGAAACGTGCCGAGAGAGCTCCAGGACGGGCGGAGCAGGTGCGGGAGAGACAACCCAGAGTGTTGCAGGCGGCAGAGGTGGGGCTGCGACGTTGCGAGAAACCGGCCAGGAGGAAGCCGACCGGGGGAGCAGGAAGTGCCGAAGACCTGGAACCCCGGTCGGAAACTGTTTGGGCAAGAGAAGGCGTCCGCGGGCCGGGAAGCTGGTCCGACTGCGGTGCGCCACTCGAACGGCGCGGAAGCTGCAGGACAGCGGGTCCGAGGAGCGAGAAGAACGGCGAAGCCGGCGGCCATGAGGCCCGACCGTGCGAGGAGGAGAGACGATCCGTGAACCGAAAGGTGAAGACACGAAATGCGTGGAGTATAGGCGGGGCGTCGGGCTGCGGTTGGAGCGCTGGGAAACTAGTCGTCCGAGGAGAGCAGCCGCCCACAATGGTTGCAATGGACGATCAGCAATGAGGGAACGAGGGCCACCGGTGGGCGAGGAAGATGATGAGAAGCAGCGAACGCAGCAACGGCTGGAACGTTGGTAGGTCGTCGAGAGAACGAGAAATTGAGTTGATGAGGTGAGCGAGTATTTAAGGCTGCTTGGTGATTAGTGAGATTGGAGGCAGGTGTGGTTGAGGCGTGGTCCTGCTCCTGAACCTATGTTAATGAATTAACCTCATTTAGATATGTTGTATTATTGTTCTGAATATGTGACTTTACTAGAGGATGAGTGGATTTCAACAGCTGGTTTATCCGGTCATCTGACCATATTTCCAGGAGAGCTTTCAGCTCTTCATCTGTCCACGTCTGTCCATGCTTGTCCTCTCGCCATGTTTATTTTGGTTTGGAGTGCGCGCTGCACCTCCTCCATCCTAGATACATTGCGTTTGCATTGCTGTAGTGTCACCACGTACATTTGGTCCTGTGTTTGGTCCGGTTAGCTTCACACTGCATACGAACCGGACCAGGATTCGCTTGCAAGCGAACCGAGACCCATGTTTTCAGGCGGACCAGAGTTCGCTTGTTTGGTCCGCACCAGAGTTCGGATGTGCTTTCACACCTGTCCAAACGAAGTGGACTATCTGAGGAAACGAACTCTGGTCCGTTTAAAGTGGACCAAACAGCCCTGGTGTGAAAGCAACCTAAGACTAAAACTCAAATAGCTGCCAAAAACAACACTGTGATCATTTTAACAAAAGACTGGCATCAGCCCTTGCCTCAGTGGCTCCATTGAAAACAAAAATATTAAAAACAAAATCCAAAGCACCATGGAGAAATGAAGAAATTAGAAATCTGAAAAGAAGGGTCAGGAGAGCAGAAAGGAAATGGAGGAAAACAAACTAACAATACATTATGAAATCCTACGTGAACAAAATTTACAATAATACAGTTAAACAGGCAAGAACACTACTTCTTAAACCTCATTACCGTTAACAAGAACAACCCCAAATTCCTTTTTAAAACCATTGATCTTTTAATAAACACAGATTTTAACAGGTCCTCCATGCCACCATCAGATGCGGCATGAAAGAGCTTTGCATGCCACTTTAGGAGTAAAATCAGTGCTGTTAGATCAAACTTTTTAGCACAACAAAATGTTAGTTTTAACAGATCTGAAGCATTGTTTTTACCCGAGGAAACACTGGAGAGATGCTCGGTCGAGTTTTCTCCCAGCTTAACCCAACAACCTGCCTTTCAGACCCCATTCCCACCTTGCTTTTAAAGACGTTTTATGGTTTCTTTGAGTCAGAGCTTTTAAATATAGGGGATTATCTCGCTTACCGGAAGTTCCCGGATTTTGACACTTCCTCTTCCGGGCCATGTTAACGACAGCCGTTCCTGCTCTGTTATACTGTCTAAATCGGATAAACTCCAAACATACTTAAGTTTTCATTCTAGACTGAAATGGTACTAAGGAAGAAGTGGATCAAAGCGATCGATTCGCCGCGGTGAAGGGCCGAACTTTATAATAAAACACACGTTTTGTTTGTCGCCGGTGAGGCACAACACCGGCACTTCACAGCATGCTAGCATTAGCCAGCTAGCATTTACTGACGTGCTTAAAGACACACAACGGAACTTTCAGCAGTTTTCTCAGTTCTTAGCCCCCTATCGGTAGCTAAACTAGCATCCATCTTGTTCGTACCTGTACTGTAAGCTCACTCCAGCCAGTAAAAGACAGTCTTATCTTGACTATTGTTCTGTCCCTTCCTCTGATTCTTTTCCTCTCTTCCTCCGATGATGTTTCCTTGCATTTCTTTACCGAATTCGACATGATGCGCATTCAAAACACCCGCGATGTTGATCCCTGGTTTACATCCGGTTGCTAGTGAGTGACGCGGTGCTGCAACCAATAGTTGGCTGCAACGTCACGGTCGCGTCCCGGATGGGAATCTTACATAGTGCTGTTTCTGAGCCCCGGGACGGCTCTGGGCAGTGACAGCTCGAAAATGCGCATAATGAATGTTGGTGTGACATCAAAACGAGTCAGAAACACAGATTTTTAAGGTCTAAAAGTTACGTTGTGTGTCTTTAACATTGTGCGTCTTAAAACACGCAAACATCTGAAAATCGGGTCTGTACCCCCCCCCGTTTCCAGTGGAACAACTGGGGACTGCCAAGAAAGGAGACGCTTTCAGATGCTTGTGTGTTTTCAGCCGCACAAAGTTAGGCACGTTTTTTTCATTATTATCATTATCTTTTGTATTTATTATTATTTTTGGTGCATTTATGATATTGTTTTGGTTACTTTGTTTTGGTATTTTTTCTCGTTTGGTCATGTATGGAATGAAATAAAAAAGAAATATTTTTATATATGTATATATATATATATATATATATATATATATATATTTAAATCTTTTTATATATATTTCTTAGTGTAATTGTAATATTTGTAATAAACCAAGCCATGTGAAAATTAGGTAAAAATTGGGGGATCTATGATAAATGTAGGTGGAAATGCACCTTCCTCAATACAAATGAATGCACTGGGATCATATGGGCGACCCATCCAAGATGGCGGCCCCGCTGAGACGTCAGCTCCAGCCCATGAGACGTCAGCACCAGTCCATGAGGTGTCTACGTATATGATGTCTATGCAATTTAAACCCCAACATCTCTGATAATTGCAGACCTGTATCCAACTTACCGTTTTTAAATAAAATAATAGATATAAGTTGCTTTTATTCAACGTTTTTAGACAGACCTGGACTCCCAGGGAGGACGGACTGCTCGCTCTGCTCACAGGGACAAATAGAGACAGAGCAACATCTCCTACTCCACTGTGATAAATATAAAGGAATTAGACAAATGTACTTCCCCAGATTTAAAAACCACTGTACAGAATGTGAGTCACTCCCAGATGAGGAGAAATATATCTTAGGTGAGAAACCAAAGTGATGTCGTGACATCACTGATGATGTAACAAAATCCGTATAGCTGTGGAATGCTCTAATCTTCATCAGTTTTTTCATATCTGAGCGAGAGCACACAGAAGTTGAGAGACGTTTACAGTCTTTTGGCAAGAACGCAGCATTTTTGGAGTTTATTACAAAGGTACAGTTTAGTGACTTTAGATGACAATGGATTCAGAAAACAGAAACAGCTCTTCTGATGAATGGGAAAGCCAAACCTCACAGGAAAAATCAAACAGTCCTGTTGATGCTTCCGCCGGAGAGGCAGACATGAGAAATCTCAACCAAGAGACAGAAAACACTGACCATGAACATGAAAGGGAGACATCTAAAGCTGAAGATGAATTAAGAGCAATAACGAGAGATAGACAGGAGTTGTGTTTAATACAGGAGAAGCAAAATATGCTGTATCAGGAGGCGAACATCGTTGACACATGGATTACAGCTAGAATTGACAAATCTGTGAATCGGCTAAACCAGGAGGCAGGTGAGTCCGAGTTGGAGAAAGATAAAGTTTCAAAGGAAAAAAGTGTTTTGGAGCAGGAGAAGATGCAACTTTTAAAGGAGAAAAATAAGATCCAGTTGAAAGAAATTAAACTTACAGGACAAAGATGTTTTAGAGGCCAAGAAAAAAGAACTGGAAGAGGGGGAAAATGAGATTCAGATGAGAGAAATTAAACTTTTACAGGAAGAAGATGATTTAAAGGCCAAGACGGAACAACTTGAAGATCGAGAAAATGAGATTCGGTTGAAAGAATTGAAACTTTTACGGGACAAAAGTCTTTTCGAGGAGGAGAAGAAACAACGGGATGAGGAGAAAGACGACGAGACGCAGAGAAACCAATGGTGGTACCAGCCTGCATTTGTTGTAGGTGCTCTGGGGGTGCTAACCATATTACTGTGTGCGCTTAGACGTATGATTTAATGCCACACCTAGCCCCACAATGCCCAAACACATACATACTGAAGACATATTCAGAGTTTCAAGTTACAAATGAAGTAATCTTAGAAACAAAGTAATGCTGCAGGGTTTGATGAACAATTGCTTTTTAACAGATTTTTCAGACAGATCGCAACTCAAGAAAAGCCAGCTAGCTGCAGTGTCACTGAGAAAAATAATCAAACCCAAACGGTTGGCTTTATGAAATTAAATTACATGTAAATTTTACATCTAATATTATTACCTTTTTATTTAAACCGCTGCATTCTGCTAAATGTTTTTTTCTTGTGTTGAGTTAATGTGAATAATATATTACATAAAGTGAAATATGATTGAACAAAGAAAACGTAAAACTATACATACATTTTATGTATATGGCTACTAGGTCGCAGATATACATAGTGTGTGTATAGTTTTGCATTTCCTTCAATCAAATTTCACTTCATGTAATGTATTCACATGAACTCACCCTTTTTGTGTTTGATTTCTTTTTTTAAATAGTTGGTTTTAAAAGGAAAATATAGCTTTTTTTTTTGCCAACTCTTTCAGGTTCTGTCTCACAGACAATCCAGTTGACAAATCCAACTTTGTCAGCTTGTTTGTCAACACAAATGTATGTTTTGTTAATTTGTTTTTGTAAATATTTCTCCCTTTTCAGGTTACATTAATTTGATGTTTTTGTCCTTTAAGGAATTGTTTGTTTGTTTTTTATCTAAAAATTAAAAATAAAGTTTGAAAATAAAATGTTTTAAAATCTGAATGAATGTTCAAAGCAGTCTGGAATTTTTTTGTGAATATTGTGTTTTATTACATGTCAGAGTAACAAAACTGGATTACAACATAGTTTAGAACTTTGCTGTGATGTGAAAAATGAAAATAAGTTAGGTTTAAGTGTGTCTGACGGAGTTGACACAAATCAAATCATCTTTCATTCATTTGTACAACTTGTTCCTTTACAAAGTCAAACAACAAGGGCCTTTGTGTACATAAATATATTTGACAAAAGTGAATATTTAGGGAAAAAAAAAACTAACAAAACATTAAACCACTGTTGCCCCAACCCTCAAAAATGGTTTGGCTAATGCAGAAGTGTAGATATTTTTAGGTTTCTCCAAATTTACAGGCATTTCAGGATGATTTAAAGGTTGAATAGGGAACATTTTTATTAAAAGCTATATTTTTAAAAAAATAATACCACCACAGGTCGTTTGGGGGTGTACAGAATGAAAATACAACATTTCCCAGAAAAATTATATTTAGACTAAAAATAATTATAAAATATATTTTTATGGGTTCGATAATGGCATTTTATTTACGTCTATAAGCCAATACACGCCGCCATTGCAGGTTGCCAAATACGATCTCTGTGTGGAAACAATATTTTAGTCATAGTCAGGCTTGTACGGGGAAAACCGTGGAGACGATGAGTGAAGCAGCTGCTTCAGAGTCCTGGAGATATTATCTGTTTCTGAGGAGGAGTGACCTGTGAAGAGCAAAACCTGGAGTAAATTTAGGTGAAGACTTCACTAAATAGACCCACATTAACGTTTTCCACGGAGTCAAAACACGGAAATGGCGACTTTCTTCCTGGATCGGTAAGCTAGCTTGTTTGCTAACATGGCTAACGTTAGCTGTCAGTTAGAAACTCCTCTGCGTTACTTGTTGGACATGCTGCAGACTGTTGGTCACTTGTGTATCGGCAGCGAGCCTGGCATCCCAGCGGCTGGAGTTGTTTTTCTGCCGTTGCAACTACAACCTAGACACACGTGATGACGCTGTTCCGTCCGTATTCCATATTCAACCTTTAAAATATCTTAATGTATTGATTAGACAGTGGAAAGAAGCATGCTTTATGGTTTTCAGGAACATTTGTACTATTAGCTGAGCCCCCTGTTTTTTTTTTTTTTTTTTAATGATCCTCTTTTTTGTTTGATCTTATTTAATTTTGGAGCTTTTGTCATTTTAATACTTGTTATGCTTTTATTTTGAATTACATTTCATGTTTAACTGTGCTTTTTTTTTTTGTTCTTTTGAAATTGTTCAATTTGGAGGAAAAACCAAACCAATAACAGCAACAACAACTACAACTACAATAATAATATTAATGATAATAATGATAATTAAAAATCATTGAATTAAAACATTCATTTGAACGTCAGACATGGGGCTCTATTTAGGGATCCCGAAAGCTGAATGGCCCGAGGTGTTGGACACATCGAGTGGCAGAAAAAAAGAGAAAGAAACAACAGAAAAGGGATTAAACACAATATAAGTAAATAAAATATCTTCACAAGTACAGATTTGATTTGGAATTACCTGAAGCGCCAGTCGTGGGGGAAAAAGAGAAGCTTTCCTTATTGCCGGCTGCATTTGAGATATTAAAAAAGTGCTCCAGAGTCTTGCTCACCATGAGGGGAAGTGGAAAATAAAGTTACATCATTCTGTGGGTGAACTATTCCTTTAAAAATGATTTAAAGCAAGTCTGCCTGACACATCACAGCAGTCAGATCCCCATTCTGCTGCTATGCTGAACGGGACACGTTTAATATATTTATAGATGTATGCATGTATGTATGATATTTTATTTTCCATTTTTAAGTTCTTTTTCATATATATTCATATATTTTTGTTGTTTGGATTGTTATTTTATTTTTTTATATCCTTATTTTTGGGGGAAAGGGGGGATTTTTTTTCCCCCTTCAGTATCGAAAATAGTATCCAGTATGGACCACCATCTTATCGAGAATTAAATTTTAGTATTGTTACAACACTATTAAAAAGTGAAGGCTTTTAATGTTGATGAGCATCTCGTATCAACAGGTTAGCTCTTAGCTACATCTAATTGTTGGTCCTACACATCCCGGTTGTCCCGTGTTAAGGCCCTTTCAGATAGGACGCGTTTTTCGCGGCGCGCACCGCGGGGTAGGGCGCAGAGTCGGCGAAAGAGCACAGCGGCAGCGAGCACGTCAGGCACGCGTTGCTAAGTGACAGACCAGGAAGTGTTTGCTCCCCGGCACGCTTCGTTGTGACAGATGTACCTCTCATCGTCGCAGCAAAGAGCTTTTCTCCTGAGGAGGAGAAGATCGGCATAAAAGGGTGGGGGTCCACCTGATCCTGATAGCAAGGCAGAACTTGAGGGAGTTTAGGCTCGTCCGGGAGCTGCATTCTTTCACACAGACCTCTTCCAGGTTTACTTCAGGCTGAACAAGGACCACTTTTCCCCCTAAACTGGCCTCTCCTATTGGACGCACTAGGATGTCGCCACAGCGCGCTGCGCCTGAATTGAAAAATTTTCAATTTGAGCGCAGCGGCGTCAGCGCCACCGCAGCGGCATGCGCCCACCTTGCGTGCCACGGCATGGCGAAGCGCGCTGCCGCGGCGGTACCACATACACAATAAATGGGTTTGCTGCCGTCCTGCGCTTGCCGCGTTCTATCTGAAAGGGCCTTTAGCGTCGTTAACATCATGAATTTTAACAACTATTCAGTTTTTAAGACCCCTTGGACTCCTTGCCTTAAAGGAACCCTATCATGAAAAATGGACTTTTAAATGTGAGAGTGATTTGGGCAGAGTATGATGTAAAACTGAAAACCATGTTGCTTTTTTGTGCGTAAACAACAAGGAACTTTTGGGCTGTTGGTTATGTTTTAGACAGAAAATGGTTAACAGCTTTATTAGGTCCCCCAAGTTTCCACACTACAGAGCTCTTTCCACAGTCTGTAACTTTAAGTCTTTGTGGGTTTCGCAACATGGCCCAGGGAGGCACCCGGCCTTCCCCAATGCACCTGCCCAACACCCCTGTGCTTTACCTTTAACCACCTATCTCCATTAACCCCCGTTGGCTCCAGGTTAGGTTTACTAGGTCTTTGCTCAGAGTTTGTTAGGTGTCAATCATTCACCCCATGGCCCCCGGGAGTTACGACACACACGACGCGGCCAAGATGGCAACGGTCGGAACCATCCAATGAGCTTCACTTCAGATTTTGAACGGATGGTTTGTCTTGTTACTGTAGTCTATGGCTCCACTATACCTGATAGAAGTAGCTCATGGTGCTGAAATTATTTTTGCACACCTAGGAAAGAAGAATTTCTATAATGGCTTTTACAGAAATGGAAACACTAGAAAAGCATCATTTTCCATGCCTGCATTTAACCAAATTCTTTCAAATTTCCACATTGTAGTCTCTTCATTGTGCTCCCCGGTCATGTTTGTATGTTTACTTTCTTTTTCTTGGTTTCCAACTTCTGTGTCCCCTGATCATGTTGTTTGTGCTCTCATTGGCTGTAGCTCCTTAATCACCAACTCCACTGCTGACTGCCTCAGAATATAAAACAAGCTAGAAATGTGGTTAGAGACTTGGACGTGTCCCTTAAATGAATTAGAATTCACATAGTGACTGAACTGCAGATTTGCTGGGCCATTTGTCTGTGACCTGAAAACTGAGTTTAATATCTTGTACTTTGCTGAACAGATTCATTTTGGGGAAATGAAATGTTCTGTAGGGAAACCTCCATACTGGCATTTATATGAATGTTGGTTTGAAACTTGATACCTTGCTAAAAAGTGTTCCTCTACAAAAGCAACGTCCCCAGAGATTCCTTGAAAAACTGTTTAGGAGGAGTTCAAAGAGCGTCACAAAGATCCCTGAGACTCTTATTTGATGGTTTCTGATGGCATCAGTTCAAGCTATCTCAATTTATGAGCTCTGATGAGGTGACATTTCAAGCAGCAAGATTGGTAACTGTTCAGAAATGGTATTGTTGTGTACGGAAGCATATTGCATTCACCTGAAAAAAATAAAATTGGTCTGTTTTTCTGAATTAATGAGATAATTTTTACAATAATAAACAAAAACGTTCTGTTTTTCTGAATTAACGAGATAATTGTTACAAAAATAAATAAAAAAGGTTCTGTTTTTCTGAATTAACGAGATAATTTTTTACAAAAATAAATAACATTCTGTTTTTCTGAATAAACAAGATAATTTAAAGCAAACAAATAAATAAAAATGTTCTGTTTTTCTGGATAAACAAGATAATTTTTTACAAAAATAAACAAAAACGTTCTGTTTTTATGAATTAACTAGATATATTTTTTTACAAAAATAAATAAAAATGTTCTGTTTTTCTGAATCGGTCTCCGCCGAGTGACCTAACATTTGTTGCTTGACCAGCAGTAACCAGCGCTTGACGCCATTTCAGGCGTAAAACTGTCAGTGGTCAAACCGGCGTGGAAATGAGTGCACATCTGATCATAATAATGATCTTATGACTGAATCCATGTGTGATATATAAAATGTTCGTGTCTGACCAAACAACAGAATATTCGTCAGAAATGCACCGTCATCCAGCTGTTTCTCCTGAAGCAGCAGCAGCGCTCACAGATGGAGGCTGGTCGGATCTGAGCCTGACCCGAACAGGAACATAAGAAACGATAACTTTCATTAGTTAAACTAAGAAACAGTCTACCGAATGAACACTTGTACAACGTTAATGTATAGATTAATTTATAGAAACGGATCTCCTCCACTCAACTCCGTGTCTCCTGGGAGCTGCAGTTACCAGCGCGTCTGCCCTTCTGGCTGCGCATAATGTTCATAAACTAGTATTTCTGTCATTTAACTTGTCAATAAAGTCTTGACAAGTTACAGCATCGTACAGATCCACACAGGTCAGGGTTGTGTTGCAAACTTTCTCTAAGTCTAAAGCAGTGTTTCCCGCTGGTCCGATGCACCTGCGCCTTTCTGCAGGCCGACTGTCCGTCTTCTTACAAGCAGCCGAGTTTTATTTTCTTTATTCAGACATCAGCAGTGACATAATAAAGTCTGATTTATCTTGACATTTTTGGCGATCAGTTGTCGCCTTCATCAGAAGTTATAACACTCTGCTGTTAAGATCATCTGGCTGGTATGACACCTGCAGCTCCTGGAGACAGAAGACAGGAGGCGATCCGTTGTTTCTATTAAGTAATCTGTACCCTAAAGTTATAGTCTATCAGTGCTCAGTCAGCAGACTGTTTCTTAGCTTATCTAATGAAAGTTATTTTTTCTTCTGACTCTGTGCGGGTCAGGCTCAGATCCGACAGTCCGGGTCAGGCTTGGACCAGCCTTCAACTGTCTGCGCTGCTGCTTCAGGGTAGAAACAGCTGGATGAGGAGGGATTTCTGATGTAGATTCTATTGTTTGGTCAGACAGGAACATTTATGAATCACACGTGGATACAATAATAAGATCATTTATATGATCAGATGTGCGCCCATTTCCACGCTTGTTTGATAAACGGGACCGCTGACTTTTATACGCCTGAAATGGCATCTTAGCAACAAATGTCACGTGTCTGGCAGAGACCGACTATTGAGATTCACGTTATTTACGAAGTAAAGCAGGTCAAAGTGTTTCGAACCGGTAGTTCGGAACACGGAAGCGTGATAATCCCCCATTGGCTTTTATTTCAGTGATTCCTCTGGCTTGCACGCGCCAGTCAAGTGTTGCTCCTCATGAAACGGAAACGGTTGTTCTTTCTCTCCTCCTCCTTCTTCTCTTCACTTTTATCTCATTAATTTAGAAAAACAGAATGTCCAAAGACATGCTCGTTAGGTTAATTGATCACTCTAAATTGTCCCTAGGAATGAATGTGAGCGTGAATGGTTGTCTGTCTCTCTTTGTATGCCCTGCGACAGACTGGCGATCTGTCCAGGGTGTACCCCGCCTCTCGCCTGATAATAGCTGGGATAGGCTCCAGCAACCCCCGCAACCCTGAACTGGATAAGCGGTACAGAAAATGAATGAATGAGAACGTTTTTGTTTATTTGTTTTAATTTATCTCGTTAATTCAGAAAAACAGAACGTTTTTATTTATTTGTTTGAAATTATCTCGTCAATTCAGAAAAACACGTTTTTATTTATTTTTGTAAAAATGATTTCGTTAATTCAGAAAAACAGAACGTTTTTATTTATTTGTTTGAAATTATCTCATTTATTCAGAAAAACAGAACGTTTTTATTTATATGTTTGAAATTATCTCATTAATTCAGAAAAACAGAACATTTTTATTTGTTTGAAATTATCTCGTTTATTCAGAAAAACACGTTTTTATTTTTGTAAAAATGATCTCGTTAATTCAGAAAAACACAACGTTTTTATTTATTTTTGTAAAAACAATCTCGTTAATTCAGAAAAACAGACCAATTCAATTTTTTTCAGGTGAATGCAATAGAGCTTGAGGAGTTGTCGTCACAGCGCGTCGCCCCGCCCCTCCGAACCGGCGTTCCGACATGTTGTTTGTACGCTTACTGAGAGCTACGTTGGTCGTGACTGGAGATGCTGGGTTATAATGTTGAGTGAAGGACAGTGCCAGCTCTTTGCACAGTCAAGATGATCCCAAAAAAAAAAGACAAACAAGGGCGAGCTACGGTTTTTCAAGATCTCCGGTTTGAAAAAGAAAAAAAAAAAAAAAAATCAGATTGTAAACTGCTGAAGTGACAGGGGGCGCCAAGTGGCTGACAGCTGCGGTCTGAAGGAAAGAGATCAGCAACATGCAGCATGCCGTGTGTTCTCCAGCTAGTGATCCTTTGTGACTGATAATTGTGGTATCCTTAAAAACTACTCCGTGATACTGTCCTTGCAGATAGTTTTAATAATGAGGAATCAGTCAGTACGATGTGGCCGCTAGATCCTTCCCTCACACACGGCCGTGCTCAGCTGGGAGCAGTCATGTGGAACATGTCATCGTGTGTGCAGGAACCAGTAAACAATATTCCAGTCATACCAGTGTGCCTGTGAAGATGCTGCTTTGCTGTGAGAATGAACCGGACACTACGACCCTGGATAAGATCGTCCTTGTTTGCTGTGCATTTGCAAACGCAGCTATGCTAAATCGTTGTTGTCAAGACGAGCACTCAAGCTAACATGAGTTGATGAAAACTCCGGTTACTTTCTTTTATCTGTTTACTCGTTATGTTCGACACCACTGACATCTACCTGACAGCTTATTTTGGTCTTTCACAAATCAGACACACACTAATCACTGTTTTCTTTTTTATAAATAAATGATTGAAACCACGTTAAATATCGTCCTCCTTACATGTTTACTGACAGCTCACAAATGTTTTCTTAACTAGCAGCATAACAGTTAACTGTGTAAAAGGCAGAATAACACTTCTCTAACATTAACAGAGCAAAATTACAAATATTACCACGTTACAAACTCATTGTGAAGACTAAATAATTCACAATGCATCAGCCACATGTCTCCATGGAGGACGGAGGTAAGCGGTCCAGACTACTGTCCCACTCTGAGCCATTCAGCTCAGATGGGTCCAGTCCAGATATGTCCCCTAGTTTCTCCAAATAAGTCTTCTTTGTGCTAGACATTAAATTATTTCTGTACGGCTTTTCTTCTTTGCTCCTTTTCCCTCCAATGTTAAAACTCCCGTCAGCTCTCGTTTTGACAGTCAAATCCGTACCAACATCATGGCGGCGCGACTCCGCTTCGCTCAGAATTGTCACGCGACTCCTCAGGCTCTATACGCTTCTGTAGTTGCGGGAACAGTAAGTCATAAGAATAAAACCAGTTTTGTTATATAAATAAATGGAGAAATGAATAAATGCTTCTGTGAAAGTCTGAGAAAGTGCAAAAGATATGTTTTTGTCTTTTTTCCCAAAAATGAACAGACTAATCCAACGAGCGTTTTGTGTGTTGCGTCATCTTGTGGTGCCGCCATTGCTTGGGGAACTAGTCCCAATCGGCTCTATGCACAACTCCACTACTTCCTGAACTTAAGGTAGCTCCTTTGTTTCTTGTCTTTTATTATTGGACGAACTGATTAATCCAGGTATGTCTGGCCAGTTACTGAGGTCAGGCACACCTGGATTAATCAGATCATCCACTGATGAAAGACAGGAAACAAAGGAGCTACCTTCAGTCCAAGGAGTAGTGGAGTTGTGCATAGAGCCCATTATCTCCGATCTGCCAACATGGGAAGCAGCGTGAATATCTGGACTTGCAATGTTGGACAGTCATCTAAGGTAATAATAACCTATAGGTGTGTTATCTGGAGATCTCTAAGTTAATCTGACACAAGCTATTATTTTTACATCGATGCGTTAATGTAAACTATTATTTATCTCCGTAAACTGGCTTTAATGACAAGCCACACTGGAATAACATCCACATCTCATGATTACTTATCAAAGTTTTAAAAAAATCAAACTCTTTCAAAGGTCGTTAATTTTCTATAACGTCATATTTTGGCTTTTGGCTATTTTGAGTGCTTCCTCCTTTCTTGTCCTCTAGGCAAGCAATTCAGTTGCATGACAACAGCCCATTCATGCTTAACACGGAAGATGGAAGGACAGTTTTGCCCGTCTCCTGAATTGGCTGCGCACGTAATTTGGTTAGTTTTCGGTTGGCTTGTGCATTTGTCACTTGACGCAGAAAACAGAGCAATACCAAAGCAGGGCGAGTCGGGTTGGATATAAAGGTACCAGTCCAGGTTTTTGCCTGTGGAAATGCAAAAAAAAAAAAAAAGGACTGACCCACCCCGTCTCCATCAGGACCCGCTGGTGCAAACAGATTTTTATATGCTGTTATTTTTCTAGATAGCACTTATGGAGCATCATTCAAACAGACGTGTTCACACATGCAATTAATCAAAACAATGGCAGCACCGGTGAACACATCTTTTGCTGCAGTGCTGTTGTGACTTCTGGGTATGAAAAACTTAATACTCTGAAACTTGGCAACAACATTACATAATGTAGAAAAAAAGAGTAAAGTGTGGGGATGCTGTTGGGCAACAGTGGCTCCAGAAGTGCACATAAGTAATGTCAACTTGTCACCAAGCAAATCTGGAATGTGGAGTTTTGAAGACTTAAGGTTATGCAATGCATCGGTAAGTGGAGAAGGTCAGTAAGAGCCAGATGCACAGAAGAAAAAGAAGAGTGTGTTGGGTAGACTAAAGCCAACTGAAGACGAATGGCTGGAGACATACTTGGTCTAACTTGTTTCCTTTGGGTGGAAGCTGTGAATACGAATCAGCAGAAAATCACATGGGTAAAATAGGATACTGATTTTGCACTGCATGTAAAGAAGGTAAAAAGAGAAAATCTATGTGCTCCTGAATAATCAAGGATGAGGTATAAGAGCTTGTTTAACTGGTTTTAAAGCTTGCAGCAGCAATGATGATCAACTACAAGAGGTGCAATCAAAGTACAATTAGAAAGTGAGGGCTACTGATGTCATTTAAGACCTTTTGTTCTTCATGTTCTAATCCTTGTTTATTCTGGATTTAAAGGATTCTTTCTTTTTTCAACCAGGACCTTATTTCTAGGAGTATATGCATGCATTTACTCATCGGTAAAATTTCTGCATCACTTTGTCTCTTTTGAAAGATATAACGTTGAGTCACCCTTAGGTACGGTGGCCGGGAAGTGCAAAACATGAATACATTTACCTGAAACACTTATACAAGTTCAACAAAACACGAATGCAAGTTAAAAAAACACTTTACAAGTTCAACAAAACACGAATGCAAGTCAAAAAAACACATACAAGTTCAACAAAAACACAAATGCAAGTTAAAAAAAACACTTATACAAGTTCAAGAAAACACGAATACAAGTTAAAAAACACTTATACGAGTTCAACAAAACACGAATGCAAGTTAAAAAAAAAAACACTTATACAAGTTCAACAAAACACGAATGCAAGTTAAAAAAAAATACTTAGCCTATACAGGTTCAACAAAACACAAATGCAAGTAAAAAAAAAAACACTTGTACAAGTTCAACAAAACACGAATGCAAGTTAAAAAACACTTAGGGGAGAGCGGGGGTAATGTGAGACATCGGGTAATGTGAGACACCCGCTATTTCTCGGCAAATAAACACATTTGTGGTCAGGCGACCAGTATGTTTTCAAGCTCCTCCCATTACCCACTTACCAGGAAGGAGAAGTTGTGCTAGTGCTATGTTAAGTATGTTTTTTTCACAAAAATGTGGTTTTTGCATGTAAAAGTAAATTTTCTTGCCGTGAACTTTATCAGCTGTTTGTCAAAACGAATTGGTTCAGGTAGAAAAACTTATATCAAGCATGTTGATGAACCTCTAACATCTAAAACCATGTACTTGATGCTGGTTAAAGATTAGCCGGAATTGCAAGATATGTTGTTTTTTTCTAAAAAAGTGGCTCTGGGGTAAAGTGAGACACTGTCTTGAAGCACGAAGCACAAGTTTAGTTTAGTCTTGAACATGTTTTTGTGTAATACTACGTTACATATGTTTTATTTTAGAGTCCCAGGCTCTTCTAACAGGTTCTGATGGTTCCATGCTCTGACCCAGAGGCTGCGTACTAGCTGGTTCTGATTGTCCTTTGCCCTGGCCCCACACTGTGAATGTAAATAGTCACCGATTATTTTGACGATTCGTTGACTAATCGGATGGTACAAAAATTGTAGCATATTTACAGAACCAGTCAAAAGTTTGGAAACGTTCTCATTAAATTTAATGGAAAAATAGGTTCAAGCTTTTCTGGTCGTGTTTATGTTCATTTATGTCAATATACAATTCTAGAAGCTGACAGACAGAAAAACGAGGCAGCAGAAGGTACAGTGGCAATTTTTAGAGGAGAAACAAAGCTTATAAACATTAAATGATCTGTCGATTATAAAATTAGTCACCAATTATTTTGATAGTCGACGATTAGTTGATTAGTCGATTTATCATGGCAGCCCTACTTTGGATAAATTTCAAGTGTTTGAAAAATTTGCCTATTTGACCAATCCCCGTGATTCTGTTCCTTTCTGACAGTAGTTTTGGGACGTGCGGTTGTCAGTCCAGCTGTAATTGTTAAAAATTGGTTTTTATGGTAGTTTTAAAGTGGAAAATGTAAGAGGATCAGCTTACCCACTAACTGGTTCACTTTACCCCACTGATTTTTCGTGTTTGTCTCACTTTACCCCGAGGCTGGGCTAAAGTGAGACACAAGACCACTTTTTTTTTAAAACAATCATATTTTCATTGCCCTTTGTCCTAAAAACATTCTGATCATTTCCATAACTAGGAAACATCCTGAATTAATGGGAAATGTGAAAATGTTATTGATATATCATTTTGTCTTGGCAAGAGGGGAGCAAATGTAAAAACTGTATCACATTACCCCACTCACCCCTTTACAAGTTCAACAAAACACGAATGCAAGTAAAAAAAAAGCACTTATACAAGTTCAACAAAACACGAATGCAAGTTAAAAAAAACACTTATACAAGTTCAACAAAACACGAATGCAAGTTAAAAAAAACACATAAAAGTTCAACAAAACACGAATGCAAGTAAAAAAAAACACTTATACAAGTTCAACAAAACACAAATGCAAGTTAAAAAAAACACTCATACAAGTTCAACAACACGAATGCAAGTTAAAAAACACTTATAGATGGGTTTCCTGTTTTTAACGTTAGCAGTTGCGCGTGCAACCAGGGGGCAAAAAGCCTGTGTTTTGTATTGGAGTCTACAGCCAAACTCATATCATTCATAAAAATGTAAAGTAACCCGACGAAACAAACAGAGATCGTTGTGTTTTAAATTATATTGAATAAATCTGTTTTTTGATGATGAATAACAAAATACCGACGCTGTGTTGCTGTGTTATATTTCTATCACGATTACACTAACTTGGCAAGGGAGTCATCACCCGGAAACGGCATTTTTCTTGTTAAAACATGGATATTATTCGTGTTGGACCTCATTTGAAATTTGCCTGAAAAACCTGAGTTAGAAAGCGGCTTAAACTTTGGTTTAGACTATTTGTTCAAACCAAAAGAGGCCACAACAATCTGCAGTCTGCAGCAGGTTCAGTTCAGCTCCGCTGTCGTCCTCACCTCCTCCATACAGGAGCAACTTTCACTAGTTTGGGATTAAACCAGGCAAAGACGACATCTTCACTACGTTTGGAAAGGAGCTGATTCCAACTGTTAGGGACTAACACGCATTGCTGTCGGTAAGTTTCGCTGCTTGTGTAACGTTCTGCTTTATTGTGGATGAGATCGTGGTGGACAGTAGACAGACTAGCTAACTGCTAGCAAGCTAACAGTGTAAAGCACTTTGTGTGTCCAATGGGTACTGTAAAGGGCTATATAAATAAATTTGATTTGATTTGATTTGAGTATAAACTCAAACGCCATCTGATTTACGACCCCCGTACTTCGTACTAAATCTCCGGGATGCGTTGTTATGCTACGTGAACGTTCGTAAACGGCTCCACAATCAGTTTCTTCTTCTTTTTTAATTTCGTGCCTTAGCAGCAGAGGACGGCTGTCACACACAGTGTTTACAGTTTATGTCATGCAGCCGATCGCGGTGGTGATGCTTCCCAGTAGAATACAGGAATAATTTCTGCCTCCGCCGTGGTTTAATCCTACATGTGACCATGGTGAAAGACTAAATAAATCATAGACTGAACCGGAATAAGTTATTTGGGAGGGTTTTCTGAAGATCAGTCACGCCTACTGTCCTATTTTCACAATTTTTAACTGTTTACATGCATTAATGTTTTGATCTTTGCAACCGAACAAATACCAGGACATAAACATTATATTTCCCCGACACTTTCACGTCATATCTTGACCTAATCTGCATTAAAAGTCGAGTTTTGTATGTAAAACACACGTCTTCTCATTGTTCAATAATGCTTTTCCTCTGTTTTCTTGCCCCCTGGTTGCGTGCGCATCCTATCTGTGACGTTGCTCAGAAACCCATCTATACAAGTTTAACAAAACACGAATGCAAGTTAAAAAAAAACACTTATACAAAGACACGACCCGGAAGTGATTGGTGGTGATCGCTGCACGGTCTGTTCTTTCTTTCTTTCTTTCTTTCTTTCTTTCTTTCTTTCTTATAAAATGGTCAAAATTAATTGTACATGCATTGTATAATATTACAGAGATAAAAACATCTTCGAAATTTTGACGAGTACAAAGTATTTTTTGTTTCATTTCTTATTTTTCAGTTTTAAGTTTACAATAGTCTTCCAGTAATTTTTAAATCATTAGACTTAAAAAGTAGTAAATAAGGGGATTTATCTATCTATTTTGCCAGATCATTTTGTGGATGTAATATTTCTGTAGGATAATGATCAAATTTAGATATGTAGGCCTATTTCTCATTTCAGGAAAAACCTTCTCTTTCTGCCTGTGGTATAATGAGTAATCGGTATCAATCGGTGATCAAAATCACATCATAACAGAAATTTAATTCTCGGGAGCGAAACTTCCCACATCCGGTATGCGCTGGCACCTAGCAACCAGGAGCGCGGTGAATACAAACGGTTGCTATGCGGGATCAGCGCTTTATCTTTATCACTTGTCCCTGTGATAAATTGCTGTAAACTGAGGAGGAGTTGTGCTGCGGTGTTCTGCACAGCACACAACCTTCAAGTAGGTGGAAGCTGTCTTTCTTCAGGTTTCTGGCGTGTAGCGAGTCAGCTGAGCGCCGTGATCAGTGGGCCGAATCAGTGAGGAAGGTGAACAGAGATGGCAGTGTGTGGAGCCATGTATACGTTAATCATTGTACGTTTGTGTATAAAACCTGATACAGGTCGGAGAAAATTTCTGAATGGATGTTGATTACAAAAATGTGTTCTCAATTGTAATTATGTAATACCTTTATTGATAAATAGTGTTTATCATTCACACTTGAGTTTTCCAGTTGTTTGTTGTAATGCTGGTTAAAAAAGTGTATTTTTTTAATTGTTACTTGTGTGCATATATACCTGGTCAAAATAAAATTTGAAAAAAGAACAAAATTTACTTGACTTAGGCCTACAGATTTTATTTTTCAATAGTACACAGTGAGCCATATGTTACCACAATCTTTGCAGATGAATTTTCCCACACCTGAGTTCCCTGTGCTGATTATAATGGCAATTATAGCTGCTCTTCTCAAGTGTACTACAGAAGTAGCATCGTGAATGCATGGCCCCGAAAAGTGTGTACAACACCCTGATAACTAACGGAAAGCTAAATCTGGACTCACAGGACAATAGTACTCTGTCGTTTGTTCATTCTACTTAAAGTATTGGTGAAAATCAAGGTTTTGCTGCAGATAATGCCACATTGGCCGACCCGGTCTCCGCCATTATATTGGATGTACACCGAAGGGCAACTCAATGTTATATCTTCCGAAGGACTCAAAGTGATGCAGAAATTTTACCTGTGAGTAAATGCACGTATATACTCTCAGAAATAAGGTCCAGGTTGAAAAAAGAAATTTATCCTCTAAGCCTGTAAATGACCTTAAATTTCATTCCTAGAGCTTTAAGTGTTGAATGGCTTCATCTTGCCTGATAGATGTGTACCTCAAACTGAACTTTTGGGGATTAATCCTTTCGCTGTTCCATACAAAGCATGATGTGTTTAAAAGCAACTGATCAGGTTTTCAGGTTCCCCATCTGAAGTGTAACATTTTCAATTTCCCTCAATTTCATAATGGTACTGCATATCTATTCATTGTTAAAATGTTAGATTTTTTTTAGCTTTTCTTTTAAACCAAGAATTTACACTTTTATTGTTTGACAAGTTTCTTCTTCTTTATTTATTTTTTGTAAAGTATGATATTGAAAATTGTTTCTCAGGGCTGGTCATTAGCATCAATCATCGTACTGTATAGATGATGCATTCTGGCTCAGAAATTTCCTGTTCTTGGACTGAAAAAGTTAAGGTAACTATCAACATATAATCTGTTTTCTTTTTTGGTTTGTTTGTTTTTTTCAGTGGGAATAGCATCTGCATTGGGGCATTATCATACATGTTTCATGAATGAAATGGTGCAGAAAAAAGTCAAAGCCATTAGTGTAGCTCCATCTCACTAAACCCAATACTACTACTACATGATCGTAAAGTAATTGGATGTATAAGATGTGGCCTTCTAATTAGCTTTTATAAATTCTTGTCTAATATTTATTTTGAAATATAGTATTGCAGATTGTGCAAGTTAGAAAGAGCCAGCTTAGAAACCGCCCCCTGCCTTTTTCCTCCTGCTGTGCTTGTCAATCTGATCAAATTGCCAACTTTGCCTGAATTCACGCCTCTTTCTAGAAAGCTTTTTCAAAATCTCATATTCAAAATCTGTAGACACTCTACTCGAGT
Source organism: Atherinomorus stipes (assembly GCA_023101725.1). Taxonomy (NCBI): domain Eukaryota; kingdom Metazoa; phylum Chordata; class Actinopteri; order Atheriniformes; family Atherinidae; genus Atherinomorus; species Atherinomorus stipes. The sequence continues at coordinate 280,824 of JALJCO010005692.1, forward strand.
TTCTTTGGTTGTCTTCTCCACTTTATTTCCCTGAATGCAATTCTGTTCCACCTGCAGGGAACGATAACATCACAGCTTTATACTTTCTTTTTTTTTTTTATTCCATTTCGTTTTATCTGAATGACAGCAGCAGTAAGCAGATGAGAGCAGCAACTGTTAGAACCAGCATGGCATCTTCATGAGGGAACAGATTATTACGACAGTAACAGTGAAGAGCAACATGAAAACAGAATAAGTGATCAAATCTCTGTTTGATGCCATAATGTTGGAGTAAATCCCTATTCAGCCCTTTATCAGGTGTTAGATTTCTCATAAAATGACAGTTGAAAGTTTTTAAGAGCGTTTTTTATGCTAACATTAGAGCATCAAACTCAATTGAACCTGGTTACTGAATGACTGCACAATATTCAGCCCTCAGCTGTAAAAATTGATTACTTTTTTGGGTTGGATCAATCAAATTCACATAAAAGCTTTAAGGCAATTCAATTTATTTTGAAGTGAGAAGTGTGATGTGGGCAAGAACAGCTCGAAGCTGTACAGTGTTCTATTAGAATAAGGCAATTCAGTTAGTTTGCAGTATCAGTTTAATGGAGCGTTGCAATGAGGTCTGCTGGATCACTACTGTAAAATGACTGCAGGGATAATAAAAAGAAGATGAAAAAATATCAAAATTTAGTTGAGTTTCCTTGTTTTTTTTTTTTTTTTTTTTTTAGCTTTTCAACTTTAGTTATCTTATGAAATAGGAATGATATACAGTAATTTGGGTTATAAATACAGTAGTAAATCATGTCTCTTGTGTTTTTAAAGTTGTCTTCAGGAATAGACTTTTCAAAGTTCTGCTTTGGACATTGGCTGCAAATTGTCCTGTTCTCTGTCACAATGACTCCTCACTGCTTTAATAATGCCGAGTTCTGGGCTCTGGGGAGGATTCATCCTACCATCAGACCTGTTTCCTCTGATTTTCAGTCTACTTCAGAGGCGTCCGATATTTTTTACATTAGAGGACCAAAAATGACTCTGGGTAGATGGTCTTGGGCCAAAAATTAAAAATGCATGTTACAGTGTAATAAAATAAATATGTTTTGCCTATAGCATAATTGAATAAAGAGGGTAGCTTAGCAGCTAGCAGCCTCTGTAGATCACGTCATTAACAGGGATAAAACCAAATCGTGTAGTGTGGAGAGTTCGCTCTTGTGGTCGATTCTGGTGAGAAGAGAGAGCCCGCACTCAAAGACAAAGCCACTTTCACTCTCCGGAGTTTCTGGCACGTTTTAACTGAGGTCCTGTTCCAATACAAATGTTTTAACATAAAAAAGTGGGATTTCCGGGTGATGACTCCTTTAAGGACACGCAGACACCAGCTTTCCTCGGCTCCTGCATGTATTAACTGAGGCATATTGGTTACATTCCATTACATACAATTGTGGGTACAGGTATATATAAGTGCATCTGTGTTGCCAACATTATGTTTGATAAAATGTCAGTACCAAAATATTATATAGTGAATAAACAAAATGAAAATACTGCAACTTTACTTGATGCCACAATCGTTTGGTGTAACCCACATGTCACAGTAAAACTAATGATTAATTTAACAGTTCAACAATTTTAAAAAAACACATCAGGTATGGACATAACAATAGCAACTTCACAGCTAATTACATGGAGTTTACTATTAATACAGCTTGATATATAGCAAACCAGTTAGCATATAACATGGTTAGCTTTAAGCTAATTACTACCAACTTAAAACGTGGCCTATTGTCATCACGGAACTTACTTTGTAACTTTAAAACATGTAACCACATCGAGCTAAAAGAGCAGTCTTTAGCAGGTTTAACAAACATTTAACCCATATGCAAACATGGACAGTTATGAGGTTATGAAAAAAAAAAAGAGCTTTTACAATACTGAATTTCCCTTCGGGGATGAATAAAGTATTTTTCATTTCATTTCATTTCATTAATACCTGAGGACACACAGACACCAGCTTTCCTTGGCTCCCGCATGTATTAACTGAAGCCAGGAAGAGGTGTGCCTCGTTGCATAGCTCAGCACTTCCACACTCCCCTGCTGGCGCCTTCTGGTGTTTTGGTTTCTACTAATGAACTCAAACAGGTAATACTTTTGGTTTCTACTGATCTTTGTTGTCACTGACTACTTGATGAGATTGAAAATTCTTTATAATTGACAGCAATTAGATCAACTGACATGTTTACTTGATGCACTTTTCTTCTGAGTGGCATTCGATCGGATCAAAACTGCTCCATGTAAACACAGTTACTGTTATCTGTTGTTACCAGTATGAAACAGGTACAAGCTGTCAGGAGTTAAATTACCCAGGATCTTTTGGGGAGCTTTATTTTTCAGCGTGCAAGTGACCTCCCAAAGCACCTGCGCATAAACATTAGCGCACAGCAGCTAGCCAAAAAGAGAGTTACTGCCACAAACATTCTGTAGTTAATGTATGAAGCTGATACAATCAGTAACATCTTCCTTTATGCTTTTTTTTCGACAACAACAGGAGTAAATTGAGCTGTCACTGCTTGAGTGGGTCATGGCACAAAACAAGCAACTGTTTCCACATTGCTGAAAGAAACTAAACAGATTACATTTCATCAAATATTGAATTTAAGTCTTGTACATGTGTGACAAGGTTGTGAACCAGATATATTTAAGATATAAATTTTACACATGGATTCGGCAAGCAGAATCCAGATATTGAACCCACTGGAAATTTCATGTGCTTGAGAAATTCCTTTCATCAACAGAAGATCTGGGTGAAAAATAAGCACAACGGATCACCTCCATTATTCTTAAAAATTGAATGTATTGAATGAATGAACACACACAACACTGACAAATAAATGTTAATCTTTAAATTTAAAAAGAATCAGAAACCTTAAGGAAAATGATAACGTAATTCAGACCCTGCATGTTGGTCACATATCAGGTTTTTTCCCACAATAAAGGACTTATTTTCTTCAAATGTGACATCAGTTGTCATCATTTATATTTTTTATTCTTCAAAATATGAAAATTTGAAAAAGAAAAAGTGAACAATACAAATCACGTCATTTTTATTTCCCAACCTCTTATCTTCATCTTTTATTTGAATCCACATTAAATGACAAAACTCTCTGGACAACAACAGCTTGGAAATGTAGAGAGGCAAACAGCCAAGAAGGAAGGAAAAGACACCGATGGATTCTAATGATGCTCTCAGTGCATTGCACAATCTGAGGTGACACCCCAGAGACAACAAAATGATGGGCGGGTTACACAGGGAGAGCGTATGAGTGTGAGAGGAGGAGACATGGTGACAGATGCGATGCGGTCCCCGGGCATCATGTTGCTCGTACCATCTCACTGCCCAGCAACCTGCAAGCCGCCACAGCACAGGCGTTCCAGTCGCTCACGAGTCACTGCTGCAGCCACGACCCTGAGGGTGTGTGTGTGTGTGTGCATGAGTGTATTACACCTGTCTGAATGTGTGCTCATGTGAATGCATCCTTACCAAGAACTGATTTTAGGTTAATGACTAACAGCTTATTCTGGGCTGATGTTAGACTGTGAGGCAACACACATGCACACAAACACAAAGCAGCTCTTTGCTTCATTAATAAATAGGAAACTAAGGATAGGAGTAAAACAACCATTTAATGGAGAATAACAGTTTTAAGTAGCAGTGTGTCTTTTACATTGCTGGAACGCCTCCCAGGTTTCCCCTTGGCCAGTTCCCTTGGCAAGAATCAGGCTGAGTTGCTTCAAATTGTTTTTACTGTTAGAACTTTTTTTTTTTTTCAATGAAGGACACGCCTCTTTAAATCACCTACTTTATTGCCCATTATTAACCCTTTATCTTAAGGATAAGTGTTAATATTATTCATTGTATCACATCTTCCATGTAATTTATGTCCAGTGGCTCAGTGAATAGAGTAAAATATTGCATCATGGCCACAATCGCAGACATTATCTTAAGGTTGTAGTCATAACCACAATCATAGCTGAGGTCACAGCCACTGGCAGTTGACTACATCACCCTCAATCACCAGACAGCTAAGCCGTGGATGAAATTATTATTTAAAGAGCTTATAGGGCAAAGAGTCAGCAGCCCAGTGCAGCAGGGGGGCTTTAAGCCACTGTTCAGAGCGATTATTGACATGAGTGTCAAATAAGAAAAGCATGAAAGGGGAGGGGCATTAAGACAAAAAAAAAAAAAAAAAAAAACCTGGGACCTGAGGGTTCTACACAATGAAATTACACAAGGTCTACACATACGTTTGAGGAATTAAATTAACTTGGAATACTAGACATAAAAAATCAGAGACATAGGCCTCATTCACAAAGTTTTTTGATCCGAATCGGAGTCTATTCGCTCGGAAAGTCCGCTTCGTTTGGGGGAGTTGTGAATGCACAAATGGACTCTGATCCGGAGCAAACAAGCGGACCCTGTCCATCTACGAATGCAGGTCTCGGTCCGATTCAAGCTAGCTGCAGCTACCTTACTCACCGAAGGCAGATGAACCGATGCCTCGCAGCTGAAATACAGTGCTTGTAGTTTGGATCCTGGAGGGATATGCAGCATCAATCCTCCCCGACAGAAGCCCATCAAACTAAGCTCAGGAAATCCCCCCTGGAAGCGACCGTCATCCAGATGTAACTCCTGGATCAGGTGATTAAATCCACCAAGCTCTGGGACCTCTGGAGAATCTGCTGGATCCAAACACGCCAGCGTCTTCGGTTCTCCGACTTCCAAAGCAGGTATGACGCCACAGCTCTCTCAAAGTACTCAAAATAACTGGGTTCTGCCATGTTCACCTGACTGAGGTGGCTGATGAGTGACAAACCACCATCCCCCACTCCAGGAAGTTAAACTTTAAGCACAAATGAAGCATATATTCGCGCGTACGATGCGCTTCATTCACGCAAAAAACCCCCGCCTGAATCAGGCGAGTAAACATCCAGCATTAGCGTGTTGAAATCTAGGCGTGTACGCGAATGGAGGCGTCCGGTGTGAACACGGGGTTAGGCCAAGACCTGGTTTCCTTCAGAGAATCGAGCCTGTGTTTTTATCCAGCGCTTTGCGCGGGTCTGAATATCTAGTTCCAACCTTCAGCTTTGCCGCTTGAAAACAGATTCCTTCTGATTCTTTGAAACAGTGAAACACACTCCATACAAACACTGTTCATTACTGCACACTGATAGGCAAACACCAGCTTGATATGATTTTTTTTATTTGTGTTGAAACTATATCCCATAATAGAGCTGGGCGATACCAGGAATTTTGGTACGATCCAATAACAAATAAATACAGGGCCAGTATCGCCGATATCGATACCGATACTTTTTCATATTTAAGCTTCATAGATCCAAAGGATCCAAAAAGACCTAGGATAGAATTTCCTTAAACTCAGCTCTTGGGGAACCGGGAAATAATAATGTATTTAATCATTCTGTATTTATTTCACACGTAACACAAAAGGGTACTTATATGCAATCAAGTGTGAGCTGTATCATATTTAGTATATTTGTTTCAATTCCAGAAAATCATTAATTCAGTTTTTTACTAGTCCACCTCTTATGATATTATGTCTTTCAATCCTTATGTATAATTTTGCACTGTGTGCATTTGCCTGTTGCTTTAAAGTAATTCTATAAATTTCACTGTTTTGGAATAATCAAAGCTATATCTAATGTTAGATAACATTTTTCGATGGAATAAATGTACTAGATTCTTTCAATGTCTTAATTATATTTTTTAGTTTTTCCAGTAGCATTTGACTTAAGTAACATGCACTTTGAAAAAGTAATATGAGCTGATGCTGAAGATGACCACTCTCAATTTCATTTTATAATGTCTCTCTGTTCCTGCAGCTCCGTGTTTTCTACTGCGTGGGTTTCCATGTGCGTGTAGAGGTTTGTTGTGTTTTTACTGTATTTAACAGTCCCGTTGCGATCTATACAGCTCGCTGTCGTTCCATTTTCTGCAATAAAATAAAGCCAAACAGCGCTTCTCTTCGTCATTTCGATACTCCGGTGTCTCTCTCTGTACTGTGATGTGTCAACTCGAGGAGAGCGCTGAGTGCGTGGGCCAGGCTGAGCCGACCTACAAGGCTGTTTGGCTGGCGCCGCTGAGCCATGTGATGGTGCAACAACTAAAGACAAGAAGGGGGAGAGTGCTGCTCCCTGCTCTGTGACAGCGCAGCGCTACTCCAGACTTTTATTAATCTGCTTGCACAGCAGTCAGTGCGAGCAGGAGAGGGAAAAAAAAGCTTGAGTATCGATCTTTTTACACGAGTATCGTTTAATATCAATACCAGCGTTGGTATCGATAATATCGATATTGGTAACGATCCGCCCACCTCTATCCCATATTCTCCACCACATACGAAGGGTATATTATATGGGTAATGTTATATAAGTAACAAGCTAAGAAGGTTAAAAACACACCAGCATCTGCAGCAAGGACAGTATCCGTTGATTTTCTCTCTCTCTCTCTCTCTCTCTCTCTCTTTGAGTCTCCTTGGCTCTGTGGGAACAAACTTTAGCAGAACAGAAATTAGGCAAATCTCCATATAATGAAGGGCAATATGGTAAATTTGACATTAAGCCTTCATGGCTAAAGCAGGATAATCAGATCCCTTGGTAGAGAAAACCCAGGTGTGAATTAACTTGGTGCAGGGGGGAGCTTAAATTTTGGAGCTCATTTTGTGGCTATTAGTTTCTATATGACTGATAAAAGAGTAAGTAAGAGGGTGGGGGTTATCTTACTGTCTTCTGCAAAGATTTATGGGCTCTCCAGACTTTTTACTTGACTTTATTTTGAAGCACTGAAAAACAATAAATTGAAAAAGTGATGTAAAAGTGAAATCAATTGAAATTCCTGATTATTAAGGAATTGACTTGGCTAGAAAAAGCATACGTTTAAATACGGCGAGTCATTCATACAGTTTACAGTTTTACATACAGTTTGCAAACATAATGTATAGTAAATGCAAGTATGACCTTCTGTACAGCGCCAGACAGAACTGTTTCCTTCCCGACCCGTTTGTTCTGTTTCTTTACGGTGCTGTCAGATGCTGCCGCTCCAACAGATGGCTTCAAGACTGATTACACTTTCCATAATATCTAACATGTGAACGAAGCCTAGAGAGAGAGAGAGCGAGAAAAACTTCTTCAAAGGTCCGGTCAGTTCACATATGGTGCAGTACAAACTATTATGTGCTCACTATTGATATTATAGTTGTGTAATTGTGGGACCATATGGTGCTGAAGTCGCCTGAAGTCATAAAGGAGACATCTAAAGCGAGGAAGATGGTCATGCAGGATTTAATCAGAAATTTGAGGAAAAAAAAACACATTTACAGAAAAGGTGCTAATGTGATAATTGGCTGTTAGATGGGGGCTTCAGGGCTTCATTTGCTGTACATAAGGTGCAATGTGATGGCCAGTATGGTGTGTGTATGTGTGTGTGGTCTCTGGAATTTTCGAATGTGGGTCATGTGTTCGAAGATTTTTTTTTACTTCTGCAGTGGGACTAAATGTCTTGGGGGATTTTAGTCTTGAGTCCATGATAGTTGTTTTTCTCGTATCTGGAAGGTGGTGATGAAAGTTAAATGTTGTACATAAGCCTATAGTGGTTCACCACTATAGGCTTATGTACAACATTTAACTTTCACTTCACTTCCACTTCTATTCTTTTTCTCACCAAGTTGATTTTCTCATTTTCTTGGGATAACAAGAATTGATTTCTCCTGAAGACATTATAGTATGGTTGTAGTACTCGAGATCGGTCTTGGTCTCGAGACCATTTTTTTAGGTTCTCGGTCTCGTCTTGGTATCGACAGCATTTTGTCTCGGTCTTGTCTCGGTCTCGGACAGGGCGGTCTCGGGATTTTTGAACGAGACCGGTCGAGACCACTGCTGATCGGCTTTTTGTCCATAACTTAGCTGCTGGTAAGAGTGGAAAAGGAGCCTCTTAAAAACAGCGAATGACCACTCAAAACCATCGGTAGTGTTACGTCTCCCTGCAGCTGCACTGTGACCAAGCGCCTCCTGCAGAGATGCGCGAGCCGACAGGAGGAGAGCGGCTGTGTGAACTTGTAAGGATGACTGTAGCTACCATTGCCATACCATAGCATACCGGGGTCTGGACCAGGACCTCAGTATTTATAATAAAATTAACCAAACAACCATGAAGCTCAAAATACCCGAAAAGACGATTTCTGTGCGGATTGATACTGAAATAGTGATTCTTCCCCGACCAACCACCTGTATTATAGAACTGATTCTCAAGCTAAATCTGATTTCACATTTATTATCACCGATGAACACCGTGAAAACTAACTAAATCGTACAAATAGGTTTGAACTACTTCTTCCGCCTGCCAAGGCGCAAAGCACCGCATCATCAGCTGTTCAGTCACTGATCAGAGATCGATCATCCACACAGCAAATCCCCGTTATTTTTTCAGACTTCAGGTATGCAGAGTAATTATTTCACATCAGAGATCATTAAGAACATCTTACCTGCAACAGTGATGCTTAGCAGGGTCATTATTGTCTCCAGGTTAATGTAGAGTTTATATTTACTGAACAAACTCCCTGTTTGCGCATTTGTGATTGAGTCTACATGGTTCTCACCTCATGCAGCGTGCGTGTTTACTTCAGGTTCATCGTGAATCTGAATTTTGTTTGATTATAAACTTTTTTTTTAGTAGTGATTATATCATTTCATGTTTGTGCAAACTGTCTCATTACTAAACAAAATAGTTCTTTGTAAAACTTTTCAACATTGTGAGTATGATGATGATGATGATGATGACACTGCAGAAATTTCAGATGATATGCAGAACTTAAATAGTCCTACATATAGGAGTAGGCTACTTATACTGTTGTCATTAGTTCTAAAACAGACACTGAGATTAAAAAGAGACCAAATGACAGAAAATAAGAAGAGATTTCTCCCAACTTGGCAATAGTTAAAATTGATGTTTGCCTAAATGTATTAGTTTATAGTTTATTTAATTCATAGTGCTGCTTTCAAAACAACAGAACAGCGATTAATTTTTGTTGTCATATTTGTTTAAAAGTTAACTTTAAAAAACCCTCACATTTTGATGTTTTGTTATGATTTTTCTTTGATATTTGTGTCCTTGGTCTCGGTCTGTGAAAGTCTTGGTCTTGTCTCGGTCTCGACCTCTAAATGTCTTGACCTTGTCTTGGTCTCGGTACTCCCTGGTCTCGGAAATGTCTTGGTCTCGGTTGGTGCGGTCTTGACTACAACACTACATTATAGTTCATCTTATCTCAAAAAAACGAACTGTGTTTTGTCAAGATAATACGATAATTATCCCTTTATCCAGAGAAAATAGCATTTAAAAAAAAACACGCAATCACGACCTGGCTTCTGTAGCTTTGAACACTGCATTAGTCATCTGTGTAACGATGGAAAACTGTCACCATGAGAGCATGTGACATGGAAAGGAGAGAAAATACCCTTACATGTTTTATTATATTTTAAAAATCAATATTGTGTGTGACGAAAAAAAAAAAAAAGATTGGTTTTTAAACAAAAAAAAGTCATTTTTAAGAGAGGATGTGCCTCTTTTTATTTCTAATACCCAGGAAAAATACCTCAAATATGATAAACAATAAGATACAATATGATATGATATGATATGATATGATATGATATGATATGATATGATACGATGCAATACGATACAATACGATATGCTGTATTGTTCTCAAAGTGGACATTTGTCTTGGACTTGCAGGTTGTTGCAATAGCTGCCATACATTAATGACAAACAATAGTAAATTACAACAATGTACATGAAAACACATCGAGAACATAAAAAACACCACAGTGAGGGCAAATTAAAATACCAGGAAAAACATGAAGCTATTGTACAACCTGCAACACTAAAGGGAGAAATTGCAATATCTGTCCATTTTCAATGAGTTGTAAAATTTATTGTGTACAAACAGTCTCAAGGGAGAACACTTTTCATGTGTATTTGGCGTGACAGGTACATAGGAGAAAAAAAAAATGACCAAAGTTAACAGAAAGTCCCGCACACTGTCCAACTTGCGTGTATTTTTTTGCAACGTTTTGGTGCTAGACCTTCATCAGGCCAACATTTCTGGTTTGCCATATTGGTGAATAGACACTCTCGAAATTAGCCATAGCCAAGAATATGAGTATAAAATCATTTTTATTTCATTTCATCATATTTGTACATACATTTTAAATTATTTTATAATATAAAAATGTTTGTTGTGAGAACTTTTTTTTTTTTTTTTTTTAGATTTTCACACATTGTGATCATTGTTCTAAAACTACGAGTTAAATATACAAAGTTGTCCTTAAAAAATTATTAGAAACTTGCCTTTTTCTGTCTATTAAATGTACTGAAGAGTCTGCAGTTGCTGCTAACTTCAGAAAAAAAATTTAATTAATAAAAATAAAAAAAAACACTGGCTCTATGTATGGGTCCCCCTAGGTTTGACTATATCTCAGTGAGCCCTTTTAAAGTTGCAGTGGATTTGTACATCATGCTGTTCAGCTCAATGTTCAATTTCATCTCCATTCAAGTTTAAATAATGTATGTGCTGAACCGTGGATGTGAGAAGAAAGTCATCTGTTTGACCCTCACTGTTCAAAATCTTCTCAGAAAGAGAAGAATGGATCAGCAGTGTAGACCAATCTTTATGGAACTGATATAATGGAACTATACAGTATGAGTTGTTAATGAAGTATAAACCCAGCCTTTGGCCCTTATATTCTGTGGAGTTGTGTTTTCCAACAAAGGCCAGTAAAAATGTGTCATGCAGATTGGGATTGAAAGGTGAAGAAATGATCATTAACTTATTGACTGCCAGACCTTTTCCGAGCAGAGCGCTCCATATTGCCAGGATTTTTAAGCATTTTTACTGATTTTGGGAGATCCACAGAATATTGTGTGCTATGCCAATACAAACACTGAATGCACCAAAGGAAAGCTTAGACTCTCTTCTTTTATCAGAAAAAAAAAACATTTGTTTCTAGCTTTTTCCATTCTTTAGTAATCTGCAGTAGAGCATGGCTTTGTTGCAGCGAAAATGCCTGTTTCTGATCAAAAAGCTGAGAAAACGAGCTTTGAATGCGATTGTCCGCTTCAAGTGGAAAAGTGTCTTTGATGCCAATATTTTTTTTACTTTAGTAACACCTTCATCATCTGATCAGCTGTTTACTTCTATGAAACAACAAATACAACACTGAGAAAAGAGTTTTGGAGGCAAAATAATTATTTACTACACTGTAAGATATTACCAGGATTTCACAACGCTTCACTGTAATTTTTCACAATAAATTTCTGTAACTTCATATTACAAGACTTTACTCTAATATTCACAATATATTACAGTAATTTACTATTCTACTGTGAAACTGGTGTTTGCACAATAAATTACTGTGGACCGTGCTTTGAACGAATTTCACAACAATTTACTGTAATTTTGTACAGTAAAATATTGTATCACAAACCATCCTTTGTGATATCACAACAAATTACAGCATAATTTGAATCTCCCGTGAACCGTGGTGCATTGTGGGACCAAGACAGCACTGCAGCATTCACCGTTGCACTTGGCGCGCACAGACAGAGGAGGACCAAGAGAAGGTAAGATGAACATAATTTAAATTATTAGTCATTAGGCGTGAGAGTTAATACATGAAAGCATGAAATATTTTTTAATGGTCTTCGCGTTTCGATCGGAGAAGTTAGAGTTATTTGGCAGAGAACATGCAGTGAATTAGCTGTAAAAGAGCGCGAATACAGTAGCCCAGTTGCTACAGCAGCTATCCAACATCATTGCAAAGTCAAGCTTTGCTGCACAGACAAGTAACTTATACCACTCTAAAGTTTAAAATATTCTCTGTCATTTCATGGCATCATGTGTAAACTAGAGGGATTATTTTTAAAAGATTTATTTAACTAAGAGGACAGGTGATTTAGCCATGCATTAGCAAGAAAGTCAAAGTTAAAAACGCGCCATTATGCTCTTTCTTGCCATTAAAGTAAATAAATAAATAAATAGGAGTCCACACCAGCAGGAATCCTGTTTTTTTTTTTTTTTTTTTTTTTTTTTAACAAACCCATTTCTTTTTATACTGGTGTGTAACGATAATTTCTGTCGATCATCACAGTGGCTGTGATGATGCCCCGAGGGCTGCATCCTCTTTGCTCTGCGTTTCCTGCCATGTAGCCTAAGCGGTTTTATGACCAGTGGTAGGATTCTGCCTGTATGAACCGTTGGAGTCCGGCTTGCATCAGTGCCAAACATCAGCGGCCAAACGGGAGTCAAATCTAGCGCAGACAGTGTGTTAATCCAGTAGTTGAAGAAGGCGGCTGTGGTGCTGAACTGAATGTCGATGATAAATGAATTATATGTAATTAAATCATTCATTCATTGCCCCCCCCCCCCCCCCCATCATTCTCCTTCATACACAGGTGAAGTGGAGGCGCATATGCCCTGCACTTCTTTCATCCATTGCAACAGTTAACATGCGGTAACATGCGTTTCCCAGCCGTCTTTGAACGCACCATGGAACACGCACCAGCCAGCAGGCATGCGGTGGATCACAATAACAGAAGAGAGTGCAGTATGACGTGTGTTTGTCCTGCAAACTAGTCAGAACCTACCAAGAAAACCTGTAAGTTGAGTAAAGCTGTTGCATCCAGATAATGATAATGTTGCTAAGCGATGGCCAGTTTGCATATTAAGCTAGTTTATCAGAATACTAATGTTAACGATGTTACATCCAGTGTTGGGTACGCTGCTACCTTTGCTAGTTATAGTTACTCTGCGGAGCGTTAGTCCTTTATTGGCTAAATGAATCCATCTTAGCCAGCAGCTGGGAACTTCCTTCTGTTTCTAGCAGTGATCAGTGTTGTCAACTCCGCATATTGTCAGCAACTTTGGCCTTTAAAAATACAAAACAAAAAAAAAAAAAAAGAAACCCAACAAAAACGTGAACGCTTGCAGTCCTTTTCAGAGTAGTGTCCATAGCTCTGTTTCCAGCGTTACCTCGTTCCGCTACCCACACACGTGCGCACAACTTCACTAGACAGAACGACAGTGACAATTACCGCAAATAAATAAGGAAACATTTAAAATCTATTTAATTCAGAGTAGTTGAGAGAGTAGGAGAAAAGAATGATTCGAGAGCTCACCGCTTGTGTTTGACTTGGTATTCAGTTTCGTGCAACACTGAAGTTAAGTTAAAAGGACATTAATGGGAGCATCTTTATTAATGTTCTTTTCAAAAGTAATTAAAAGGTTACCTTTAACAGTGACAAAGTAACTCAGTTCCCTTTTGAATGTAGTAGGTCTAACTTGTAATTGCAACTAGTTACTTTTTAAGAATATCAAACAGGCAATTAGTTCACAAAAGGAAAATACTTATTTCTCTTTTATGACTGTGGAGAATTTGCACACATTATTGCTTTTATATATGTGAAAGAAATCATTATGGCCACAAAATAGCTAGAGCTGGTCAGGGAGAAGACATTAGACCAGTGACCAGCAGCAGAGATGATAATGATGATGCACGGCCTTTATTGGTAAAGGAGAGATTGTAACTTGCAGGGAAAGATTTCTTTTGAGTGGATAACCAGGCAGGGCTCCCGGGGAAAAAAAAAAAGATTCTGTCTTCTCTTAAAGATTTTATTCTAAAGAATTGTGATTCCCTATCTCTGGCTACCCATACATGCATATAACAGTTATTTCTTATTTTACAGCCATGTTCCACAGCAGCAGATGACCAGAGGACAATTGCTTTGCCAAGCACCCCTGGCTTGAGTGTCCAAGGTACTGTTATCTGGATTTTACATTGATATGTCTAGCTGTAAGAAATATGGTTTGAAATTAATTATAAAAACTTCTTAATCAAATTTTTTTCTCCTCCAATATTGCAGCTTGTAGCTTGGCTCTCTTTATCGAACATAAACAGTAGTGCCTGTACGTGTCAAATGCATATATTCAGACATGCAGAATCATATTTCACCAAGGTTTATGTTTAACTTAAAAATCTGGACTACACATCAGCTGAGTTACTTGTTAGCTGCTAATTTAAACTTGCCCTGCACTTTTTTTTTTTCTAAAGCTGAAGCTATTGCAGAAGCATTCAATGTTGCTGAAAAATTATTCTCATTTGCAGCCTTCCACTTCTTTACAGTAGTGCAACATGGTATCTGTTCATTTCAGGTGACATGATGAAGCCCAGGACATGGATGCTGTCCATTGAAGGCGAGATGGTGATGGGACCACACGATGACATCATGAAAGGGATAGCTGCACTGTTTGCAAGCTTTCACAACTTCAGTCTGCAGTATCCTGAGGACAGCACCTGCACTGTGGAATATATCCAAAGGTATTGTAAATCTTAACCATACTTTCCGTTGTATTGTACTGGACTCCTTCCTTGACTTTCTTGATTATAAACCATCTTGCTTTCTTTTTTTTTTCCCCTCAGTATTTGTTGTTTATTTGAAATTTTTGCCTTCTTTAGTGCATTACTAATTTTTTTTCCCCCAAGCTGCTTCATCAGTGTGGTGAAAAAGCAGGTTTATTTGTTTTTAATAGACTCATGTGACTTAGAGTGACACTTCCTAGTAATGGAGGGCAGCTTTGCATTATATGTAAAAGAAAAATGTAGTGCTGCCCTCCATTTCCAGGAAGTTTTGCTCCAAGTCACATGATTCCATAAAGAATACTGGGTCATTAACCTGTCTCAGCACAGCTCCTCATGCAGGGTCATAGTTGTTAGACAGTTGCGAGACACACCTGGCACCAGCAGCCAGACCAACACAGGTAAGTAGTGACACATTTAGAACCTTTGTAAGTTCCACACAGACCCATAAACCTGTTTCCTCACCAAACTGATGTAGAACTGATGAGGCTGATTAAAGCAGCAGAACATATTGAATTGGAAAATACTTAATTAATCCCATAAGGGAAATTGGATATTGTACTTATGATAATTAATCTGTAGTCTTATTCCGGACAGTGATGCTGTTGACAGGAATGAGCTTCTGTACCTTTCCATCCTACAGCGAACCCGACCAAGCTTCTGGCTGAACATACACTGTTGTTATTTCAGTGTTGTGTAGAGGGTGTGAAGAATCATCCCTCATCTTCATCAGCTTGTGCAGCATCTTTTTTGTACAATCAGCTCCAGCAGTTCTAGTTATCCCCAGCAGAGAACCAGCTTTCTGGACCAGCTTCTGCAAAGCTCAGTAGCATCTGCTAGAACAGCAACATCAAAGCCAAAGACTTAAAAAGACCAAAAAAGCTGATTCAGAAAACTGGTTCTGTATTGGAGCTGATTTTCCAAAAAGAATGCTGTAAGCCGCTGGAGATGGTGGAGGCTTCTTCAGGTCTGTTGCAAGACAGAAAGATACAGAACATCATTCCTGCTGCCATCACCCTCCAGGGAAGTTGTTGCTCAGGTCCCGCAGTTGTCTGCCAACTAAAGAATTATGGAGGACCAAAACTGCGGAGGAAAAAACTGAAAAAATAAATAAAAAAATGACTCAATATAAAAATTTATATGCCAGTTTCTTACACAAAAAATGTTTAAAAAAAATTGTTTTTACAATAAGTAACGTATTAAATGTGAAATAAATGCGTATTTATATTGTCATTTCCAACTGTTGTACTTTAACCTTGTAAATACGCCTATTTATTAACTTGTTCGTGCCTTTTTTAGTTTATCAATATTTGTTTGATACCTTTTACATGTATTTTCGTCTTTATTTTCATGCCTGCATTTACTTTTCCAATATTTTCTTTTTACATTTTCAGAAGATCTCTTTAAGTACTAATTTCTTTCTATAGTGTTGGATTCACTTGCAGGGAAACAGGCTGTACAGCATGTGCCTTGGATAAAAAAAAAAAATTTATAAAAAGCTGTTGTCTTTATTGTTTACAGATACTTCCTGGCCATCAACCCTGAGGGAGGATCAAAGTCAAGGAAAAACTCAACGAGTCCACATCTCAGGACACTCGTTGGAAAACTGATAGACTTCGAATGGAAAATGTAAATGTGCCGGTCCACCTCTGTCATTTGTTTATTTCAGTTTTACCTGTCATGTTGATAAACAAATTGTATAACAAAGTCAGTAGCGATGCACGATATTGGAATTTTGGCCGATATTTGATATGCCGATATTTAAAACTCATGTGGCCGATAACCAATATCGATACCGATATTAAAGCTGAAAAATAAATTATATAATATTCATTCTCTTTGCAAAATTAGAAAAATACCTCAACTTGTGTAATGTATATAAGTGAAAGTGACAGTTGTTCAAACAAAACTAATAGAATATGTGCATTATATCCTAAAACGACCGGGATTTTCTTTTACTTGACAGAAAAATAAAGACAAAAGAAAATCAGGGGATATTTGGTAGGGGTGGGAAAATATTGATACACTGAAATATCGCTATATTTTCATATGATATCATATCAATATTTAAAGACATGGTATTGAACTATTTTACTAATGAAATCTTGCGAGATTTTGTCATTCTGTTACGAAATCTCATAGGTTTTAGTGAAATCTCGAGATTTAGTTGGTAGAATAGATCAATACCATGTCTTTAAATATTAATATGTAATCTGCATATGAAACTATTGCAATATTTCAGTGCATCAATATTTTTTCCCATCCCTAACATTTGGTTATTTACACAAATGACTGTGTATAAACTTTGTTCACACAGAATATTCTAAAAGAAACTGTTTTTAGATGTTTTAAAGTCTGCAATTTTTTGTTTTGTTTTAGACTTTAGAAACAACAGCCTGATCAGTTAAATATCGGTGGGGTGGCCGGTGTCCAATAATCAGTTTTAAGGCCGATATAGGCCGATACCGATAGGGGGCCAATTATATCGTGCATCTCTAAAAGTTAACATTGGTAATGAACTGGATGGAGTCAATTCAACTCTGATAAAGTTATCTTCAGGTTGTCTTAATGTAGTTCTCAGGTTACTGTATTTTTAAGGCAGGTTACAGATGTTCCATCCATCTTCAGCCCTTAAAATTTCTTTAACTTCTTAAAGGTTCAATATGAAATACGGACAGAACAGCGACATCACGTGTGTCTAGGTTGTAGTTGCAACGGCAGAAAAACAACTCCAGCAGCTGGGATGCCAGGCTCACTGCCGATACGCAAGTGATCAACAGTCTGCAGCATGTCCAACAAGTAACACAGAGGAGTTTATAACTGACAGCTAACGTTAGCCGCATTAGCAAACAAGCTAGCTTACCAATCCAGGAGGAAAGTCTCCATTTCCGTGTTTTACTCCGTGGAAAACGTTTATGTGGGTCCATTTAGTGAAGTCTTCACCTAAATTTACTCCAGGTTTTGCTCTTCTCAGGTCACTCCTCCTCAGAAACAGATAACAACATCTCCAGGGCTCTAAAGCAGCTGCTTCACTCGTCATCTCCACGGTTTCCCCCTGTACAAGCCTGACTATGACCAAAATATTGTTTCCACACAGAGATCACATTTGGCAACCTGCAATGGCGGCGTGTATTGGCTTATACACATAAATATAATGCCATTATCGAACCCGTAAAAGTTTATTTTAAAATTATTTTTAGGCTAAATATGATTTTTCTATTAAATGTTGTACTTTCATTCTGTACCCCTTAAACGACCTGTGGAGGTATTATTTAAAAAGCTTTTAATAAGAATGTTACATATTCAACCTTTAAAACATTTCAGTTTAGTTCAGTTCTTTTCTAGTTATGATTGTGTTCATGTTCAGTCTGCGTATTTGTTTTTGTTTTGTATTAATGCAGTGTTCTACATGTTCCATTTTTTGTAATAAATGTTCAAATGAGTAAGGTCTTTGTTTTCTTTGTGGATCAAATTTAAGTCATGTTTTGGTTCTTACGATCTCAATTAAATCCCATGTACAATATTTGACTGTATTATTTGAATTGTAAATTTACAGTAAATTACTGGCTAATGAGTTGCATTACTTTTACAGTAACACTGTAAAAATGCTGTGATTTATATGCAGCAAGATACTGTGATTTCACAGCTACATACATCTATATCACAGTAATGGCATGCACATTGTTGCTGTGAAGTTACAGCATGTAGCTGTAATTTTAGTGGAAATTACTGTAAAATATTCACAATAGGTTACTGTGAAATATTCACAGTAAAATGTTGTGATATTTTCCCTGTAAATTACTGTGGAATTACTGTGAAAGTAATGCAATTATTAGCCAGTAATTTACTGTAAATTCACAGTGAAAAATTTAACAGTGTAGCTAAATAAGTCACAAGTTTGTTTCACAACACAATATTTGACAGAAACATAGAGCAGAAACGTCTCTCTACTCGCCAGTGAGTTAACAGTTTTCCGAACATCAACTGCAGATGAGGGAAAGTCTTTGAGAATAAGAATGCATAGAATTTCTATGTGAGCTTGTCAGGTGGTAGTTGGAGCATGGTTTGCTGCGATTCATTGTTTTTACCTGTTTTCCTGACAGAAAAGAAGACAATTAATGAGCCAGACAAGCTTGAGAATTTTAAGGCTGTTTGTTTATACAAATGTATTCATTTATATGGTACATAAATAATGCATGGAGTTTAAACAAACATTGTGTAACAATTGTATATCGCGAGCAGCTCCCTCTTACTTTTCATGCTGCGTTCGCGTGAAACTGGCAGACGGACAACAGCTGCTGCATGTAAAGGCATAAACAAACCTCTATGTGAAGACGTGGTCTGTCAGTTACAGTGACTTCAGTCCACATCTGATATGTTGTCATGTGGTATTGTTTTTCCCTGACCCATGTTTTACCGTCTTTCTCTTGGCTTCTGTGATTAAAATGACATCAGGTTTGTTACTGATTGCCGTCTGCCTGACTGTACGTGAATCCAGCATCAGTGTAACACTCGGTTCCTCGTCACTGCACCCGCGGTGACTTTTCAAAGGCATTACCTCAAACTGAGCTGACAACTCCGGTGAGTTTCTGTGGTTTCCTACTGTCACGCTAGGACTGAATGTAAAAACATGGCGACACCACATGGTATCCACCACCGAGCCGACCCGTTTGACGTATACATGAATGATACGAACGGCAAATTCAGAGCTTAGAGGCGCACTTCAGTTTGTTGATGGGAGTGACTACTGATTAATGGAAAAATACTTTTGAATGAAATAATAAATTTTTGTGAATAAATAACAGGAGAACCTACACAATACCCCTATAAGAGAAGATGAAAGAGAAAACAAAAATTAAAAAGCAATTGCAGATGGAAACTGACTGCAACCGGAGAGTCCCACCCAGAAGATCCCAGGGACATGGGGACCCTGCTCGTTTCTTCAGAGGAGAGTTTTAATGAAGATCCCTCAGACTTCCTAAGGCCACACCCATGGTTGGTTTTTAGATAATGTCAATAGAAGACTAACTTTTCATCAGTCCAGCTCTTGCTGGCTCATTTGACCAGATTTTGAATGTCCTGCTGGCGTATATAAATGATACTGTTTATCATGTTGCAGGTCACAGAAACCTTAGTGCAGGGGTGTCCAAAGTTGGTCCTTGAGGGCCGCTGTCCTGCAGGTTTTCTCTCCCTTCCTGTTTCAACACACCTGACTGAAATTAAATTAATCTAAATGCCCATGAAGTTCTGCACAATGGCTCGTTTTAAGTCAGGTGTGTTGGAGCAGGATGACATAGAAAACCTGCAGGATTTTGGCCTTGAGGACTGGACCTGGACACCCCCGCCTTAGTCGGAAAGAAGGTGACACGTAAAATGGTATTATCTTTAGATAGAAGAGGGCAGGGTTACTCATTTCGGTCCTACAAAGGCTGTAATCCAGCAATATTTCAATGTCTCTGTGCTCCAACACAAGTTAATGAGGCATTGTGCAGAGCTTGCAAAATTGAAAAAAAAAAAAGAACAGTGCAGCGCTTGATTGGCTATTGGATCTATTTAATTTGAGTCAGAGAAAACCTGCTGGATTGCGGCCCTTTTAGAACCAAACTGAGTAACTCTGGACTAGCGGGCTGGTCACACTTGGCACGGTTGGAGTATCCTGGGTACAAACCGCGGGGGGTAGCGTACTTCTCATTAAAATTTCAGTGTGGCCGCAGCGCAGGACCTAGACCCACTGCTGGAGGTGGTCTGCAACGGTTGCTAGGTTCAGAACGATTGTGTAATTCACCCACGTGAAGCCCTGAGCTTGCTGACGTACAGTACATTAGGGCTGTAACGATACACCAACTGACGATTCGATTCGTGTCACAAAGCATTCAGACCTCACTTTCCCGTTGGCTGGAACAACTTCTTTTCAGTTGCATCGCTGGAAACTCCAACATACTGAAAATCAGCTGTTCAAAGTTAAATCAAAGGGAAGGATGCGTCTGCTTCACAGGGATCCACCGTTATTGGTCTTATTTGTTAAGGCTGGATTGAGGATTAATTAATTAATAATTTTTTTTATTGGTTTATTTCTTCACACGCGGCGCGCACACGCACGGTATCCTGTTGGTCGTCTTGCGGCTTTCACGGGGAGTCCCCCACATACCAACACCGGTCCTTCACTCTCCGCTCGGAAGATGGAGCGACCTGCGTGAGGGACCGGCCAAGACTCAGCACTCCAAGCTGGGGCTGGTCAGGACAGGACCGCCGCTGATTTACCATCACAAGTCACAAGGGCAACAATGGCTCAGGTGGTAGAGCAGGTCGGCCAATGATCAGAGGATCGGCGGTTCGAATCCCGATCCCCCAGCCATATGTCGTTGTGTCCTTGGGCAAGACACATAACCCTCCTTGCCTTGTATGAATGTATGCGTGAATGTTCAGGTGGTGGTTGGAGGGGCTGTAGGTGCGAAATGGCAGCCACGCTTCTGTCAGCCTGCCTCAGGGCAGCTGTGGCTACATACATCGCTTACCATCACCAAGTATGAATGAAGAGTGAATGAATAATGGACCTACTGTGAGCACTTTGAGTTTTGATATAAATGTAATCCATTATTATTATTATTACAAGTCACAGCAAATAAAAACACCTAAAACCAGCAGCGGGACTCTCACCCAGGATCCGCTCCTCCTGTCCTTTCACAGGTCTCAGTGTCTGCAGACCTGCCATCGCTCCTCAACCACACACCGAGCTGGATGCGCGCGAGTGGCTCATCCCGGACGATGGTTTAGTTACCAATGGAAAACTGACAAGTTTCATTTGACTTGCAGAAAAAAAAAAACGTGACTTTACCTGGTGCTTTCAAGACAGACGTGTTGTCTGGTTAGCAACTGAATGCTACAATAGTCTGTAGGCTGATGGGAAAAAGTCAAATAGTTTTCTGTGATCTGAGTTTTAAAGTGTCTGCTCTGGGCTTGGAGGGTGTCGCGATCTTGGCTTCTCCCACCGCGAGACGGGATCGCGGCTCTGAGTGTCGCGATTTCAATACGGGTATCGTTACAGCTCTACAGTACATGCATACTGCACCTTCTACCCTTCAAGCAATTCAGAAAATGGAAAGAGGAGAAACAACATGCCTTGGTTGATGCTGAGAAATTTGGTCAGACAAATGCATCCAGAACATAGTAGACTGGACACACAAGAACACTAGTTAACAAAATTTGCTGCTTACTTAATTTGCTGCCCCGTTTCCACCCACGGGTCTGGGTCGGGTCGGGTCAGGCCAGGCCAGATCGGGTGGGTTTTGGTACGGATGTGTTGATTTCACGTTGCGTCCCCACAGCGAACTGTACCCTTACTCTCTGGAGTATCAACCGGATAGCGCTGCTATGTGATTGCGTGACATCATCGTTGTGCAACACCTCTTAACCAAAGCACCGCACCACACGTGACAGAAACAAAAGGAGTCACCCCTGCTTTGTTTTTACGCCAGGTCACGTGGGAAGTGCCGGAGTTTTCAACGAATCAACGGATTGCTGTGTATTAGCTCCACCTCTTTGGTCCGGATCGGTTAGATCAGTACCCCTACCGAAGGGTACCAAAAAAGTAGGCCGGGTCGGGTCAGGTCGGATATAAGGGTACCAGTCCCAGTTTTTATCTGTGGAGACGCAAATAAACGTGGACCGAGGCACAACAGAGGAGAGAGGCACAACAGTCACGTGACGTCCGGTATTGGGTGCTGTTGGGGGCAAGTATTTCACGAGTACAAGTACAGCAAAATTGGCCAGTATTGGAGTGAGTACAGAATACTGGGATCGGTGTCGGGATTTCCCTATCCAGAACAATAAAACCATTTTACTCCACCATACCATACTGAAACCAGTCTTTTTGTTTGCGTCTTGTTGCGTTTTGTTGTGGAAAAAAAAAAAAAAAAAAATCCACAATCTTTTTAAAGTGGTTACTAAATATTATTGTACTGTTTTTTGTTTCATTTTGGATCCATGGAATTGGCAATTTTATCCTTGATGTGTTGTTTTAAATCAACGCTTTCTACTTTATGATAATAATATTTTACTTTTCCGATTGGAAAGTTCATCTCTGCTTTTAACTCATCTTAATCAGAGAGCTGTGGGCTGTCAACCACAGCACCGAGGGAGCAGTTGATGGGGATTAAGGACCTTGCTCAAGGGGCCATAGTGGTTTACCTAAGTGCCGTATTGGGGACTCAAACCCGGGTTTTCTGGACCAGTGCATGCACCATCAACCACTAGGCTACCCACTACCTTATCATAAGGTTACATACTTCGGGACTTATATTATTGATCCCACTGAATAAGAATCTCTACACTTGAAAATAAGCCAGTGTGAAGACACGTGGATATGTTGTGGAAAGAGAAGCTGCTGTGTCTCTGTGGTGTTTTAACAAAAGTGTGTCAAAAACATTTTATTTAGACCTCAGGAAATTGTGTCAACTTCAACATCTCCTTCACTGTTTCAGGCGATTGATGTAGACTTGAGAGACTTACATCCTTCGATAAAATCAAAACATATAACAATGTTAAAAAACAAACAAACCAGTAAACAAGACAATCAAACAAAAAACCCACTTGACAGTTGGATGGAAACAACTGTGTCCTCCTCCAGCAGCAGTCAGTGTTTGTGTGGGTGGATGGGTTTCTGGCTTGCAAAAAGGAAACATGATGTTTTAAAGCTGAACAGAATGGATGTGTTTGTTTGTGATGACAGATTGAAAGAGGCTGCACTTCACCTCATGCAGCCTCTACTTCTTGGTAAGTAACACTGAGAGAATTGGCACAACAAAGAGGGCGGACAAGTTCATGCTGAACAGGGTTGTTTGTTAAGTTTTGTGGGAAGCAGTGATGCACTTCTGCAGTTGGCCATGTTTGAGTAAAGCTGCTTTTAAAACTGCAGAGAAACCAAACTGCCCAACTTTCACCTGACAAAGTCAGTTTCCACAGGTGATGTTTTACCATGCAAGGTTTGAGATAATTTAAATGAGTAATAAACAAAACATCGGTTGAAGACGACAGACAGTCGGGGTTGTCTATGTCTATTAATCACGTGCCAAAAGTGGCTCACTGACATGTGTTTGACTGGGATTGGTTGGAGCCAAGTCGCAAACTCTGGCGATGAAAAGTGAAGCCTATGTGGAAGTTTCAAAAAATTTATTTTATCTTTTTTTTAAAGCAGCAGTATACAGCTTTCTAAAAAAATATTTATTTGTCATATTGCCTTAAACTGTCCCTCTGCCCGAACAGCAGTATACGAGACAAATAATCTGTGAAAAAAAACTGTCTCAACTGGTCAGTTTAGGGGGCTCAATTGGGGGGTTACTGGAGGCATGAGTGCAGCGGGAGGGAGGGGGAGTGGCATGAAACCTGCTAAGTCTGCGCTCTTCTTAAGGTTATAGACTGCAGCTTTAAATGTATAAATAGTCCATTTAGATGTAATTTAATCTTGAAATTTTGCATAATTAGGGGTGTATCATTTTGATTGACAGGCAACAGATCGTCTGTCAGCACTAGTGCTAGCTCCTTTTGAGAAAGCCTCAACTAGTAGCAGAGTAGCACAACCGCGGATTTTACCCGACTACCAGCACGCCTTAGCTTACCCAACCTACTTTCCTTGACTCCTGTAGAACCGGGTTAGCTTGTTTAGCTCTTAGCTACAGGTAACTCAGAGTTTGATGGGTGTCAATCATTCATCCTCACACTCACAGCCCTCCTCTTAGCTCCACCTCTTTGCCCACTTTTGTATTTTCTAGGAATGAAAAGATGTGATGTTGCCAAGATGGTGAATGTGGGTTAATTTAAGCTTAATTTAAGCTCTTCAGAAACGTACAAGTGGTGTTGCCAAGGGTTTGTTAAGTATTATTTATATGCCAATGCCCCTTTTGCATTATCACCTACTTAGTCCGGCCCTCATTGGGCCAACACCACATTACCTCAGTGTAGTTTATTCACATTACAATTGAGGGCAGTTCTGCCCATCCTTGGTGTTGGTGGGGTCGTCATAACCAAGTTTTGTTGTGATCCTACATTCCAGGATTAATGACAATCATAACCTGAATAAAATAATGGCCTTTTTCCCTCCATCGCACAGACATTCCTTTTCAGGACAACAAGAGAGGAACCGACCTTCGACCCCTGCTGTGCAAAAGGCACCAGTCTTATCAAACTATAGCCCCTAAAACAGCTACTCTACCCCCGAAGATGAATATCTGCCCAAACTCTGACCACCTCTAAATAAACAGAAACACAGATGCTCCCCATAAATGTTAAGAAGAAACCACGCAAATGGCAGAACTTTCTTCTAAGTGCTTGTTCGACTCTTCAGCGACCTGAGACCTCTTTGTCTCACCAAAGCTGGTCTCCATCAAAGTTGACACTTCTTATCTCTCCCAGCAAACTGTGGAACCAAAGCAATGTTCTCCTCACACCAGGTTCCCTTTCTCCCTCAGCTTCAAAAGGACATCAGAATTTCAAGAATGTGTTCCTCTTTCTTGTATTAAACATTTGACTTGGATTCTTTTACTTTGAATTAATTTGGTTTAATTCCATATAATCTGATTTATATGCATATAACTTGATTCCTCTTTTGACATGATTCAATCTGTGTTGAACTTTCTAATCTGTTTCCAACAATTTAGAATGTGATGTTTTGAGATGTTTCCTTTTCAGCCACACAGATGACTTCAAGCTCCTACATGTCATTTTGTATGTAATCAAAGAAACCTTAATTATTGATTGTGCTTACATCTTAATGAGAATGGAGGAGAGAGAAACAGATGCCTGTGTAATGTGATTCTACGAGCTCCATGCTGACGCTTAGTCACTCCTGTGTTGATGTATCGCGTCACAATTGGTTAAGTTCCCCTTCGAGGCGGGTCTTTCAAACCAGAGGACCGCTCTCCAATCTTGCTTTTGCAAAGGGTTTGTGCCAAGTCTTCGTCCTGTGAAGTCTTTGTTTTCCGTCCCTTTGTTTTGTCTCGTGTTACCTATGTAATCCTTTGTCCGCGTGCGAAAGATCTTAACAATAGACTATAGTCCGAACTAAGAAAGTTATTTTCCCCTTTTGTTGATAATCGTTACCTAGTATCTCTAGAAGCCTCCACCAGTCATCAGGACTGACCTTTTTGATTTTTATAGACTTTTCTGAAGATTACTGCTGAACCCAAACGCAGTAGCCCGTTAAGTCTAGTTATTAAATTCGGACCCTTTCGAGCAGCTGTCGTCAACCACCACGTCTCTTCTTCTGGAACTCTGCGGGACAGATTCCAGAACATCAGGGCAGCTCCAGACCTACTGATTCACGCACCAACATCCTTCAGAACACACCGATTCGGATTGGCCACCGGACCGGGGTTGCTCCAGAGAGGACTCAGCGTACCATGACAGTAGGATCTAACCAGCACCTTGAATATATACGTGGTGTCTGACAGTTTCATCTAAATTATAACCAAATTATTTAACTTGAATGTTAACCCAAATTTAGTATATTCACTCCAAATTATAGGTTGATTGACGGACTCCGCTTCTCCTCCATGCGAGAGTTCATTAGCATAACTAAGTATTCAGAACCATCGTTTTCCATAGCGATAAGTTTACAAGTTTCTCTCTCTCTTATTCTCATCCTACTTTCACATCATTCTCATTATCACAAGTAAAATCATCTTCTCCTCATGGTGCTTTCATCCTGCAAGCTCAACTGATTTGATATTGTTGGTTTATCCATTCTTGTTAATAAATATGTGTGATCACCTCACTGTTGTCATGATTTCTGAAGGCAAAATCCATGAAACTGACTTCTGTAGAATTTACTTCCTCTGATAGACTGATTTAGTTCTGATAAGACATTTTCAGGCTTTCTCATTCAAGCCTGAGCTTAAATAGATATATTTAAGTTATTATGAATGAGTGGTGCCCCAAGCAAACCGAGGTAAATCACTACAGTTTCGTGAAGTAATTTGTTTGTGACACGCATACAGATGCGGGCATGAAAAAGTTTCCCTTTCTGCCGACTGCCAGCCACTTACCAATTCAAAGTCTGCTAATTCAATTGCACAGAGAAACGCCTGTGTGCCCAGGGGAAACGATTTCAGAGCATAAATAGACGCCCAGAACAAGGACGTTTCCACATGCCAAGTTTGGACACCGTGCGGGATGACTTATTCGCGGGACAAATCGCTCAGCCACTGCACCGCTTCTGGCTGAAAAAGGCGGAACTTTTTCATGCCCGCATCTGTACACTGACCAGCAATGGAGGAAAATGAGCTTATGACTTACCCTCTGTTCGTTTAATCAACACTGTTGACCATGGTGTTAATTTTTTTTATTCCATCTCTTCTTGCGGTGCTGCAACTGTTACGAATGTTTTCTCTAGTTGCGGCGGGGTTCTTAAAGATGGTTTGGTTATGGGTCACACATGTTTAATCCCTTGATGTCACATTCTGGCCAAAAGTGATCTGGATATGTCACCATTTTTGGCCCTGCTCGGCTAATGTAGGCCATGTGTTTTACCAATACCTGTATATTAGCACTCACAATGACATTATAAGTACCATTAACTACAAGGGGCATCACGATATCCGCATCTCACGGTAGCTACGATGTAATCACAATATTGAACCTCACAGTACAATATTTATCACAATATTGTTGTGAATAATGACAATATAAAATGCTTCCACCAGTCATCACTACAACATTTGTCATTCAAGGTTATGACATTTTGAACTTCTTAAAAAACCTTTGCTGAGTACAAGTAAAAATCCAACATATATATATATATTGAGAAAAGTTAGCTCAGGTACTTTATTAAATAAACTTGAGGCATTAAAACAGCCTATTCAATAATAAATAAAAAAACACCCAGGCACAAAGAAACTGCCATGTCTTTAGTAGTCAATAAAATAAAAAAAAAAATAAGTCCACCTGTCAGTGGTAAGTCAGATTCACTCTGACTACTTAGCAAGGACTCTGCCAGATTTTATTATGGTGGACTTGATTGCGGACATTGTGCACCTTGCAGTCAACGCATCAACTGAGCAGATGCTCTTCTGCATCTGCTGCCGCGAGGTTAAATGGATAGTTTTAATGAACAGCTGATTGAAGTGGTGAGAAAATATGAACACGAAGCATTTAAATACAGGGACATCGCCGCGTGCAGAACCCCGCCCTATGAGTCAACACCCATCCCCGCAGCGTCACGGATGAAGCTTCTTGCGGAGTATTGACCAGACCAAAAGAAACTTTTTATTGCCCCTTTTCATCGTCTTGTGGAGTATAACAAGCTGTTTCTATCCTCCATATCAATGCTTTGTTCACCTCGCGCCTTTCACGTTGTTTGTTTTTCCTGTGTGTGGGGGCTACATGCGCTCCCATTGGTTCAAAAGAGTGCACTGGCTGCAAAGGATCATTGTATGCCATTTAGTATGTTATGCTCTGCTTAGAGCAGACTGAAAACTATTATTTTTGTCTCAAGACACTGTTTAATACTGTGACAAGACCACAACAATATCATGGCATCATGATATTACCAATATTGTTTCAGCCCTATTACCCACCGGTACCAGCCGTATATTATGGACATTAATATTTTCAGTTCACTTAGCTATGCTATTATGAATCTGACCTGAATTTTTCTGTCTGTTAAGCACCCTGAGGTGACATCATCATGAATGGACGCTATACAAAAAAAAGTTGAATTGAATTGAATTGGTGAGTTGCTAGTTTGAATCCCAGTAAGATTTCTGTTGTCTTTGGGCAAGATTCTGTACCTTCCCTCCAGTGTCGGCATCACTGGTGTATGAATGTGAATGATTGTTGGGTGGTGGTTGGAGAGGCTGTTGATGCAGATTTTTCAGCCATGTTTCTATTCGTCTCCCTCAGGCAGCTGTGGCTACAGATGTAGATGACCACCACTAGCGAGTGAGTGTAAAGTAAATGAAAAATGGTTTCAATCTAATTGAACTGAATTTGATGTCCTAAAGAGTGCTATACTATTCCAATATATTATTATCGTCATGTTCATAGTGTAGACATCCAGACTGTTATTATCTGGAAATGGCTGACAACAGCCAGTAAGTTTCATTTGCCACCCAAGAGAGAGGTCGCCCTAGAGCCAACAAATTTCATGCAAAAAATACAATTATATAGCCACGATGGCAAGTGAAATCAAATGTCACATGAACTCTATCAGATCTGCAACAACCTCAAGGGATAAGAAATGAAGCCAGTCTTACCAGCAGCTAGTTAAATCTGTGTAATTTACATTGAAGCAACTCTATCTCCCATTTTTAAATAACATTCCTGCACATTTTATATGTGATAGAAGAAGCGTTCATGCCCTGCTGCCTTCTGCATGCATTCTTTATTTAATCAAAAGTATTTGTTACTGTTACGTTCCAGCTCTGCTAGAGAGTAGAAAGGAGGCAAATTAAAGCACAAACACTGGGACTGAAAACTGAGATGCTGCCAGGCCAATCAGAACAGAGGGATGAAACAGGATCATTTGCATGTGAAATGAAAAACAGATGAAGTTAGAAGAGACGTGTTAAAGACGTGAAAGACCTGTCATCAATCTGGCATTTTTCAGATGTTTCAAACTCTGCCTCTACTTTCAGTGCATCGTCTGTCTGAGGCCCGATACCCAACGGATACGAATAAGAGATTTTTTGTGGTTACGAATTTCATATCCAGTTGTGCGCCTTTGTATTTCCACCTGACCCAAAGTAAGCAGTGATTTCACTCCCAACTACCTTGTGTCGCCTGTGTTTAGCTGACGCTCCCTTGTTTATCTTGTGCATGTGCTTAGTTGCATTGACACCCTGATCCCCCTTGTTTCTAATGTGTGTACCTGGAATAAAACCTGATCCATCCCACACCCTCTTGTTTCTCTTGTGTGCTTCCTTGAGCACCTCTACATACAACCCAATAATACGAGAACTCAAGAAATCGTATAATCAAATTGTTGGTGCGCATGTAAATGGATTCATTGACACACGATGCCCTGGCTTCCCCATTTCCTTCACAATGAGTCTTCATCTCTTGCTTACATGCAGATTGACACGTATCATTGCTTGGTCCAGCTGTTCATTCTGAAAGACATTTTTATTTTGGAAATGGACTTAATTCTCTACTGTGTACTTCTCACTTCCTGCCATACGCCACACATCCGGCTGCGGCAAACGCAGAAATTAGACCTGATGCTGAGACAATGGATGCACAAGCCGATTCATGTGCTGCGCGCTTAGGCACTTGATCTGTTGAGATAGTCGCCAAATTTTTTCTCTATTTCGTCTCTATTTGGCCCGCGTTGGTGGAAAACAGGGTTGATGATGATCTGTTCGGTGGGAGTGCAGTGACTTCTATCACATGCCAGTTCCAGAAAGAGATCCTGATAAATTTCTGTCATGATTTTTTGGGACCTGTGTTGCAAAACCTAAATGTTGCTCTGTTGTTCCTCTCTGAGCTCTTTTGCTCTTATAAACTGTGGAACGAGTTGACTTTGTACATCAGGCAGGCCTCTTCTTTATCAGTTTTTAGGTTTCTTCTTAAAACTCATATGTTTGCTTTGGCATGAACATGGCATGATGATGTTTTGACCTGTTTTTAGCTATTTTTAGTTTCATGCAATTCAATTCTTTTGGTTTTATTGTTTTAGTTTCATGTTTTTACATTGTCACACTTTGGTCACTTTGTTGTTTTTGAAAGTGTGTTAATAAATAAAGTTGCTATTGCTAAAGCTAAAGACTAATCCACCAGCAGTTTTGTGTTATGACATCGTGCAGTGCGCTGCCATTACTGAGGTGGTGAGTCCTCATATTCATATTCGTTAGACAACTACAGTATAATTCATCTGACAGACACTATTTTAATAACTGACAATCCACACTGAAATATGAAGCACAAATCTCATTAAAAATAACTTTTCAAAAGGTGGAAAAGAAATCATTTGAAACCTAATATTCTTCTATTTACAGCCTGTCCTATTTGGCATGGTTTAGTTATAAGCACTGTTGCCAACTCTTCATGCAGAGAAGTCGCTATTGGCTGATCCAAAAGTCGCCAGAAGTCGCTAAGTGACGTCACCGGACCAGATACTTGATTTCGCGCATGCGCAGAATCAAATGCCAATAACTTTTTACATGTATTTTTGACATGCTACAATGCTTATTTACAAGGGGTGACATACACGTTTGTGCAAAGAAGACCCAGTTGTGCCCACAAGGCATCATGGGAAATAATGTAGACGAGGAGGCATGGTCAGACACTACTGGCTCAGGAGGGCTGCCGTCTGCAAAAGGACAGCGGGAGCAATGAGTGTGTGCCGGGAAACAGGGAAGGGAGGGGCTGACGGGAGGCAGCTCCTGATGAACGGGTGGAGCGATATAAATTTTATCTGTCTCCATGATCACCAGGAAAAGTTTCTAGATTTGTCGCTAGGCGCCTTTTTGAAAATAAGTCGCTAGAGGAGTCTGTAAAGTCGCTAAACATAGAGACAAAGTCGCTAAGTTGGCAACAATGGTGTATCTGATTTGTTTGTGTTACTGACTAGATGATTTTTATTCTCTGGTCACATAATTGGCCTGATAATAAGAAATAATGTTAAATTTTAAAATTTACTCACAGAAACAGCCCCTTGTCTCTTTGTTAGCATAACTAGCATAACGAACATTACCTGCTGCATCATGTTCATCTGTAAGGTTGACTAGTCACCAAAATTTTATCTTCTTTTAATTTTTTTTGTTGGGAAAAATAATCCAGTTTCCTCTGCCATGACAGCATCTCATTCCTCCTCTAATCTCTCTTTGTCCGTTGTTCTGCCCTGATGTGAACACCATCAGTGGACAGTGTCAACCACTGTCTACTCAGTGTCTCCTAGTCAGACACAGAGAGCAGCAAACCTCATGAAGTGGAGGTTTATGTATTTCACATTCACTTTTTCCACTATTAGTTTTCCACTGCTGTTTGAAAAGCCAAGAAATGCACAGGTCCTTTCAGATTTCTTGACACTAAGAAAATAGTTCAGTTGTTATCTGACATGGACAGAAATGCTACCTCAGTAATAGGCTCTACTTCTGGTGTTTGCCAAAAATTAGTTTGTAGCCTACTAAGTACTATATCAGTGACTATCTAGGCAGGCATGACATGAGCAAAGTAACAGGTCAGATATTCCCCAATCACCACAAAGCTGCATTATACCCTCTGTGTTGGATGTTTTATTTTTTTTCTCTCTATTTTCTAACTTGTCCTGTCCAGCATCGTTTTATTTGCTTTGTGACAAATGTGCTTTTTCATAATCCCCCCCCCCCCTTCCCCAAGCGTGAGTTCGGTCCCTGTCAACAACACCTGACGCCTGCATCTGAATTCAAATGTTTTGCAAGTAGATTATTTGCCATACAGTTTAGGTTGGGAGCTGGAGTGAGGGATCAAAGCCTTCCTGAATACATCCTGTTGTTCAAATATTTGACCCTCCTCTCCTTCTTTTAATCCTCTACCTTTTAATTCCTTCACCCTTTCTGCTGTCTTTTTTTTTCGGGCTCTTATTAGTTGGATTCTGTCTGTCTGACAGTGGCACTGGCCACATGACATCAGCTGTCATCCTAAGTTGGCATTGTTTAATGTTGGAAGAAATTCTCTTTCATCCAGACGTGGGGGCACAAGCCTCCACCTGAAAGCTTAAAATCTTATTATGATGATTTTGATTTGATTTATGAAGAAAATAATTTTATAAAACTTGGTAATTTGATGTTCATCCTATAAGGAGAACAGTGTTAAGCCATTCACACCCATCTGAAAAGCAAAAACCCACAGAATGAAAACCTTTTTACAGCAAGGAGTCGCATCAACGGCAGTTTTACCTTTATCCTTTTCCTTTTTAATGAAACTGGTTAAAATGAAATGCTCTGCAATTTGACATTTAAGGCATTAAGTAAAGCTGTAAAGATGTTAAGCAGAGGAGCATAGAAATCAAATTCAAATGTACTGTATTTATTTAATTGATTTAACAAATGCCAAAAATGCTGCTATAATTTTTTAAAGAAAATATAATGAACACTGTCTAAAGGCTTTAAACTTAGTTAAACAATAATAAGGATAGTACAAAGGAAAAATAACATAAAAAATAAGATTTTTATCAAGCACCTTATAGAACCTTGAGCAACTTTGTTAATTTCCAATGCAGAAAATATAAATAAAATTAAATCAGAAACTACAATTAAAAAATGACAAAATGTCATTAAAAAAAAGGAAAATCCAACAAAATTTGAAGTGTCATGAATTGGACCACAAGCTGTCCACTACACCCTAAAAACAGATTAAAAAAAGGTTGAAACAACCAAAAAATTGATTGAATTTTACCACTCTGTTTGGTAGTTATGTGTCCAAGCAGCTGTTATGCTGAAATTGACAAAAGTCATAGTAAATAAAAATTGTATGAAAATCATGACATTAATTTGAAATTGTGGTTCAAAAGAAATATTGAAAACAAACACAAAAAACAAAACAAGTAAACAAGCATGATGGGGCGCTGAAGCTAAAATATTGTTGAGCAACACTTTGAGGCAACCAATCAGATGTTTTCTCTATGTTCAAAAATACTTCTATACCTGTTCGGTATTTTGGCCCACTGTTCATGGGAAAAGTGCTCTAAAGAGCCTTTCAGAGAGAACGCGCAAAGTCGGCGGCAAACCCATTCACTGTGTGTTACCACGGCGGCAGTGCGTTCTGCCATGCCGCTGAGCTCAGTGGCGCGCGAGGTGGGCGCATGCCGCGCTGTGACGACATCCTAGCGCATCCAATAGGAGAGGCCAGTTCAGGGAAAAAAAAAAAGTGGTCCTTGGTCAGCCTAAAGTAAACCTGGACGCAGTCTGTGTGAAAGAATGCAGCTCCCGGACGAGCCTAAACTCCCCCAAGTCCTGCCTCGCCATCGGGATCAGACGGACCCATACGCTTTTATTTGCTGCTGATCTTCTCCACCTCAGAACAAAAGCCCTTTGCTGTGACGATGAGAGGTACATCTTTTACAATGAAGCGCGGTGGGGAGAAAACACTTCCTGGGCTGTTGCGTAGGCTTTTATATTTTTAAATGAAGACAAAACGGAAATCCTTGTGCGGGCTTCGAAAGAGCTATCCGTGCATTCATATCATCAAGGCTGGACTATTGTAATGCTCTGTATATCGGTCTGGATCAGATGCTCATGCAGCCCTCATAGTATGTCCAAAATGCCGCAGCTCGTCTTCTGACACGAACCAAGAGACGTGATCACATCACCCCAGTTCTGCGCTCCCTACATTGGCTCCCGGTCCGTTTCCATATTGATTTTAAGGTTTTAATTATTGTTTTCAAATGCCTGCACTCCCTATCGCCCTCATACCTCAGCGATTTAGTACAGTTTTACACGCCACCCAGCGCCCTGAGATCAGCTGATCAACTGCTATTGGCTGTTCCAATAGCCAGACTGAAGTTGAGGGGTGATAAAGCCTTTTCAGTTGTGGCTCCCAAACTATGGAACAGCCTCCCAATAGGACTGAGGACTTCCTCATCCCTAGACCAGTTTAAGTCCAGGCTCAAGACTTATCTTTTTTCATTGGCTTTTAAATAAATTCTGAGGCTAGTCTGATCTTGGTTGGACGTTTAGAATGATGCAAACAGAACTGCTCTTATTGTGTTTTATTGCTTTTATGTGTTTTTGTAAATTGCCTTGATTTTATTTTATTTTGATTTTATTGGGTTCATTTTGGTGTGAAGCACATTGGTCAATAGTTGTTTTTAATTGTGCTATATAAATAAATTTGAATTGAATTTTTGAAAGCAATATTTTATTTCACTGAGTTACAATTTTGTGCATTTTTATTTTTGATTTGTTTCTTTAGTTTCTTGTGATTTGAATAACTATTGTGAATTTAGTCGTTTTTTTAATTGGAGGGTATAAATCATTTTGAGGACAACTTATTGCTGCTTGCATCAATTTGACAAAGCAAATTGAGCCATTCCACAGTTCCACGAAAAGTAGTGTTGATATGACTTTCTGCCTGAAAAGTTCATGTACATATTCTAGTTAAAGCTACATTCAACATGTAAGTGTATTTTTAATTTAACTTATATTTGTTAAAAACAAAAATTAGCTCCTGCTTTTTTGTTTACCCAAAACAAACTCCAGCATTAGCCCCCACCTCCAGTCCAACAGACCTCACAACCTCCACAATCTTACAGTTCTCCTGTTACACCTTCAGTCTGTCAGCCTGCAGCTCAGTCATGGACCATAACACATCATTTCCTTCCACACCAGGGCACATTAACACCTTCTCTGCACTAACCTCCAGCCTGTCTGTCTCCTGCAGTCTGGTGAAAAAGCCACTGGAGAGACTTGGCCTCAGGGTTTGGAAAACCTGTGCTGAACTGTGTTAGATTCTGCCAAGGGCGTAACTTTGTGTCTGTCATTGGGGGGAAAGAGTGGGAGGGGTCATATTCTTTACCTGTTTATTTACTTAAATTATTATTTACATTTGTAAAACAAGTCAGGGTACTTTGGTGAAATCAAAACACATACATACACATACATCAAAGACATCCATGCAGAAGAGCATTAAACTGCTTCTTGAACAAATATGTTTCTGTTAGTTTTGCATTACTTATCTTTTAAAATATATTTATATAGGTGGTTCTGGCCAAAAAAAAAAAAAAAAGTCGCCACCTGGATTTAACTAAGCAAATAGGTACGAGCCTCCTATTGGATAATTACTGCATGGGCGATTATCTTTCAGCTGGCAACAAGTTATTTAACCCCAACTGGTGCAATGACTTGCTTCTCATTTCCTAAACAACCATGTGGAAAGACACATCCGTGGTCTTGGAAAAGATGTAAGTCTGTCTGAGAAGGGTCAAATCATTGGCATCAAGAGGTGAAAACATCTAAGGAGATGCAGAAACTACTAAAACTGGGTTCAGAACAGTCCAACGCATTATTAAAAACTGGAAGGATAGTGGACCATCATCTTCCAGAAAGACATGTGGCCGGAAAGGCAGATGAAGTGATGCAGCATCATGCCTAGTGCTACTGTCTGAGCCTGTGGGGACAGTGTGATGATCTGGGGTTGCTGCAGTTGCTCAGGTCCAGGTTCAGCAACAGTATGAGCTCAGATAATGAGGTCAGCTGATACCTGAATATACTGAATGACCAGGTTATTCCATCAATGGATGTTTCTTTCCTGATGGCACGGCCATATTCCAAGATGACTGTGCCAGAATTTATCGGACTCAGATTGTGAAAGATGGTTCAGGGATCATCAGACATCATTTTCACACATGGATTGGCCCCCACAGAGTCCAGACCTGAATCTTTGGGATGTGCTGTGGTCAGACTCTACAATCATCATCAAGATCTTGGTGAAAAATTGATGCAACAGGATGCAAATAAATCTGGTGACATTGCAGAAGCTTCTGGAAACACAGCGAATGCTGCCGCAATCAAAGCTAAAGGCGGTCCAACAAAATGTTAAATGTTCGACCTTTTTTTTGTTGGCGACTTTTTTTTGGCCGGGCAGTGTATAAATGTGATACAAGGTTCCACAATTAGTTCTCCCTGAGACCCAAATTTTGTTCATGTTGTGAAGTCAAAATAATAAAAAATAATTATAATAGTACATGAACCTGCCTTTTACATAATGAGATCTTAAAGAGCTAAATTTTGAAGTACCAACGTGTCTTTTGGGGGTGACAGAATGATGGCCAGTGACCCCCACTGTACTGAAATAGAGACATGGTCACATGGAATCAAATGTACTGTGGCTACAAGTAGCCTAATAATCTAATAATAATTACAGGAATTCACCTCATTTCAAAGCAAGCTCAGACTGCATGAACGAGCTTCGAGTGTTCATGCACCTGTAACAGGTAACCTGCCCGTTACTGACACATCATATAATAACTACATCATTTAATAATCACGTGACAGCTTAATACTGTGAAGTCATGCCGCTTTTCTATAGTTAAATATTATCATGCACATCCCAGATAGTGAGGACTGGGTGCTGGATGAAAGTGAAATATAGAATAAAGTGAAGAACGCCCAAAACATCACGGCATTAAACAAACAAAATTTCCACAGGGGATCGGGGGGTCAAATCCCCCTATCCCCTGTGGAAATTAAGCCATTGGATTCTACAGCAACTTTTCAACATCAGCCTGAATCAGGAGAAAGTTCCTGTGCAGTGGAAAATACCTGCCATGTTCCAGTATCTAAAATATCTCCTCATTTTGCCCTAGGCCATTATAGACCAGCTACCCTAACATTCCTCATCCCAAGGTCCTTAAGAGACCATTATTTGCGCCCCTCCATTAGCAAGTGGGCACCTTTTAGGACCCATTACAGTTTGCTTACTGTAATGGGTTTGAGATTGAAGACGCCATCTACCTGCTTCAGTAAACCCGCTCATTTTTTGGGCCAATTAGGCTGCACTGGGTTCTTGATTTCTCAAGTGCTTTAAACTCAGTTTTGCTTGCACTGCGGAAGCTCCATAAATCCAGGTGGATGCCTCCACCTGGACTACCTAACAAACAGACGATAGTTAGTGAGACTGAAAGGTTGTGTGTGAGATGGTGATCAGTTGCACAGGAGCACTAGAGGGGACTGTAGTCTCACCATTTATCTTCACTCTGTACACCTCAGACTTCCAGTACAACTCTGAGTCCTGTCATCGACAGAAATTCTCTGCAGTAGGCTTTATGCACAGCTCCACTACTTCCTGAACTTAGTACTGCATCTTTGTTTCCTGTCTTACATGATTTGATGAACTGATTAATCCAGGTGTGTCTGATCTCAGCAAATGGTCAGACACACCTGGATTAATCAGTTCATCCAATCTTGAAAGACAGGAAACAAAGGTGCAGTACTAAGTTCAGGAAGTAGTGGAGCTGTGCATAAAGCCCGTTATGGGGTGTATCAGTAATGGACAAGAACTAGCCAGTCAGTTTGTGAGATGGTGCTGAAATCATCGTTCATTTTTTAACATGACATGACAACATAACAGTATGGAAGAGCCAGTATTCTTGATGATTTATTCAGTTTCTTAATGTGTCTGGCTCTAATGCTGCTGCTCTAGCAGATGCTGTAAAGCTGATTGCACTTGTCAAAGATATGCAACATCTTGGTGCAGACAGTAAAGCATCTCAGCTTTCCAAGTAGTCTGCTCTGCCCCTTGTGGAGGATGAAGCTAATTTCTCATCATACAATGCATTATACTTTGATATAAGATTAAACTGCCTGTTCTATGTGTATATGATGAGTGCTTTGACATGATCACTCTTGTTATTGCAGCATTCGAATATGTATCATTCTTACTGAGGAAAATAAAAAACAGGTTAGTCTTTACCAGACAGAAGAAGAACAATGCTCAGATCTCGATTTCTTTGTGCTATAAATGTTCTGAAAGGGAAGATTCTTCAGGCCTGAATACCAGATATGCTGAACTGCTTTCTTACAAATATACTCCCTGATTGATCAGCTAATTAAAACCAAGGGAGACTATGTGTTTGGTTTCTTCTTATTTGTATTCCTCCACTACCCCACCTCGCCTCCCAGGATGTAAAGCTTGTTGCATACTCCGCGAGAAGCAAGAACTTTCTTCTTGTTCTCGAGGCCACGAGAGCGAAATTACATCATTTTGTTCTCTATTGAGGATGGTTTGTGGCTTGTTCTCGACCTCTTTGTCAATTGTTTGTCAATTGTTATTGACAAACTGTAATGCAACTGCTGTTCCTTTGGAGAGGGGAGCCTGCATGGACAACAACTTGTCCTTCATAGCATCGCGCCCAGGCTTGATCCTACCTACCTAAGGCTTCTTCTGCACTGACATAGCTAAGGTTATACAGGGTAAATCCCAGTACCGCTTGGTACTGGGTGCCCTGCGTGCAGTGCGTGATGCACCTCGTGAAATTGAGTCCAGTTTCCCGCAAGCTCTTTTTCAAAGATGAGCATCGAGATGCTTTTCAGTCTCTGTTTGCGGATCGTAGCTCTGCTGGTGGATTTAATCCTGTTAACAACTGAAAACAGGCAGTGAAACTGGAACAGGCAGCGTTACCAGAATACCAGCTAACAGTTCATGTAGTGAAAAACATCTTTGTCACATGAGTCCAAAACTTCAATAATGGATGGGAATTGATGTCCCCGTCCACTTTCCATTTCATAAGTAACCCAAACAATTCAGAGGCTTCCAAACCAAGTGACTGATTGACAGCCGCTTGTCCTGCCTCCCCGTCTCGTGTCATCTTTTTTGCGACACCACGCGATGATCAGACTGTTGTCTGTCTGGTGCCATTCTTGTGGTGTGACCACTCGCGAGTTACAAGACACCGTCCGATTTTATGACAGTGTCTGTTAATCTGACATAGCGTCCGTCGTGAACAGTAAAAAAAATCTTGTCTGATCCTGGCTTTAAGCAGGGATCACCAACTCCGGACCTAGTGGGCCAGTGTCCGGAAAGTTTTCAGTCACCCTGTGTCAACACACCTGACCAAAATTAATGAGTCATTGAACTTCATAGGCTGTCGGACCCATTTAATTTGAGTCAGGTGTGTTGGAGCACAGAAATGTTGAAAACCTTCTGGATACTGGCCCAAGAGCTCCAGATTTGGTTAAAAAGGCATGTCTCTAGAAATTTGCTTCCGTCCACCAGGGACATGAGCACTGGAGAAGGAAGAGCACAGGATGTTTACTAGCAGCAGAGCTGTAGAAGCCACACAAACACTAACATTCATTTCCTTCACTGATTTGCATCCCACAGCACTTGCATCCTAGTACTTTTCTATTTGCGCAGATTTCAGTGACAGGCATCACAAACACACTGAGCACTATGCCCACTCATATTTAAGATAAAAAGCCAATAAAGCTACATGCCTGCCCCTCTCCCAACACCCCCACACACAAGCATGCATGCACACAGGCGGAGTGAATGGCGTGTGCGTGGGCGGTGACAGGCATGCTGTGGCACACTGGGAAGACAGGCTGAGGTGTGTTCCAAAGTCAATGAGAGCTGACAACTTCCCCCACAGGCTTTCTTCAACCTAAACACCCAATCTAACACTAAAAATCCTCCAGTCTTCTACACACATACACTGGGCAGACATAACATTACAACCATGCAGCAAGTATTGAATCATGCTACCAGAGGACCCTTGACCATTAAGACAAAAACAAAGAGCAAGTTTGAACACTATGGAAGCCGTGGCAGACGAGATTGCACGTTCTTTCTTTCTCTTTCTTTCTTTCTTTCTTTCTTTCTTTCTTTCTTTCTTTCTTTAAATAAAAAGTCAACTCCTCTTGTGTTTGTCCCGGTTTGTCCGCAGCTCGCTTGCTCTTAGCACAATGTAAACAGCAAATTTCTTCTTCTATGCTTGCATTATTGGCAGAGTAGGTGCTGAAAGCCGCAGCTTCCGTAGTGTCCTGAACTTGCACGAACGCGCAAATAGGAAGTGCAATGATTTACTATACTGTACTGTTGTTAATATACAGTTGTTTTGAGAAAATTATGGACGTTTCCCGCTCAGGACACTTGGATTGCACTTGGCAATATGGAGGAATATTGCCAAGTTTTTGTGGACTTTTACGGACCTTTTTGTTTCAAGCGCCGGTGAAGTCTATAATATAAAAGTTGAGGGAAAACGAAAACGGCCCTGATCTCCAGCTGCATTTGACATATTAAAAAAGTGCTCCAGTTTTGCTCAGCATTAGAGTAAGTAGAAAATGGAGGTACATCATTCTGTGTACTATTCCTTTAACTATCTCAGTTTAAGAGTATTATACTAGACAAGACCAGAATGTGGAAGATTTTTAATCTATTTATGAGAGTAAATGTCTTATTTCTTACTTAGTAACTGAATCTTAAAACTGGTTATTTTATATGCATATTGAGTTGAATTATCTCACTAAGACACTGTTTCAGGTCACATTGTGTCTTTTGCTCCCAATTTTAGCTGTAAAAACTTGTTTTGAGACCTCCACATACCAGTTCATACACACAGATTTCTTGTAATGAGAAAATATTTAGATATTAGACAAGTGGGAACGAGCTTAAAACAGCTGTGAAACACTCATTTCAAGTTTCTTTTTAAGTGATAAACACTTAAAACAGTGATAAAAACTAGTCTGTTAAAGCTTATTTTAGTGTTGTTGCGTTCTCATTTTGAGAGAAAAGATCTTAAAACAAGAACAACTAACCGGGAATTCAAGAACTGCCAGCACAGACGTGCATTTGAAATGAAAAAGGAAAAGGGGGATTTAAAAATAGTGTAAAATTTCAATATAAAAATTGTAAATAGAAAAAAAAATTAAGAAAAGAAACCTACTCTGATCCACTATAAATCCATTCACAGGTCTTATTTCACACCTCAAAGATTACAAACATATAAAAATCAGAGATAACCCTTACTGTGATTTTTGTCCTGATATTATTGGTATGTTTTATCATATTGTCTGTCACTGTCCGGCAGTTAATAGTTTTTGGAATATCTCCAGTACTATGTCATTAAAAGCGTTCCTTCACTCACCGCGCTTGCTCCGACTTAATACTTCATCCTTACAATTAACTATAAATGATAGGCGGCTGTTGTTAGCTGCCATTACAGCTGCTAAGACAATGACAGCCTGTCAATGGAAACCACCACATGCACTGTCAGTGAGGGAATGGCTTTTTCCTATCAGAATATCGCACAGTTGGAGCTCTTTTCAGTTCGATTACATGGTGCCAAATCATCAAACAGTAACTGTTGGTTCAAACTATTAAAGAAAATCTCAGATTTGATGTAAATGTTTATTTATGCACTTATGCCTTTTTTGGTCTATATTATCCAGTCATGTTCCGAATTCTATAGATATCATGCACATTCACTCTTAGTTATAAGTTTGCTTGGCTTTCTGATTATATTCATATATGAAACATATATGAAATGCTATCTCTTTTGATATCATCATGATGGAGGAGATAGCCGTTGCTTTGCTTCCTTTGTGATGTTTCATAGTTGTTTGTTTGATGGATGGTAGGGGGAGGGGATTGAATACTTTTTGTGCATTTATGTATGTATATGTATATGTATGTGTACAGTATATGCATGCGCATGTATGTACGTGTGTATGTATCTAGATACATATATGTATCTCTCTATGCATGTGCATACATATTTGCTAATTATCCTTTGATTAGATATTATTTCACTCTTATTTTCTTGCATACTTTTGAGGGTTTTTTTTTAATCCACTTTTTAATTATTAGTGTTATTATTATTATCATCATTTTAATGCCTTGACATCAACGAGAGGGGGGTAGACCTTAAGTGGAGAGTGTTATTTTACCGATAATGAAAATTTGTAAATACTTCACAAAATATGATCACTTGTGACTGATCTAAGATCCCTCCACTGAGGCATAAACTGTGGAAATCAATGAAAAATTGATCACAAAAAGACAAAGGTGCATTTGATCGCATGAGACTGGCTCAGGTGGTAGACGAGGTTGTCTAGTACTCAGAGGGTTGTCAGTTCCAGTCCCAGGTCATCCAAACCAATCTGAGTCTTGGTAAAGTGTGTGTTTGGAGGTTGATGGGTGTTGTGCCAAAAAGAATTGTTTGTTTTTTTTTTTGTTGTTGTTTTTTAGCAATTCTCAAATGTTTATAAAGATGGTCTTGTTTTAAGATTTTTTACTTTAAAATGAGAAAGAACCAACACTCAAAAGAAGCATTACCAGACAAAATTTTCACTAAATTAGGGACTTAAAAGTTTTATAACTTGTTTAAATATGTTTTTAAATATGTTTTCCACTGTCTAGAGCCTCCATATAATTTCCCTATTTCAGGAAATCTTACCGGGTGTAATTATCTTACTGCATGGGGCAGATAATTTCACTTGTTTATCATCTAATTCTTCTCAATTTCAGTGTTTTTTTTAACTCATATTAAGACCACAAAATTTAACAGTGTACCTAAAAATGACCTGTTGCCTGTCCCAATGGTGGGATGTTTTTTTTTTTTTAAATTGTTTTTTAGATACAGTCATTCAGACCATAGGATGAAAAAATGCCAGAATGATGAGACGTTTAGTAGAAATTTTTAGGTGTTGCCATTTTGACAATTGGGGAACCATGTTGGAGTGGAGGAATGTCAGAATGTGTGTTCTAGGCATTTTCTTTCCTGTAAGTGCAAATATGTGTCATAATTGGACGATTACCTTCCTACTTTCTCCCATTACATAGAAATGACCTGTAAAGCCACCTTTTATTTTGTAACAAAGCCTCTGTTTATAGTGTGGTTAGCATGCTAACAGGCTACAAGGGAGGCTCATTTAAACACATGAATGATGGGACCCTGGAAAAGCACTTAGCCGAGCCACTCAGATGCTTATGAATGACATTGTTTTCTGAGCACATCGGTTTGCAGGCTTCCACATCTTACGACCCAGCTGTTCGTAAACTGTACATGAGCCTCCAGGGACGTGTAATTCCAAAACTGAGACAAAGTGCAGGCACTCACGTCACAGACCAATTATGTAAAAATGCCAGGGAATGTTACAGGAGGCAGAAGATCAGGGTCATGGGTCCACTCCTTAGCCAGCATTTCATATGGGTCCTTGTCTCCGATTAACGCACTTTTCTCCAGATAGTGTCTCCTTGTCCCGGGAAGAAGTTTATTGCGGTACCGGTCTTTTCTTTCTTTTTGAACTTTTAGCATCCTGCTGTTTTCTTTTTCTAAGTCAGTCCCTCCCGTTGGCCTCAGAAAATGGCAGCGGGGTATTGTTTACTTCCCACAATGCATTGCGCTGTGACGTCGGTTCCCAAGCCCAATAGCAAGTCTAAGCATGTCTCACCTTAACCCCACTGCTTAGGAGGCTTATCTTCTTTAGCTCCTGTTAGTTTCGAGTTAGCCCTGTTAGCGTTTAGCCCAGAGTATGTCAGCTGTCAATCATTTGCCCCGCAGCTCGGAGCAACACGTGACACGGCAAGATGGCGACAGTGGGACACGCCCAACTGGGTTCACTTTTAGCTACAACGGGTGACAGAGTGGATGGTTCGTCCCTCTCTATTAACGGTCTATGTTCTGCACCTGTTGACAGGTATTTTGGTTCCCTGTTCATGAGCAAGGTGCTCTAATTTGTCTGGGACAGTTTCTTTTGTTTGTGTTTTTTAAATTAAAAAAAAAAACACACACACACAATTCAAAGTCCATGATTCATTTTACTAAATTTTTTATTTTTTTTACTAGTTGTTACTTTTTCAGTTTCTTGTTATTTGAAGTACTTTTGTGAATTTAGCATTCCGGCCCGTACTGTAAATCAGAATGTGGCAAGGT
Organism: Atherinomorus stipes; assembly: GCA_023101725.1. Taxonomy (NCBI): domain Eukaryota; kingdom Metazoa; phylum Chordata; class Actinopteri; order Atheriniformes; family Atherinidae; genus Atherinomorus; species Atherinomorus stipes. The sequence goes on from JALJCO010005692.1 coordinate 324,625, forward strand.
TTCCAACAGAGGACCCAGGCGGGATTCGATCCCCAGACTCCCAGGTGAGAGTAACATGTGCTTACCAGTCTGCCAAAGGGATATCCCTGTGGCCAAGTAGCCAGGGCGTGTGATCAATAAGTAGCATACTGACAGGACCATACACTGTCACAAGTAAATAAAACAATATAGAAGACTCCACCAAAACTCAGACAACCTAAATAGAAAACTAAACAACGGATTAAAACAGAACCTAGTTGGCCTAACCATTAAACCACCACAAAATGCAGATCAAGAATTGTTCAAGAGTTACTATTACTGTCAATGTAACAGAAACAACAGATATTGCTTCCATATGTTATACAGTAGTTTCTCTATCAGCTATATTGATAGTGTTGCTCATCTGCTTTAAAAAGCAAACATTAGAAGTTGATGAAGTAGAGAGTGATAAAAGTTCCAGATCTGTTTCAGAGTGGGAGGTCTGGCATTGAGCCTGGCTGAGGACTATATTCTGAGCGCCTGTCCAGTTTTTCTTGTCTATTTTTGTAACAGGGTTTCTAACCATTTCTGGTTAACACTTTCTTAATTATCATCCTCATCCATGGGTGTGCTGCCCATTATTTATGAGGATGTCTCCACTTTCTCCGCTCTGTTTCACACACAGATTCACATCTGTCTCAAACCCTTGTTTGCTCTCTCCATCTGTATCTGCTGGTGGCTTTGCTCTGGGCTTAGACAAGCAAATAGACACACTTTTTTTTTTTTTTTAGATGTATTTATTTCAATTAAGAGAATCTAAGTTGATTTACAACTTATATGAGCTTGATCTGAACTTGGCCATGATCGCACACCTATGATGTAATTTTAGGGATTTATTTTGACTCAATTTGTGTTAATTAAATAAGCATCTGGGCTCTTGAACATTGTGCAGTGGCCGGGGAGAGAGCAGTGAATCTAGCAGGTTGGTCTTGCGCATGTGCATTATTCAAAAACTCACCAACAGTCTCTGCTTTCTGAAAAAGCTGAAAACATCTTCTATAGCACCTTTAATCTCAATCATTTACACAAGCTCTGGCTTGGATGGTAAATGAGTGACCATGTGATTAATGCAGATTTTATTAGCACAAGAAAATCTGAAAATCGAGTGCTGAGGAGGTGAAATGGAGGCTTCTGGCTATTAATCTTTGGTTGCACCCCTCCCTCCCTCTATGTTAGTCATGAATAAATTACATTAAATAAAATTAATAAGTGACTCATTCTTGATGTACACACGTTTTAATAAAGTCGGGCTGTAAATGGGTACAGGCTTTTAAAAAGCTGTTAATCAATCTCTCGGGCTTGGGCTGGCATCTGTTGGGCTCGGGACTTGCGTCGCCTTAAAGGCCTGATTAGAGCTCAAAACTGAAGCAACGGATGATCCCTTGGTTTCTGTTCTCTTTTTTTCCTGGCAGTGTGACAAACTACAGGGAGTAAATATGGCATCCTCACTCTGGCAAACAGTGTGAGAGGCCGTATGGTGGTAGTCACTTTAAAGGTTGTCCTGTTGACGTGCTTCTCCTTGCAGTGTAAAGTTCTGTGATGGTGAGCACAGTGTGCTTGTGTGGTGATAATTATTGGGGTTTACTCTTGGCAGTATTTAACTAACTTCCGCATGAGACTTCCTGTAAGGATTGGATGTATGGCGGCACCCTTGTCGGCCATTGTAACTGCAGTTAGGTACTCTTGCTTTTTTCACCAGTAAGTTACAACTAAAACAATTGAAATTATTAAATATAATACACGGATGAATGACTGGATAACAAAATAACGATCAATCAGTACTCTGTGAACAGTATTTTTGTTTTCATAAAATCCCCCTCCTCTTTCATTTCTCACCAACTGTATTTTATGGGTGGTGATGTTGCCTGAAAGCTTCAGATAAAAACTAACTATCCACATACATTATAGATGCTGGGGCGCGATGTCCCGTATTTATGTTTATACATAATAAACACAGCTACGTTGACTTGGGGATGCGGTGGTGGCGAAAAGCGGCGAAGCACCGGCGCTTTGTGGTTCTGCAGCGACTCTGTTCAAGCTGCCAGAGATCCCATCCATAAACTGTTTAGCTGGGAGTTACAACAAGACAGGAGACCCAGATATTTCCTTCTATGGATTTGCAACGAAGAACATCGTCAGAGATGCTTTTGATCAGGAGAGCATGAATGCAATCAGACACTTACTGTGACAAATGTAACTATCTAACCGCTCGTGTTAGCCGCTGTTTACATAAAGTTGATCACCAGAACACGACTTTCTTCTCTCAGATAAAACATTTCCATATTTTCGGGTCAGCCCAGCCAGCTGTGAAACATGGACAGACATCCCTGCTGGTGAAAGGTTTCTTTCTCCCGTGTATTAAGACGGTTATTATCTGATAGATAAAGCTGTGTGAAAACCTAAGCAGGGACTCCGTTCGGATCGCGCCCAATAAAAGAGATTTTCCCATTGAATCAGTTCAGTTCTCGGGGATTAAAATGATAAATATCCATACTTTGGCTCTACTAAAGTGTATTGTGCTCCGAGTTCAACATGACGACGGGAGCTGTGTAGGTGACGTTACCAACCGCAACCTAAAGATCATAATCTCTGACGTGTAACCGTGTACACGACGGTTAGTTAGTCCTGTTTACACGCGTAGAAAAAATGTTAACGTTGACACCTCAACGTTTTTTTTCTTTGATTAGGAAAAATACACGTTCCTGTCCAGCAGGAACTCCGCCATTATCTCATTTCTTTTCAGGCCAAGATGAGGCTGCATCACTCTCCGCTATCGCTCGAAAACAGAGCGGATATTGACACGCGTTTTGCTCCTTGTCGCATCAAGTTGTCGCTTTACTGCGGCTTTGTGTGCAGTCGTCCTCCTTCATCCCAGCAGCTGGCCTTGGCCGCTCATTTTAGTTTTTTAGGTTGTTTTTTTCTCACACCTATCAAAGCAGTTTCTACCGCTAGAGTGGAAACAGGGCTAGGTGCTAGGGGTGGGGGTGGGGGGGGGGTTGACTGGGTAAGGGATGATTGACATAAATCTCGGCCAATCATTTGATTCAGGCCGAATTAAATAATATGTCAAATTTTTGTCAGAAGTACACAAATATAAAATAAAGGTACATTTATGTGTTCCAGCACTTGGTGAATTCCTCTTAAATTGTATTTGCACATACATTAAAATAATGTACGTGCAAAAAAAATATATAAAATTGCAACAAAGGTAAATATAGCTTTAACATGCTGATGATCTATTTCCTCTTAGTCATATTTTAAATGGAAATTATTTTTAGCAATTAATGATGGTAAATAAAAATGGCTGGTCTGAGCTCTTACACTTTTCAATCTTTCCTCAGACCTCCTGTCACAAATCTTTTTTTTCAATAAACCTTTTTAATGGTGAGTTCAATGCACATCTCTTGCTCGCCTTGAAGTGACTGCAGCACTTCTTCTACATTGTGGTTCCTAATTTAATTATGCAGCAAAACACCCGGGGAAGTGTTTTTTCCAGAAGAATGTAGCAAATAACAAGGACAAATGTGGACAGTGTCTGTGTATGGCAGGGGTGGCCAGGTCCAATCCTCGAGCGCTACTATCCTGTGACTTTTAGAGCATCCCTTCTCAACCACGTCTGAATCAGATGGCTGAATCCCCTGATGACAGTCCAGAAGCCCGGTAATGAGCCATTCATTTGATTCAGGTGTGTTGGAGAAGGGATGCTCTGAAAGTTACAGGAGCTCTTGAGGACCCCCGGTGTATGGACTAGTACATCCAAGTACTACAATATCCACCTGTCAGTTAAACACAGCACAGAATAGCGCTGTGCAATTATTTGAAATTTGATCGCAATTTCGATTTTAATGCCAACAATCTCCAAACTCAAATATAATCGAGGTTGAAACGATTGATTTGTCATTTTTCTTTACACAATTTCTGAAAGTTGTTCTGAAGTTAAAATTATTTTTAGTGGCTTCTCACCTGTGCAATTTGTTGGGTGTCATTTAAAAAAATGTTAGATTTGGAATGTTGTAGAATTGCACTAAAGCTTAAAGGGACTAGAGGCAGGAAAGTAAAAAACAAACAAACATGCATGTCTTTTTTTTTAATACTAATGGGTGATGAAGCGCTAAATGCCAAAAATAACATTTCCTCCCACGTTTCTCTCCGTTGCCTTGAACAGGCTGTGTGCTGCAAAATGCGCTGCAATTCGGTGTCCGAATTTCCCGCGCTGCCCTGCGGACGTGACGTCAAATGACGCTGCATTTGCAGTTTTGATTCAGGAAGAAGACGGTCGCGGTAAATTCAAACACTGTAAGCGATAGTTATGGATTATTCTGCAATCAGCAAACGATCCAGATCAACTGAAAGACCTAAAAAGTGTAACTACGAAGAAAATGTTAGTAAACACCATTGTAGCTTCAGTTTGTGCACGCTCCCGTGATGGCTTGGCTCGTGGCTGCAGTTACCTGAAGCGCCAGTCGCGGTAGTCGCAAGTTTTGTTTCTTAATCTTGCTTCAAGTCCCTTTAAAGTTCAGTTTGGGATTTTTTAAAATTAATTTATTTATTTACATAAAAATAAGTATATTTTATTTTTCAAATATTAAGAAATTGTGGAACAGCTGGACAGTTTATTTTGGATACATTTTTGTTTTTCTATGCCTTGTGTAATATTCAAAGTATTTTTATGTAATTCATTTAATGTTTATTCATTGCAAAACAGCTGTAAGGTGCGTATTTATAGCCTATATATTTTTTTCAGTTTTAACGTTTCGTATATATTATCAATAACAAACTGTTTTTGGAAGAGAGAGAAATACTACATAAATGCAATGTGTAACTAAAAAACAATTGTATGAATAATCGTGACTTAATATTGACAAAAATAATCATGATAATGACTTTTTCCATAATTAAGCAGCTTTAGCATAGAATATTAACTAATATTCTTATCTATGCCAGGAAATCCTATAGGGTTGAGCTGAATTTTTTTTTATAAAATCAACGCGATCACATAATCACCAAAGTTGTGGTTTTTCCAGTGATCCTGACTGACCCAGGATCTGTTCTGTCAGCTATTTTGCACACACGCTACATGCCGTCTCTCTACCAGCCAGCTAAGCTCACCAATCAGAAGCGGTACTCTGCTTGTGAACAGGTCAGCTAACCAATCAGTATGTGGGCTGGGATGCTGCGTCTCATCTGGGGGGAAAAAAAAAAAAAAAAAAAATGTAATCGTTACACGTTAGGAAATGGCTTTGGCAGAACCTCATCCACTTTTTAACTTCCGGTTCTGTTGTTTGTTGATCCACTCCATACAGTGAAGGAATTTCATATGTAGTAAAATATAATCATGAACTGTCTGCAGCATCAGATTTCTAGAATAACAGCCGGTGAGTTGCGGATGCAAACAGCTAGACGGTCCAGTGGAAAAACCCCGTCTGATTTGTAAAATCCTTTCAAATAATTTAAGGTGAATAAATAACTCTCGTGAATTCCAACCAGTTTTCTTTCAACCTTTAAACTCTTGGGCTTTACGCTGTGGACACAAGCGCGATGCGGGCGAGTGAATTAATCATCCGTATTTAGGCGGATCTCAGTAAAAAGAGATGGACTAGATGGACTTGCTGTGTGAACGAGGCGAACGGGAGCAGCACATAAAAACTCTGTCCTTGTTATCTGGGACATTAGTTAAGCCACACAGTTAAATCAGAGGTCCAGAAACGGGAGGAAAGTTGTTGCTTCTGCCTTTCTGAGCAGACCTGAGTGGATGAGGACGTCACACCGGCGGACCTGATAGAAACAATCAGGGAAAAACCACCTGATCTGGACATTTATGATGTTTGAGCATTTTCATCATTTCAATTTCAGTTGACAGAGTGAGATCAATATTATGGAAAATATAGTCTAGACATATGAATACATCATAAATTCCCTGATTTGTATGTTTTAGGCCCTCCTTCTTGAAAGTAGCCTTAGTAGTAGCCTTCCTTAGTCGTAGAAAGAGTAAAAAAATATTATTAATTCATTATTCGGATATTTTTCAGTGCACTGTGATAAGAAATATTGTTAAAATATTAAAAATGGCACTGTAACGCCTTTTCATACTGGACTTTTATACCTATTGTGGTGGTGGTAGAAAAACTAAACACATAGGTAGATAGATATACTTTATTCATCCAGAGGGAAATCCTTGTGTGTAGAGTAACATGCAGATTACCTGATATGAAAAATGCAGTGAGTGGGGCGATTATCTGTGGTAGGGGGTGGGGTTACTCCAGGGGAATCTAAAAATGCATGTGCATTTACTAGAATTCCCAGGATTTTCAAATACATGCGTTTGAATGTAAATCTTACCTTTACTGATGTAGACCCCTTATACAGAGGCAAAGATGCAAAAAATCTTGTCATCCAAGAGGAGTCATGTATCTATAAACACACAACAAGCAGTCACACCACCAATCTACTACTATAATGCTGGACAGGACAAGTTGTAAAAATAAAATGATCCATTATGAGATATTGTAGAAACATATTGCCTTTTTTGGGGGTCACTTACAAAGAGCTTTCCTTTATTGTTGAAAGAATCCTGTGATCCAATACCATGTTCATCAGGCGTTTTCTATGGTTCCTGTCTGTTACCTTTCTGAAACTTATTGATTTGCTCCCCTCACATGCTCCTGTGTAGATTAATAGTAACATCTTCCAAATGTAAATGTTTCACTTGTAATCAACTTATGACTTTTTCCCTTTACTGTGAGCCATAATTTGAGTTTGTCTGCACAAACCAACTTTTGAGTCCATTTACATCCGAGTCCTTTGAATGAAATAAATAAATGAATATATAAATATTTGGGGGCAAATCCAGTTCTCGAAGGCCACTGTCCTGCAGGTTTTATACGTTTTCTGACTATGAAAGTGGGTAATCGTCACAATAAAATAAACCAGTTGAGTGTGAGCAGGGAAATATCTATTATTGTCAGACTGGATGTGTATGTCCTTAAATAAGATTTTACTGTACAGGGTGTGCAGAATTGTTAGGCAAATGAGTATTTTGACCACATCATCCTCTATATGCATGTTGTCTTTCTCCAAGCTGTACGGGCCGAACGCCTACTGCCAATTAAGCATATCAGGTCATGTGCATCTCTGTAATGAGAAGGGGTGTGGTCCAATGACATCAACACCCTATATCAGCTGTATTAGGCAAACAGAATTATTAGGCAACTTCCTTTCCTTTGGCAAAATGGCTCAGAAGAGGGACTTGACAAGCTCCGAAAAGTCAGAAATAGTGAGATATCTTGCAGAGGGATGCAGCACTCTTAAAATTGCCAAGCTTCTGAAGGGTGATCCTCCAACAATCAAGCGTTTCATTCAAAATAGTCAACAGGGTCGCAAGAAACGTGTGGAAAAACCAAGGTGCCAAATAACTGCCCGTGAACTGAGAAAAGTCAAACGTGCAGCTGCCAAGATGCCACTTGCCAGCAGTTTTGCCATATTTCAGAGCTGCAACATCACTGGAGTGCCCAAAAGCACAAGGTGTGCAATACTCAGAGACATGGCCAAGGTAAGAAAGGCTGAAAAACGACCACCACTGAACAAGACACACAGCTGAAACGTCAAGACTGGGCCAAGAAATATCTCAAGACTGATTTTTCTAAGGTTTTATGGACTGATGAAATGAGAGTGAGTCTTGATGGGCCAGATGGATGGGCCCGTGGCTGGATCGGTAAAGGGCAGAGAGCTCCAGTCTGACTCAGACGCCAGCAAGGTGGAGGTGGGGTACTGGTATGGGCTGGTATCATCAAAGATGAGCTTGTGGGGCCTTTTCGGGTTGAGGATGGAGTCAAGCTCAACTCCCAGTCCTACTGCCAGTTTCTGGAAGACACCTTCAAGCAGTGGTACAGGAAGAAGTCTGCATCCTTCAAGAAAAACAGGATTTTCATGCAGGACAATGCTCCATCACACGCATCCAAGTACTCCACTGCGTGGCTGGCAAGAAAGGGTCTAAAAGAAAAAAAAACTAATGACATGGCCTCCATGTTAACCTGATCTGAACCCCATAGAGAACCTGTGGTCCCTCATCAAAGGTGAGATTTACGAGGAGGAAAAACAGTACATCTCCCTGAACAGTGTCTAGGAGGCTGTGGTTGCTGCTGCACGCAATGTTGATGGTGAACAGATCAAAACACTGACAGGATCCATGGATGGCAGCTTTGGAGTGTCCTTGCAAAGAAAGGTGGCTATATTGGTCACTGATTTGTTTTTGTTTTGTTTTTGAATGTCAGAAATGTATATTTGTGAATGTTGAGCTGTTATAATGGTTTCCCTGGTGAAAATAAATAAATAAATGGGTATATATTTGTTTATTGTTAAGTTGCGTAATAATTCTGTTTGCCTAATACACCTGATATAGGGTGTTGATGTCATTAGACCACAGCCCTTCTCATTACAGAGATGCACATCACCTGATATGCTAATTGGTAGTAGGCTTTCAGCCTATACAGCTTGGAGTAAGACAACATGCATAAAGAGGATGATGTGGTCAAAATACTCATTTGCCTAATAACTCTGCACTCCCCGTATAAGGATAAAGTCATTTCATAACTGTAATTCTGACATATTATGCTTGGAAAAAAAAGTTTAATGTTTCCGGATAAATCCATGCCTGTTTGTTATTGAGTCAACTGTGCTGTGGAGGTGGAGTGGGAGTTTAGACATTTCTGTTCATGCTAAATTGTTTACTAAACTCATCATTATGTAACATACACACGCTTCCAATGATCAAATTTAAAGAGTCTCTTTGGGAATACAAATCTGAAAATATAACAAAACTCTATAGAAAATTAAGTTTTCAAAAGGGCATGCAATTCTATAATTTGAAGGAGCTACTATTAATATGCAGAAAATATCTCTTCTCTGAACTGGATAAATGTCTGTCATTAAAATGAAAATGATCATGAATTACACCTTTCAACATTGTGAGCACAGTGGTTCTTTTCCTGAACACTGACTTCAGCTTAAATCATAAACACTAATCATCTTTGGGCAGAATGTTCCCCATAACTAATTTACAGCAGATCACAATCACTTAGATAATGTCATACAGTGAACCATTTCACAAATCCTGACACTCCAGCTAACTCAGGTAATTATCACTGTTTTTCATTCATATTCTGAAAATGATAGGAAGTGCTTGTGAATGCCCCTGTGTCTCAGTCAGAAAATCCTGATTGAGCTGAGAAGAGACCGTCTCGCCACAGCGATGGGATCATGACTCACATACTGGTGATGGCAAGTCTGATTCTGATTGCTTCCTGATTTCTTCGCTTCCTAAAGCTGGCTGCGGATGGTCGGAGGTTTTTGATCCAAGAAGAATCATCAGTGAAATCACAGCAGTAATATTAAAGCTTTGCAGTATTTTGTCTACTTAAAAAAAAAGAAAAAGTTATATCATTTCCAAGCAGGACTCTCTTAAGTTTTGTTCCAGGGATATTTGTGATTTAGTTGGAAACATTTTTTGGAAATTTCATTACTTCATAAAATTAAAAGTGCAATTGGATGATTAACATTTTATGATGACTAAACGACAGACTCCGCTCCGCACCAACCAGGATCTGCTCATCCTGCCCCTTTGATGCTCTTAGTGTCCGAGTACCTGTCACACCGCTTCTCAATCCCACAGCCCACCACTCCCAGGCTCTCACATGGGCTATAGTCCGATCACTCCGTGACATTACGATACAAATACAGATATTATTTATTTATTTAATTTATATAAATATATTAATAGGGACCAAGGGGTTAAAAAGGAGGGAGGTAAAAAAAGGAAAAAGGATAAAAAAAAATAAAAAAAAAGAAAAAAAAAAAAAAAAAAAGATCATGGCCATATGTGTGATCGCAGCCCTACGTTGTTCATGCTTCCCACTTCATGCTTCTCTAATTCACTCGCTCAGTCAGCTACTGAGCTCAGACCGTGACCAGCAGAGACAACCATGCCGCTGTTAATCAGTGTGTCTGCAGCAGCAGAGCGTTATAATTCAGTGTGGTGGTGATGATGTGAATGTACAGCAGGCTGTAGCCAACGATATTTAGCGCAATTCATTATTTATGGGAAACGTTGCAAGAGCTACAGGCTAACAGCTTAGCTCCAAGTACCACAACTGAAGCACAGAAGTGAGTGTAATGCTAGGCTAGAGCCAGGTCACACCAGCCAATAGAAACACATGGGCCCCGCCTTGCAAAGCAAAACTTTAGGATTTGCAAGCAAGAATACGGATTTGCAACCAAAAGTTTTTAACTTGAAAGCAAAGAATACTGATTTGAGACCAGTCAGTCAGTCATTCTGCGTATCCAGTTCAGGGTCACAGGGGTTGCTGGAGTCTATCCCAGCTATTATCAGGCAAGAGGTGGGGTACACCCTGGACAGGTTGCCAGTCTGTCGCAGGGCCAACACAGAGAGACAGACAACCATTCATGCTCACATTCATTCCTAGGGGCAATTTAGTGATCAATTAACCTAACATGCATGTCTTTGGACGGTGGGAGGAAGCCGGAGTACCCGGAGAAAACCCACGCATACACGGGGAGAACATGCAAACTCCACACAGGAAGGCCACAGTTGGAATTGTTTGAACCTCCCCAGCTGGGAATTGAACTAGCGCCCTTCTTACTGTGAGGCGGCGGTGCTAACCACCACACCACCGTACAGCCCCTGATCACTTGGTACACTTGTTTTCTCTTAAACAACTGTACCTGCTGATTCCAGGTATTTCTGAAGCTCTCCACGAGTGGTCCTGGTCTGTTGGAGAACCTTTTCTGTTTATTGTTCTGACTCCTCTGTCTGAAATCTTGTGAGGAGCACCTGGCCATGGCCGGTTTATGATGATGCCGTGATCTTTCCACTTCCAGACGATGGTCCCAATGGTGCTCACTGGAACTTTCAAGTTTAGAAATGCACCTGGAACCAATGCCTTCAGTGTGTTTTGTAATAATAAGGTATGCGTAGGTCTTTAGTCAGCTCTTTGCTTTTACCCATCATGGAATGCTTCTTGTCTGACACCTTGGTGATGAGAAACCTTTTTAAAGGGATATTGTGTAAGTTCTCCTGTGTTTTATTCACAAAAACTGATTATTTGGTTCAAAAGTGTTTTTTCATTAATCAGTAATCACTCCCATCAACAAACTGAAGTGCTCCTCTAAGTTCTAAATTTGCCGTCCGTATCATTCATTTACACATCGAGCGGGGCGGCTCGGTGGAGGCTGCCATGTCGTATCGCCATGTTTTTGCGTTCGGGAGAAGCGTGACAGTAGGAAAACACAGAAACTCACCGGACACACCAGAGTTTTCAGCTCAGTTCGAGGTAATGCCTTTGAAAAGTCACCGCGCTGCAGAGGGGGAGAGACTAGCGTCTCACTGACGCTGCGTTCACGTGCAGTCGGGCAGACGGCCGTTGGTAACAAACCAGATGTCATTTTAATCAATGAAGCCGAGCGAAAGACGGTAAAACATGGGTCAGGGAAAACAATACGACATCGCCATGACAACAAATCAGATGTGGACTGATGTCACTGTAACTGACGGACCACGTCTTCACATAGAGGCCGGTGATAACTTTACATGCAGCGGATGTCGTCGGTCTGCCCGGTTTCACGCGAATGCAGCATGAAAAGTACGAGGGAGCTGCTCCCGATTACACAGTGTCCCTTTAAGGCATCAATCAGGACTAAACCAGCTGATATTACTTTGCACTGATAGGGGACAGGATTACTTTCTAAATACTGACAGACTCCAGCTGCTTTCTTGGCTTTCCAGATCTTTTTATGCCTCCATTTCTTCATGTGTTCAATACTTATTCCCCGTGTCATTTCACTAAATTATACATAACTTAATTTATGGACATAAATGTTACGATTTCTTTGTGTGTGTGCGTTATTTGGGTTGTTGGAGGTTACAGAGGATCTGGTTTCTTTTAAGAGAAATACCTTTATTTGTTAGAACACATAACATAAACATACTATAATTACTCCTCTGCTTTTTCACCCATCGCTAGTTACAACCACCAGGAGCAGTGGTCAGTGCATAGGAAGCAGGGGTATAATTGTTCACTTTCCTTACTAGTCTGGGGACTTGAACCTAAGTCCTCTAGCCCCAAGACGCCTCTCTCATCTCTTGGCCACCCCACTCTCCCTTTTCCCCTTCGCCCACAGGGCAAAATCCATATGTAAAAGGGTCACAATGTAAATGTTGGTTGTCATGGTTGGGCTAAAAATTGAGCTAATGATGTCATGTAAACTGTGTTCAGGTAAAGGTAGATATGTTATTACACAACCAACCACTAAGTATCAGCAGTAAGATCAAATGCATGCTAATCCTGTTTTGAATAGGATTGGAGTCTTGTCTTTTAAAACTCTGGCCCTTTGAGACAATGGCTTTGCAAAACTATATTACAGAAGCTACTGTATGTTTAAACCTGGTGTCACACAGTACCCTTACCCTGTTGGTGCAGAAATTAGTGAGCAAAATGTAGCTGCTGGAGTTGAACCTACTGTTTTCATTAATCAGAAAGGAGACTTTCGTCTGTTTGACCCTCTTAATACTTTTAAAACTTTGGTATTGGTTATTATTACATTCTAGTTATTTCTTTCACTTTGTTCTTGAGGAAAATCTAGACCTAATCAAGATCAGTCACATGCTTCAGGAGAACGATGTTCTGAAGGAGCCGTTAAGAACGTAAACGTAATCATTTGAAACAAAATCTAACAAGGACGCTGCAGTGATCAACAGCTTTCATTCAAGTAATCCTTTGTGTAAATGTACTCATCATGTCAGATGTGTCTTCAAAATGTATAAGCAAGGAGGTAGGTTTGTGTAACACCCGGTAAAGATGGATATCTCATTGTGTGCCCACAATAATTAAAATCTTTATCAAGAGGAGAAATATCATTAGGTAATCGGAAGTGGGTATAAATGCTTGATTGCCTTCACCGAGATCAGTGTTTTCATGAAAGAACAAGAGGCTCATTAACCCAGAGTTCACCCTTGCATGAGAAGGGAAGCATATAAAGGAAGGAATAAGAATAATTTTACAATTAAAAGAAAAATCTAATTATTGGATTTTTAAAAATTCATTCTTATGCAATTTTAATTGTTTTGGGGTTTGTTTATTTCACCATTTAACCGAAAAAAAAATCCAGTTTATTACTTCATTTTATTAATACATCAGCTTTTAGCAATAATTTACAGACTACATTATGTGAAATTCAGCCTTTGACAATGAGGAAAAGAATTCATACATTCATACCCTCCAATTAAAGAAAACATTAAATTCACAATAGTAATTAAAATAATAAGAAACTAAAGAAACTAATAATAAATAAATAAAATATACAAATTACAATTTAGTGAAATAAAATGTTGCTTTTGAATTGTTGTTTGGAAATAATAATAATAAAAAAAAAGAAAAAACAGAACAAACAAAGCTGTCCCAGACACATTACAGCACCTTTCCCATGAACAGTGGACTAACATGCCTGTCAACATGTGCAGAGTCTTTTTGAACATTACAAAAAACACCTGATTGCAACGATTGCCTCAAAGTGTTGCTCAACAAAATTTTAGCTTCGGAGCCCCATTATGCTTGTTTACTTGTTTTATTTTTTGTGTGTTTGTTTTTAATATTTCTTTCAAACCTCAATTCAAAATCAATGTCATGATTTTTATAGAATTTTTATTTATTATTGCTTTTGTCAATTTCAACTTATTTTACTGTCAGCTGAGTTTTTCTTCCTTCTTTAATTTGAGGGTATGAATAACTTTGAAGACTATCTATAAATACATACACACACATATATACACACACACACACACATATATAGACCCCCTTCTTTTAAAATTATTAAATTTCATCAACCAACTTAAATTACGACTTAAATTTTGTCCCAATAATTTGTAATCTTATAAAAGATTTTTAACCTATAGCTCTATTTTATGATGTATGTATGCAGAGGACCCAGGTTCAGTCCCCGTCACGCCCGTGAGCAAGGTCCTTAACCCCCACAATCTGCTCCCCGGGTGCTTCATGTAGCAGCCCATTGCTCTCGGGTACTTCTGTACAGAGATGGGTGAAATGCAGAGCCCTTATTTCCCCTCAGGGATCATAACACTATACCAAAAAAAAAAAAAAGAAAATCCTGTTTTACAGTATCTCCCTCTGTTGCATTCCTTGATAGACTGAAGCTGGTATTAAAAATGGGTGGATGATAGATATCTGTAAGTCAGACTGTGATCTTTAAAGGGACATTGTGTAACAACTGTATATTGCAAGCAACTCACGACGACTTTTCATGCTGCGTTCACGTGAAACCGGGCAGACGGACGACAGCCGCTGCATGTAAAGGCACAAACAAGCCTCTATGTGAAGACGTGGTCTGTCAGTTACAGTGACTTCAGTCCACATCTGATATGTTGTCATGGCGATGACCCATGTTTTACCGTTTTTCTCCCGGCTTTTGTGATTAAAATTGCATCTGGTTTGTTACTGACTTTTTTCTAACATCTTTTAAGAAGCGTACATTTTCATCCTAAAGCCATGTTCACCAGGCTTGACCACAATGACTATCTGCACCAATTATGATGATGGTTGCCTGATAAACACAGAAAAAAACAAATTAATTGGATTTAAGTACATTTTAATGTATTTCTTCATGACTTTAAAACCACCAGCTCATGAAATGCTTGAATCTAAGTACATGTACCCTTAACATTTGCAATCGAGTGTGGTTTGCAATTAACCACACCCCATGTGTGGTTGCATGTTTTTTCTGAAGATTGCAACAAATAAGAGCCCCATACAACAATTATTCCAAGTGGCTTAAAAGTGAGAAAGAACGGGGAGGAAAGAAGAAAAGAGGAGAAAGGTGTCATTATGGAAAAAAGAACCAGGAGAGGAGTGGTGTATAAAGGTGAGATGAAACTGAATGGAGCAAAAGGGGGATAATGAGAAGATATAGTTGAAAATGGTGGACTTTTAATTAGCAACCATGAAAAAAAGGGGTGGGGTGAAGGAGGACAAGGGGGAAAAAATAAATAGAAAAATGTCTTCATTGTTTGTGTAACCCAGATTAAAAAATATATAACATAAGAGTAAAATAAGTTGAAAGTTAACAGTGATTCATTTAATGTAAATTAATTCATCAGAGATAATTAAAAATCTTAATACAGCAATCATTCAATGCTGAAGATTAAAACTGCGCTGCCGCTTTAAGAAGTTAGTGACGTTAGGTGCAGCACGCGAGTGACGTTGCATCAGAAGACCTGAGAGAAAACAGGATGGATTGGAGAAACTGAGCAGCAGTTAACAGAGAAAAGAGTGGAAAAATTCACATTACCTTTTGAAAACATAACTTACCTAGTCGGGAACTGACAGGGATTTTATAAGAACTAAATCACATCGGTTTTGGTGAGTTTTGTGTTTATTTTCTTACATTTTCATGTGTTGTAGTTGTTTCTTTTTCTGGCCGAGAGCCAACGTTACAATGTTTCAAGTAAATGCTCCGCCATGAACTGTTTTTCAGTTGATATTTTGAGTTTATGAATGTTTGAATGTTATAAATGTGACTGCATACTGTGTAACTGAAAAATATGTCCAGTAATTAGTGTGGGAAACGGAGCCGTTAGCTTAAAGAAACTCTCTGAGCGTTATGGAGTGTTAGTTAAAGCTGCTCCACAGCCGTTACAGAGCTGCTGGTGAAAAGAAACCGCACCGCTGTCATTTTGAGCTGGAAAAAACACTGTTGCAGTGATGTTACAAATCAGACTGTGAAATATTTATTTGTATAATTTGAGGATTTTTTAAAGTTTATTGTTTTTATGACCTATTAAACAGGTCAGTTTTTTTTTTTATGCTTGACTTGAAGCTCAGTCGGAGCAAGGACGATTGATCAGCCGTGTGCGGGTGTGCACATGCATGGAACCTGTCTCAAACCGCACACTTGCCCGAGTGCACTGGAATTCAGTGCATAGTGCATACTGTGCACTTCGTCTGTAGTGCACACTAGCTACCCACCACTACTTACAGGAAGTGACGGACTAGCATTGCCCACTTACGTAAGCTAACTCTACTGAGCTGGTATAACCACGGCCTCAAACACACGACCAGATCATAACTGTCATCAGGGAGTGAACAGCTTGGTAGCATGCTACAATATACATTAGTAATTATGTCTAAATCATTTCATAAACGTTACATAAATCAGTACAATACTGCTTCATTCACTGACATTATTCACTCTGAAAGCAGTTCAAAAGTCCCGCCTCTACCTCCACGTCAGCAAGATGGCGTCCATTTAGTGCGAGTAGTGTGCTTCATTCTGCACTGCATTTTTGGGCGTGATTAGGGCAACATCTTGGTACTTTCAGTGCACTGAAATTGTCGCTTAAATGACACCATGTGTGCACTACACACTCAAAAACAGTGTTTGAAGTGCTCAAGTGCGCGGTTTGGGACAGACCCATGGACTAGATTCGGATCCAAGATGGCGGGCCAGACCTAGATCTTCAACTCCATCGCATCAGTGAGGAATCTCCCGCGTGTGGTAACTCGCTTCCACAGTGGTAAGAGTATCAGGAATTGCATTGAACTGAACTGAAAACTGAATTATTATTTTTTGGACTGGATCTAACTTAAACTTTTCATTGGACTTGAACATTTAAAGTTACATTTGGACGTGAACTTGTATTTAAAGTGTCATACTTTTTTTTTCATTGAGTTCATAATTTTTGTATGTGATTTGAATAATTGTGGTACATTTTGATCGTTTGGGTAATTGAATGAAATTTTTACTAAAGAAAGAAAAGAGAGTTAACTCAGCAAGAGAAATAGGAATCCTAAATAGGTTCAACCTAGGAAAAGAAACTAGTCCAACAATCTCAAATTAGCTTGACTAAAATAATCTAGGATAAAAGGACTGGTTTATCCTCATTTAGATTAGCTTTACCGAGCTAAATTAGTTGAGCTTAAGAACAAAAAGGGTGAAATATTTTATATCTTTTTTATACTGACCTCATTAGTAAGAACCTGCAGGATTTTTATGCTTTGTGTACTGTTTTTTACGTGTTTTTTTTTTTTTTTTTTTTTTCTATTTAGTAAATTGCCGGCCTTTTGTACATAAGAAACGGTCTCTGGTGGTGTTATTCTTGCTTCCCACTCCTTAGAACCTAGAACTGGTCCAGTGGTGCAGTTAGTGGTGTGATACCAGTGCTACATACAGTGTGCCTTTCAGGTACAGTGAATGGGAAATGAACTCTTCCAAGATCTCGCTTGTTCTGAATCTCACCATTTCTCTCCTAAATCCTTCCTAATTCCTTTCTTTGTCTTCTCCGTACTGTTTCCTTAGCTCTCTTTTATTTCATTCTGCTTCTTTTTCCCTCATCACTCTGCTTGATATGAAGGTGAAACAGACCGTGACCTCGTGCTGTGACAAAAGCCAGGATCAAAACTTGGGAGACAAGATTATCACCCAAGCTGAAGCTCAAAAAATCAGATGACGAGCTTATTTGTGGAACATGTTAGGAATATAATCATTAGTCATTGTTAAAGGATCATTTTTGAAATAATGCCAAGCAACCTTTTAGATATGTTAGAAATAAGCTCAGCCAATTTTAAATCCTGAACCAGCTGTATTTTACACCTTCAAAATTGTTTAAAGCAGGGACATTAGACCACAAGTTCTGCAAAAAAAGGCAAGAAGCTGAGGGGACACTTGTTCATCTGTTGTGGGCATGTCAGAAAAATAAGAGATATGGTTAAAAATAACAAAAGAAGCCATCTCACATCTGAATATAGATATTCCACAAACTTGCATCCTTGGGGATTTTCATAAATTTACCAATGTTTCATTAAAGGATAAAATTGCATTCTTATCTATTTGCATAATAACAAAAAACAATAATACTGAAAAAACGGATAGATACTGACAGTCCATCTCATAGTGACTGGATTGCACATGCTATGGAGTTGATAGCAATGGAGAAAATTGCTTTTAGATTAGATGATAATGTGTCAGGCTATTTTGACATATGGGATCCATTGTACAATTTTCATTTTTGATATAAAATGAAGTGAAATTTAATGCCATAAGAAAATATGGAGATGGTTACCCAGTAATAAGATTGAAGTTCTAATGGAAGCTGTACCACGTCACATTGTTTCGGTAATTTAAAAAAAAAAAAATCTTTTTGGATCTTTGTTGTCTGTTTTTTAGGGAACTTTTCTTGATAAAGGTTTTAGTACTGTGTTGTAATTGTGTGTTTTCTCAATTGTTTTGCAAATGTCTGTATCTAAATGTAGATGGATTGGGTGGGGGTCATTGTACAGTATCTGTATTACATTTGAAATAAAGGGGGGGGGGGGGGATCCTTCATGCAGTTCTGTCATGGGATGATGATATAATGTGAGTCTGATCCAACAAAATGGAGGAAATTCAAGGCTTTTTTTTTCAGCTCTGCTCATTTATTGCTGTTTTTTTGCCAAGGCAAATGGGATCTCTCACAAAACACATTTTAATTCGTGTCTCATTTCATCACTTTTCAAGGCAATGGGTACCCTTTAACTCTACAGCTGCATATTGCCAATTATCCAATATGTTCCAACCAAACCTTGTGACACCTGTTTTCATTCGTATTTTACTCAGTCTTCCTCATTACCACTTTCTTGTGGATGAAATACACTTGGTTAAAGCTAAGATCATGGTGAGGCATTACAGTACATTTTGTACTGTTACATCATAGCAGGGTGACACGTTCCATGGTTGAGTGGAGTATTCAGCCGTTCCTTTGGAAAGGTGCACCACGTGGCCTGTTACATCCAAGGACAAACCAGGGTCATACCATGAAGAAAGAAAGGGGAAAAGAGAAGAGACTTCGAAGACGGTGATGGCAGTGGTACAGGTTTAGATTCACGATACACAGATGGGGCTTTCACACCAGCAGCACACCAGCACAGTACCAGTTCTTGTACCTTGTTTAGATCTTTCCGCTGTACTCAAAATGGAAAAAAAAAAAAAAAAGGTTCCCAATCTGAAAACAAAGGCTTATAATTGTGAACAACATCATCAGTGGGAAAGGGCTGGACTCACCTGATCCCCAGTTTGCCAGTTTGCTATGTTACCTTTGTTTCAAACAAAGTTAGACAACTGAAGCTGAGGAGAACCATCTTCCATGTCCATCTTTTTAGCTGCTAAAGCCACCAAAGCAGATCCAACAGAAGAAGAAGTTGGAGGAGAAGGAGGAAGTACTTCCTCACCTGCCGGGCTCTTCCACAGATGAAAAAAAGTAAGATGACTTCAGACCACCCCTTGGAAAAAAAAAGTTCAGATCAGTTACGTTAAAGGCCCTGTACCTGATTTTATTTTAATCTCTTTCAGAGAAATGCTTTCTACACGGTGTAATATGTGTTAAAAGAGGTAATTTCATAAAAATAAATCACTCATTGATTGCATATATAGGCATGAATCCAGGCCTTTTCAGTTTAGGTTTCTAAGGATGGCGTGACGCTCTCCTCATGCCAATGCGGTTCGTTCTACATAAGTTTGGGTTTCCAATCAGCCACTCACAGCGTTTCCAAATGAGAAGCGCCCTCCTCTCTCGCGTGCACGGCCGCACTTGTAAACAGAACCGCATGGCGTCTGACGAAGGGAAAGTGGCGATATCTCAGCAAAACGGCCTGTAAGCATCAAAACTGAGGAGGAGAGAGGCTTGAAACGCAGGAGACACCAAAGAAGGAATAAAGTTCGTGTTCTCGGTGGATTGTACTGAAGGTAGAGAGCAGCTGGACGCCTCGGACTGAATGTGGACTCAAAGTCCGCCTGGACAGGTTTTTTTTTCAATAACTTTCTTCTCAGTAACATTTACGTCCTCGGGTGCTGGCGCTTCCTCTGTTGCTCTACCGTATATAATAGTGATATTTACACCGTAACACAACGAAGCGTTACATCACTGCTTCTCGAAGTAGCCGCTAGAAACTTTCTCAGGCTGTCATGTTGTAACGTTGCCTATAACATCATAACTCGTCATAACTGTGCATCTGTGTACATAACTGTAGTTACGGTAAACTACCGGTTATGACAGAAAATGTCATTTAGCTGATCCGCAGCCATTTACTGCAACCAAAACAGTAATTTCACTGGAAGATGCAAGTTTTCTCTGGAGAGTTTCTTTGTGCATGAGTATGAAACGTGCACGTTATTTCGTGCATGTTGAGTGGGAGGAGAGAAAAACGAGAGTAGGAGCGTTTCTCACTGGGAGAAACAGTTAGGGGCGGGGCTTACAGTTCAAACTACACTCTTCACCTCGCTCACGGTTCGCAAATGTGAAAAATCAGGTATAGCACCTTTAAGTTGATCAAATACTGGAATTATTCATGTGGAGTAAAGCCTGTGTCTCACTTTGTTTTTCTGTTGCCTGGCAACTGGTTTGAAATTTGATAGTATATCCGCAACTTAAATTTCCACTGAAATTCCCTGTTGTTTGATTATATTCTTTACTTTGAGGTACAGTAGGTCATAATGGAGCATTACCATTTAACCACCTCAAGATGCTTATGTTTTACTTCTGTGCGGTGAAGTCCACCAACTTTTGAACGCAGGCCCATTCACCAGTAAACACTCAAGAATGGAACTGGAACCAGTGCGAAAGCCCTATATGAAAGACAGAGATGGAAGGGAGCTGTTGTGAATGCGATGTGTAAAACAAAACAAGTGTTTGAGAAAAGATGGCATGAGGGTAGGTGCTCATGGAATGGAATAGTTTTGTAAAAGTAGAGGATGATCCAAAAGATTGAAAAAAATCCAGGTCCAAGCACTTGGAGAGGTATGAAATGTAAAAGGCCTTCAACATAATGGGCTAGAACTTCTTAAAAGATACACCAACGCAAATCGGCTTGCATCTTCTTCATGGTGTGACAAACTGAAAGTAGCAGTTTGTCACTACACCCTGAAGAAGGCTAAAGCCGATACACGTTGGTGTATTTTCAATACGTTTTAGCCCATTATATTAAAGGGGCCTTTTGAAATTTTTTAACTAAAAAAAATGTTTTTGGGATTCCCGGGGGGGAAAAAAAAAAGAATAAAGGGGGGAATCAATTTTTCCCCCGCCGGGGTGGGGCTCTTTGGGGGGGGGAAAAGAAAAAAGCGAGTGGGTCGAGACGAGCAGAACGAGAGATTAGAAAAAGAAGAACGGGGGACAGGAGTCAAGTTTCTAAGGAGATTAAAGTCCTTCATATAAGAATAAGAACAGAACTAATAATATTATTTTCTTAATACCTAAAAAATAAACATGGCGCTCCTAAACATAATAATCATTTCACTGGAGAAAAAAGCTTAGCTTGGGTGGGGGGGGTGTGGGGGATGGATGAGTGGGGTAGGTTAAACAATCTTAATAATCGCTTGTAATAATAAAAAAAAAAATTAAAATTATGTATTATTACCGGATACTGAGAAAAAAAGATAAAAATAGAAATAATAAAAAGATAGCGAAAACGCGGGAAAAAGAGAGTAGGTGAATGGATAGGTAATAGGAGTGGGGGTGGGGAGAAGGGAGGAATAAAGCAAAAAGTAGAATAAAAAAAAATAAATGCATAGAAAAAAATAAGGGAAAAAAGGAAGGGAAAAGGGGGGGGGGAGTGGGGGTGGGGGGGGGGGGGGGAAAGGGGGTGGAAGGGAGGGGAGGGGGGGGGGCGGCGGCCTTAACTCATTGACTGACAGACATTTTCAGATCACAGCGCTCCATATTGTCGGTTTTTTTAAGCATCTTCTTTTTTTCTCCGCCCCCCCTTTTTAAAAGCATTTTCACAGATTTTTGGAGAGCCACAAAACATTGTGTTCTATGCCTATGCAAACACCACATCTACCAAAGGAAAGCTTATAGTGCTATTTCATCAGGAAAGAAACAAAACAAAATTTAAAAAAAAATGTTTCTAGCTCTTTCCTTTGATGTCAGAGAGGGGAAGCAGGCAGAAAAAGAACGTTGTGGGGAAAAAATCTAAAAGTTATTCAAAATTGACTAAAGAAATGTCAAAGAGAGGTCAGACAAACTGTTTAAGTTTGCGAACAACCCCTTGGTTTTCAAGAAAGTAACTAAAGCACTGAATTTTCTAACCCTGAATGAAGAGAAAAACATAAAACAGCTTTACTTTTCCAACAACGGAACCTGTTCCACATTGAGATTAAGACTGATTAAAATTGGTTCTTCTTTGTCAAAGCAAAATTGGTGAAGTCACTGCTTTAAGTGTTACCCAGCACTTTGGGAAGTTAATGAAGTAGTTCAAATCCTCACTGTGTGAAGAGTCTGGCCAAAGAAAGGATTCAGGATTTCAGGGATGCATCAGTGCTGGAAAAAGAAAATGCTTGCTTGGGTAGATCATGCTGCCATGCTGAGCAGACCTCTTGGTACAGCTGTTGAACATAACACCCTCTACATGAGCTAATCGATTAGCCGTTTTCCTTCCATACAGTAAATTGCAGCTACTTACAAAGACACGTCCATTTAATTGCTGCAGGTTGCCTACCTTTGCTGTTTCCTCTGCAAACCACTTTTCCACCCACCTCCACATTGCCTCGTCCTTTTCAAACTGCATCCGACTTAATCAATGTCATATCTGTCAAAGATGCTGATTGCGCCTGCAAAGGAAGTGTAACTGATGCACTTAGAGCTGTCCACATGCGGTCGAACCATCAATGTTAGCATCAAGTGTAAACAGCCTCTGAAGCAGACAAAGAATGTCATTGGGCTCAAGCCAAAGGAACACAGAGATTACAGACACTTATTTTTCTTGCTCATGGAAAGGTGGCATGTCTGGTCTGCTCCTGTACTGCTGTCCTATAAAAGAAAATCCGGAAAGCACCATGTGTGCACTTGTTTGTTTGTTTCTTTGTTTGTTTTAGGGAAAAGACGCCATTTGGGGCCTTTTAAATGAGGGTTTTTGTCTTTTGGTTTCAAGTTTAATTATTCAACTTTTTTAAACACTTAAAGGAGCTGTATCATGCTTTCCAAATGTTCAAAAAAGTCAAAAAATATAGGCATTAATAAGCTAGATATGTTCCCATCGTTACTATAGAAACTAATTTGGTGTTAAATATTAGTTTTTCGATGCATCTAATTTCCAACACGGAAGTAAGATGGCTGACTGTACTGAACCGCGGAGCTCTCGACCAATTGCAGCATGTTTTACGCCCATTTCATGACGTCGCCCCGGAAGAGACACTTATTCTGAAGGGTCACAGAATTGTCTGTAGCACCGGCACCGGCAGCTCTCATGTGGATGTTAGTAGTAAACACTGATGGATAATTACTCCGATCGACGGGATAAAACAGACCAGCCTGTTATGGAGCTGTATGCGCTCGACTCAGAGTCTGATATGGAGTTTGAAGTACACGCTGTACCACAGAAGTACAACAGAGACCCCTGACAAGTAAGTTAATTAGCGAACAAATCATAGGCTAACAGTTAGCATTGAGCTGAGAGATGTGTTGACTCACCAGTGTTGTTGTCTGTCCATGCGCGTTTTTATAGTAGGAACTGCGTCAGGTTTCAGAAGTAATCCCAGAGAAAAAAACACTTTACTGCCCGAGTTTCATGAAGTTGTCAGGAGTGAAGTTCACACACAAAGTTGAGTTTTTTTTCCCCTGCTCCTGAAGTTATAATCCAACCACTTCTGGCAAGTCGATTCATCCAGTACAACAAATAAACTCCCACGCTGAACGTAACCACGCTGAACGTAACCACGCTGAACGTAACTGCATTTTCCCCAACTTGCTGGCCTCTAGAGCTTAAAAAAAAAAGGAAAAAAAGGAAGAAAATTGTCCTGAACTCTGGAGCAAACGTCTGTTAGCTGATGGATGCTTGTCTCTGAGGAAATCTTCCTGCAGGTGTTAGTTTCTTCCCCAGAGAGTGTGTATAGGATTCTCTGAGTTTCTGTTCAACAGAGGGCGTCTTGCTACGATACTGAGCATGCGCATTTGGACTTTCGTGATTGGTGCCACGTTCATACGTAACGCGGTGGGTAGTCAGCCGTTTGCAGGGAGGTAGCGCTTGGTTTAAATATTCATGTAGATTACTCAAATATGCATGAATGAAGAAAAATAACGATTTAAATCATTTCTTGATGAGGAAATAACACACTGACATGCTGAAAAGCTCTTAAAAGTCCATTTTTCATGATAGGGCTCCTTTAAAGGAGTAATCACCTGGTCTGTTAATCTGTCCACTCTCCTTACAATGTCTTAAAATAATATCTAAAAACTTGTTAGAAAAAAAAATCAAACAAAGTGCATATTTTGACCCTTTGCTCATACCACCACTTTCTCTCGTGATAGTTCATAAGAGGTTTTGACTGACATGAATGTTCATTTAAATAATGTAAATGAGGCACGCGCTGATTGTCCGCAGGAAGGACAGGCCCAGTTCATGCATGCATTACCCAACACTGTACCGAACGGGACTGCAGCATTTTGGATTCAACCGTACATGTTTGAACCAGTCTGCTTGAACCAACTTGCACCTCACCACCTTATCATTAACTTTTATAAAACTCCCCATTGTTCTTCACCGCTGCAGCCGTGCTCTCTGTCGCCTGTCACACGCACACGCTCCCGTCACGTGTGAGGCTGAATGAGTCAAGTTTATAAAAAGTGGAATAGTTTTAGGGATGTCCCAATACCACTTTCTTGCCAACAAAGTACAAGTATTGACATTTGAGTACTTGTCGATACCGAGGAGCGCGGACACGAGTAATGAACAGGGAAAAGTCCAAACAGCTGCATTTTAGAGGCTGTCAGCCTGATGCTGCGGATGTGAGCAGACGGCCAACACACCTCAAGCTGGGAGGTGGTTGGAGGTGGACGCAGACGCACCTGTGATGCGTTTGATATTCTGTTCATCAATATTTTTGCAAAATAAAATTGATTTGTGGCGGTGTGTGTGGTCTGGTTCCAGTACTACCGGTAAACCCACGTTACGTTCTGCCCCGCAGACGAATAGAGGCTCCGTAAAGGGTTTAAAAAAAAAACAAAAAAACAATGGGACGGCTGTCCGTCCCGCATGTGTTCTGCATTTCCAGCATATCAGGCAAGAGAGGGGGGGGTGGAAGATAAAACGGAGTTCAGAGAACAGGAGCAAGAAACAACATGAGAATGAGCTGCAGGAGCAGCAGGTCTCTCCTCTCCCGGTGGGAGTCCCCGTTGATCTACATTAACGGGGGGTGGGGGTGGGGGGGATCCTCCCTTTGACAGAGTCCTGCATGAGTCCAGTTTCACCAACCCGCACCCACCCGTAAGAATGGCTTATGAACCCGACCCGTTTATGTTTAGCTCACAACCCGACCCGGTAACGCATCAAGTAACATCGGTTGCACCCGCCCCCCGCCCCCTTCCTTAGAGGGACGCAGTTATTGTCTGATTAATCAGCTGCATCTGGAGTCCAGCTTCCAGCTTTTCAGAAAAAAGTTATAATAGGGGATTATCACGCTTACCGGAAGTTCCCGGATTTTGGCACTTCCTCTTCCGGGCCATGTTAACAACAGCCGTTCCTGCTCTGTTATACTGTTTAAATCGGATAAACTCCAAACCAGTGTTGTTTTCGTTAACGATGACGATGACGAAATCATTTCGTTGACGCCCCTTTTTTTCATGACGATGACGACACGATGACGAGCTACACATGTCTCTCTGATGACTAAAATATGACGGGACGTGTGTAAATTTTCGTTGACGAGACGAGACTGGACGAAAATGTGAATCTCTGGTCTGACAGACGTTCATAATGCAGGAAATGTCTACCTATTCTGCATTTATCTGTCTGTCAAAAGTTAAAAAGTAGTTGTAACCTTACTCGCATCCGCCCGAACCGAGACCCGCGAACCGCGGCTCTTCCTGTCAAACCTGACCCGCATGTCGCACATTAATATCTTGAAGGAATAGTTCACCCTCAGAATGATTTAACTTTATTTTCCACTTACCCTGATGGTGAGCAAGACTCTGGACCACTTTTTTAATATGTCAAATGCAGCCGGAGTTCAGGGCAACTTCTCGTTTCCCCCCAATGGAGTTCACCAGGGTCCGAGCCAAAAAGGTCCATCAAAGTCCACAAAAAATTGTCAATATTCCTCCAAACTGCTCGTCCAATGTAATCCAAGTGTCCTGAGTGGGTAGCGTCCAGAATTTACTTGAAACTACGCCATTTAGTATATTTTTAGAGTCTAAAAAGGAGTATTGTTTACGTCCATGAAGCGCGCACATGCGCGGTCACGAAACTACGGAAGCCTCGGCGTTCAGAGCCCACTCTGCCGATAATGCAAGCGTAGAAGAAGAAATTCACTGTTTACATTGTGGTAAGAGCGCAAGAGCTCTAAACAAACCGGGACAAACACAGGAGGGGGTGGATATTGATCTAAAAGAAAGAAAGAAAGAAAAAGAGAACGCGCGATCTCGTCTGCCGTGGCTTCCGTAGTTTCGTGACCGCGCATGTGCGCGCTTCCTGGACGTAAACAATACTCCTTTTAGACTCTAAAAATACACTAAATGGCGTAGTTTCAAGTAAATTCTGGACGCTACCCACTCAGGACACTTGGATTACATTGGACGAGCAGTTTGGAGGAATATTGACAATTTTTTGTGGACTTTGATGGACCTTTTTGGCTCGGACCCTGGTGAACTCCATTGGGGGGAAACGAGAAGTTGCCCTGAACTCCGGCTGCATTTGACATATTAAAAAAGTGGTCCAGAGTCTTGCTCACCATCAGGGTAAGTGGAAAATAAAGTTAAATCATTCTGAGGGTGAACTATTCCTTTAAATTCACAGCAGTCTTTCATTTTGCCACGTAGGGGCTTTATCTATTTGATTCAGACATTCCAGCATAAAAGATCATCATCCCTGGTTGTAACAGTGTTCGCTGTTCCCATTACCAGCAGTGCCTCTGTCTCTGCCTGATCTGGAAACGATCCCAATGTTTGATGTTTAAAAAGCGTCTTGTTCAACGAAAAAGAAACATATTCTCACCGCCACCCGCCCGAACTACATAAATATCCCCCCAAACCTTAACCATGATATTAATCTTTGTCATTTCTATCTGCTAAACAGCGTTTTTGCGGGTTACCGTCGGGTATCTGAACTGCTGAGGGACTCCGGTGAACACACCTGCTTGGCTGCGCTGTTCAAACGGTGGGAAGTTCGTCTCTTTTCAGAGAGCCGGTCTTTTTGATTCGGTTCCCAAAGAGTCGGCTCTTTTGAGTCGGCTCCTAAAGAGTCGGCTCTTTTGAGTCTGTTCCTAAAGAGCCGGCTGTTTTGACTCCTAAATGGTTTGTAATTTAAGATATTTGCAGCCCTATATTTTACCTTAATTTTGCAATGAATTGATGGTTTGTGTGTCAAAAATGTTTTTGCATTCAGTATTTTTTTAAGAAGCTTTAAAATTTATTCTATCTTCACACTTTTTTATTAGACAGGGACAGTACATATTAATGAACATATAGCAACATGTTGAATTGTCATTAGTAAGCTAATTAGCATCAGCAGTCCCTTGGCAGGTAAAGAAAAGATACACAATATAATAAAACAACAAAATTAAACTTTCATGTTATTGACATGATTATAATACAAGACAACGCAACTCACTCCCCTCACCATTAACTGCTGTCTTCACTTGCAATGGAACATAGTCTTTCTTTCTGTTTTCATATACAAACCTATATGCTCAAATGTAACCGGCAGCATGGTCTCCTTGTGGCCAGTTATTCTTTTTTTTTTTTTTTTTTTTTAAATATAGCCTACCTGACAAAAACTAGACTAAAACGTGTTTAATTTCGGCGACTAAAACTAGACTAAAACCTTTTTGATTTTCGTCGACTAAAACTAGACTAAAACTATCAGATACAGAAATGACTAAAATATGACTAAAACTAATAAGCATTTTCGTCAGAAAGACTAAGACTAAGACTAAAACTCAGATAGCTGCCAAAAACAACACTGCTCCAAACATACTTAAGTTTTCATTCTAGACTGAAGTCATACTAAGTGTGGCAACACGAGCAGTGTATAAAGGGAACTTGGTAATAATTTCTTATGGACCAACAACGCCACCTTGGGAATTTCACCCAAAGAATTAATTTAAAGGTAAGGTACGCAGATCCGTTCTACCATAGAGAGTCAGAGACGTGGTTATAATTTTAAAAAAAATAACAATCCTTTATTTAAAACACGGTTAAGATATACTGCACACACACACGGGAAGGCAAGGGGGGAACCTGATTCAGGTGCTGAGGCTTACCTGATGGAGTGGGTCGAGGCGAAGTGAGGAGTGATCCCAAAAGACAAACCAAAACCAAGCGGAAGGCACCCCAAATCACTCGTGGCAGTCACTACACACATGCACTCGGTGAAACAATAGAGGACTGGGACGGGGAGGCACTGCACACCAAAAAGGGAATTCCCCACCACCAGGACACCAGGAGCCACCACGTCAGCTCTCAGCAACTGAAAGGACAAAGAGGGGCATAAGCAGCTTTTCACACACAAACAAGAAAACAAAGAAATAAACCAAAAGAAATAACAACAAAACAGCATTAAGAGTCACAGGAACAAATTTAGCCCAAAATGCGCTTCCCCATGGACTCAGGCAACCAAATAACTAAATCAACTCAGGATAAGGAAAAATAATAAAGAACGCTCAAGAATCAGTCCAGTAAAGGAGGTTGAACAGTCATCACATAAGCAGCCCTTTAAAACAATCCAGTCCAGCCTGTGCTGCTGGATTAGGGCAGTTCGGCTGGAGGCGGGCTCCAGACTTAACCAGCCACAATACCAGCTGATTAAGGCGCCCCAGACCGCACCACCGCGGTTAAACAGAAGTTGGGACAGAGGGGGAGCCGCAGCTCAGGCGTCCGACTGCCGTGCGCTGTGAAAGAGGCAGCTCAACTGTGTGTCAAAGCTGTGTTGTTTCTCCTAAGTTAACGCCGCTGGAGTTCCCCAGATCATCAAGCCCCACACAGCCCTGTCAACAAGACAACGTTACTAATTTGTGGAGGAGCAGGAAGTGAATGCATCAGATCATCATACAGCATACATACCGATCCGGCTACCAGAGAAATCCCACTGAGTAAGAGGACGGAGGCAGAACGGCCGATTACGACCAGACTGGATCGACGGTGCTGATCACGAGCGCTGTAACCACGAGCGCCTTGTCTAACAACCCACATCAAACATGCACATCAGCACCACAATTATCCATTAAGCGCATTAGCAGCCACCGCAAACCTACCTGTGCCGGTACAAGCAGCCGAGGCGACCCGGAAGCAAAGCAGAGGAACCAGAGGAAGAGAGTAACCGATAATGCCACTACTCTCCTTTTATAGGGTGCCCTCCAGAGGCGATTGGCTGACACTGCCCCTACAGCCAACACCCATGACTCGAGGAGCATGAGGAGATGTCCTCCTGCTACAGTCTTCCCCCCCTTTATGCATCGTCGCCCCGAAGATGCAACCAAATTAAGACACCATGTTAGTTCCAGGGCCTAAAGAACACTGCAATTGCATTAGACGTAGGACCAGAGGAAGTTGTCGGTCGTGGGAGATGGTAGACATTGGTATGTTGACCAGCAGTAGACCGTGTTGTCCGGCGAACAGTCCTTTCACTACGGCCCGAGTTTACTACCGGTAGAGGAACCAGCTCTTCAGGTAGCAATTCAGCTACCACACCTTCAGGAACGTCTGACGTTACTTGTACTGCTGGATCTACAGAGAGAAGAGGCCGCTCAGGAGTGGCCTGGGCCTGACTGGGATTGGCCTGAGGAATCTCTCGCCTCAGTACAAACAAATCACCATCAGCAGATGGTTCATCCTCCAACTGTGGCTCATCAGGAGGAGATAAAGGAGGGGGGGCTAGAGCGCTAGTTCCAACCACGGCTTTCAACAGCGTACGATGCACATGTTTAACCTTTGTGGGATCATCAGCAGTGGCAATGGTGTACACCGAATGGCCATCCTTCGGGGCCTTCAAAATCTGGTACACAACAGAACCCCACAAATCTTGGATTTTGTGACGTCCCTTGTGGCTCATATCACGGAGGTACACCAACTGACCCTCCTGTAAGGGAGCATAGCGAACCTGCTGGTCATGATGGTTCTTCCGGCGCTCAGCCACGACCCTTAACCTTTCACGTGCTCCTTCAAAGGCGATCTGCAAACGGGCCTGGTGTTCTTGGACCCACTCATGAATGCTTCCACCTCTCGGCTCCTGTACCTGACCCAACAGAAAATCAAGTGGGAGTCTTGGCTCCTGCCCAAACATTAAAAAGAATGGGGACTCACCAGTTGCCTGGTGGGGGGTGGTGTTGTAAGAGTACAGGAGCTGAGGCAGACAGGAGCTCCAGTCTCGTTTCCGAGAAACGGGCAGGGTTCGTAACAGATTATGCAGCGTTCTGTTGAACCGCTCACACTGTCCATTGCCAGCGGGATGGTAAGGAGTGGTCCTAGATTTTGTAATCCCATAAAGGTTACAGAGCTGCTGGATCAAATTGCTCTCAAAATTTCGACCCTGGTCTGAATGGATGCGGGCAGGCACCCCAAATTTACAAAACCATTCAGTTACCAGAGCCTGAGCCACAGTGGAGGCTCGCTGGTCACGAGTGGGTATAGCAAGCGTGTACTTGCTGAACACATCCGTCATGACCAAAACATCTTCTAACCCAGCCTGGGTTGGTTCCAAAACCGTGAAGTCTATGGCCACAATTTCATTAGGCCGAGAAGCCAGCAAATGCCCCATGAAGCTATGGGTGGCAGGGTTAGTGCCTTTGGCCACCTGGCACCTCTCACAGGATTGGCACCACTGTGCCACATCAGAGGACATACCCGGCCAGTAACAACGCTGCCGCAACAACTCCAGAGTCCGTTCAATGCCCTGATGGCCATGTTTCTGATGGGCTTCCGTTAGAATCTCTTCCTTTAATACAGCTGGTAACAGTAGCTGACAGACTGACTCAGCACCATCTGGCCGGAAGATCCGGCGGTACAAAGGGCCGTTCCTTTCAACCAAACGATCCCACTGACGGAGCAAAGCCAACGTGGGTGGGGTGAGCAATTTACGCTCAGCAGGGGTTGGTTGCCGCTTTTCATCCCAAAACTCTAGGAACTGCTGGATGACCGGGTCGGTCTGCTGCAGCCTGCAGATCTCTGCAGGTGCATGGTGAGGAAGTGCTATGATAGTAGCCTGTCCTGCCTCTGATTTGGAAACCCGCAGAGCTTGCTGCAGAGAGGCCGGGAGTGATGTGCCCGGGAGCATGGCTTCCATGTCCTGCATGCTGGGAGGCTGCTGGCGAGACAGAGCGTCAGCATTCCTATTGACCCTCCCTGATCTATATTTGATTTCAAAGTCAAATGCGGCAAGCTGGGCTGCCCAGCGTTGCTCGGTGGCCCCAAGCTTAGCCGATGACAGGTGGCTGAGGGGGTTGTTGTCGGTGTAAACAATACACTTCTGCCCAAGCAGATACTCCCTAAATTTTTCGGTCATGGCCCACTTGAGCGCCAAAAACTCCAACTTCATGGAGCTATAGTTGGCCATATTGCGCTCAGTGGGCCTTAGGCCCCTACTCGCATAAGCGATGGGCCTTACCTTACCGTTCTGCTCCTGTGACAGGACCGCTCCTAGACCACCAAAACTGGCATCAACCTCCAAAATGAAAGGGAGGGAAAAGTCAGCATATGCCAACACAGGAGCTGTGGTGAGCTTGATCTTAAGGGCCTCAAAGCTGCGCTGGCATTCCTCAGACCAGTTCCCTGCCACTGCACCCTCTGGTCTCTTCCCAGATTTTGTGCTCCCCAGCTTGGCTACCAGCTGGTGCAGAGGGGCAGCCAACTTGGCAAAGCCCTTCACGAACCGGCGGTAGTAACTGGCAAAGCCAAGGAACGACCGCAGTTCTGAGATGGTGCTTGGAGGCTGCCAGTCAGTTACCACTTCGACCTTACTGGGATCGGTGGAAACACCCTGGTCCGAGATCACATGCCCCAGATACCGCACCTCCTGCTGGAAAAAGGCACATTTAGCAAGCTTGGCCTTCAGGCCCTGGTGTTGTAAACGCCCCAGAACAACCTCCAGTCTTTCCAAGTGCTGCTCAACGGTGGAAGAGAACACAACAATGTCGTCCAAGTAAAGCAACAAGGACTGACACTGTTGGTCCCCGAAAAGCCGCTGCATCAGACGTTGGAAAGTGCTGGGAGCGTTGCAGAGCCCAAAGGGCATGCGATTCCACTCGAAAAGGCCAAACGGGGTGCAGAATGCCGTTTTAGGTCGATCTGCTTCAACCACCGGGACCTGGTTGTATCCACTGGCTAGGTCCATGGTGGAGAACCAACGAGCACCAGTCAGAGCATCCAAGGACTCCTCGATGCGAGGAAGAGGAAACGCATCTTTCCGGGTCTTCCGGTTCAGGGGCCTGTAGTCGACGCACATGCGCAGACTACCATCTTTCTTCTTGGCGAGGACAATGGGTGACGCATAGGGGCTACTGCTCTCCCTGATTATCTGTGCTTCTAACAGCTTGTTAATGTGCTCTTTGACAAGGTCATAATCAGACGGGGGAATGCGTCTGTACCGTTGACGAACTGGGACATCATTCAGAAGCGGAATGTCATGAGCTATCAGGTTGGTGCAACCCAAGTCGCCTTCATGACAGGCAAAGACAGACTCATACTTGCTGAGAAGCAACCTCACCCCATCCTGCTCCTCAGCAGGAAGGGGAGACAAATCCATGGCCGCTATCTGCTCTGGAATGGAGGGGGCAACTACATGGGAAGCCACTGTGGCAACAGAAGAGGGTACCTCTGTAACGCCAGCTGGCAGGCTTACAACGCTCACAACCTCCAAACTCCCTACGACTGTGCGCGGGTAAAGCAGCACATCAGTGGAACCCACATTTACAATGGGAATGTAGGCAGTGCCCCTTTCCACTTGGACCAAAGATGGTGAGGCAAGTAGCCCGGCTGGGAGGCCAGAGCCTCGTGGCTCAAACAACACAGTGGTATCTGAGAAGTACTCAGAACAGGTAGCAGCCACAATCTTAAATGTACCACATGGAATCCGCCAGGCCTTCCGTCCCCGCACAATGGCTCTTCCGCAGGTGGGCCGGGGGGGCTGCATACCAACTTGATGGCACTTTTGCAAAGCTTGCAGAACTAATTCAGGAGCCTCTGATACGGAGGGTAGGTCAAAAAGGGCCAAACCATGTTGCCCAAAGAGTTCGCCATAACATCGGCGGATTACATTCATCCCCAGCACACCAGGGGCTTGTGCAGACATACCACTGGGCAAGTCTTTAACCACCAAAATGCCACACTTTGGCATCAGCTTACCGCACAGTTCAATATCCAGTTCCATGTACCCAAGGTAAGGGATGTCTAACCCATTGGCTGCACGGAGCTGTAGCCAGTCACACAAGCGCAGTTTCGCCGGGCCCCAAGGCTCAAAATGCTGATGGAAAAAGCTCTCTGTGATGGTAGATACCATGGACCCAGTATCCACCAAACAAGGAACAGCAATACCCCCGATACTAATACACATATGGGGGCAAGAAGACATGAGGTTGGGCACTTCTGAATCACCTCCTGTTCTTGAGCCAATATCATTGCCCGCCGAACTGTGACTCAACAGCTCGGCGGGTGGTAGTTTTCCGCGGGCCGAGGAGGACTATGCTGTACACTTGTTTTCCGTGCAGGCAAAGGCTGCTGCGGGCGAGGAACACGGACCCCATCACATTCCCTAGCAAAATGTCCTGGTTGATGGCATCGCTTACAGATAACCGGGCCCCACTGTGAGGGGCGGCCCCGTGAATGAGGGCCCTGCAAGCGAGAAATGCTTTGTGTAAGTTGGTTGAGTTGCTCTTGCTGGAGTTTAAGCATCTCCCTCATCTCACTTAGCTCAGACGCC
The DNA here is from genome assembly GCA_023101725.1 of Atherinomorus stipes. Taxonomy (NCBI): domain Eukaryota; kingdom Metazoa; phylum Chordata; class Actinopteri; order Atheriniformes; family Atherinidae; genus Atherinomorus; species Atherinomorus stipes. The sequence goes on from JALJCO010005692.1 coordinate 358,593, forward strand.
AGGGGTGGCTTGGTGGACAACTGTGGGCCACTTGTAGCTCCACACTGAAACCCAAGAACTGAGGGGACAGAATAACTTCTGCCCCTGGCTCCTCCTGGCAAACCCTCCCGCTCCCATTGGATCGCCTCAGCCCGGACTTCAAGCAACGTAGCAGTTGGCTGCCTACGCACTAACTGTTTCAATTCGCGACGAAGAGCACCATCAGTTACGTGTTCAACAAACTGATCGCGCAGTAAGACCTCAGCATTAGGCATGTCACTAGGGGCACGCTGTTTGACAGATGCCATCAGGCTCATTAATGCAAGAGAGAACTCCTGAAGAGTCTCGCCTTCTTGCTGACGACGAGAAAAGAAGGCTTCCTGCAACCCTACATAGGAGTCAAAGCAACCATACAGCTCCTGTAATATCGCGATTATTTTAGCTGGGTCTGTTCGTTCTGCAGCGGACCGAAATCTTATTTCCTCACGTGCCTCTCCCTCAAGGTGATCTAAGAGGAAGAAAGCCTGGTCGGATGCAGCCAAATGACGCGCTCTAATACACGCCTGCACCTCCTCAATCCATTCACTAATGCCAATCCCTGACTTTCCTCTGAACATAGGGCATTTTCTATCTCGGGGCACAAAAACAAACCTCTCTGTTACAGTACTAACAGTGGCAGGAGCAGGAGAGGGCACAGCAGACCCAGAGGCCGCAGCATCAGGGGCAGGCATGACCGCCACCTGCTCCTGTCGCAGCCTCTCATTATCTGCCTTTAACTGTGCAACTAAGTTCCTTAAATCCTGCAGCTCTGTATCCATAGCTACACAAAAAAAAGATTTACCTGGGGCAGCGGCGTATGAGAAGGGGAAAAAACTTGGTTGGATTTTCTTTTTTTTTTTTTAGTAATCTAAATCACAGCAACACACACACAACTGTTCAACCCCAACCTGGACCAAAAGACTACAACTATTAACAATGAGAAACACAAGAGCAAGGAAAAAAAACAAAAACACACGTCTCTGCTCTTGGTAAATCCTGCCGACAACGCCAGAATGTGGCAACACGAGCAGTGTATAAAGGGAACTTGGTAATAATTTCTTATGGACCAACAACGCCACCTTGGGAATTTCACCCAAAGAATTAATTTAAAGGTAAGGTACGCAGATCCGTTCTACCATAGAGAGTCAGAGACGTGGTTATAATTTTTAAAAAAATAACAATCCTTTATTTAAAACACGGTTAAGATATACTGCACACACACACGGGAAGGCAAGGGGGGAACCTGATTCAGGTGCTGAGGCTTACCTGATGGAGTGGGTCGAGGCGAAGTGAGGAGTGATCCCAAAAGACAAACCAAAACCAAGCGGAAGGCACCCCAAATCACTCGTGGCAGTCACTACACACATGCACTCGGTGAAACAATAGAGGACTGGGACGGGGGAGGCACTGCACACCAAAAAGGGAATTCCCCACCACCAGGACACCAGGAGCCACCACGTCAGCTCTCAGCAACTGAAAGGACAAAGAGGGGCATAAGCAGCTTTTCACACACAAACAAGAAAACAAAGAAATAAACCAAAAGAAATAACAACAAAACAGCATTAAGAGTCACAGGAACAAATTTAGCCCAAAATGCGCTTCCCCATGGACTCAGGCAACCAAATAACTAAATCAACTCAGGATAAGGAAAAATAATAAAGAACGCTCAAGAATCAGTCCAGTAAAGGAGGTTGAACAGTCATCACATAAGCAGCCCTTTAAAACAATCCAGTCCAGCCTGTGCTGCTGGATTAGGGCAGTTCGGCTGGAGGCGGGCTCCAGACTTAACCAGCCACAATACCAGCTGATTAAGGCGCCCCAGACCGCACCACCGCGGTTAAACAGAAGTTGGGACAGAGGGGGAGCCGCAGCTCAGGCGTCCGACTGCCGTGCGCTGTGAAAGAGGCAGCTCAACTGTGTGTCAAAGCTGTGTTGTTTCTCCTAAGTTAACGCCGCTGGAGTTCCCCAGATCATCAAGCCCCACACAGCCCTGTCAACAAGACAACGTTACTAATTTGTGGAGGAGCAGGAAGTGAATGCATCAGATCATCATACAGCATACATACCGATCCGGCTACCAGAGAAATCCCACTGAGTAAGAGGACGGAGGCAGAACGGCCGATTACGACCAGACTGGATCGACGGTGCTGATCACGAGCGCTGTAACCACGAGCGCCTTGTCTAACAACCCACATCAAACATGCACATCAGCACCACAATTATCCATTAAGCGCATTAGCAGCCACCGCAAACCTACCTGTGCCGGTACAAGCAGCCGAGGCGACCCGGAAGCAAAGCAGAGGAACCAGAGGAAGAGAGTAACCGATAATGCCACTACTCTCCTTTTATAGGGTGCCCTCCAGAGGCGATTGGCTGACACTGCCCCTACAGCCAACACCCATGACTCGAGGAGCATGAGGAGATGTCCTCCTGCTACATAAGGAAGAAGTGGATCAAAGCGATCGATTCGCCGCGGTGAAGGGCCGAACTTTATAATAAAACACACGTTTGTTTGTCGCCGGTGGGGCACAACACCGGCACTTCACAGCATGCTAGCATTAGCCAGCTAGCGTTTACTGACGTGCTTAACATTGTGCGTCTTAAAACACACAAACATCTGAAAATCGGGTCCGTACCCCCCCGTTTCCAGTGGAACAACTGGGGACTGCCAAGAAAGGAGACGCTTTTAGATGCTTGTGTGTTTTCAGCCGCACAAAGTTAGGCACGTTATCGAGCTGGCTAATGCTAACCTGCTAACAGTAGTCCGCCGACTACTACTCTGTTAAACTTTGTTAATCGGATAAACGCCAATGCCAAGTTTTCATTCCAGACAACTGATGCTAAGGAAGAAGTGGATCAAAACGACCGATTCGCCGCGGTGAAGGACCGAACTTTATATTAAAACGACACACGTTTGTTTGTGGCCGGCAGACTGCGCAGTCGTGTTAGCAGGTTAGCATTAGCCAGCTCGATAACGTGCCTAACTTTTTGCGGCTGAAAACACACAAGCATCTGAAAGCGTCTCCTTTCTTGGCAGTCCCCAGTTGTTCCACTGGAAACGGGGAGGTACCGACCCGATTTTCAGATGTTTGTGTGTTTTAAGACGCACAATGTTAAGCACATCAGTAAACGCTAGCTGGCTAATGCTAGCATGCTGTGAAGTGCCGGTGTTGTGCCCCACCGGCGACAAACAAACGTGTGTTTTATTATAAAGTTCGGCCCTTCACCGCGGCAAATCGATTGCTTTGATCCACCTCTTCCTTAGTATCATTTCAGTCTAGAATGAAAACTTGAGTATGTTTGGAGTTTATCCGATTTAAACAGTATAACAGAGCAGGAACGGCTGTCGTTAACATGGCCCGGAAGAGGAAGTGTCCAAAATCTGGGAACTTCCGGTAAGCGTGATAATCCCCTATTATTCTGCCGGCGTAAACGTTTCCGGAGCTCAGGTGCTGTCAGTAAGGAGAAGCCTACATCAGTATGGGAGCGAGTATCGATGCCGGCATCTGGATCAGACATCCCTCATTTTTATTTAAGATGTTTTATATCATAATGGGTCAGGCACTTTGTGTATTTGAATAGGAAATGCAAACTGGAAATCCCACAAGTCCCGCCCCCTCGACATGTTGTGGAGTGGAGCATGTGGTCCAGTGTGGACAGAAGTCCGTAGGCATGTCAGAAAGAGGCTGGCCTATGCTAACAGCCTCTGTTAGTAACGAAATTGAAGGAGCCAATCAAAATCTCACAATTTCGGGATTTAGCTCTTGTGGGCTGTTCTGGTGTGAAAGAGCCCAAATGAAAAAACTGGACCGTGTAAAAAATGGGGGGATTTCAGGCAAGTTTACATTTCACTCCAACACCAATAAACATGTTTTAAGTAGAAAAATGCAAAGGTGATTACTCCTTTAATGACTGCTACACACCAGAGCTATCTGCTAAGCCAAAAGTCATTTGCACAGCATATAGCTAGTTATATGCACCAAATTTCGTGAGGTCTTTAGGTGAAAATCAAATACGTTTGATATTTTTTGCCTCGCAAGGCAAAACACTCACCATGTGTGCGCAAATTAAGCTATCTGCTGAGGGCAGAAATTTAAGTAACCAATCAAAAGGCGTCACATTATTTCAAGATGGAAGCCCACGGCGATGTACTCAGTTACATTTTAGAGAATAAATTGGTGGAAATGTGGCCAGGCTAAACCTATTTACATGATGTTTAGTCAGACCTTGAAAACAAATATCCTTCTCTGTCTCATTTACAATCATTTTGCTTACACGACTTCTTCTTTTTGCGAGTTTAATGGCGGTCTGCAAACTCCATGAAGGTTGATTACTGCCACAAGCTGGTATGATTAGACCAGGATACAACAGGTCAGTCAAAGAAAATTAATAAATAATGAGTGAAAATCAAATACATTAATGCGATTCACTCTTTGGGGCTGCACGATGGGGTGGTGGTTAGCACCACAGCCTCACAGTAAGAGGGTCCCTAGTTCGATTCCTGGCTGGGGAGGGGGTTTGAACAATTCCAACAGTGGCCTTCCCATAGACATCGATAGACCCCCATCTGTGGGTTTGAGATGTGCTGACAGAGCAGCCATCTTGGGTCAGACAAAAATTATGAAGTCTTCTTACATGATGACAGGTAGGCTGCCAATTTGAAATCATGTGATCAGAGGACACGTTTTGACTGGTGACTTGAATTTCTGCCCTCAGCATGTAGCTAAAATAATGCACACGTGGTTTTTCACCTTGCAAGGCAAACAATATCCAACATGTTTGATTTTCACATCAAGGCCTTGTGAGGCAGAAAACTTGGCGAAAATTAGACGCACACAGCAATCTATCTGCTGAGCAAACAGTCTTGAATGACTTTTAGCTCAGCAGATGGGTCTTGTGTGCTGCAAGCATTGCAAGAGTTTTTCTTTCCTGTTTAACTTCGAGTTGTTTCCCTTACTTAGATGTTCTGACTTAATCTGGATGCTTAAATGTTTCTGTCCTTGGGGTCCATCCAACTGGGTCCTAACATTTGTTACTCCATAACAAAAAGAAAACCGTAGAATTCCCTGATTTTTGTTTATTATGGATCAATTTTCCAGGAAGAATCAAATTTCAGGGTAACAAATAAAATCATTTATTTACACTGACTATTTACAACACAGAGTAAGTGTTTTGTCCTCTTTGTTTAATGGTGAGGATTCCCTGCCTTGGCTCTGCCTCACGGCTTGTTCTCTACAGAATTCTTAGTCTTTTTTTATTTCATCGCTTTCATACCCATCCATTTCCACTCCATTTGTTCCCAGTGTGGTAGGTGGCATCCTCATTCAGCATTCCTTCCTCTTTTCCAAATTTCATTTAGCCAGGAGTGGACAACTCCACTACTTCCTAATTCAAGTGAGTTGCTTTGTCTCCTCTTTCATTATTGGACTGAACTCAGTAACCTTGAAGACAATGGCCAGAAGTACCTGGATTATCAGTTTGTCCAGTAATGAAAGACAGCAGGCGAAGGAGCTGGCTTAAATTTAGGAAGTAGAAGAGTTGTACACAAAGCCCATTGTCTGTGCTTGTTTTACTCTTTTCCTTTATCCTCCCCCTTCATTTTCTGTTCCCCTGGGTACAGATCTCTGGGCTAATCTGAGTTTTGTTTTAAATTAATACCATAAAATGGGTGAGCTGGTCGACAGTCTAACATGAAAAAGGATGCTGGTCCATGTGACATCTGCATCCATGAGATCAAACTGATCAAAAGGTTCATTAAATATGCTTTTCTGCAAAATATAAAAGACTTTGTGAAGCTTTTTCTTATGAGAATGAAATATATTTTCTTCTATGACTCATTCATCCTTTTGTATTAGCCTTGTATATCCTAATTAAGACTTGCAGTTTGAATATAACTCTAGCCATGGATGCAGGCTCTAAAGCAATAACATCTAGAGAAACATTACAAAAAGACAAAAAGAGCCAGTTATGAATAAAAAACAACTGGAGTCACATTACAGCTAATTAGTTTAATTGGCAACAGGTCAGTAAGATACACTACATCGCCAAAAGTATTTGCTCACCCATCCAAATAATTGGAATCAGGTGTTCCGATCACTTCCATGGCCACAGCTGTATAAAATTAAGCACCTAGGCGTGCAAGACTGTTTTTACAAACATTTGTAAAAGAATCGATAGCTCTTAGGAGCTCAGTGAATTCCAGCGTGGAACTGTGATAGGATGCCTGTTATGTCTTTTGGTAGAAGACAGAAATAATTGGTTCATAGAGTGAATAATTTACATTTTTTAAAAAAGGAATAAATAAGTTGATAGTAAAAGTAAGTTATTTCATGCTAAAAACAGTTAAAAACGTTTTGGATTTCAGATTTAGTTAGTGTGACACATCTTTTTCTTTAAAAAAAACTCTTTGTTAAAATGTATGCTGTTACGCAAGCGAGTGAGTGCTCCCACCTTTGCGAGAATCTTTGTTTTTTTCTCCGCAATGTGGTGAGCTAGTTATTCGTGAGAAACCAGTGAGAAAACGACACGTATGCACCAAATGTGTTCTACACGCTTGTGCCTTGGAAAACTTACGTTTTTAAGTGTTGTGTTGTGTATGTGTGTTAATGTCAGTAGCTGGTTGGTTGGATGAAACGTGAAAAATGATGTACCCGTATATGCTTAAGCTAACCTATATTAGTTTGTATTTTGCTCCTCTCTCATATGTTTCAGTTACAAAATAACGCAGTGGAAAGAAAAGAATGCATAAAAGATCTTCGGCGATCAAGAAAAGCAAACCTTGTGTGGAGAGAGCTTTTTTCATTTGTCTTTTTGCTTTGTGTCAGCTGGCTGTCTAGTCTCGCGTGGTTACGTGTGGTGAGGACAGCACAATGCCACCTGTGCAACAAATCCAGTCATGAAATTTCCTCGCTCCTAAATATGCCACAGTCAACTGTCAGCTCTCTTATAAAAAATGGATGTGTTTGGGAACGACAGCATCTCAGCCATGAAGTGGTAGGCCACACGAACTGACGGACGGGTCAGCGGATGCTGAAGCTCACAGTGTGAAGAGGTTACCAACTTTCTACAGTCAATCACTACAACGTAGTGTGTATCATCATTCTCAATGCTTATTTTTGTTCTTTAGTTATTAGTTTAACTCACACGTTTACAAACAAAGTTGCTGAAGCTGTTTTTTCAGGTGTGCCGTCATTGTTTTACAGTTCAAACTAGGGCTTTCAGTCCATTATAATTTTTAATCGCATAAGTGTCTTAAGTTATCTCATGCTAGTTGCAAATTATTCACAAATTTTAACTATTCTACATGTATTGCTATATTTCTAAAGAGTAATCAGTACAGTCTACAGCCACAGGAGGGCGCTCTAGATTTTTGACAATTATATGTTGCTCGAAGAATGATACAACTACCTCCGCCTGCGGCTTGTAGGAGTCGGATATTAGGCGGCACTGGACATCCGAAGGGTGTGGCCAGATAGTTTAGGGTTAGGGCTTATAGGATAGGAGGAAAGGTTAGAATGAACAGCTCAAAATGGCCATGTGGGCAGAGTTGGATGTCCGACCCCACGTAATGTCTGACTCCATCTAGTCCTGCAAGCCGCAGGCGGGATCTTCTCCAATGATGGCCTTCTTTCAGCGTGCGGAGTGGCTGTACAGTCTGTATGGTAAAACAAATCCACAGCAAACATCTTGGCTCAGGTGGTAGAGCAGGTCGGCCAATGATCGAATGATCACCGGTTTGAATCCCGATCCCCCAGCCATCTGTCATTGTGTCCTTGGGCAGGACACTTAACCATCCTTGCCTCCAGTGGGGGCACCAGTGGTGTATGAATGTGTGTGGATGTTCCGGTCATGGTCAGATGGGCCGTAGCCGTAAAATGGCTGCCCCTCCTCCATCAGTGGCTACATACGTAGCTTACCATCACCAAGTATGACTGAGGAGTGAATGAATAGAACTACTGCGACAGTTCTGAGTGCCTTGAAAAGCGCAATATAAAGTTAATCCATTATCTTTACCTTCTTATTTATTATGATCATTTACAAGCATAATCTTTAATTTGGGAAGTTTTACCATCACATACAGGCCTATGTGAAAAATCTGAAAATGGTTACTGTATGAGGTTTTTTGGGGTTTTTTTTTCCACCAGTGCAGTGTTAGAAGGTCTCTGAGGGATTAAGATTGGGAGCTTGGTGAACCTGCTTACTGGTATCTTGCTTGCTGGACTTGCTGGTTTGTTATGGAAACTTTAACGTTATTAACATGCCTACTTTGATAGCGCTGGTTCAAACACATCCAAAGCTTCTTTTAAACTTTTTGATACTGATTAAGCTTTCTTTTCTGGCCATGTCTGCCACTCCAAAACAGACTCTTTGTGGGGTTTTTTTCCAAGAAAACACAAAACTATTAAAAAAGAGAGCAGTATTGGAGTAAAGTGATGCCAGCACAACTTTAAAAAGTGCTTAACACTCATTTTGATAACTTTGCTGCGTGACCACTGCAACTTCATTGATAAAAAAAAATGGAGCGGTTGAGAATGAATATGTATTAATCCTGTCAATCAAACACCCCTTTGATCAATAAAAAAGAAAAAAATGCACATGAAAAAATGGGTCTTAGACATGAGTACAGTGTGCTGAGTATGTCTCTCATGGGACCATAGCATGGGTTGAAAAGCAATTTTCATTACTTTTGCAAATATTAAATGACCTGCAGAGTGGTCAATGTGGGAACAGACACCTGATTCTAATGCTAAGCCAACATTAGCTTTGAACTACAGTCAAACATCATTTTCTTTCAGACATTTTCAACGAGTTCAGCAGTGTCCAGGGCTCAAATTCTGCTTGTTGAGCATGACCTGATTTCTTTTTTCTAATTATTTTTCTTCACCATTTATTCAGCTCTGGGTAATTTCATGCACTGATGTCCTCAGTCTGCAAGTTGTCTTCACAATTATGGGACTCGTGGACAACAGTCTGTTACAGAGCTATCATTTACAGATGGATTATATTTTCTTCCTTCCTCTGAGTTTTCAGTGCATAAACTTTATTATTAATAATTTGTTCATGGCCATTATTTTTTTCTTCCTTTCTTTGCTGGAGGGGATATCCACAAATGTGCTTTAGAAATCAAAGCTTTTATTAAAATCTGGAAACAAGAGATCACACTTAGAAGGCTGTTGGAGTTGTGTGATGTTAATACTCTCGTCATGCAACATATTGCAGTAGTGATATGGACGGTGTTATATTGTATACAAAGAGCTACTTGGGGCCTTTTAATGGCCTAACCATTCATGTCTTTGACTGTTGTTCCCAATTGGCATAATCCTGCATGATATGTGCAAAACAATATTCTTGTTAGACCTAAAATTGTCATGTCTCCTTTTGGATGTTGTTGCTTGATTGCCCTGATGTTATTTCCTTTACATCAGGGGTGTCAAGCTCCGGTCCTCGAGGGCCACAATCCTGCAGGTTTTCCATGTCTCCCTTCTCCAACACACACCTAACTCAAATTCACAGGCTTTTAGATCCATTTAATTTGAGTCAGCTGTGCTAGTGCAAGGAGGCATCAGGACAGCGGCCCTTGAGGACCGACTGCTTTACATGGATGCACTGATATGTTTGGTTTCTTTTATATGAGCTGCAATTTGACTTATGACACGTTCTGCTCTTTTTATTGTATGGAAGTTTTTGGCAGTGTTAATGTGTTTGGTAGTGATTGGTAAACCAGAACTTCTGGATGGTGTTGCTACCGTTCTTGGGCCGCCATTGTCATACTGTCAGTGTCATGTTTAAAATCTTGGAGTGGTCATGGATAAGTCATGTCGCGTCATTAGTTGCGTCTCTTTTTGTTTAAAGGTGTACAGCACCCACAGATTGATGTGCCTTCATTTTTGAGAAGGACCCGCCTGTGGCTTGCGGGACGAGGCGGAGACAGGTATCCGACTCCACCCACATTACCGTTTTGAGTAATTTATTTGAACCCTAACCTCACTATCTGGTCACGCCCATCGGATGTCCAGCGCCGCCTCCGTCTCCTGAAAGCCGCAGGTGGGGGTACATGTCATTTTCTACTCACCCTCATGCTGAGAAAGACTGTGGAGCACTTTTTTAATATCTCAAATGCAGATGGAGATCCGTGGAGGATTTTGTTATCCACGGACTTTCATTCCTCCATACTGCTCATCCACTGTATTCCTGAGTGGATAGCGTCCATAATTTATGATGTAGTACTGTTTAGGCTATAAAAATATATAAATGATGTTGTTTGGTGTAAATTATGGACACTACCCTCTCAAGCCACTTACATAGGGCAAGCAGTATGGAGGAATATTGCCAAGTTTTTGTGGACTTTTATGGACCTTTTTGTGTTGAGCGCCAGTGAACTCCATTATACGAAAGTTGGTGGATAACAAAACCCTCCACGGATCTCCGACTGCAATTGAGATATTAAAAAAGTGCTCCAGAGTCTTGCTCAGCGTGAGGGTGACTAGTAAGTGAAGGCACATCATTCTGTGGGAGTTGTATCCCTGAAAGGCTACTTGGTAAAGTTCAGCCCAACCTGCTGAAGAAAGACAGTAACTGATCTGCTGATCATGTCCAGGCTTTTATTATTGCAACTCTCTGTTTTGGCCTTGACCAGACATCCTTGCACCAGTTACAACTTGTCCAAAACACAGCCACCTGCTTGCTGACTGGGAAGAGATGGGATCACTTCTCCCCAGTGCTCGCTCTATCGCACTGACTTTGTGTTAGTTTTAGAACCAGTATAAAATTTTATTACTTGTTTTTCAAGCCTTTAATGGTCTGACTCTCTTACTTGTCTGAGAAGTTGCACCAAGCAAAATCCCCCCGGGCTCTGCGGTCCTCATCCCCGTTCCTTCTAAAGCCCCCCCTTCCAGGCTTAAATCCAGTGGGAACAGAGCTTTTTCAGTGGCTGCTCCCAAACTGTGGAACAGTCTGCCACCCAGTCTCTTTCAGGTTTTAAGTTCATGCTCAAGACCGACTTCTTTTCACTGGCTTTTAAACATAGTTGAGCTTAACAATGTTTTATTTGTCTTTGTTTTATTTTATTATGCATTTATGTAATTTGTTTTTCATGTTTTTATGTATTATCTCTGTTCAGCACTTTGGGCAACCATGGTTGTTGTAAATGTGCTTTATAAATAGACTTAAACTTAATACTTAGAACTTAAAGGTGCCATGACATCAAATTAAATTTTTCAGGGGTTTGGGGGGTATAACATGATCTGTTGTGCACTGATGAGGCCATGTGAATGTCCAAAGTGAGTATCAAAGTTCCAGTTTATGGTCTGTCAGCGTTGTTTCTTTGTTCAAAAATGGTTGAGTCAGACAGCAGCTTATCATTCTACATAGTTTTATCATTCTATGTAATTTAGTTGCTGCAATTACTGTAGAGCACACTGTCAAGCAAACAGCCTCCCCCCTCCTCTCTCCTTCCACCCTCCACTCCACTCTTACCCCCTCCCTCGCTGATTCAACTGCGTGAGTGGAGCTGAGTAACTGCTGTGCAGTCAGGTCTGGGTTTTCAAACAAATGGATTTAAAAGAAAACTTCTGCAGCAACACTGAGGGAGGGGGCCACAACATGGACATTACCTGTAAGTTTATTTATTTTCTAAATGCTGTCTTGTCTGATAAACGTAGCTCACACTGTCTGAAGTGCCCATGTTGCTAGCAGTTAGCCTTTAGCAAACTCCGACCGCAGCATGACCTAGTTTCTCTAAATAAGGTCATAGCCAAATAAGGTGTAGCCAATCAAAATGAAGTCAACTTGGTCTCCGGGTAAAGCTGCATATCATAACTGCACCCAACTCTCTTAGTGAGGAAGGGAGGCTTAGTGCGCCAAAACAATCCCCCGCTGGAAAAAGTGACGTTTTTTTCTTTGGAGTATTTACATATGCAGTAATGCCAACTACATGAACCAGTTTTTACTGCTATGTCATCATTCCTTTAATAGGTAGCACATATGAAAACTCCACCTCTACCTTGTCTCAACCAGTGGGCTTTTGCCATGACCTTTCTATGCCTCCAATAAGCTCTAAAAACCTGCTTTTGATTACCTATAATTGTTTGCCTAGAGGCTCTGATGAAGACACATTTGGTGTTGAAACAGTAGTCCTTTGCTAACACAAAGCTGAAAATCAATCAGTGCAGCCCCGATCTTTCTGTTCTTTTTTATTTATTTATTTATTTGTTTGTTTGTTTTTTCTCTTTTTGCTTTTGGCAAGTTCACTGTCCTTCAGCTGTGAAGCTCCTGATCAAGCCATTGATTATTGGAAGGTGCACAGAGTGCCCGAATAACATTCTTGTAAGTATAGCACATTATCGGTGGAACTCAGATACCTTTTTTTTCTCCCTTTTAGACTACAAGGCATGGAAACCAAAGTACACCCTCTTTCAATGTTAACGTTTTATGTCGCAGATTTTCATATATTAAATGTTAAAGTTCATGATAGTACAGTTTAGAAAAAAAGGTATGTTAAAATAAAATGGAAGCACAGTTTACACCCTAAAAAGAGCTGTAGTTAATATAATAGACTTATTTACATTCATCTAACTTGTTCTTTTTTTTTCTTTTTTTTTGGCAATTATTTTCTTCAAAGTCAAATCAACTTGAAACTACACTCTAGTCTGAAATATTTTCTTTAATTTCAAAGTTAATTCATTAAGTTGTTGTATCCTTACCATGCATGAACAACAAATAGGGTGGGAATATTTTTAAAACAACATATCTGGACCACAAAGACTCTTGGGAAAAGCAAATTCAGCAGGAAAGGAACCTTTTATAATTGTTAAACTGTGAATTTGAGTTATGTGTTTGCCTTTTTGTTATGTTCACATTCAGAGAAAGTTGTTGAGAAATTCAGTTCAGTTTGGATGTTAAAGTTGCACCGTGAGTGTGAAGGACAGTACAGGGAGATAAATTCACCACCATACAGTTTGTACAAACTCAATGATGTCAGAGCTGAAACCAACATCACTTACTTACAAATTATGATGCTATTGCAGACTCTGGATCTGCTCTGTTGCATATTTTACCTCAGTAAATATACAGTAAGTTGTTCAAAATCACAGCACCAAATTCTTAGAACACTTTATGTTAAGTTTATCAAGATGACCCGAAAATTATTTTCATTAATTGATTAAAAAAGTTGAATACAATTAAGAATAACAAATACATTCAGTTAAATTTTACTACGCTCACACAAATCAATTTGAGTAGGTGTGACGAATTGAATTTTTTAAGTTGATTCAAATGTTTTTTTCCAGTGTAGAATAGAGTTGGGCGATACCAGATATTTTGGTATTGATCCAATACCAAGTAAATACAAGGCCAGTATCGCTGATGTAAATACAGATACTTTTTCATATTTAAACTTCATAGATCCAAAAGACCTAGGATAGAATTTCGCCAAACTCATGCTCTTAGGGAAACCTGTATGAAATCATTCTGTATGTATTTCACACGTAACAAAAAGGGTACTTCAAGTCAAGTCTGAACTGTATCATATTTAGTATATTTGTTTCAATTTCAAAAAATCATTAATCTACTTTTTCCTCCCCATATGATATTATATCTTTCAATCCTTCTGTAATTTTGTTTGCACTGTGTGCACTTGCCTATTGCTTTAATTCTATAAATGTCCCTGTTTGGGATAACCAAAGCTGCATCTAATCTTATCTTACCTTAGATAACACTTTTTGCTGGAATAAATTTACTCAGTTATTTCAGTGTCTTAATTATATTTTTTTGAGTTGGCACCAGTGCCATACGACTTATGAACATGCAGTTTGAAAGTTAATATGAACTGATGCTGAAGATGACCCCTGTTATCTACCAGGATATTCTCTGCTGCGACTGGGTCGAGGGTCTGTCGGGGAATGGAGGATGTGTCTCCTCTGTTTTTGCAGCTCTGCGTTTTCTACTGCATGGTTTCTCATCTGCTTGTAGCAGTTTGTTGTGGTTTCACTTTTTTTAACAGCCCTGTTGCAAACTATACAGCTTGCTGTAGATTAATTTTTCTGCAATAAAATAAAGCCAAACTGTGCTTCCCTTCCTCTAAGACGTTTCAACTCGAGGTGAGTGCTGAGTGCACGGGCCAGGCTGAGCCTACCTGCATGGCTGTTTGGCTGGCGCCGCTGAGTCATGTAACGGTGCAACAACAAAGGACGAGAGGGGGGAGGGTGTGGTGTTTCTTGCTGTGTGTCACATTGCAGCAGTACTACAGACAGACTTTGATGAATTTGCTTGCGCAGCAGTCAGTGTGTGCAGTAGAGGGAACAAAAAAAGTTTGAGTATCAATCTTTTTACATGAGCATCTATTAATATCAATACCAGCGTTGGTATCGATAATATTGATATTAGGATTGATCCGCTCACCTCTAGTGTAGAATATGAAAGTTGTATCACAATAAACCACAAGACCTCAGGAACAATGAGGTTAAATTAAAGAGATTTACTTATTATGCACAGTCTGAGAAAACACGTCAAAACATATCAGCACAAACTCCTCATACCAACGTTGACACATAGTGGTAGAGGGATGATTCAGGGTGAGTGACAGCATGTGGACAGGATCTGGCAGCCATTGAGACAATCAACTCCACTGTATACCAAAGAAATTGCAGCGTCCATCAGACAGCTGAAGCTGGACCAAACTGGGTCATGCAGCAGGTCTAAGGTTCTAAAAAATGGAATGATTGAAAAGATATTTTCTCAGAGATGAGGGGCTGATAACGTACAGAAAAGGACTGAATTGAGTTATCCCTAAAGGGTGCTAAAGGGGCTCTATGAGCTGATGAATCATGAGGCTTCTGTAAAACGTGTTCCAATAAAGGTTGTATTTATGCAATATTAAAGGGACATTGTGTAAGTTCTCCTGTTATCTATTGACAAAAATTGATGATTTTGTTCAAAAGTATTTTTCCATTAATCAGTAAACACTCCCATCAACAAACTGAAGTGCTCCTGTAAGCTCTGAATTTGCCGTTCGTATCACACAAGGGTTGGCTCGGTGGTGGCTACCATGTTGTGTCGCCATGTTTTTACATTTAGTAGAAGTGTGACAGTAGGGAACCACAGAAACTCACCGGACACACCGGAGTTGTCAGCTCAGGTCAAGGTAATGCTTTTGAAAAGTCACTGCGGTGCGTTACTCTGATGCTGCATTCATGTGCAGTCGGGCAGACAGCCGTCGGTAACAAACAGTAACAGTCTCATTAAGGGCAGTAAAAATGTGGGAGCAACACTTATCAGGTTAGAGAAACACTGGAGTAAATAAAAGTTAGGTAAAATTATGACTTTAAAGGTCCAGTGTGTAACTAATTTGGCTTTTCATTAGCAAAGCGTTAGCATTAGCGTATTTTACTGAAGTTTAATGAAAGCCCAATGAAAGCATTCTCAAAGCTTAAAATGAGTTACTTATAGATGCATAGGTGACAGCGTACACAACTGTAGGCTGCCATGTTGCATCGCCATGCTCAAATGTGGTAGCCAAAAAAGGACAAATTTGTTTGCCAAATGCGTTTTAGGCATCCCGCCACAATCCAACCCCGCCGGCCTGCGAGTTGTTGCCAACTTGCTGCCGGGGGATGAGGAGGGGGAACAAACAAAGATAACTATGGGTTATTTAACTTGAAGTTTTCCATGGAGGATCAGTCATACTTTTTGCCCCGCGAGAGGGAGTAAATAATAACCCAGAGAAAACGGGACAAAACATTGGTCTTCCCAGCGTTTACCAAAGGGAGACAATAAGCGATGGGGACTTAAAAGATAACTTTTTTTTTTTTTTCAACCCAGTCCTTATTTCTAGGGGTTTATACATTAATTTACTCACCGGTAAAATTTCAGTCAAGTCAAAGTCAACTTTATTGTGAAATGTTAGCCATACAACACAGATGTAATTACAGTCCTCTCAAACCCACGGTGCATATAATAAAATATAATAAACGATAAGATAAAAATAAAAAAACATGAAAATATAGGAATCCATGGTGGACGTGGACATCCACCACAGATACACCAACACCACCACCACCACCAACACCCATATAATGGACGTGGTGTTGGTGTCCCAGGACAGGTCTAGTGAGATGTGGACACCCAGGAACTTGATGCTGCTCACCTGCTCCACCTCAGAACCGTTGATGATCAGTGGAGTATGCTGGACAGGTTCTCTCCTTAAGTCTACCTCAATCTCCTTCGTCTTCTCCACATTCAGATGGAGATGGTTATCTTTGCACCACGTGGCCAGGCAGCTCACTTCACTACTGTAGTTTGTCTCATTGTTGTTGTTGATGAGATCCACCACGATCGTGTCGTGTCGCACTTAAAGGAGTGATAATATGGCAGTAAAAACTAGTTTATGTTGTTGGCATTACTGTGTAAATACTCCAAAGAAAAAAACAGCATTTTTTACGGCGGGGTATTGTTTTGAAACGCCAGACCTCACTTCCTCAGCAAAACAGTTGGGTCTGGTTATGATATGCAGCTTTACCCGGAGACCACGTTGACTTCATTTTGATTGGCTACATCTTATTTGTCTATAACCTTATTTGGAGAAACTAGGTCACGCTGCGGTCGGAGTTTGCTAAAGGCTAACTGCTAGCAACATGGGCACTTCAGACAGTGAGCTATGTTTATCAGACAAGACAGCATTTAGAAAATAAATAAACTTACAGGTAATGACAAGGTTGTGATCGCCTCCCTCAGTGTTGCTGCAGAAGTTTGCTTTTAAATCCATTTGTTTGAAAACCCAGACCTGACTGCACAGAAGTTACTACTAGCTCCATACACGAAGCTGAATCAGACAGGGAGGGGGAGGGGGGAGCGGACGGTGCATAAACCGTTAGGAGAGAGAGAGGGGGGGGCGCTGTTTACTTGATAGCATGCTCTTATTGGAGCAATTAAATTACGTAGAATGATAGAACTACGTAGAATGATAGGCTGCTGTCTGATTCAACTGTTTCTGAGAAGGCTGACAGACCATAAACAGGAACTTTGATTCTCACTCTGGACATTCACATGCCCTCATCAGTGCACAACAGATCATATTATACACCCAAAACCCCAGAAAAGTGAAATTTGATGTCATGGCACCTTTAAGACATCCTTGAGCTCCACAGCACAGTCTCAGGATGCCACCAGGAATCTCGTCGGGATCGGGCGCTTTCCTGGCGTTGATCCTCCTGAGTGTTCTCTTTACGCTGTCGGAAGATAATGACAGCACCTGGTCATCGGAGAGCGGAGGGATCCTCTGTGCTGGAGTGCTGTTGTCTGCCTCAAAGCGAGCAAAGAAGTCGTTCAGCTGGTTTAGCAGGGAGGGGGAGTTGTCGCAGGTCCGCTGGGGTGGCTTGTAGTCTGTGATGGTCTGGATGCCCCGCCACAGGTTCCTGGAGTTTCTGCTGTCCCTGAAGTGGTTGGCGATCCTCCTGGAGTGCTGTCTCTGGGCCTCTCTGATCCCCCGTGACAGGTTGGCCCTGGCTACATTCGGAGCCTTCAGGAGCCTGTGGACTTCCCCTGTCAACCAAGGTTTCTGGTTGGCCAAGATGCAGATGGTTCTGGATGGTACTTCCTCATGTCGGCAATGATGGTCTCTGCGTACTCCTGGAAGTCTACAATGTTGTTGTAAGTGGATGCATGTCTAAACATGCTCCAGTCGGTGGTGGAGAAACAGTCCTGGGGAGCCTTTAATGAGCCCTCTGGCCACACCCGGATCTCCTTCTTGGCTGGTTTGGGCACCTTAACCAGCGGTCTGTATGCAGGGATTAGCATAACATTGGAGTGGTCTGAGGCTCCAGGGTGGGGGAGGGAGAGGGCTTTGTAGGCTCCCTTCTGAGTTGTGTAAACATTGTCCAAGATGTTGTTACCTCTTGTAAGAAAGTTAAAATGTCCATATAGTTGTGGGAACAAACTCTTGGGGTTGGTATGGTTGAAGTCCCCAGCCAGGATGAGGAAGGCATCAGGCTGGGCTGTTAGCTGCTCACTGATGTGCTGGTGAAGTTCGTTCAGTGCCTCACTCCTGTTGTTGGCGGAGCTGGGAGGGATGTTGACTGCTGCTAGCTTTTGTATCACTTTGAATCCTTTGGAAGGTTATACGTTGAGTCACCCTTCGGTGTACATCTGTATAATGGGAAAGACGGGGCAGCCTCTTCATAAGGCATTATCTGCAGCAAAACTTCTTGCTTTTCACCAATACTTTAACTCATTGACTGCCAGTCCTTTTCTCAGCAGAGCGCTCCATATTGCCAGGATTTTTAAGCATTTTCACTGATTTTTAAACATCCACAGAATGTTGTAGACAACGCCTATGCAAACACTGAATGTACCAAAGGAAAGGTTAGACTTTCTTCTTTCATAAAAAAAAAAACATTTGTTTCTAGCTTTTTCCATTCTTTAGTAACAGCTGTTTACTTCTATGAAACAACAAATACAACACTGAGAAAAGAGTTTTGGTGGCAAAATAATTATTTACTAGCTAAATAAGCCACAACAAGTTTGTTTCACAACATAACATTTGACAGAAACGTCTCCCTCTATTCCTTTCTCCCTTCTATCAGACAACCGGCTTACCCACGGGAAACACCCGCTGTGGTGCTTGCCTTACTTTTACTTTCAGATGGCGCACTTCGTTGCTGTATTTCCATCATGTCTTCGATCAATCATGTCACTTTCTGTCACTGATCACTTTTTCCACAAACTTTCCTTTGTCTTCCACCTCCTAAACTGCTTCAATTACGACCAGTCGCCATGTTCTCTCCCCCTCGCAACAGAATGGAGCACACTTCCTCTGCTGACCATGCTGCTGACTCGTGCAGACACTCATGCAGTTTACACACACACCATAGAAGCACTACTTCCTGGTAGGGTTTTTTTTAAGTTTTTTCGGGGCGGGTGTTCCCAATGCACAAATTTTACCAGTGAGTAAATGCATGTGTAAACTCCTAGAAATAAGGTCCAGGTTGAAAAAAAAATAAAGTTATCCTTTTAACGGACGCAGAGGTTGCAGCCTTTCTACTGGACAGGTGACTATATCGAACAGTGAGGTTTGTTGTGTTGTTAGTTAGAAACAGGGCAGGATTGTCCAGCATCTACTTTATCCTCCTGTTTAAGTTGGATGATTTATTGCTATATAAAACAGCAGCGATGGCTAACTTGTTTACCTTGAGTGGAAGAGCTCTGTTGCAACAGTTTTCAGTTGCTTCACAGAAGTCATACCAGAAGGCGACCGTGATGACCATTTCTTTCAGCAGTATGTTACGAGAGTTTTTCCTTGTTTCATAATTGATTTCAACTGTTTTGGCAAGGTGGGGTATCCTCCCTCTTGTCAAACAGAAAAGACCGAAGGAATACCAGTTTCTTGTTTTGATTTATCATTGAGGAAACAGAAGGAACATCCCCTGATGGGACACTGATGTCCCGACATGTGCAAATAGGGTTGGGCAAGTAGGGTTGAATTTTGACAATTCTGGTTCCGATTCGATTCCTTTATTTCGATTCCAGTTCATAACAATTCTCAATTTTGATTCTTTTGAGGGGCAGGGTAACAAAAGGTTTTGTTTTTCTTTTTTGTGGACAACTAAATCAAATAACAGACACAGGATATTAATGTAGTAAGCTCCAGCTCTATTTGTTATCACCAAAGGCATTTAATTGCATTTCAACTAAAACAAAAAGTAGAAATGGAAAAAAAAAATCCCTCATCATTTTAAGAACTTTAACTAACTGTTAAACTGTCTGTTTACTAGTAAAGAGTCTACTACATGTTACAGTACTTTAAATGAAATGTTTCTGTCCACATTAAGGAAGTAATATCTGACAATCAGTGACAGCTTTAAGTTTTATTATCAGTGTGGTTCATGGAGCAAAGGCAAATCTCCTGCTGTGTCTGCAGCTCCTGCACATTCTAGTGTTTACTATAAGATGGGGGGGGGTGGCCGCGGCAGTGCGCAGTAAACAAAACGTTCTTTCACCACCTCTAACAGTCTTCAATAAGACCAGAACGTGTCACTAGAACTGTGGCTAGTGGCTTTATTAAAAGAAAGTTATCAGAGGTTCTGAAAACTGGCTAAATATAGCAACCAATTATGCTGATTATGCTGACACACAGCGTGTGTCAGCATAATCATGTGTACCAGAAAATCGATACTAACAAACGTTCCACTACTGGCAGATTCTATGGTGTTTGGCGGACTAGGCATCAAAAACAGGAATAAAAATGTAAAAATCTCAACAATTGGACAATCGTAGAGTAAGTCCCGGTTCCCATTGATAAATGTGAGAAGGCTGTTAAGACCACAGAGAGGGGTGACGCAATAACACAGTATGGGGCCACAACTGCCAAAGCTCAATAGCCCTGGTTCCTCTTTGTTTTGTTTTTTTATAGAAAAGAAGCAAGAACTGAAATAATAAAAAAAAAAGAATAAACAACTTTTATTAAATGGATTGAATGAGATACACATTCATTTAGAAGCCTGAGTCTGGTTTTACAAACTTTAACTGTCTACGTCTCTTAACCTTATAATGGGCTCTATGCACGCAGCGGAATGACGTAACTTCCGCTGAAACCCCAGGATGCATGTTTACATCCGGTGCGTTACTAGGCAACTGTAGACGCAGATGACAAGCCTGACTAGCTTTGTTTATTAATCAAATATCTTTGCTCACGTCGTTATATATTTATGTTTCCTTGTTTTTATTTGCTATTGCTGTTTTTAGTGTGTTGTTCATGTTACGATGACATGCAGAAAAGCAAAGATAACGCTACAGAAACGAGTCGGAAGAACAGCGAGCCACCACTGTTGTGTACCATTCTGCACAGCATCAGCAAGATGCAACTCCGTCCTTAGTTTTCACACTTTCCCTAAGGATAAGGAGTTACAAAGCCGCTGGATAATTAACATCAGGCGTGACAAGTTTATAGTATCCGACAGCTCCAGAGTTTGTAGCCGACACTTCCAGGCTACAGACCTAATTCAACCACAGACTCCAGATGGACGAAGGCGGCTAAAGAACGGAGCCATCCCTGTTCTCTTCCACTGGAACAACTATTCTGTCCCTGCTCCATGGCTAGGAGTTTGGGAGAGAACAGAACGACCTACCCACGACGAGCTGACTGATGACATGACAGTTGACGATCCCCAGCTGGAAAACAATGACCATGACTACTGCGCCCTTGCTGAACCTGCTGCGCTGGATCTTACTCTTGAACGCAACGAGGATCTGCTAGCAGAAATAGAGCTGCTCCGACAACAACTTGAAGATGTGACCATCAACAACAAGTTTTGTTTGGAACGTTTTTCTGCATCGGATGATGACATCAGGTTCTTTACTAGGTAAATAAACATGTTTGACATCTCTTGACAAAATCATTAAGGTGTTGCTACCACTATAAAGGTAGCAAAGTCTGGGAGACTTAATATAGTCAGTCATAGTCATATAGCCTCTTTTTAACTGGTTAAACTTCTACAATAATGCCTGTAAATGATAATAAACATATAACAACTTAGACAGATAACCAAGCCAGATGGGGATTTGTTCGGATTTTTGTTGTTACAGCAGCATAGTTGTCACAGAGGGCCCTCCCGTGGCTGTAGACGGTAATTTTTACTCATTGGTTCACGTCAGTCAGTCTGTATGAACATATTAAAACTAATTCTACATTATATATACAGTCGTCCTCAAAATGATACATACCCACTGTTTGTTTTTTAATTGTGGTTGAAAATAATAATAATAATAATAATAATAATAATAAACTGTCCCAGACACAGAGGCCCTCATTTATCAAACGATCGTCGAAATGGTCGCACATTTGATCGTAAAAATGGTCGTACGATTGGACCCACGTGTGATTTATTAAAACGTTCGTATCGGTCCAATCTCGTCGTACGAACAAAAGAGTCTTGATAAATTCCAAAGCTGAAATCCATCGTCATTTAAATGTCACGCCCACGGTTACGCCCTTAAACATGCATAATGATGAGGCTTCACCCGGCGAGGTTGAACCACGGTGAGGAGAGATTCTGCCAAAAAAGAAACTTTTGGGGGGATCAAGACAGAATTCTTCGTTTGTGAGGTGGGAAAGATTAAAGAGGTGCTGTTTGGCAGCTTAAAAACCGGAGTCAGAGACGTGCAGAAAAACGCTGCACGGAAGAGGATCAGTCAGCCTCACCGGTGTGAACGACTCCGGCTGAGATATTAATAAAAGTCTCAATCTAGGCCTGGCTGATATGTTTATTCGTTTTATTAGTTATGAAATTTAATAATAGCCCACATCCGATGGCAGCGTCACAATTCTTTAGTCAATGGGTCAAGAAAAAGTGGTCCAATATGAAACATACCACCAAAAGATGTTTCACCGCCCCCCCCCCCCCCCCCCCCCCCATGCGCTCTAACAGGTGACAGGTGGATGCCGGTCAGATCCGAGCCTGAACCGGACAGGGAAAGAAAAATGATAACTTGCATTTGCAAAACTAAGGGACAGTCTACTGACTCAGCACTTATACAACTTTAAAGTATTGATTAGTTATTAGAAATGACCGATCAGCTGCGGTCTCCTCCATTTAGCCCAGTGGGGGCTGCAGGGCGGCTGCCGGCGCATCTTCTCCTCTGACTGCGTATCAAAACTCTCCAGCGGTCCGAGCGATGTGCAGCACTGCACAGGACAGGAGTGTTGTAGATTTTCTCAGAGTCTAAAGCAGCGTTTCATCCCGCCGGGTCCGAGTCGGACCGTCCGACACCCACCTGCCTTCCTGCAGCCCGAAGCAGCGCTCCACCTGGGCACCTGCGCGTGTGTGCGCAATGATGCTTACCTGCGCTCTATGTGCAGGTTTACCAGCGGGGTGAGGAGATGCACGAAGAGTGAAAAGCACTTGTCTCCTAGAACTATATGTTAATAATTTTAATAATTTGTTGAGATAAATGGAGGAATTAAATTCAGTCGCAGCTATTTTTGCAATTTAGGGAATAGGCTACGTTCTACATTCCCTTTTTCCTTTTTCTTTTTCTTTACAAATGGGTTCATTCTTCGTGCTGATATGTGAATACTTATGTTTAAATGACAGTTTGCGGTTTGGTAAATAAATATTTTCATGTTCTGCTGCGCTGCTGCAAACCCTCACTGACTCAAACTTGCGTACACGAACTCAGAGCTGTCGTGAGATTTGATCGTATCCTACGATCACGTCCAAATTGATAAATCCCGAGTCTTGCGTGGAAATGGTCGTACGCACAGATTTTCGTCGTACGATCGTTTGATAAATGAGGGCCAGAGTGTCTTTCCCAAGAACAGTGGACCAACATACCTGCTAACAGTTGTATTAGTTTTTTTGAACATCAGAGAAAACACCTGATTGCAGTGATAGTCTCAAAGTGTTGCTCAAAATTTTGGCTTCAGAGCCCCATCATGCTTGATTTATTTTTTTGTTTGTTTTTAATATGTTTGTTGAAAACATAATTAAAATTCAATGTAATGGTTTTCATAGAATTTTTATTTATTATTAATTTTTGTCAATTTTAACTTAATACACTGATGGATGATTTTTTTTTTTTCATTCTTTAATGGTAGGGTATGAATAATTTTGAGGACGATTGTATAAGCTGCAGGACCAGCCAAACTCTAAAAGTACTAAATATATATATATATATATATATATATATATATATATATATAAATATATATAAGCAGTATAAGCAGGGAAGCCCAGACTTGCCTCTATTAGTTAAATAATATATGTTATTATGTATTATGGTTAGGGCCACTGTTCTGGTGATAAATGTAGCTTTCAATAAAATATCACATATCTTCCAGATTTGCCAGCCACGCCCATCTGATGGCCTTCTGGACATAAATAGAGCCAGCCATCCACAACATCGTTCGAGTGACAAGAGCACAAAGTGTTGGAACCAGTCAGATTCCTCACACTGCAAGTGCAACGGTGAATAATTTTCTTTTGTCAGCTTTTTCAAATTTTTTCACATGTTGAATTAGGCAAGTATAATCTCATAAGACTACACCACTCAGTCATATTAATAACTATTGAATAAAGTATTTGGCAGGTCTAATTTAGCATTCCACATTCTGAGGTTTGAGCAGATGCAGCAGCCCATATAAACTACAGTAGCTCAAATTCCTCAATTTGTCGATACGGGTTATGATAAAATTAGAGGGGGAATTGTGGCAAAAAGAAGTCCTGCTATGTATTTGCTCTCCTCAGCCACTGACCCAGATGATTCAATCACCACAGGTTAATTCACTGTGCTGACTGGAATCACGTGGTTCAGTGGCTGAGAAGAATAAATACATCATATGAAGAGGACTTATAATTGCCACAATGGGCTTAATGTACAACTCCACTACTTCCTGAACTTACGCCAGCTCCTTTGTCTCCTGTCTTTCATTACTGGACAAACTGATTACTCCAGGTGTGCCTGACCTCAGTAACCACGACAACAATGGTCAGGCACACCTGGATTAATCAGTTTGTCCAGTAATGAAAGACAGGAAACAGAGGAGTGGAGTTGTGCATAGAGCCCATTCTCACCCCTAGTAAAAAGGTAAAAAAAAAAAAAACCCACAAAACAAAGAAAAAACACACAGGGCATGTTTTGGCAGCAAAAAAGTTAACCCACCCTGAATTAGTCTGGTGTTCATGATATAGCTGCTTGGTAATAATTATATTTTCCCTCCTCAGGTTCTTCAACCCATCGATGAGTTTTTTCTGTTTATGAACTACTTGTCGTTGGGTCTGATGCAGAGAGACCTGGCACAGCGCTTCAGAATTCACCAGTTCACTGTCAGCCGCATCATAAACACATGGGTCAACTTCCTCTACACGGTGCTCGGCGCTGTGGGCATTTGGTTGGATGAGGAGTCAGTGAAAGCTCACCTACCAGAAGTGTTTCAGGATTTCTCAGACACCCAAATCATTTTAGACTGTACTGAACTCCGTTGCCAAACTCCAAACTCCCTTCTTCTTCAGAGTGAGGTGTTTTCAAGTTACAAATCCCACTGTACTTTCAAAGGGTTGATTGGGATGGCCCCTCATGGAGCAGTGACATTTGTGTCGCCTCTCTATGAAGGTGGCATTAGTGATCGGGAAATTCTGAAACAGTCTGGTATTGTGTCGCTCTTAAACCCCGCTCTGGCCATTATGGTTGACAAGGGTTTTCTTGTGGAAGACTGTGTACCCTGCAAAGTATACATACCTTCCTTCTTATCCAAGAGAGCCCAACTATCAGGCCCAGAGGTTACAAAGACCCAATCAATTGCCAGACTTCGTGTCCACATTGAACGTCTCATTCGCAGGGTGAAGGAGCATAAAATATTTAGTACAGAAATCCCCCTTTCACTCACAGGTAGCATCAACCAACTGTACACAGTGGCATGTCTTTTGGTTAATTATCAGAACAAGCCCTTGGTTAAAGCCTGGGCAACCACTCACTAATTTTGGGAGACAGATAATGAACTGTAAATAAGTTGTGTTTGTTTTTGGGTTTTTTTGTCACAACCAGCACAGCTTGGTTAGCACTTGCACAAAACAAAAAGGGTGTTCAATTAAGTTGCAGCTATGGAAAAATGAGCTGTCATGTTAAGGTATACAATTGATTTAATGCATTTCTTCTTTTTTTAACATATGACAATACAGTCTGTACAGTATATACACAAAAATTCAGTAAAGGAAAAGTATGTAAGAACTACAGACATCTTGTGGTAAAGATGGTGTCTGAAACAAAAGATGTTTTCTTTCAGATGAATTCATATTCCAGCACTGTTGTGAATGTATGGTGGCTGTTAGTGGCCAAAATTTTCCCAAACATAAAGATACTTTCATGTGTGAGTGACTCCAGTGGTCTCAGGTGGAGCTATGACTGGACTATGAGGAACTACTTTAAGACATTACTGATCCCAAACAGTTACTCCCATTAAACAAAGCTACTACAGCAGTTTTAAAGTTCAGAGGGTTCTCACTTCACACTGTTTTGTCCAATCAGGGACACTGTAGTAAAAATGGTGGAACAAATATGGCTGCCTCCATATGTGCACCACCCAGCAAGAACATGTAAATGATTAATTCTTAGAAAATAAACATGTAACAGCTGTTCTAGTGGAGTGATTACACATCAATAGAAACAGTTTTGAAATATACATCACCTTTTTCTGTCATTGAACTTTGATTTTTTTACTTACTGTATCTGAAATGCTACAAACAAATTTTGATGTAATAAAATACATCGTCATTTCATTTCTTTCATTACTTGTACATGGACGGGTATTTGGGCAGGTATGTGTAGAAGAAAAACAAATCAGTCTTATTTTTCATTTCCTCGAGAACAGCAGCATCTCTATGAATGCGTTGCACAAACATATCATCATGGGCACAGACAACAAAATCACACCACTGTAACCCAGTGATGAGCAACTGTCCTTGAACTTGCCAATAATAGCAGTGGCTCTCTTTCAGCTTGTGTGCTCCGTGGTCAGGTACTAGAAACTTGCAATCAACATAGCTCTGAGCATTTGGGCTTTTTATTTCGACAAGGCCAAATGATGGTCGTTCGAGCGGATCATAGACAAGTCCATCAGGTGATGCCCCCAGCCAAGGTGCATCTGGCTGCACAACAAACCCACACCTGGTCAGGTTCAGGTTTTTTAGAAGCGCGTAGTCCTTTAATGCACCCCTCTCCATTTCTATTCCCCTTTTCATGTGTGGAGTCTGTCTTGTCCCTCTAATGATCCTTTCAGCCAGGTTTTCTGACGTTCCTGCCCTTACATGGCTTACCTCCCTAAAATGTGAAGCAGTCACCCTCTCCCTCCTCAGTGAATGCCACTCAGGCGTTGCACTTTGGTTTCTGGTTGCCTCCTCAATCATATGGCACTGCGTCAAGGTCACAGACAGAGAGCTTAGGTGCAGGCACTGTTGGTGTGTTGGCACAAACAAACACTCAGTTGGTTGCAGATGGTAACCCTCAAGTGGCAATCGAGGAAATGGAGGCGCATCTTCGTGGATAACAACACTGTCAGGTGTAGGTGGAGGATGTTGGTAGGAGAGCACACTGCCAGCTTGCACCTTGCCAAAAATGGAATCAACAAGTGGCTTGTCGGCAGAAATGTTCATCTGGCAGATGAGGGGGACACATTCTGCAGCCATTTCAGCGTAGGCAGGTCCAGGGTTGAGTGTGAACGGAACTGGGAGATCACCACTGCAGCCCTTGTAAAGTTTAGATCTGAAATAACATCATTCAGCATACAATAATTTGCTTTATTAGTCCAGTAAACCATACACAGTTTAACTGTGTAATGTTATCTGAAATACACAGAGTACACAATCAGGTAATTAACACATTGCTTTTTTCTTACAACAAATTGTATTCTGCCAAAGTACATCATCTGTTACACACCTAATTCCACTGACTGTGGTAGCACCTGGTTTTGGCTTTCTGACCACCATGGTGTCGACAGGTCCTGGCTTCACTCCCTGTTTATGTAAAAGTTGATGTTAGGAGAAAATGTACAAGTAAAGAGAGATCCAAGTGATAGAACCGAGAGAGTCATTCAAGTGATACAAACCATCGATCGGGGTTTTTGCCACTTCTGTTCAGTTTGTGTGCAAGCAAGGACTGGAGGTGCGGCTGACATGCCACTTGCAGAGTAATGGGCAGTTTGATATAATAAAGCAACCAAGTGGTTGCACATTCCACGACCAGCTACACAGGAACAGTGACTACTGACCAGTACAACTGGCTGTGAAACACGTATTGTCACCTGAAATACAGAAATTAAGTTGAAAAGATTTTTTTTTTAAAAGATAAGGACAACAAAAAAGAGCAACAGGAGCAAAACTACCCTCTCCTGATGTTGGTAATGCAAGCCAGTGTGATTATTTACAGGCATTTGTTTTGTGGAATAAATTTCTAAATAAATATGATTTACAATCCAGTGTGATATAATATATATATATGGGGATGTACAAAAATTTTGGACCAATAACAGGAAATTATGATGTCATTCTGATAAGTCCGATATCATGATGACTTACCCTGATAACTTCTGTCACATAAAGTTGGAATTTTTAAGATTGGAGATGCAGACGTTGAAAATCTCAATTTTAAGTTTTCCTTCCTGAGATATTACGATCAGGAAAAGAAAGCTGCTGCCTCACAGGAGAGACCCAAAACAGCTTCCATACCACATTCTCTTCTTATTTCAAA
This sequence comes from Atherinomorus stipes, assembly GCA_023101725.1. Lineage (NCBI taxonomy): Eukaryota > Metazoa > Chordata > Actinopteri > Atheriniformes > Atherinidae > Atherinomorus > Atherinomorus stipes. The sequence continues at coordinate 386,838 of JALJCO010005692.1, forward strand.
CACGAGGTACAACATACAGTTAGAATTTTTTGATTTGGTATTTTCAGGTATGTTTGTGTGTTATCGGTATCAGTTATCAGTATCGGTCTTTTGGAGCTGAAATTAATCGGCTATCAGTATCAGTTTTAAAAAATGGTTATTGTGCATCCCTCATATATCCCATTTCATGACTGATATGACTTATATTCCAGAGCTATGTGTAGCCTGAAAAATGCAGTAATAATATTTGTATGCAGGGACTTTTTCAATAATAAGAAGCCTGCATTGATCACAGAGGCCAAATGCCACCAACAACGTTAACAGTGCAGTTTTCTCCTACTGCCTCTTGCTGAGGATGATAAAATAAACTAACAGAAAGGTTTACTAAAATTGGAGGCATGTGATAAGAAATAGAGGACAGGCCACAGGATAGTGTTTCATGAAACCATCACAGCCCTAAGAGTTTCCTTAAGTTGCACATTGTTCAGTTATGTTCTCTCTTGTTATATCTATCTGTTACAGAAATGGGCTGCAGAGGTTTTGGAAAACGCTACCCTGATCTGAATTAGAATATGCAGTTTGAAGAATAGCTAAGTGAATTAAATTTGCCATGCATTTACGGCCATGACTTAAGTTAAAATCGGGACTTACAAAAATGTTAATGAAGTGTGAAACTCCCATTTGTTTACTACAACCGATGCAAAGCAAATTTTCACACAACTACTCTGGAACCGCATCTGGCAACCATCTTACTTGAAGCAAAGTCTGAACCGTAAAAGTAGTAAAAACAAGGTCAGAACAAACCTTTAAAACACGTTCAATTGAACTTTGAACGTGGATTGGAACAAAATTGGGAACAGTGTCATGTTAAAATGTCCTACTCTTAGCTGATGTGGCGCCTCTGCTTTCCTCATTGAGCGGTAGCAGCGAGCTCTCACAGTGAGCTCATTTACCCTATTTTTTCCTGAGACTTTTGTTAAAAACACAAGCATCAAAACAGTGACATATCCAACGTTACAATTTTTAACACGTGAATCATGAAAAATGACACCTGCGGCTAATTCAAGCTAGCAAAGCGTTAGCAACTTACCTTCAAAATCACACAAATAGGACGACACATAAAACTTGAAACCTTTTTCAAGTTTAGACGTGGGCGTCTTGCTGGCCGATCGGACAATCCGACGAACATCATTGATGGTGAATTTTGGCAACTCTAAGAGGCAACGTGTAAAATTTTCACCAGACTCCGCCATTATTGTGTAGAGTAGACGCCGACCGGAAGTAGGAATGCATCCTTGAACAAAACGCGGAAGTGTGACGTGCATAGAGCCCATTGAAAGAGGATGGGTTTTGCTTTGTCACAACTGTTTATCTGAATGGTTCTGAACCACTACGTGTGAAGACATGATATTTGTATATTGTAAAGGCACATAAATTGTCCTAATTTAATTAGTTTAGATAATTAAAATGAACAGTTTGCTTTTTGGTTAAATATACTGTATACACTGTTCTCAGACAAATGGCTCTGTTTGGTGAAAAAGGGTATATCTTCAGGGAAATCCCTGTTCACTAAAGTGTGATGATTGTATTTTCTTTTTTTAGTCCATGCACATGTTGCGACTGAGTTGATATAAGGTCATTTGCAGTATTCCAAAGCACATGCACGCACACACTTGGCAGCATCGCAGTATTTATCTGAGTGGAGACTACTGAGAGAGATTACACACAAGGAAATTAGGGCATTTGCTACTGGTGAAAGACTGCATCTGGCAGCAGGACCAAGGCTTCTCTCTGAACTTCTGGTGAGTCAAGTTCACACCCACGCTGTCCCTCTTGACTTTTCTCAAACTTGTGTTGCCTGTGGATTCGTGGTTGTGATGTTCTTGTGGAGTTAAGAGAGAGAGAGGGATGGGGGGGTAAGGATCCCATAAAATTAGATCTACAGCAAATGATGAGCGGAACCTAGCTGTGGATTTCCCACTGTCAAACTAGGCTATTGTTTAATCCACTCAGCGCAGGCACAAGGTAGTAAAAACATGCATTCAATCCAATGGAGCATAAAATGAGATAAAACGGCACAGTCATTGAAATCACTTTCACTTTGACCCCAGCCCTTGAACATATCCCACTACACTCACAGTTATACAGTTTTATTGGACCCAATCCAGTACATGGTCAGGATACGTTTAATTTTGTCACCCTCTCCTATGATACGCCCTTGAGAAGAGTATGTATAGAAAGCCTTTAAAGTCCATCCTCTATCCTGCTTTTATTTGATCCTGTGATGTTGAGTCACACATTTAAGTCAGCCTTTGCCATTCTCCAATACTGTTGAGAAGGACCATGTTTCTAAAAAAAGAGAATATATAGTAGGAACATCCAATGTGCTGAAAATATGATGACTAAATGAAGGTTATAGAGCCTTGTCCCTTTACATCACTCTGTATAGATTTAGGTTCTGCTAATCTGTACCTTAGCTTTGCCCTTTACCTCATCCCTCCACATCATCAAATCGCCGGCATTCACATCACATTTATGTTCTGTACTGTATTTCCTGTAATTTCAATTAATTACAAATACTGATGTGATTTATTTGTTTAATTTTAGATAAAAGTTTTATATTTGTCCAAATCTGATAGTGTGAATGTGTAACACAAAGGTGATTTTAGTCCATTTTGGGGGTGCTGAAGCCCCACTAAATTGAATCCCAGCACCCCTAAAAATTTTAGATTTTTCTTTTTAAAAATATGTGTTTCAACTGTGTGTGCCTTTTTTTTTTTTTACAAACTTGGAAAGTGGAAAGAACCATACTGTACTTTGTTAAAATATAATATTCTATAGCTCTCTGGGTGCTCAGCACCCCTAAACCTCTCATCCTAGAACCGCCTCTGGTAGCAAAAAATAATCTTTTTCAGATTAAGGTTTGATTAGATTGTGGCTTCCCATAAAGCAAAATTGAAGATGAATTTTTTTTTATGTCACATTTCCATCTCCTAGATACAGTGCCTTGCGAAAGTATTCAGCCCCCTTGAACCTTTCAACCTTTCGCCACATTTCAGGCTTCAAACATAAAGATATAAAATTTTAATTTTTTGTCAAGAATGAACAACAAGTGGGACACAATCGTGAAGTGGAATGAAATTTATTGGATAATTTAAACTTTTTTAAAAAATAAAAAACTGAAAAGTGGAACGTGCAATATTATTCGGCCCCCTTGCGTTAATACTTTGTAGCGCCACCTTTTGCTGCAATTACAGCTGCAAGTCGCTTGGGGTATCTCCCTATCAGTTTTGCACATCGAGAGAGTGAAATTCTTGCCCATTCTTCCTTGCAAAACAGCTCGAGCTCAGTGAGGTTGGATGGAGAGCGTTTGTGAACAGCAGTCTTCAGCTCTTTCCACAGATTCTCCATTGGATTCAGGTCTGGACTTTGACTTGGCCATTCTAACACCTGGATACGTTTATTTGTGAACCATTCCATTGTAGATTTGGCTTTATGTTTTGGATCATTGTCCTGTTGGAAGACAAATCTCCGTCCCAGTCTCAGGTCTTTTGCAGACTCCAACAGGTTTTCTTCCAGAATGGTCCTGTATTTGGCTCCATCCATCTTCCCTGTCCCTGCTGAAGAAAAGCAGGCCCAAACCGTGATGCTGCCACCACCATGTTTGACAGTGGGGATGGTGTGTTCAGGGTGATGAGCTGTGTTGCTTTTACGCCAAACATATCGTTTTGCATTGTGGCCAAAAAGTTAGATTTTGGTTTCATCTGACCAGAGCACCTTCTTCCACATGTTTGGTGTGTCTCCCAGGTGGCTTGTGGCAAGACCTTTTATGGATATCTTTGAGAAATGGCTTTCTTCTTGCCACTCTTCCATAAAGGCCAGATTTGTGCAGTGTACGACTGATTGTTGTCCTATGGACAACTGCAGTTCATGCAGTTCATCCAGAGTGATCATGGGCCTCTTGGCTGCATCTCTGATCAGTCTTCTCCTTGTTTGAGATGAAAGTTTGGAGGGACGGCCGGGTCTTGGTAGATTTGTAGTGGTCTGATACTCCTTCCATTTCAATATGATTGCTTGCACAGTGCTCCTTGAGATGTTTAAAGCTTGGGAAATCTTTTTGTATCCAAATCCGGCTTTAAACTTCTCCACAACAGTATCTCGGACCTGCCTGGTGTGTTCCTTGGTCTTCATGATGCTCTCTACGCTTTAAACAGAACCCTGAGACTATCACAGAGCAGGTGCATTTATATGGAGACTTGATTACACACAGGTGGATTCCAGTTATCATCATCAGTCATTTAGGACAACATTGGATCATTCAGAGATCCTCACTGAACTTCTGGAGTGAGTTTGCTGCACTGAAAGTAAAGGGGCCAAATAATATTGCACGCCCCACTTTTCAGTTTTTTATTTTTTTAAAAGTTTAAATTATCCAATAAATTTTGTTTCACTTCACGATTGTGTCCCACTTGTTGTTGATTCTTGACAAAAAATTAAAATTTTATATCTTTATGTTTGAAGCCTGAAATGTGGTGAAAGGTTGAAAGGTTCAAGGGGGCTGAATACTTTCGCAAGGCACTGTATAAATGAGCACTACTTGAGACTAAAGTGATTTTCTCTTCTCAAATGTCTCTCTTGAGAAATGAGTGTCACAGTGAGCACTGTGTATGCTTTCTAAATTCTTTCCATATGTCTCTTTTCCTGGTCTCAGCTGAGAGAAAAATGAGATATATTGTGCTGCTCAAGAATGTCTCAATTTGATATCCTTACTTTGGACCTACGTTTGAAGGGAGTGGGTAGTGTAGTGGTAAATGTTGCAGGCCGGGGTGCAGCAGACCAGGGTTTGAGTCCCTGACATGACACTCAGGTGAACCACTGTGGACCCCTGAGTAAGGTCCTTAACCCCCACCAACTGCTGCCCGGGTGCTGTAAATAACAGCCCACTGCTGTTTAATTTTCTAATTAGGATTAAAAAGGTATATTTTATGTCTCAGTTATCTCAGTGAGAGACATACATGGTTCTGTTTCTCACTGCTCACTATTTGAGTTTTCAGATCTGTCTCATAAATGTCTGAAATGTCTCAGGTTCATTTCATGCTATTCTTTCATTGTCCTTCAAAATAACTAAGACATAACTGAGATCAGGGGCATACAATTATGATCCAGGTATCTTCTGTTTATCCCACTTCTCAAGTATTGCTCAAATAGTTATCTCAACTCATCCTCCATTGTCTTAGTAATGTCTTTTCTCTTTTTCGCTTGCCTCCTGCTCCTAAGGGACTCGCAGGAGAAGTAATTCAGAAACAAATGATCACAGAATGATACCATAATGAGAAGCTCTGATCTCAGTAGATGAGACTGAACTATGAATGAGCAGCTTGTTTTCTATGGGTTAGTCCAGGACTACTCAATTTGGTCCAACAAGGGCTGCAATCCAAGAGGTTTTCCATGTCTCCCTGCTCCAACACAAGTTGATGAGACATTGAGCAGAATTTGGTTGACTATTGGATCTATTTCATTTGAGTTAGGTGTGTACGAGCCCAGAGACCAGAAAAACCTGCAGGAATGTGGCCCTCGTAGGACCGAACTGAGTAGCCTTTGTTAAAGTCCATAGTCTGGTTCATTCCAGAGTCTAGCTCTTTTCACCCACACCCACACCCATCATTCAGCATGAACCAGTGATCAAATAGTCTGTTAATACCTGCTCTAATGATGCTGAAGATGCTCACATCAATGCCATCATTGAGTGTGTGACAGATTCTTCTGTGTGGATACAAGAACGGTGAGATGTTTCCCCAATAATAAGCCCTGGATTACTTGTTACCTCAAAATGCTGCTAAACATATAAAAGAAAGCCTTCAGGGAGGATGAAGGAGAGAGTTATTAAAGACGAGACAAAACAGCTTAAAACAAAGATTAAAAAATACATGGAAGAGTTGGGAAAAGGTTAGAAAGCAAGCTCCAGCAGAACAGTGTATGAGATGTGGGCAGAAATGGAAAACATCTGGACCATGGGCGACTTTCCCCATCCCTGGTCTAGACAAAGCAAATGAGCTGAATATGTTCCTCAAAGGGTTCATTTAAAAAGGACCTCTTTTTTGTTCCCCAGCTTCCAGTTAAACAGACCTCACACCCTCCACAGCTTTCCTGTCACCCTGAAGCTCTGGGATGAACTGGAGGCAGGAATGGACTGGTAATCAGGCATACTGGACATTTGTCCACTGGGCCAACTCAGTTCATGGTCAAAGACTATGTAGTATAACAGCCCAAATAACACTGAGCTGACCCAGTTTTAAACACTACCCTCTTTTACTGAGGTTCTTGTGCTTGAGTAATTCATTCATCCAAATTTTCAGCAAAGAACTTTCTCTCCTGACCCCCAGCCATAAGACACGGTGATTGGCAGCCCATTGGTTCTTTGCTGACACCATAGTAAACCAATTAGATAATCAAACCCTTTTTGATTCTGTACCAGTGTGTGGAACTACCTGTCATATCCCAGTAACCTTTATAAATGAAAGTGGACTGAGCCATGAGCATCACAGTGCATCATATGTGCGGGCACTGTCATCTGAACTGCCTGACTTTATCAGAAGCTAAACTTAACTGCAACTCATCGGTGTGGACTGAAGGAGGGATATTTATAGGTGCATAGATATTTTTGTCAAACATGACGTGGAAAAAAAAAGAATATGATTATTTTGCCAGCAAACCGTTTTTTCTCAGATTTGTAAACAGCTGTTCAGACGGTCCAGGTGTCACTAAAGTAAACAAAAAATATTGGCATCAAGTCCCTTTGTCTGTTTTGAAGTACATCATTCAAAAAACTAATTTTCCCAGTTTTTGCACCAAAAGCAAAGACTGGCTACTCGACTACGGCTCACGTCACCATTGATTTCTGAAGAGCTAAAAGTGAAGCCACTCCCACTAGCGACAGTGGGAATTGAAGGCCATCTTAGCCATGTCATCTGTGTTGTCACTTCTGGAAAATACAAAAATTGGTTAAGAGAGACCCTCAGAACAAATCACTGACAGCTTAAGTTCTCTAAGCTAAGAGCTAACTGAGCTAACCCAAAGCTAACAGGAGCTAATGAATATAGGCAGACTAAAAGTAAGGCTAAAGCTAAGGCACGCTGTTAGCTCGCTAAAAACCTCCAGTGTGCTGTTCTGCTACATGCCAAGGCCTTCCTGGGAGCAAGCAAAGAGCTAACCAGTGGACACCAGTGCCAATGCCGGCAGCCGGTGTGCCACCTGTCAATCAAAAGGACACCCCCCTAATTATAATTTTAAGATTAGATGACAGATTCACCCTTCTAGGGGTTGACATGAAGGTAAACTTGACCTATCAAACCTAAAAAGATTTTTCAAACCAGGCTGTAAAAATGTTTATATCTGCTGTGACGTTGGCCTTTTTAAACATGGGAGTCTATGAGAAATTACTCTATTTTAAAGCCAGCCCCTAGTGGATGAGGAGTGAACTGCAATTTTCAGGAACTCTGGGCGGGCTTCACTTTTCTCTCTGACGGTTGCCGCTTGGTCAAAAGAAGGCATTTTTGCAGAAACATCCCCATGTTCTTCTACAGATGTCTAAAGAAAACAAAAGCTAGAAACAAACTTTTTTCCAATAAAAGGAAAAACACTAATTTGGTAGTTTGTTTCTTTAGTCCTAGAACTGTGGGTGCTAAAAGATGAGCTAAAATGCTCCAAAACTCTGGGAGTATGGGGCTCTCTGCTAAAACAATGGCAGCCAAAACTACCAGGGTCAAGTCAGCGCTGATTACAACACAACCTCATCTCCCCCCACATCAGATTAGACCTCCTCTTTCCTTCCCCCACCTAGCACTGTCTGTCTCCAGCAATCAGGTGAACAAAGAAGTGGAATAACTGAACTGGAACAAAGTTTCAAGTCCATATGGTGTCAGCCTCAGGGTTCTGAAGGCTTGCAGAGAAAAAAAAGACTTTTGGATTCTGCAGTATGCCTCTTCAGCTATCATGAGAACACAGTTCAAGTGCTGTGGAGACATCCTACCTTGTTTCAGCGCGTTAAAAAGTATTTCCTATGGATGATTTGTATACCGAATGTATACAGTAATTGTGTTAACATGGACAAATAATTTATCAATCCAACTGAAATCTTCACAATCCAACAGCTGAAGGGTCGACATGGATCCTGGAAAAAAGTGATCTGATCAGTTGTATAAACTTCATGGACAGATTTAGTATGGACTTAGTGCTTTTGACATACGCAATGCCTCCTAGCTCGGAAGAAGATGGGTTTTCTTTTTTTAAATTTATAATCTAATGACCGTCAAAATGCTCAATAATCCTTAACTCATTTAGTTTCTATCAAAAACCTTGCATCTGTCACTATACTGTTCTGTTTTCCTTCCGCCGTCCTCCCTGAATCTCCCACATGGTTCTAGAATGCGCAGAGACAACATAACACAGAAATCGTAGGAATGAGTACATGGTAATTATTCTGCTGATCTGATTATTACAAGGTTTAAACCACCCCTCTGAATCAGATTGAAAATTCTTTGCGATAGAGGTCAATAGCATTTTTATTTTGATTGGCATTTGATCAGGTCAAAACTGCTCTATGCAACTGTAGCTAGAAAGGATTTAAAAAAGAGACATTTACAAATATCTGACACTAAAAACTTTGAGGGGGTAAATTAATATCTCTTTTTAATTAAAAACATGCCTGTTTTGGAGAGTCCTGCATTATAGAGCTCAACAATCTTCAGCAAGAACTATTTTCCACTTACACAGGAGCAGCACTAAGGACTTCACCTTACCAGTACAACTCCTGTCCTCTGCAAAAAACACTGAGACAAGGCAGTTGTGGGGTGTATTACTATCTGAGTACAGGAAATCTGAGTCCAGGAAAGTGTTTTCTATCAATATTTAGGATGCTGTGGAAACAATCCATATACCTTGAACAAAATAAATAAATAAACAAGATGATTGTGGATTTTAGGAGGAACAGGCACCAAATGCATTAGAGGGCATTTCATTCCCTTTCATGGCACAATCAAATATCTGTTTTACCTAAAGTAGTTATGAAAATACAGTATACATTAAAATAACGACCAAAAAGAACAGTGACTATGTCTGTATCTGATGCCTTAAATATTCACCGCTGTCCTTTTTAACATGCCTCCTGCTGTTTCTGACACTCCCACTCCACTCATCACAACACACTCATGCTCTGGTGGGGCAGAGCTTGGCAAGCGAGGGGGAGGAGCTTTGTGGTATTGGAGGTGCTACGTATGTAGTAGCAGCCGTTTTTCCAGCCATGTTGGTTTCCACAGGAGATTCTCAAATCTGCATGAATAAGTCAAAATCAGCCCCGGGACATGTTTTATGGTGAGGGAATGACATGACAAATCTCAGTCAATTTTGCATGTTACCCCCCTTAAAATAGCATTCACGGTTTAGTAACAGCATCCCTCTCAATCAAAGCTTTTGTTGCTGCGACTAGCTTGATCAGTTTAAGCCAGATCCAATCTTAATGTGGAAACCCAGATATGCAGATTTTTAGACAATCGTCTTTGGTAGGTCACCAGACTTTGCTTTGAATAACAACAGCTCAAAGCACATGTAGTAAAAGCACATATTTGGGTTGCATTATGTATAAAGTGTGCCATCTATGGATTTGTATTATCTTGCCTATAAAGTGCTCGAGGCCTTTGACAGTGTGCCTTCACATATGGGTTTAGTGTGCAGCAGTGCTGAATCATATTTCATTCATAATTTGAAATGACAGCTCTAAGGTAAGGGTGTTTTAATTTGTTGAATTACTATTAAATGAATTCCTCGACTTGTACTTTCCATCTCTTCAACTGCCAATCATGTTGGAGAAACTAAGTCAGAAGGAAAGAAAAATGTACAAATTGAGAAAGAAGATGGGAGGAAGTATGAGTCTAAATTAAAGGTCTAGAAGACAATAAATAAAAGAACAATGTTGGCAGAATCAACATTCCTTTACATTTACCTTTAACAACCATTCTTTAACAACCACCAATATTAAACTGGTACATGTGAACCATGTTCAGATCTGGTGACATGAATGAATAAAAAAATGTCTTCAGATACATTATAAAGACACCCATGCAATTTCAATGTCCTCCATCTGTTTGCTCCTTTTCTGCTCATCATTCCAGCCTCATTCCCACCACCTGCAGTATGTTTCCCAGAGTGCCAACAGCTGGAGAACAGCTGATGACTTTCTTTTCTGGGGCATTTCTACTTGGGCCAACCTACTGAAACTGTGAAAATCCTTTCCTCTTTTGAGACAACTGGAGATGGGTATGGCGATGTTGACAAATCTAGAATATAACAAAACCTGTATAAACCTATACTTAAAGGCCCTGTACCTGATTTTATTTTAATCTCTTTTAGAGAAATGCTTTCTACACGGTATAATGTGTGTTAAAAGAGATAATTTCATAAAAATAAATCATTCATTGATTGCGTATATGCATGAATCCAGGCCTTTTTAGTTTAGGTTTCTAAGGATCTTGTTCCTGCCATTCTCATTTCTATTGCCAACTGAATGTTAATTTTGAATGCATTTTTGTTTTTTAGGTTTGTTTTTTGTTTCTTCTTTTCCTTTTGTCTACTGTATGATTATCAGCCAGTGAAACATGTTGTGCTGTAATTAGTGATAAGTGGAACATATGTACAAGCCAATCGGCTTCGTTCCCTCCCTGCACCATTTGTTATACATGTGTGTGCTAAACAATAAATCAAATCAAATCAAATCAAAGATGGCGTGACGCTCTCCTCATGCCAATGCGGTTCGTTCTACATAAGTTTCGGTTTCCTATCAGCCACTCACAGTGTTTTCTAACGAGAAGCGCCCTTCTCTCTCGCGTGCACGGCAGCACTTGTAAACAGAACCACATGGCTTCTACTGAAGGGAAAGTGGTGATACCTCAGCAAAACAGCCTGTAAGCATTAAAACTGAGGAGGAGAGAGGCTTGAAACGCAGGAGAGACCAAAGAAGGAATAAAGTTTGTGTTCTCGGTGGATTGTATGAAGGTAGAGAACAGTTGGACGCCTCGGACTGAATGTGGACTCCAAGTCCGTCTGGACAGGTTTTTTTTTTTTCAATAACTTTCTTCTCAGTAACATTTACGTCCTCAGGTGCTGGCGCTTCCTCTGCTGGTCTACCGTTTATAATAGTGATATTTACACAGTAACATCACTATTACCGTTACATCACTGCTTCTGAAGTGGCCGGTTAGAAACTTTATCAGGCTGTCATGTTGTAACGTCGCCTATAACATCATAACTCGTCATAACTGTGCATCTGTGTAAATAACTGTAGATACGGTAAACTACCGGTTATGATAGAAAATGTCATTTAGCTGATCTGCAGCCATTTACTGCAACCAAAACAGTAAATTTACTGGAAGATGCAAGTTTTCTCTGGAGAGTTTCTTTGTGCACGAGTATGAAACATTCACGTTATTTTCGTGCATGTTGAGGGGGAGGCGAGAAAAACGAGAGTAGGAGCGTTTCTCACTGGGAGAAACAGTTAGGGGCGGGGCTTACAGTTCAAACTACACTCTTCACCTCGCTCACGGTTCGCTAATGTGCAAAATCAGGTATAGCACCTTTAATGATAAATTCGAACATGTTTTTTAAAAACTCTAATTATGACAGTTAACCAAGTGGCAACCTCTGGTGACCAACAATGAAGCGACCCAGAAGAAGAAAATATTTGTAGTTCTCCCTTCAACCGCTAGGTGCCGGCTGCAAAACAGAAAAAATCCCCATAAACTCCCATGTTAAAAAGACCAACTTCACAGCAGAAATAAACATGTTTACAGCCCGGTTCAAAAAATCATTTTAGGTTTAATAGGTCAGGTTTACCTTTATGTCAACTGTGAGGGGGCTGAATTTACTGTGTTACTAAGTAACTCTTATGTACATGTGTATTTTCTCTTTTTCTCTGTGTTGTTGATATAATCTGCATGTACATGGGAAGTGCTGTAAGATCAATGTCATTATAGGCCGGTGGTATACACATATTATATTTATATTAAAGTGTATATATGATATTAGATGAGAGAAAAAACTGCTAGAATATAACAGCATTTGTTGTTGGGGGGGGATTAAATCACTGGATGAGCAAATAACCACTGAATATTTACTTTGTATTGACAAGTGTGAAATGGAGAGAAAAAATGTCCAATCATGTCGTAGCACAATATATTTCCTAACTCTTCATCGGTTTCCTAAATGTGTTACCACTAATAGTTTACCCCACACGGAACACTTACACTGAATACATATTCAGTTGGTGGACTAGTGGATTCATTCTTCCACACTGACTCTCCAATTTTGCATCTCTCCTTTGCAGCAGCAGCAGCTGTGTTCAATTTCATCGTAGAATTCCTCCTTATATTGCCTGTATGCTGCAAGCACCCCCCTCACTCCAATTGCTTGAAATTACTTGCTTTTTTGCCAGCAGTAGCCATATTGAATCTAGGTACTGTATTGGAACTCCATTGATGATGGCTTTTTAATGTGGTTCCAAACTCTGGGAAAAGACACGGAACAAACTCACAGCAACTGTTCTGTGACCAAAAACTCAGAACTACTTGGCTCAGAGTAAGTTAACCCTTCAGGATTCTGGGTAAGCTAAACTTCCTTTCTGGAACGGTCCCACTGAGTACAGAGGAACTGATCACTTTCTGGGATGTTGCGAAAGCAATCATCTCACCTTGAACTCAAACAAAAGATTTGATAACTGTTGATTTTACGAGGAATTAGAGTAAGCAAAGCACTGTTTATATTCTTAGGAGAGGAGGTCACGGTAATTGAGGAAGACGAGTACCTTGGAGATCAGTCAGACAACAGATTAGACTGGAAATGCAACACAGAGGCATCTACAGAATGGACAGAAGATAGTATATATTAAAGATAAGATCTGTTGCATTTTTTTCTTGACATTTGTTGTGGTAAGTGCAGTCTGCCTTGCAGCATCTGTTGGGGCAGCAGCATCAGGAGAGACTGAACAAACGGATCAAGACAGCTTGAACTGTGCTGGTGGGAACTCTGGAGCTGAAGCTGAATGTCCAGAGAAAATGCAGAAGCTGCTGAAATAATGGACAATTCTTCACATCCTCTATACAGCACAACTCGGAAACAACAGTGTGTTTAGTGAGAGGCTTCCTTAAATCCACTGCATGACAGAAAGCACACATTATAATCTCCCCTTGGGGAGTAATAAAGTGCAGGGAGTGCAGAATGATTAGGCAAATGAGTATTTTGACCGCATCATCCTCTTTATGCATGTTGTCTTACTCCAAGCTGTATAGGCCGAAAGCCTACTACCAAATAAGCATATAAGGTGATGTGAGAGAGGGCTGAGGGAATGAGAAGGGCTGTGGTCTACTGACATCAACACCCTATGTCAGGTGTATTAGGCAAACATAATTATTAGGCAACTTCCTTTCCTTTGGCAAAATGGGTCAGAAGACGGACTTGACAGGCTCTGAAAAGTCGAAAATAGTGAGATCTCTTGCAGAGGGATGCAGCAATCTTAAAATTGCCAAGCTTCTGAAGCGTGATCATCCAACAATCAAGCGTTTCATTCAAAATAGTCAACAGGGTCGCAAGAAACATGTGGAAAAAACAAGGTGCAAAATAACTGCCTATGAACTGAGAAAAGTCAAGCGTGCAGCTGCCAAGATGCCACTTGCCAGCAGTTTTGCCATATTTCAGAGCTGCAACATCACTGGGGTGCCCAAAAGCACAAGGTGTGCAATACTCGGAGACATGACCAAGGTAAGACGGGCTGAAAAACGACCACCACTGAACAAGACACACAAGCTGAAACGTCAAGACTGGGCCAAGAAATATCTCAAGACTGATTTTTCTAAGGTTTTATGGACTGATGAAATGAGAGTGAGTCTTGATGGGCCAGATGGATGGGCCCGTGGCTGGATCGTTAAAGGGCAGAGAGCTCCAGTCTGACTCAGACGCCAGCAAGGTGGAGGTGGGGTACTGGTATGGGCTGGTATCATCAAAGATGAGCTTGTGGGGCCTTTTCTGGTTGAGGATGGAGTCAAGCTCAACTCCCACTTCTACTGCCAGTTTCTGGAAGACACCTTCTTCAAGCAGTGGTACAGGAAGAAGTCCGCATCCCTCAAGAAAAACATGATTTTCATGCAGGACAATGCTCCATCATACGCATCCAAGTACTCCACAGCGTGGCTGGCAAGAAAGGGTCTAAAAGAAGAAAAACTAATGACATGGCCTCCTTGTTCACCTGATCTGAACCCCCTAGAGCAACCTGTGGTCCCTCATCAAAAGTGAGATTTATGAGGAGGGAAAACAGTCCACCTCTCTGAACAGTGTCTGGGAGGCTGTGGTTGCTGCTGCGCACAATGTTGATCATGAACAGATCAAAATAGGAGACATGGATGGCAGGGTTTTGAGTGTCCTTGCGAAGAAGGTGGCTATATTAGTCACTGATTTGTTTTTGTTTTGTTTTTCAGTGTCAGAAATTTATATTTGTGAATGTTGAGCTGTTATATTGGTTTCCCTGGTGAAAATAAATAATTAAAATGGGTATATATTTGTTTATTGTTAAGTTGCTTTATAATTCTGTTTGCCTAATAAACCTGATATAGGGTGTTGATGTCATTAGACCACAGTCCTTCTCATTACAGAGATGCACATCACCTGATATGCTTAATTGGTAGTAGGCTTTCAGCCTATACAGCTTGGAGTAAGACAACATGCATAAAGAGGATGATGTGGTCAAAATACTCATTTGCCTAATAATTCTGCACTCCCTGTAAATAACTTGTCATCTTGTTTGTTGAGTGTCTTTTAAGCCCATGTGGGCTGGGCAATAGTTGGTGCATGACACTTTAATAAAAATGATCTATCTATCAGTTTAATAAAGTAAATAACATATTCCTTGTTATTAAAAAGAAATCTGGGACCCACTGTAACTTTTCCAACTCTAACACACAATAACAGCTTATTGCCGTACTGAGCTAAGTCTATGCTAGCTAGCTTAGGACTTTGTCAAAACTAAGTAATTTAATGCAAAATGATTATGTTTGTTGGTGGTGATACAGAAATATAGAAAATGTTCTCATATATTTAAAAAAAAATGTTTGAGACAAACAGTCATGAGGCCATTTGTGAAAATGTGCTGTGCTTCAGAGCTTGAAAGTATAGCTGTGACTAAAGAACATCATCACTAAGGGGGCTTACTGGATTTTTAACTCAGTAGGCTCCAAAGATAATTCTCAACATCATTTATCATAAACACTGAGCTTGCATTGGAGTCATTACTCACCATTTGGCCCATTTAGTTGTTCTTCAGAGATTCTGATATGATGGATGAAGCAGCAAATTGTTTTGAATTTCCATTTGTTCAACGTGTGAACAGTAGTAATGATTCTCAGCGAGTTAATCATTTTAGAGAATGCATAACATTCATTTAAATGGAAACCTACAGCAACCTCAACATTAAAGCATGTCCTCTGTAACCCATGAAAAACAGCTTCCAACTATATGTTTGGATCAGAGTATGTTCCAACATTTGCAGGATTGTACAGTTAATTACCTAAATTTGCACGCAGAACAGAATGAAATCAGCATTTAAAAAAAAAGACTGCACATAAAACAGAGGCAGCTGAGATTAATAGAAGAGTAAAAAGACAAGGGGGACTAAAATTGATTGAGTGTAAGACAAACCAAAGAATGACACAGCACTGAGCGAGACAACCTGCTGACTCACTACTTGGCTCAGTATCATCTCAGTCTTTTTAAGACTTGAAAGAAAATTGTTACTCATAGTCTGCTAAATAAATTGGTCATAGTGCAGCATCACAAATGGTCTTTTAGCCAGCTGCTGTGGACAGATTATTTAAAGGCATATGCCAACCCTGGGTGAAATTGAGCCTCCCCCACAGTCCCCTGAGTTGGACAAGTGGGCAGAAGTGTTTTCTAGCCGACCCAATCATTCTCTGAGTCTGGCAGCACTGACTTTAGCTTAGCATAGTTGCTGTAATCTGGTGTTTCCAACAAGTACCACTTGGTGAAGGTGAACTAATTAATTTTTTTCCAATTACGTTTCATGACCTGCACATTCTGATTGAGCACAAATGAAAAGCCAATTTCACATCAAAAGACTGACTAGGCGGCATTCAACAGGGGAACTATATGCCGTGGAAGTACAGGCGAATCACAGGCGAAGCACCGTGAATAGTAGCAACCCTGTTAATGAAAGTTGGGGATGCTGTGTGCTGCCTTTGCTACTATCCGCTGTGTGTCGCCTGTGGACTGTGGGAGGAGGCTCAACTTCACCCAGGGGTGGCATATGCCTTTAAAGCCAAAGGCCTAAATCCAGCAGTCAACAAGCAGTCTATCACAATTCAGTTCAGCTTTACTTGTATAACACTTATTCAGGACAAAGCCATCACAGGACAGTTCAGTTCAATCCAGTTCATTGTAGCTGTAACATGTGCCCCCAAAGACCTGGAAATTTAGCCACAACGGAGTAGTGGGTGTGAAAAGGAGCAGAGTTATTGGACTAAGGTGGTGAGCTGAGGACTCTGGGGTGTCTGCCTGATCGTGTGGGAAGGAAATGAGAAACTGAAATAAACTCCACGGTTAACGTCCAGAACCTTGGGTACATCAGCAAAATCTACTGTTATTATAGTAATTTCTGAGTTGTAAAATGGATCCAGTATTCATCGTAGGATTTATTAATGTCAAGACATTATAAGAATATTTAGAGAAAGTCCACTATATTAAATGGTTTCAACATATGATTGGTCAGTGGCAGTTCAAAGGCGGGTCTGGTAAAGGGTCAGTTTCCCTTTGTGGATAAAGTATGTTTGTTTCATCATTAATGACATCACAATAACATCACAACTAATTGGCCTAAATGTCCATCCTTGATATGAAACAAACTGTAAAAAATAATTGCCAAGCTCAGTAAGCCAACACATGCATAGAATCTTCTCTTCATTCAATTCTCCATCCAGAGCATGCATGGGACAGTGAGTGACACTTAAAAGATTTTTTTTTTCCTTAAGTAGACTCAGGTTCAGGAAGGTTCGCCACTTAGTTGACCAGTTGGAGATGGAGATGACATAACAGACGGATCAACAAGCACGACTCTGAAGCAGGGATACCTGCTGAGATAGAAAAGAAACGCAAGGTAATGACAATGTTAATGTCAATTTGTGGAAAAAAAAGTGGAGGAAAATCAGGTGCAGTTATAATTTTGATTTTAGGCTGCTCGAAAACTTAGTTACGGCCCTGAAACCAATGCTGCTGATGGATGGTGACATGGAGACAGCCTGTCTGCAACCCAGCAGAGTGGAGCCATGAACCGCCCAACCTCCTCCAGGTCAGGTCCGTTTCCACACTGCTCAGTTTTAACACACAAGGTTAAATTCAATCAGTAATGAATTAAATGTCTGCTGAAGGACGGTTTCAGTCCAGACATCCATTAGCTGGTGATTCAATAAACATGAACCTTCCCATCATGCATGAATGGCTACATATTAATCTTACCAGAAAATACTGTATATGATTACAATTTCACATTTTTGTTGCATTGTAGAAAAATTTCCAACTTATTTGAAATTCTAATATTTACAAAGCCAACATAGCCAACTTTTAACTCCTTAATAATGTATTTTTTTTCCAATATAAAAGGTTTGTGAGTGTTGTTTTTTTTTCTTACATCCATTTTTTAAATAAAGTTCCCAGTGAAACATAAAAAACTGAATTGTTTCTTGCTGTTGCCACTTCAGTATGAGAAAAAATATGCATTTATTACTGTAGGTGCATGAACAGTGTGTATTGATGTAGAAATGAAAAAAGAAATTCACCATGAAGAATGAAAATACTTGACTGAAACAATCCTTTACTGATTTTATTAGGCAATAGAAATATCACACATTAGACAGGTAGCGATTTAAAGGAAAAATACAAAACAAAAGCTTTTGATCTTGTACGCCATTGTAATGGACCACCAATGTGTCTGGGGTCTACCCTGCCTCTCACCGAGCTGAGATACGACACTAAGTCAAGATATTCAAAGTGGCAGCACGTCGGCTTGTAGCATCTGATTTTAACTCCTATTTACACCAGCTGACAGCAGAGATTCCCTCCTGATGCATCCAACTGGCAAATCGTTTACAGACTAATTTAGATGCGTTGTCCAAGCCACTTTGCAGACTCCACCTGACTGAATTAGTGTCATGTCTGTTGTTTTTAACGCATGCATTGCTCCATGCCCTGAGGGGTCTCAGCTTCCGTTCAGACTTTCTACATATACATAATTTCTATTTATGACTTGGCCCCATTCTGGGAACAGCCAAACTGAGCCATGAATATAAAGTATATAGAATGGGAAAGATAATCTATTAGTCAAAAGTGGCACAGACTGAATATAAGCATAAATAACTGTTAGACTTCTTTTGTCAATGGAGAGAGGTAACCCTATAACCTCTACAGCCTGATGTTGATTTTTTAAGAACTTTTTGCGCTGGGTTCTAATTCTTATAATTTGAAGAATTTTAATTGATGTAGTCAACTTCTCATTTAAACAACATCTTCACCACGCCTGGAAATGAATCACTTTAGGGGCAAGGCCCTTTGACCTGTGTTGTCAACTTTTTGAGGGCACAAAGGCCAAATATCTATCTATCTATCTATCTATCTATCTATCTATCTATCTATCTATCTATCTATCTATCTATCTATCTATCTATCTATCTATCTATCTATCTATCTATCTATCTATCTATCTATCTATCTATCTGAACTATGAATGCTTGTCAAGCAAGTTTCAAATTAAAGTGCTTTACAGTTTTAAACCCCCCTGCCAAGCCAACCTTCCAAAACCCCCAAATATTACAGCATATTAATAAAAAAAGGTGGGGAGGCTATCACATACAACAATCATTTTAGGTCTGCAGTAATAATTAATTTAGCTAACAAGTTAAAGGTTATTACATTTTTAAAATATAAAATGCCTTAAATAAATCAAGAAGCTGTTCATTAGGATTGGGGGTCGTTGATGTGAATTTTTGAGAACAACTGATGGTGGAAAATGGAAGTGTTACAGTACATATGGATATAACACATTTTATAGAAATTTGGAAAAAGACATTTTAAAAATTGGCTTCAGGCATCAATGGCTGGCTCAATGATCATCCCTGGCCTGTTTTAGCCTAATCTGATTCTGAATCCTAATCTGAATCACTGCTTGAAGATGGGATTGGGGCTGAAGGTGTCACATCGTTAGATTTTGTCATTTATTTCTTCTTTTTTCTTTTCTTTGTATTTATATTATTATTTTGTCTTGTTTTTTCTTTATTTTAGCGACACCTTCATTTATCAATCATATTCTTTCAGTTACATTTTTAAAACAAGGATATTTACATTTGTACACCAAGCTAAAAAAAAATACCACCCAAAAGTAAGGAATTGATCATTTATTAAAGGAGTGATGACATAGAGTTAAAAACTAGTTTATGTTTTAATACTAAAACCAAAAAAAAAAGATTAGTATCCACTCATAGGGAAGACTTTTTATTTAGAAAAAAAAAAAAAAAAAAAAAATAAAAGGGAGGGGGTAAAAAAGAACCTTAATGTATGTGGAAATCAAATTTTCTGAAGCATAGGAACATATGTTTCTTTGTTGGACCAAAAAAAAAAACTTGGTAGATTTTTAATAAACTGTGAAACAAGAGATAATGTAGGTAATGTGTCATTCAAGAGGTTTTTACTTACAGTAGTTATGTAATGTCAAAGTTTAATCTGCATTTCTTTTTCAAAGTCACTCCAAGCCTGACAATTCCCTGGTCGAGTCGTGGGATAGAGAACAGACACTGGTAAGCGCACTGTAACAGTAACGTTAAACCAGCCTACATTGTCGCATTGCGTCGTTAGATATCAACAGAGTGTTACATATTTGGTTGTTGAAAGTTTGTCCTTTGCTTTCACAAGTGGATCTTTTTTTTCTAACTCAGCTCAGTTCAGCACTACAGCTGCCTTCTTCACAGAAGTTCACTTCCTGTATTCTGCCATTGTCAGATTAGTATATATATGGCGCAAATTGTCAGCTGTATCTGTAAGACGAGCAACTGTTGTGAAACCAGCATGCATTTTGTTTTTCATCAGCTGTATGACTTTTCCTTTTTACCTTTTTAAAATGCAATTTTAACTAACCATGTTTATTGTTTGAGCTCTATGTCTAAGATGTTAGCTTCTTCAGCAAAGATGTTTAATTTCATCTAAATAAAAATGCCAGAGGATCACATTACTTTGACTTCAGCGCGTGTGATGCTGCAGTGCGCCACAGTGTTGTCTTTCTTGATGATTTTATTGGAGTTCTACTTTTTCAGAAGTTTTGCATGATACAATATAAAAGTTGTAGAAATATTTCAGAGGGGGGATATAAAAAACATTTTTTTTAGTTAGTTTGCTCCTTCCTAGTGGTTTTAGTATTTTAAACATGCACAGAAATTGAACCAAATTTAAACTGCCTCCCATATACAGTCCATGATGCCCACACAACCAGTTTTAATGGATCAAAAAGCATTTCAAATGACAGATTTTGAGTATATCACAGACTACATTCCTCCCTGAAGCTATGTACCAAGCTGTTTCTTCATTGAGTGCTCCATTACCTACATGAAATAACATTGCACGCAAACGTTAATTTCTCTTTCCCCTCCAAAAATAACCATTTGAATGCACCTCAAACCGAGTAAGTTTGTAGTTATCACAAAAATGATTTGCTTAAAATATGATGAACTGATGGCTCTGATTCAGGGACTGGAGTTATTGTACAATGCACATGATCACACATGCACATTAAAGCGATGTATGCTACTTTGACATGCACGTAATTTTGAGCACCTGCTCCTCTAAAGATCTCTGCATGGCCATGGAAGGCAATCAAATATATGTCAGTGAAGGTGTCCAGTTGGACTGTGTCCATATATTATAAATGATAAATAGTATGTACATACTGTAAATATACCTTTTCAGGAGCTAATCATGTCCAAAAATTCAGAGGTTTTTGAATTGAACCGATTTTGTTGGTGTTTTCATCTAGAAATTCTTTCTTCACCTGGTGCCACATCACTGCGCTATCTAAATCTCTAAGTGAGGAGTGTAACACTAAATTTATTCAGTGCTGGTCAAGAGCCATTTTTCATCCATTGTCCTGTCAGTCTGCTTTTGGCTTCTGAACAAAAAAACATGTCAGAACCAATGTGAACTAAATTGGCTTGATTGAAGACAGGAAATGCATTTTGGGACAATTCAGCTCACAGATCAAAGGTACAATAACTGTTCACTGAAGCTGTGGGCACATATGGGTGGAAGTATGTGTTGTGTTTTCGCTGTACAAACCTGTGTACTCTTTGTAACATTAAGGTTATCTCACGACAGGCTGTATAAGGATCACTTTTTCATATTCATGACCATAGCTTCAGTACTGTCCTCACTTTGGGAGCTAAGCTCTGTTTTCCTGAATAAACAATTTTTTATTTTATTTTATTTAAATATTTTCTGAAGCAATTATTGCCATTAGAGTAATACACTGATAAATTGTTATTCTTTGATATTGCTAATTTTTATTATTTCCATTTTGTTTTTTAACCACCGGACCAAGTTGTCCGCCATTGTCCGCTTTCTGTTTAAAGGAGCTGTATCATGCTTTTCAAACATTCCATAAGCCAACTACAAGCATGTATGAGCTAAATACTGTACTGTATGTTCCCCTTGCCTGTATAGAAACTCATTTGGTGTTACATATTAGTTTTTTATGCATCTAATTTCCAACACAGAAATCAAACAGCTGACTGTACTGAGCCACCGAAGCTCTCGACCAATCTTGACATGTTTTACGTCCATTTCATGACGCCACCCCGAACAGACAGATTCTGAAGGATCACAGACTTTGTTAGAGCACCGGCTTCCTCACTTACATGGACGCTATTTGTAAACATTGATGGATGATCGGACTCAGATTGATGGAATGAAATGGACCAGCCTGTTATGGAGCTGTATGCGCTCGACCCAGTCTGATTTGGAGTTTGAAGTACACGCAGTACCACAGAAGTACCACAGAGACCCCCGGCAGGTAAGTAAATTAGAAAACAAGTCATAGGCTAACAGTTATCCACGAGCTGGGAGACGTTTTCACTCACCAGTGTTGTCTGTCCATGAGGCGTTTTTATGGTGAGAACTGCATCAGATTTCAGTAGTAACAACTACGCACCAGCAGTGTGACACAATTGCATAATAAGACCCCTTTCCACAACAACCCTGCGCTACCTCCTGCATTAAGAGATGGCCTCACCAAAAAGTGGCACGACATGGGAATAAAAACATTTTGTGATCTCTATGAAGATACCCCACTGAAATCCTTTGAACAACTAAGAGACACATTTAATCTTCCAACTGCACATTTCTTTAAATACCTGCAGGTCAGGCATTTTATTTTCACCCACCAGGGTGGACACTTAGCCTTTTCAGAACCGCCTGTAACTGATAATTTATTAAAAGACATCCAACACCCTAGAGGCATGGTGTCCCTGATATACAGTAGACTACTAGATCTGCTAGCAAACAAAACTCTCAACTCTAGGGCAAAATGGGAACAAGACCTTGGTCACACTTTTATAGACTCTGACTGGGAAGCGCTATGCAGCTCAGCTCAAAATTTCTCCATTAATAGCCGCCATAGGCTTCTTCAATTCAATCTCATTCATAGAGTTTATCTTACACCTGAGAGACTTCACAAAATGCACAAAACCATCTCTGAGCTTTGTCCTAGGTGTCAGGTTGAAACAGGAAATCTTATACATATGTTTTGGGACTGTGTGAAGCTGAAACAATTCTGGGATCATGTCCTGGGTGCTCTTAAGGATATAACAGGGATTGAAATCCCTCATTCACCAAGACTTATTTTATTGGGGGATCTTTCCGCCCTTCCCATCAATGGGATGAAGAAAATGCGCTTTATTAGGTTATCCCTTATCGCTGGAAATAAATGCATCGCCATATTATGGAAAAGTGAAAACCCACCCACTACTTCAATCTGGCTCAGGGAAGTTGCTTCATACATGGCCTCTGAAAAGATCATGTTCAATATGAAAAAGAAACCTCATCTTTTTGATAAATGTTGGGGTGATTTTAAAAGGTATTTGAATAATGTTTTACAGGTAACTGGCTGAGGACTATTGTCGGTGTGGTGGTGGTTGCTGTGTGTGGTGCACCCACAAGCGTGGGTGTGCCACTCCATTGTAAATGTCATGTCCTTTGTTGCTTGTGTCTTGCTGTGGGAAGTACTTCTTTTTACCTACTCATGGTCCCATGCCCTTTCCTTTTTTTTTTTTTTTTTTTCTTTCTTTCTCTTTTCAATCCATTATCTTATTTTTCATTGTATGCTCTGTCACCGATGACATGTGCGTATGTTCATGCGCGTGTGTAGTTTTGTATACTTCATCATAAGTGTGTTATGCATCTGCATGTGCATGTTTATTACCTTTTCATGTATATATTACAAACAAAAGAGGAAGAGAATTTTTTTTTTCTTTCCTTTTCCTCTTTCTTTCTTTTTCTTTTCTTTTGCATTCTTGTAAAGGCAAGAGTTGGCCTAGCGGGTCCATTTTTGTTTTGGGGGTGAGGGGGGTGAACTTTCACGGCTACTGTTGAAGCTGTTAAGTGTATATGGTAAAAATGTTCATAAATAAATTGTTTAAAAAAAAAAAAAAAAAAAAAAAAGATTTCAGTAGTAATCCCCGAGGAAAAAAGAAAAAAACTTTACAGTCCAAGATTCATGAAGTTGTCAGAAGTGAAATTCACACACAAAGTTGAGGGTTTTTTTTCTGCTCCTGAAGATAAAATCTAACCACTTCAGGGAAGTCGATTTGTCGAGTACAACAAATTCCTGGTGGGAAATATATGGAAAAGTTGTGCGTCAGATGGATATTATTAATGCGTACGGCAGCTGTAAATGGGCCTTTATGGATGAAAGACTGGCTGTGGACCAAATATTTTTCTGGAATACTTTTACTGGACCTTTGCTGATGTAACAGAATCGTTTTTGTTGCAGTACCACCTATTAATGGTCTAAAGTACAGCTTTAATAGTAAAATACATAAACCTTTGTATTTGCAGCTAGTTTGAAATAAGTGTTTTCTGAATCTACAGTTGGGACTGCAGCCTGGAATGGTTTACACCATTGAAATCTAAAGAATCTTAGCTTTTCAAATGTGTATAAAATGTGTAGGTACTTAGAATGTACACTGAGCAAAAAACTAGGGATGCACCGATGCATTGGCTGGACATCGGTATCAGCCGATGTTTGCCTTGTTAACTGCCATCGGCCAATAAAAATGACATTCGCAGATGGCAGTGGCCGATTATTATATAGCCTATATATATATATATATATATATATATAATGATTTACATGTGTCATCAACACTGTTCTCAAGAAAAACTCTTTTTCCCCCTCTTTTTTTGGGCGGGTGGGGGGAGATACTGGTAGAAGGCATCCACGCACTTTCCTCAGTAGAGAAACGAAGATGGCGGCGGTCGTGTGGCAATATTTTACCGTTTCAGAAAAAGATCAGCGTTATGCAGTTTGCAGTACATGCTCCACAAATAATTTTTATTGGGCCATGAAAATAATCTTCTCACTGAGTATGTTTTTGTTTATTAGGCTAAAACCACTAAATTTTGTTGGGCAATATACTGAAGCATTCTTTTTAGTGATTATCAGTCCCAGGTTTATGAGAAGTTTTCAGGAAAGAGCTTGTTATAACTAATGTCAACCACAAAGTGACATTAAAGGTTGTTTCTGTTTCATAAATTGGTCTGATTGAATTTGTGCTCATTCAAGGAAAGACTGATGAGGAGCTGAAAGAATTGTAAATTTCTGTGGCACAAAGGAAGTAATAAATAAAAATAGAAAACATCGGCCATCGGCCAAGTTGTTATGTTAAACATCGGTATCGGTATCGGCCCAGACTCTCACAATCGGTGCATCCCTACAAAAAACATATTTATTTATGAAATTACATGGCGTCCCGTGGGTGGGACGCTGAAATACCAACAGGCTAAGAATGACCAAAGGTTGTTTGCTGTGCGTGTGAATTTTTTCCTGTCCTTGTCAAATCACAACTTCTTCAGTATTGCCTGATGCTCAGCAAACAAGGTGATTGAGAAGCTAACTTATATTTACATTGTTAATACAGCTCTAAAACCAGTTAAATCCACTGCTTATTTGTCATGCAGTTAGGATTAACATTTTAATATCTGTTCAGTCAGTTTATGCAGGAAATTTGATCTGATTTAAAAAAAAAAAAAAAAAAAGAGTGAGCCTTTTTACAATGTTGTTGTTTCTCCAAAACAAATAGCGTAAGTTTTCCTTTGGACTTTGTAAAAATGAATTTGCAGAGGACAAAAAACAATAACAAAAATTATGAACAGAAAGGTCACAAGTTCATTTGCTTAAGATAAAATTCCCTTTAGAAGGCAGTAGGCAAGATATGTTGACATTTCAGAGGAGGAATTCACAGCAAATCCACGTTTTGGGTGGTAAATAATTCATGTAACTGTGTTGCTGACATTTTTGTGTCCCACATATTCTCTCTTTCCAGTGTTCCAGACCTCAAGTTTGCCCCTCCTCTGTGAGGAAAACTGTCTTTATGTGGCGGAAAGGAATCTACAATATGCCTGTACATACATAAATATAAAGGTAATGGTCCAGAAATGTTTATATGTCTGAGCATGTGTGTGATGTTCAAACATCCTGATGATAGCTGGGGCAAAGCAAAACTCAAAGAAGATGAATATGCACAACAAGAAGGAACAGAATATCCAGATTAGGCAAATTGCATCCAAAGGAATCTACAAGGATCACTAAAATCTTCTTTTGTTTGTACACAAGAAAACTCAGAAAAAAAGTGGTAGGAAATTTAAAATAGAGACCCAGTCAAAGAAAATATTATAGTTGATGGCACAAAGATTGATAAAGTTCTTGTAATTGGGATAGTTTTAGATATATCTTTTGCCTCTAGTATAAATAAATATTACTCTAGACTATAATCCAAAACAGACTGTGGGATCAGAGACTGTATCAAAACCCAAAGAATTACCTTTAAGATGCAGGAAATGTTTATGTTTGGGGTTTGGGCTCTAACCCAAGGTCGATACTTCGATACCAGCCAGACAAACTATTGGAATCTATACTTTTTTGAGTATTGTGATACCACTGTATAGATACAAAACATGCAATTTTTTTTCACTTCTGAGAGTTTTAGGCAATGAAATTATGTGCAAAACCAGCCTGATTCTAGCTTCTGTGTCACATGATGGTGGTAGCCTATCAGATGTCATGATGATGCTGCTACTGTTAATGATGATGATGTTTTATTATTTTTCAGTAGATTGGTGCAGGTTATTTCACATTATATTTTGATTAATTTGTAAAATTTCATTTTACAGTGGCTTGCAAAAGTATTCATACCCATGACCAAAACTAAATTGCTCAGAAAAGAACAAAGCAAAAGTGAGTTTCACTTTTTTATATGAAAGGAAATGGCACAAACTCAACAATCCATCACTGTTCTTGTTCGTAAGCGCTCTTTACTATGAATAGGTTGCATAAGTTTGTATGTCATTGTTGCAAAAATATTCACACTAAGTCATTAAGTCACAATCAGTACTTGGTTGCAGCTCCTTTGGCAGCAATAACAGCTACCAATCGCTTTGGATAGCCAGCAGTGAGTTTTGTGCAATGGTCCTTGGACAGTTTCGCCCACTCCTCTTTGCAATACTGCTCCAGCTGAGTCAGGTTACTTGGTGACCTTCGGTGGACAGCAATCTTCAGATCCCTCCACAGGTTTTCTATTGGGTTGAGATCTGGGTTTTGACTGAGCCAGTCTAGAACCTTCACTTTCTTCTTCCTTCTTGTGTCACTCGAGCCGTATGTTTTGGATCATTATCCTGTTGAAAGGTGAACTTCCTCCCAAGCTTCAGGCTTTTTGCAGATTTGAAGACGTTTTCCTCCAGGATGTTGATGTATTTTGCACTATTCATAATCCCTTGCACACGGACAAGCTCACCAGGACCGGAGGAAGAGAAACAGCCCCATAGCATTATATTCCCACCTCCATGTTTCACGGTAGGGATGGTATGAGCTGGATCATCAGCTGTGTTGGCTTTGCGCCAAACATACTTCTTGGCGTTCAGGCCAAAAAGTTCTATTTTCGTTTCATCTGACCAGATCACACGTTCCTACGTGTGTGGCGGCATACTGCAAATGAGCCTTGAGATGTTGTTTCTTCAGATATGGCTTCTTCTTTGCAACACGCCCATAGAGACCTTCCTTGTGTAAAGTGCGGGATATTGTGGACTTGTGTACGTTAGTCCCAGCACCCTGGAGAGACTTCTTCAGGTCTTCAAGAGTGACGGAGGGGTTTGCTCTGGCTTCCCTGAGCAATTTCCTTTTGCCTTTTGCCGTGATCTTGGAGGGGCGCCCTGTTCTTTGGAGGTTCACAGTGGTACTGTGGCGCTTCCTCTCCTGGACCAGTGATGCAACAGTACTTTTTGGCACACTGAGTGAACTTGCGATGGCTACATAGCTTTGCCCATCTCTATGCTTCCCTACAACTTTCTTTCTGAGGTCTTCTGAGAGCTCCTTGGACTTCATGACTGTTGTCTGCTGACAAGCATGGGATGACTGTGGACAGGTGACTATTGGGCACTAATTATGGGGAGCAATCAAGGATATACAAATCACCTGGGACTGAATACCGCCCTGTGACACTGTGAGGCGATAGTTTATAGTGTGAAATCATTTTCGACTCAAAATAACATCTTTGGTGCAAGGGTGTGAATACTTTTGCAACAATGAAATACAGACTTATACAACCTATTCATAGTAAAGAGTGCTTACGAACAAAAACAGTGATGGATTGTTGTGTTTGTGCTATTTCCTTTCATATAAAAAGGCGAAACCCACTTTTGCTTTGTTCTGTTCTGAGCAATTGAGTTTTGGTCATGGGTATGAATACTTTTGCAAGCCACTGTATCTTTTAATATTTTCCACTGAATGAATTTAAATAATCTTAATCTGTACTTAAGTTATTTGTTAATTGAGCAAAGTCTTTAATCTTATTTTTGTTCAATTTCTTCATCAATATAATTTATTACAGTTTTAAAAGCATTTCTTTCCAGAGCTTCTGTTCTCAAGCTTTACTTGTATTTAATATTGCCCTGACATTCAAAATATTAATGCAAACTGTACAATCATGTAATTTTCTGTTAAGGGACAAGAGTATCAGCATCAGCATCAGTGACAAAGTACCATAAACTACTGGTATTGTATTGACGGGAAAAAAGATTCACAGCTCCCTGCCCCGGACACGGCACAACGTGCACAAGCCAAGTCCCGACACTGGGGTGTCGCAGACAGCAGGTACAGATTTTCCCATCATGTCACAAACATAAGTCAAACACGTTATTGTCTGAATGTTGCTAATTGCTAGCAGAATGATTGTTAGGTAACGACTGTAAGTATCAGATGAGAGTTCGCCACATCCAGCAAGTAGTAATACCCTCCAATCACTCTCATTGATCGGATCGGTCTCGCCTATTATGGTAAACGGACTGTACTTATATGACGCTTTTCCAGTCATACTAACCACTCAAAGCGCTTTACACTACATATCACATTCACACAGTCACACACACATTCATACCCTGATAGGCACATTGGGAGGCAACTTGGGGTTCTGTGTCTTGCCCAAGGACACTTCGGCATGTAGTCTGGGGAAGCCTGGAATCGATCCCCCGACCCTGTCACCTGTTGAATTGCCTGACAATAACTCTTACAAATAGACAAATACAAAATGTAATGCAGAAATGATTGGCAGATGTTTTCTAAGCCCTATTACTTTCACAGCTGATGTATAATGACATTAATATATTTAAAGCTTTTAATAAGTCATACCATGTGGGGTAGAGAACCCAATTCAATTGAATATTGCAAAAATTGTTGAAAGAAACATCTTCTGTAATGACTCTAATGCATAAATTCCACAGATTGATCTCTTTGCATTAATACGTTAATTTAGACAGCCTTATTAAATAGTATCAGCATCAATATAGCAACAATACTAGCCCTTCATTGACTTGGTATTGACTCAATACCAAATCTTGGAGTATTTCACATCCCTTATTTGTACATAAATGTTGTAAACACCGGACCTAACTGAAACCATATGCTTATTCCCAAAGTTAATCATGAAATACATTTTTGGAGGGACAAGCAGTTTCCAGGAAGGCCAAATCCACTGGTTCACTTTTGTCATGTTTCGGCTGATATAATAATCTTTTTACATAAACTGACTTTGTTGAGTGTGTAAGGAAATGTTACACCCACAGATTAATAAACCAGAGCCACCTGATACATTTCTACAAAAGAATGTTTTAAATAAGAGACAATTGATCTCAGTCAAATTAATATTTCTCAGCTTTTTAACTTAATCATCTGCATCTGCGCAAAATCACACATCAGATGTTAGTGCCAGTAGGAGGGGGGCAATCCTAGATGTTTAAAGCAGATTCATTAATCTGCTCATATTTTACTGAACCAGATGACTGTTGTCATCGGTAATAAAGTTTAGCTGTAATCCAAGGGGATATTTTTGATAGAGTGTGCTGCATGTAAGTTAAACGCCACTCGCCATCCCACATCATTAAGAATCCCATGTTGCTGAGTGTAATATCACCTTAGCGGTCATCACATCAGGAGTCATTAATGACCATTATTACACTGAAAGAGATTATTCTGTCTGTTGTTAAAGTTCCTCAAATCTAACATGTAGCTTCTACTTAAATAAAATATGTTCGTAAGATGTACATAATAGTTTTATGTACTTTTAACTCAAAACCTTACAAATCAGTATTTATTTAATTAATTTATGTTGAGGTAACATGAAGAAATCAAGTTCAAATAATTGGTGGAAATGTAGAAGATTACAGTGCTTTTTTAACATAAAGCAATTAAGTTGTTTAAACTAAATATCCTTAGTTAAATTTAACAAAATACTTTCATTCAAAGTGAAGTAATAAATGCTTCTACCAGACTCTGTGCTGGCGTAGAGGTCAAATAAGTCCCTACATAGTCCTTTTTACTCTGGGTTCATTGCAACTACACATCTCCAATACATATTTGTTAGAGGCTGCATGTAATTTATTTGAGTTTGAATTTGATTAGTGATACATTTAATTTAACTCAGTCTTTTGAATGTATGTGCACTTGTTTAAAAATGCTAGAATTTCTTTTTCCTGTTTTTTGTGTTGTTTTTTTTTAAATGACAAGAACTTTATCAGGGTTTATGCACACTGGAGTTGAATTTACTTCCTTTTAATGCCTTTTTTGCTACCTCTACAATTTTTTTAACGACTAACACAACATCAAGCAGCAGCCTGGGGGAAAGGGGCGGATGTGCAGCACCGACCAACGCATAAAGATTGATCCTTTACCCAACACAAAACACCCATTTACTTGAAGGTATAAGTGCGAGCCTGTCTTGACTAAGAAATCATATACATCATAAAAATTCCAAACCCTTTTCCAGAAGACTTGGGACATTTGTTTTTATAAACAAAATGCAGTGACTTTCATATTTCACAAGCTGATGTTTTATTCATGACAGAATATTAATAAAATGCTCAAACTGAAGAATCAGCTGGGAAAACATTCAGCAGCTAAAGCTTGTTAAATAACATCAACAACTTAAATGCAAAATATCAGACAGCAGTGTGTGTGTTCTTGTAGCTGAGCTTGTGCGCCCCCCTCCCCGTATTTCCCAAACAAACAGCTGATGAATGATGGATCGGAGTGTTCCAGGTTACATTTAGCTTCTGAATCCTTCCCCATGACTGACGTAGGCCAGTCTTTAAATGCCGGTGTCAGTACCAGATGTGCTCGGGTCACCAGATCGGCTCAGGTCCTGCGCCTGCAGATGCTGTTATGCAATATAACTGGTTTGAAGTTGGCAGGATGTCTGGAGAACTTATAGATGCAGTTTTCATAGGAGATTTTTGTTGAAAACATGGACAAATTTTACAAGGAATATTATTTTATTTATCATAATGGACGTACAACAGCCTCTAAATGTCCCGAGAGCCAAAATAATAATGCCAGACACACACAACAACAAAATACAAACGGAAATGAAGAAAACCATGAGGACCTGATAACTTTGCACATCATCTGACACCTGTGAAATGGTGCTTAGAGTGCAGTTTGCTTTTTAACTACAGATCATGAAACACAAATACAGAACATGCACACTGTAGACAAACACAGTACAGTAAAAATGGTTGCAGCGTTAAGTATTCCTGATGTCCCTTAATGTTACATGCAGGACCACCCCTTGGCTGATGAGGGCGCACATACCACTGAGAGATAACTATGGGTATGTAAGTAAGAGTGGGATATGAGGGTGGAAGAATAAATTTTAAAAAATGTCTGAAGTTGCCAACATGGATCGGCTCTCTGTATTTATGAAAATACTGAGTCCTAAAATGTAACAGACATCACATTAAATCCCCGCTCTCTCCGTCCACCCTAGTTCAGTTGCTGTAATGTAGCTGCTGTAGGTAACGTCATCGCCAAGCGCAGGCCCCAAGTTGATCTGATAAGCCGAGAACATACCGACACTGGTATCTAGCTAAAGTTGGGAAAACTTATATTTTTACATTGTGTGGTGGCAAGTGGCTAGCTAGAATCAACATACTTGAGTTGTCCCGGCACAACATATGCGCACAACAGATCTGACAGTGGAACCAATTGAAGCTATGAACGGCGGCCCACTTCCTGCCTGCATATTAGTTTTTTTTTTTACGTAAACAAACTTGAAACAAACAAAAAAAATCAGTATCAATGGAAAAAGTTCAAAAACATATTGAAGGGGTGATGAAGAATTTTATTGTGTCATGTTTTACTACCTTTCAATGGCCTTAATTTGAGCTAATTTCATTTACTACCCTTACTGTGCGTTCAGACCAAGAGCGACTAAAGCTGTAAAATCGCCGGAAGTCATTCACTTTCAATGGACAGGAGCGACAAGAGCGAATAAAGCGACAGAAGCGACGAGCTACAAAAGTTGAGCGATTAGAGCGACTAAACAAAGTTAAAAATAGTTTACCTTTATGCAAATTGGCTATGACACGTTTCGGCTGTAAAACCCTGACAACCAATCAGAATGTAGACATTGTTCACTTCCAGGAGTCCCCCGGAAACGAACTCTGAACTCTGGAGCCGTATTTTGGTTCCGAGTCAAAATGACAGCAGAAACGCTGATAACTGCCGTCGCTGACCACCCAGTATTGTATGACCCGACACTTTAAACCTTTCGGGATCTCCAAAAGAAGGCTCTGGCCTGGGAAGAAGTATCACGTGCCGTTGGTTTGTCCGGTAAGTTGATAAAATCATTTTTAAAATAGGCGCGAAACTTGCCTGCTAATCGAGCGCCTAGCATGCTGCGAGAATGGGACGATATCATTTATAAATATCGAAAGTACTATGTTATAATAATAATGGACAGGGATAAAAAATACGTATTTCCCTTTTGTCCCTCGTCTTGACGTTTAGTTTGAGAGTGAGAGATGAATGAGTGAAGATCTGCAGATGCAGATCAGTGATGATGTACTTAACTAAGCTACAACATTATTTTGTTTTGGGGTGTAATTTAATCAGTTATGTCCAGACCGTTGTTTTTCAGTAGGAGATGGATTTCTGGTTAATCGCAGGCTACAACTTGTCAAAGCACAAGGCAGCAATCACGGAAAGCATCACTGCAAAAGCTCTGCTAATGGTAAAAAGCATACGGTCCTTTTAAAAGGATATGCAAAATTGAACGTGATGTCATAAGCGACTTGAGCGACAAAAGCGAACAGATTTTTTGTAGCAGCTATTTTTATGAGCGACAAAAGCTATTTTACAGCTTTAGTCGCTCTTGGTCTGAACGCACAGTTAGATACCATGCTAATGTTTTGCTGACCTAGCATGCATGTTTATAGACTTTAGGACGTTTGTCATTTTTTTGTGTGGATGGCAGTTTGATAAACTTCAGTTTGAATTACTCAACAGTTTATTTGAGACCACTACGTAATATTTTTCTACTCTGCTTTGCCAAAACTTGCTGCTTTACTAACAAAAGGAGGATCAATGTGTTGCAAATGAGAAATGCTAGATGCTGCTAAATTTAGCTGCTATACTGCATTGACCTGCTGTTTGTTAGCTTTGTTGTTGATTTTGAACATTGGTAGTTTTGTGATGGTGTTAGCGTTCGCGGGAAAGTGCCTGGGAATCAGACAAAAATTGAAGAGTAGAAAACCAAAACAAAATTAAAGAAATGTCCACACATGCTGAAACAGTAAAGCTAAGAACTTTAACATCAGGTGACCATTCTCAGTGGTTTTGTAACCACACATTATTTTTCACACCCTAAAGGGTTTTATACCTGATAAATCTCAAAATCCAACACCTAATCTTTAATCCCTGTTTATTACATTTGTGCTCCCCTGATGTTGATTTTCCTCCCACAACCTGCTATATCAAGATCACACGGGTTGCACAACTTCATTCCACCGAGGCTGTAAAAATTTGATTTATACAAAATCATGACACATTCCCTGAACTTTTTAAGGTCTGTATGAAAAACAAAGAAGTGCTGTTTCATAGAACTGCAGGAAACAAAATTCTTGAATTGATTCACAGACAGCCACCTTTCAACAACCAGACAACATATTTACTATTAAAAAGGTGCACCGTGTAGATACATTCACACTCTATAATGAGAGCAACAAGCAGACGCAGCATCCTGAATCAAACAGAATACTCTGCAAAGAGAGCTCAATGTATAAACTAAAGCAGGGGTTCTCAACATCAAAGTGGGAGCCACAATAATACCTACTACAGATGGAAAAAGCCCAGTGGCACTGTCTTTTAGTTGTGACACAGTGATTTGCACTATGGTTTACTCAGCATGAGGAGGATGAGCGTAGATCATTCAAAATGGAAGAAAAATGATGCAGATGGTCAGGCACCCTGCAGCTGGAATGGAGAGCCTGTAGTTTGTTTCCTAGAGAGAGAACGCCTCTGGAGTATCTGGTGGACCCAAACACTCCAGCATCTTCGCTTTTCTGACTTTCAAAGCAGATACAACACAGCACATTTCTTGAAGTACTCAAAATAACCAGACTCTGCCATGTTCATAGTTTACTGAAGTGACTGACATGCGACAAACAACCCTTCCCACTCCTGAAAGTTATATTTGACATGCAAACTGAGCGTTTTATTCTTGCAAATGATTTGCTCTAGTCTCACAAATAATACACCCAAATCAAGCGGGTAAATATCCAGAATCTGGGTGTGGAAATGTAGGCACGTTTGCTAATGGATACATCTGATGTGAACATAGGACTAACCCTGGCTTTACACCTGGTCCGTGAGGGCTGCGCATCCATGTAGTCAATGGCTTGAAATATATATCAAACACGCTGCTGATGGAGCACGCACCGACATGTGTCAATTTCAGTAGTTCAGATTGGATCAGACAGGAAATCAGACACAGGATTCAGTGTAAAATATCCAGTCACTTCCTAAACAAAAGCCACTGTGCAGATTTTCATGACAGCATCTCCGTGTCCACAAGGTTTCAATGACATAAGAAACCATGACGCACAAATATGTGGACAAAATTAGCCATTTGGATGAAACTCACGGGCGATTTTGCAATCCCTCCCATGATTCCGTGATGTCACGAATCTAGCGACCATGGTGCACTCGTGGCGCACAGTGCACGGTGTAAATGCTCGGGCTGTGGAGGTTGCAGCAAAGCCACTGTGGTGCGCTCACGGATCCGGTGTAAAGCCAGGGTACAGAAGGGTGTCAGTAAATTTACAAGTGAGTAGACATGCAGACAAAAAAGTTGGGTATCAATATGTCCTAGTATTGGATTATTTTCAGCTGAATCTACCAATTGGAGTGCTCATCTAACAGGAATTGTTTATTTCTGCTTGCACATAAAACTGACAAACGACCAAGAGAGAAACCCCCCCCCAAAAAAACCCACACAAAAAAAAGAAAAGAAACTGGGATCTTCTTTTATGTTAAAGTTCGTGGACCATGAACTGATAATATCTGATCTGCTGAAATAGGCTGAACTGTTTGTTGATATTGCCATAATCCCTAAGCAGGTTGAACACAGGTAAAGAAATGTCTTTTATAAATTTACCATTACTTTATATGTGAAACTTAACGTGATTTAGTTTCAGCCTGAATTTCTTTTCATTGTCAGCTTTGTTGGCTCAAAAAAATACTGGATAATCAAATTTAGAAGTTATTTTCAGAAACACACAATAAAAACTATGGCAGCTCATTTGGAAATAGGATTTTTTGGGGAAAAAAAAAATCATAAAATGCATGTTTCAGTACCTGGGTTTGACCATAGAATGGTAGAGGCTACAGAATAGACAGAAAGGAAGGTGGTGGTTGATGAATAAAGGGAATTCTTTAATGAAAACACAGTAGAAGTTTTCAAAAGAGACTTATTTCCATTCACTGTTTCTTTTAGAAAATAAGGCTCCATTGAGGCTCATATCTTTTAGTTACTACTCCCCAACCACACACTCTACTTTGCCTGTATTAATTCCTAGTCTGGTAAGTTGTCTCTGTACAGTCATGTACTTGAATTTATTCATTTCAGTGCATTGATGTGTTCCCCATCTCCCATGTTGCCTCTGAGCTTTTGAGAATTGAATCCAAATGATATCCAGAAGATGAAATTTGGCATCATCCTTCATAGATAAACAGTGCATGAGATCATAGCTAATAACGGTGAGAAATGCTATTTTTTCTTATGACCCTGATTTAAACCTATTTTTCTCTGTATTCACTGTCAAAATTAAACAACTAACCTATAAGAAAAAGTGCTCCCTGCGCTAATATCTACTTTATTTTTCTTAAAAATTTTGACCAGCCAGTCAACTTTCCTCCATTCCTTCTAAATTCCAGACACTGGTTGACTCCTTCACATAAACATACATGAAAGTGTATATACACATAGGCAGACCACCAGACCGTTTTACTGCTCCGTGAATGTTTTGCAGATGGATAGATGTATGGAAAACCCATCATCATTTCTGGTCGAGGCATTACATCTGTTTGCTTCTCTACTCTGGAAATTTGGCTTAGTTTCAGATTGGCTCTGCTGGTGACAAATGATTCAGCAGTACGAAAATGGTGAGCAATGATGGGCTAATTTGTCAGAGGCTTTTGACCAATGATATGTTTCATGGCGGAACGAACTCAGCTTTTTCACCAACCCAGAGGAATAAAATGATTTAATTTGTTTGTGTCTGTGGTGCAGAGGAAATCACACTTATTACTAAATAAACATTTATGACTGCATGGTGCTGCCAAACATCTAACTATAACCAAAACCAAATGGTAATGGAAGGAACAAATGAAAATTAAATTAAAAAATGAAACATTCCCTGAGCACACTCAAACATTGCTTTCCAAGGTGAAATAAAAGAATGAAAGAAACTCAATCCTCCACTGAGGTGTGAGTAATTCAACCATCACACCCTCAGCCTCCTATGGGTCTTTCAATCCTGATGATTGTTTTGGTTATTAATGATGTTTCCTTCTACTTTAAAGGAACACTACATGGCCCTCCTTTTCAGCCTGAAAACTCTGTCTTCTGAATCGTAATAAAGAATTACTTTCTTTTTTTCAACCTGGACCTTAAGAATTTATATGTGCATTAAAGCCAGAATTGGTAATCCTGTTCAAAAACACTTTTTTTTGTCATACTGGGTGGAATGGTTCTTCCATCCTGACAGTAGTCAATACAATATGTATTCATAGAAAGGAAGGAAAAATGTCAGACCTCTGTGAGAGCTGCAGTTCTGTAAAAACTCTGACCAATACCATCTGCACAGAGAGGCAGGAATTGCTCATTGTATAAAACAAACCAATTGATATATGTCTTATTTCTGTCCCTCCCCCTCACCATGTACACCACTCTGCGACGCTCACTGTAAACAGTTATAGCTAACAGACTGCTAACTGCTTCTGCGCCAAAAACAAAACAAAACAAAAACAGATAAGGATCAAGTCTTGAAAGCGTTGACATTTGCAGTGTGGACTTTTTACACCGCAGAAGTTGGAAGTGAGTGAAATAAGGCTGCAAGAAACGTGGTTCATCAGCTGTTTCATAGGAAGCTAACTTTCCCCTCAGTTGTTATCAGTTTTCTTTACCAACCTGCTCCGGCCTCCGCAGCGAAGGGGGCAGTGAAAGTGTGCAGTGAAAGTGGGCCTCTATATACGACACTATCTGTAGCAAAACTCCTTAATTTCACCAATACTTGAAGACGAATGAATAAAGAAGTACTATGGGGGATTATCACGCTTCCGTGTTCCGAAGTTCCGGTTTGAAACAGTTAGACGGCCCACTTCCGGCCCAGTTCAATGTCCCTGCTTTACTTCGTAGATAACGTGAATAAACGCCAACCCTACTTAAATTTTCACGGATTCCAGACTGAAGTGATACTAAGGAAGAAGTGGATCAAAGCGATTCTCCAGAGTGAAGGGCCGAACTTTATAATAAAACAACGTAGCATGTTTGTTTGCAGCCAGTGGGGCACAACACCGGCATGCTAGCATTAGCCAGCTAGCGTTTACCGATGTGCTTATCTTTGTGTGTCTTAAAACACACATACATCTGAAAATCGGGTCTGTACCCCCCCCCCCCCCCCCCCCCCCCCCCGTTTCCAGTGGAACAACTGGGGACTGCCAAGAAAAGTTAGGCATGTCATCAAGCTGGCTAATACTAGCCTGCTAACAGTAGTCCGCCAGCTACTACTCTGTTAAACTTTGTAAATCGGATAAACGCCAATGCCAAGTTTTCATTCCAGACTGAAGTGATGCTAAGGAAGAAGTGGATCAAAACGACCGATTTGCCGCGGTGAAGGACCGAACCATACAATAAAACGACACACGTTTGTTCGTAGCCGGCAGTCTGCACAGTCGTGTTGGCAGGCTAGCATTAGCCAGCTCGATGACGTGCCTAACTTTGTGTGGCTGAAAACACACAAGCATCTGAAAGCGTCTCCTTTTTTTGGCAGTCCCCAGTTGTTCCACTGGAAACAGGGAGGTACAGACCCGATTTTCAGATGTTTGTGTGTTTTAAGACGCACAATGTTAAGCATGTCCGTAAATGCTAGCATGCTGTGAAGTGCCGGCGTCGTGCGGTGTTTTGCCCCACCGGCGACAAACAAATGTGTGTTTTATTATAAAGTTCGTCCCTTCACCGCGCTGAATCGATCGCTTTGATCCAGCTTTTGATCCAGTATCACTTCAGTCTGGAATGAAAACTTAAGTATGTTTGGAGTTTATACGATTTAAACAGTATAACAGAGCAGGAACGGCTGTTGTTAAAATGGCCCGGAAGAGGAAATGCCCAAATACCGGGAAGTTCCGGTAAGCGTGATAATCCCCTATTGTCTTGTAAGTTCAAGGTTAGCTTGCTGTTCTCTGGCTAGCTGTTTCTCTCTCAGCTGTGCTGCAGTGGCACGCATCAGGGGACGCATGAAGAATGCCCTCAATAACTTACGGAAAGGAACTAACAGGACAATAGTACTTGTTTATTTGTTCATTCGTCTTCAAGTATTGGTGAAACTAAGGAGTTTTGCTGAAGATAATGTCTTATATAGAGACCCAATCCCACTGCCCCGTCATCTGCATTACATGGATATATGCTGATGGCAAAAAATGTAAATATCATTTGAATGAATCAGAGTGACACAGAAATGTTACCAGTGAGGTAATACATTGCTAGAAATAAGGTCCAGGTTGGTAAAAAAAGAAAGTTATCCTTTAATGACACTCTTACATTCAATATGCACATTCCTGGATGCGTAATGCCCTGCTGCAACCCGGGACTGACAAACTGCACCTCCACAATTTTGTGTTTCCAGCCTGAAGCATCATGTGACAGCAGCATTTTCCTCTATGTCACCATGTAACATGGCAGCAACTGGTTATCAACACACCGGCCATTTTTGACACACCTTAGCTGATCCATCAAAGAAACCCTGGAGGACATAATCGGAGAGGAGTGAGCAAAAGAAAGAGAGAAAGGGACAAAGCAAGAGCTAAGGGTCAATCAGACAGACTTACTGGCTGGAGAGGGGTCAGAAGCGACAGGATGCAAGATGGATGTTGAAGTAGCCATCTTTAGGCGGCACCAAAGTGCAAAAATCTGGCAAAGACCAGCTGTGTGGCTTTTAAGCCCTGAATTTGTTTTGTGTGGATTTTCCATGCTTTTGAATTTACTCTATGTTTGATCCACCAGGCTTTCACATTTATTTCCATCTTTACTCCTAAATTTCAACTGATCACCTTCATCCACTTTCCTCGTTGACAATAGTAATCATCCTTGATTTTTCAAGGTTTTGAAACTGTGAAATTCTGCATCTACTTTATTCTTCCTCTTGTCTGCTCTGTTTGTCATGTTGACTGGTGTATGGGTTTTGCCTCAGCTGCCTCTACCTTCCTTGATCTACAACTTCCCTTAGTCTGTTTCTAGCTCATGCATTTGGGTGAATTTTGGTACCATCTACAGGAGGCTAAAATGGTTTTACTCTATGTCTGAACTTGGTGGTCAAAGAGATCAGTGGGTTCTCTGTCTATGTTTACCCAGCATATAAAGGTAGAATGTGGAGTTGTCCCTGCTGAAAATAAACGCTAGACTTGTCCCAGTTAAATCCGTATCAATCCACACCTTTGGGCCTCTACTCTCATGTGGTCGTGACTTTGTTTGCAACTCCCTCTCCCCCTGACTGTATTTAATTTTTCCCTTCGTTTTGGTGTATTTGAGACATTTCTGGGCAGAGATTTGTGTATTTGTCTCGAACCAATGACAGAGCTAAAGATGTAGTGCTCTGTGGAGGATAAATTCATTGATAGGAGCAGACACCAGATTCACTCGAATTCTCCTAAAAAAAAAAAAAAAAAAAAAAAAAGATGACAAAGCGAAGAAATGCGGGTGAAAAGATCTTTAGATGGTGCACGCTTGAAAACCAGGGTCAAAATTGGTTTGGCTTTCCCCTGCTTCTGAGCTTTGAAGGAGTGGCTTGGACTGAAGAGCAATGTGGCCATTAGCCCAGGGGAGGGGCACTTAGTTTGACTACAGTACCGTTTACAAACAAATGGGGAAAATTTTGGGATTCTACCTTTAAGGAGGAAACAGTCATTTTAGACACGAAAGAACGATTATCTTTGTGAAGATGTAATCATGTTCCTAAATAAATTGCCCCAAAGACTAGAATTCAGACCAGACTTGGGTAGGATCAGAAAAAACTGCTTGCTGCATTGTTGCCTCAGTATTTGATCTCCACACTGGTACAGGTCAACCAAAATATGGGCAACATCTATACATTTGTTTTATAATGCTAAAATATAATGAATCTTACATTTTTAAAAGCAAAAGTCCTGAACCTTACAAGGCGGAAATGGGATGATATCAACTCTTTTGCTGATCATATGATATCAGTATCATATAATATAAGGCAGAGGTCACCAACTGGTGGACTGCGGTCTGGATCCGAACTCAGAACCCGCCCTGTATGGACCCGACCAAGACAATGAAAAAGATATATGGGATTATATGTGGCGGGTGCTTTAATTTAATTTGCGCAGCTTTTGTCGCCTTTAAGGTAAAAGTGAGGTAATAAGTAGACCAAAGGGAAACAAGTAGTGTGCAAATGAACGTCAGTTTTTCTGAATTAAAGCAGCACTGCCAGCTCCAGCAGCACAGCAATGAAGGATACACTCCTCAGACATCTGCTCTGCATGTGTGAACCCAGCATGCAGAGAGACGGGGCCGAATTAAACCTCTGACATGCTCTCGGTATGAATTGACAAGGTCGGAATTTAACCATGCATATGGACCTGGTGTGAATCCGCCATAAAGCTTTGAAGATATCATAGACCTCATGAATAAAGAGGATAAAGTGTTTTTCAAGTTCAGTTCACCATTGAATCAAATCACCTGAAATCATCTTCTCTCAATGAGATAATGCCAAATTGGGATTTTCCACATGCATGACTTCAAATTTAATTGTTTAGAAAATTAACATATTTTAATCTCCCTGTGTTAGCACATTAATTTTGACAGCCGTATTTTGTTATATATCTTATGTAATTTACAACGAACTCCTTGAAATGATCTTGAGAGCCCCCAGTTTGAGAAAAGATTGTGTAGGCTATAATCTAACCATCAGTGCATTGATATATAACTGGTTGTGTTTCATTGAGTCAGGTTTTTTGGAGCAGGGAGACATGAGGCGCATTCGGACAGAGAGGTCCTAGGAACACAGTTCCTGTAACTACCCGTCTCGAGTTTAGTTATAAGAACTACCTTCCCCATCAGTTTGTGTTCGCACATGAGGAAGGACCTTGATAGGGACCATGTTTGACGCAATCGTTTGCGACAGACAAATTTATGCCCCAGCAGATCTAAGACAAAACTGAGGTTTCTCATCTCTTTTATTCAAAGCGATTATAAAAGCTATCTTAACAGCTTTCCATCATCACGGTCATTTGTATCTCGTAACGGAATAATCCCCATTGGTAAGCTTCCCCAGTAACGTTTTGTTTACCTTTTGTTTAAGTACGCCGAGACACTTTAGTAGACGGACCGGGGTTTGTCCACTGAAGAGGCAAAGATTGTACTGACACAATTTGCAACTGTATTTGGGTTTCTCATCTCTATTATTCAAAGGTATCATAAAAGCTAACTTACCAGCTTTTCCTCATCACGGTCATATGTATCACGTAATGTCTTGTGTACCTTTTGTTGAGGTGCGTCCGGAAACTTTAGTGGACAGTCCGACCACTAAAGTGTCCAGGCGGCAGCCGCAGATTCTACTTTGCAGCTGTGTTTGGATCATGAAATGAGTATGAAAATAATTGCTTTTGGACATTTCAAAATAATTTTCGATTCGGGACATTCATTGTGATTGATTTAAGAATGAATTGGTACACTCTTATTGTAGTAATTTTTGTTGTTATTATGATCTCGGTAAACAGGTAAACAGCTGTGGGACTTTTTAAATATGGCGGGGTGGAAGAAGCGGAGATCACACAAGGGGCGCGGCTTGCCAGTTCTACCAATCACCAAACATCTACGCAGTCAGTTCTTATGAAACCCCGAAAAGACCCTACTTTGGAGTAGGAGCTGAAAAGGTTATAGGAACTGAGGGCTGAGGTCCCTAGTTCCTGTATGTCCAAGTGCATGGAAAAACAGCCTGGTTCCTGAAAAGGTTAAAGGAACTCCAGAAGGTTCCTACAGTCCAAAAGTGCCTATGGAAAATCTGCAGGATTGCAGCCTTTGTAATACTGAATTGAGGAGCCCTGATTTAGAGTACCCAATTAAACCCAATTAACCTAAATGAAATGTCTTTGGGTGTGTCAACTGATCCGTCTTCTTTTGGTGTTCTAACTCACCAAAGCTGGAAACAAGTGCAAGGACAGGAAGAAAATCAAGACAATGATAGAACTTTCAAATGAAAAGAAAAATTGAAAAAAAAAAATTGAAAAAAAACTAGAAAAGGTAAACAGATAAAAGCAAGAAACCTTGAAAAGATGTGATCGTCAAAGCACAGTACGCCTACTTCAGGCACCAACAGAAACAATACATTGCTGTAATATACAACTATGGTGTTGCTAACAACATTTAGCATCGAGCCAAACCATTTTTTACTCTATTTGTGAGATGTTCCCCCATGTTGACATTTCAGGTTTAGTCAGAGATGACAGATTTGAACATACTTTGCCAGGATTTTTATCCTTGACAAAACATCCTTGCTTTTTCTTCACTTCACTGTCAGATTTCAGCAGCACATTCCTTAATAACTTATTTTCCCTCCTCTCAAAGGCTCTGCTTCCTTCTGCATCCCAATCTGTGGCTACAAAGCACCACAGAGACTCTAAAGCGTTTTTTTTGTCCCT
The DNA here is from genome assembly GCA_023101725.1 of Atherinomorus stipes. Classification (NCBI taxonomy): domain Eukaryota; kingdom Metazoa; phylum Chordata; class Actinopteri; order Atheriniformes; family Atherinidae; genus Atherinomorus; species Atherinomorus stipes. The sequence continues at coordinate 429,940 of JALJCO010005692.1, forward strand.
ACATTGCTGCTGTTCGGTGAGTGTGTGCAGTGGTGAGAACTAAAAGATGATGGTCTGCTTTTCTACAAGAAGAAACAGCAGAGAAGCTGTGTGCTTCCTCAGCATTCACACGGAATAAATCAAACATTTTACTCTCTCTGCTGCGGAGGCTGGCAAACCTTTGGACAGCTGAAAGTGCAGCACAGAGAGGCGTGATTAAAATATGCAGCTATTCCCAGTTTTAGTAATTTGGCAAAAGCTCATCTGATGACGACAAATGAAGCATCTACAGTACAGCGCCATTACTTGAGTTGGTTTTGCAAGAGGCACAATCCTGCAGGTTTTCAATGTGCCCCTGCTCCAACACACCTGACTTAAATTAAATGGATCCAGCAGCTTATGACATTATGCACAATGACTGATTAATTTGAGTCAGATGTGCTGGAGCAAGGAGACATTGAAAATCTGCAGGATTGCAGCGTTAGTAAGACAGACTTGACCCTACAGGACTCTGGTCTTTGGCAAATGATGCTGATGCAGCTGTTAATGAACTCTACCACAAATGAACTCCTCTGAAAACTCAGCACTTCATTGTCCAGGCTACAAACATCCTTCTTAACAGAAACGTGTCTGCACAATGTGCAGTGCACATGAAAATCATTATTAGAGGCAGTGGAGTGTAGATTATGCTCCTGCAGCCGTACAGATGATGCTGCATTTCAACTGTTAACTTTATACAAACTGAATATTGACAATGTAAAGAAAATAGAGCTAAAAAATGAATAATATATTTTCACCTGTCTAAAGACCTCAAGAAAGAAACTGCTCTCTGATACTCACAGTACAGAGATGGGTAAAATGCAGAGCCCTAATTTCAGGTGTTTTAATTCACAATTTTTCATGTATTATCACAATGTTTACATTGACATCATTATTTATTTATAAATATTGTACCGTACCGTACCGTCTTCTGCCGCTTATCCGGGATCGGGTCGTGGGGGCAGCTGCCTAAGCAGGGAAGCCCAGACTTCCCTCTCCCCAGCCACAGCCCCCAGCTCATCCAGGGCGATCCCGAGGTGTTCCCAGGCCAGACGGGAGACATAGTCCCTCCGGTGTGTCCTGGGTCTCCCCCTGGGTCTGGTCCCAGTGGGACATGCCTTGAACACCTCACCAGGGAGGCATCCGGGAGGCATCTTGACCAGATGCCCGAGCCACCTCAACAAGCTCCTATTGCTGTGGAGGAGCAGCAGCTCTACTTTGAGTCCCTCCCGGATGACGGAGCTCCTCACCCGATCTCTAAGGGAGAGCCCGGCCACCCTGCGGAGGAAACTCATTTCAGCTGCTTGTACCCGCGATCTCGTTCTTTCGGTCATGACCCACGGCTCATGGCCATAGGTGAGGGTAGGAACGTAGATGGACCGGTAAATTGAGAGCTTCACCTCCTGGCTCAGCTCCTTCTTCACCACAACGGACCGATGCAGAGTCCGCATCACTGCAGATGCCGCACTGATCATCCTGTCGATCTCCAGCTCCATTTTTTACTCACTACTGAACAAGACCCCGAGATACTTAAACTCCTTCACCTGGGGCAGGACCTCATTCCCGACCCGGAGAGGACACTCCACCCTTTCCCAGGTGAGGACCATGGTCTCGGATTTGAAGGTGCTGATTTTCATCCCAGCCGCTTCACACTCAGCTGCGTATTGCTCCAGCGAGAGTTGGAGTTCACGGCCCGATGACACCAACAGAACCCCATCATCTGCAAAAAGCAGAGACCCGATCCGTGAGGCCACCAAACTGGATCCCCTAAACCTCGGCTGCACCTAGAAATCCTGTCCTCAAAGGTTATGAACAGGATCGGTGACAAAGGGCAGCCTTGGCGGAGTCAAACCCTCACCGGAAATGGATGTGACCTACAGCTGGAAATGCGGACCAAACTCTGGCACCGGTCATACACGGACCGGACAGCTCGAACTGTGAATATTGTATGTGCTTCCATTATATCATCATTAAATATTCTTGAACTGTAATTAGGCAGCATTTGAAAGGACAGGATACTGTAATCTTTTTCCCCTGCATGGTTAAAGTTTTGCATAAAGAAATCCAAATAACTTTATCCTTAAGTGTATCAGTGCAGACAAAATAAACTACACTTAGGGCCGGAATTATCAAGATCCAAATTAGCATGTAGTAATTTGTCCACGCAATCTGGTATTTTGCGTGAGGGGCTGAACCAGGGTTTGCGAGTGATTTACCATGAATGAAGGCGCACATGACAGCAAGTGCAAACGTGTTGGAAACGCCCCTGCATAAATGAGGTTTTGCATGTTTTGAGGTTTGCAGGGTGGCAAATTGCGAGAGACGACTGCGGCAAAAGACGGCAGTTGCCACATGAAGATGGAGATGTTAGGAGGACGGAATGAACGGAAATAATTTAAAATAAGTTTGATAAATATAAAAAATGATACAACAGGTATCTGTGCAAAGCCTCAGAAGTGTCCAGTTTATGAGGACATGGATCAGGAGTTGCTGAACAAATGAAAGTGTCTGCAGCTCCGACATGGTCTCTTTCAAGCAGGAGTTGCGCACTTTGGCACAGTACCAACGGCTTCAGAGGCTCGCACTATCTCTGTGGTCCAAGGTGCTGAAATCCAAGTTAAAACGTGACATTGGCAAAAAGTGGAAACAAAAAGACACAGTTAATGCAGCTTTAGTTCTCATTAAGATGCGCAATGTCTGCAAACTTTCATTTATCCAGAATATTTTACACCCGTGTCAAATAGTGGTTTGCTGTGTTGATTTTTATTTAATCAACAATGAGAACTAAATAGGCTGCCCTCACTGCTCATGAAAAATAATTTTGAATCAGATTTGTGCGTGCCCAGGATTGTCTCTCTCAGAAGTTGCATCCTTTCGTGCATAAAGCTGCAAGTTGCACCTGCTTTTCAGACCTACTAAAAAAGATGTAAAAAACCAGCAAGGCAATGCATCTCACGGTTGATAAATTGCGTTGCCAGTGCTAAATTAATGTATATATTTTCATTTTCTCCTCCCATTACCCGCACTTTTGCGTGTAAACGCCCCATATTGCATATTCATTGCAGAAAAAGTACTAAATGTATAAGAGGCGCTATTTTGCACGTTTTAAAGACCAAACCCTTTTAATACACTGTTGATAGATCAGTTTGTACAATTTTTTAGCGTGTGCAGTTTGATAGCTCACGTTTTATACACGCAAACCTTTGATAGATCCGGCCCTAAGTGATCTAGAATAATGATTTTATAAAAGAATGAATGAATATTATGTTAAATATGAGCTGCTGTTGGGCCAGACTCCAATTTTCAATTAAATCCCCATGTCAAGCTAATATATAAGCCTCTCAGTATATTTGATTGTCTGCAAGGATGACCAGAATAAATTTCCATGGGGTATAATTTTATTTCATGTTGCAACAAAGGGCCAACAGTTTAATCAGTAAAACATATTTTCTTCTAAATGGAGAGCAAATATATTAAAGAGATTATGTGAAATGTTCAGTAATAGCTGTACAGAGAAAACATAAAGCAACTTTGCAAGAATGTTCTAGCAAATTTCTTTTCTTTTTTTAGTTATATTCACTCTAAGTTGAGACCAGACATGGAATGAAGCAGCTGTCACTCATTTTCTTTTTACATCCATATTGCTGTATCTGTATACAGGGACGAGCAAGTACTGATAATGTTGGAGGAGACTAATTGGAGGGGTTATAAACTCTCTGAGATGACTCACATATTCAACTGAAAATTAGACACTGTTTTAAAAGTTCTATGATACATTTATAAAATCCCAGAAATGAGGAACATTTGACCTTAATGCTGAAGGAGAGACTGATTCTGTGGAGTTGGGTCCTCATTAAAAACCCTTGTCATGACATTTGGGACAGACAGTGGCACCATAAACAAGTCAAGGAAATACAGCTGACAAATGAAAAAAGGAGTCGCCCTTTAAGGTATTTTTGTCCTTTTCCTGAGAAATGCCATTTCTCCTCATTTCACCATTATCTTTAACTTTGTCAGGCCACATTTTCATTGTGCTCAAAGAGCCCAGGTGAAATTAAGACTTCATTCAGTTCCTATTCAGGCATGGCTGGCATGTCCCAGTCTGTGACCTTTCTAACGTTGCTGAAGAATGTTTCTGGTGAAGGTTTGGCTTTTTTACATACTTACAAACCAGCATTTATGTACTGCACTGGTTTAATAAAATCCTCTATGAATTTGTGATGTTGCAATGACAATGTAAATTCAGCTTATCTTCGTGAATTTTGCACATTCTTGCATTTTTCCAATTACTGCAACTCAACTCAACTTTTTTGTCAAACGTGCTACATGGTAGACATACAACACAGATGAAATTACAGTCCTCTCAAACCCACGGTGCATAATAAAATATAATAAACTGTAAGATAAAAAAATATAAAATATAGGAATTCACTCGGATAACTAGAAATCTAAACACGAAACTAAATTTAAATACTAAAGAAGATTACAAATATACAAATGGGAAATGTAACAGTAAAGTTTGGCAATGTAACGTTACAGTGGTCTTGATGGACAATAGTGTAAATAGTTGCTGTTAATGATGTAACTGAAACATGTACAGTAGGTTATTAGCAATGAACAGTACAGTGGCAAAAGAGTAAAGAGTAAACTGACTAGCAGTCCTGATGTATGCAGTGCAAACAGTAGCGCAAATAGTGCAAATAATGCATAGGCAGAGTAAACTGAGTAGCAGTCCTGGTGGATGCAATGGTGCAATACGTATTAGTACCATTTGGTAATGTTCAGCAGTGTGTAACTGGTGCCATGGTGACGACAAGGTGAAGTGTGCAGTCCTGAGGTAGGGGAGTTTGTGAGCGGGCAGTGTGTGGGGGTCGGGGTGGGGGGGGTGGAGGCAGGGCAGAGAGGGAGTTTAGCATCATCACTGCCTGGTGGAAGAAGCAGTCTCTGAGCCTGCTGGTTCTGGCCCGGAGACTCTGCAGCCTCCTCCCTGACGGCAGCAGGATGAAGACACTGTGGGCGGGGTGGGTGGGGTCACCTGTGATCCTGGTGTCCCTATAGGTGAGGCGGGAGTGGTAAATGTCCAACAGAGAGGGGATGGGGACACCAACGATCTTCCCAGCTGCTTTCACGGTGCGCTGCAGGGTCTTCAGCAGGATGCGGTGCAGGCTCCGTACCACAGGGTGATGCTGCTGGTCAGGATGCTCTCCATGGTGCCCCTGTTGAAGGAGTGCATGATGGGGGACGGGGCTCTTGCTCTTCTCACTTTCCGCAGGAAGTAGAGTCGCTGTTGGGCTCTCTTGGCCAGGGCCGTGGTGTTGGTGTCCCAGGACAGGTCTTGTGAGCTGTGGACACCCAGGAACTTGGTGCTGCTCACCTGCTCCACCTCAGAACCATTGATGATCAGTGGAGTATGCTGGACAGGCTCTCTCCTGAAGTCTACCATGATCTCCTTTTGTCTTCTCCACATTCAGATGGAGATGGTTGTCCTTGCACCACGTGGCCAGGCGGCTCACCTCACTCCTGTAGTTTGTCTAATCGTTGTTGTTGATGAGACCCGCCACAATCTTGTCGTCTGCGAACTTAATGAAAAGGTTGGAGCTGAATGTTGGAGTGCAGTCATGGGTCAGCAGAGTGAAGAGGAGGGGGCTCAGCACACATCCTTGGGGGGCTCGCGTGTTCAGCATGATGGTGCTGGAGGTCTTGCTGCCGACCCAAACTGCCTGTGGTTTCCCTGTCAGGAAGTCCAGGTGGAGGAAGAGGGAGGTGTTGAGTCCCAGCTGGACCAGTTTGATGATGACCTGCTGGGGGATGATCATGTTGAATGCTGAGCTGAAGTCGATGAACAGCATTCTGACATGTGAGTCCCTGGTCTCCAGGTGGGTGAGGGCTGAGTGGAGGGCTGTGGAGATGGCATCATCGGTCGAGCGGTTCGACCGATATGCAAACTGGTAGGTGAGTACGACGGGGCGGTAGTCGTGGCAGGTGGGGGACGACTTCTTCGGTACCGGGATGATGGTGGTGGCTTTGAGGCATGTCAGGACGATGGCTTGTCTCAGCAAGATGTTAAAGATGTCCATAAATGAGAAATGTGACCTTGATATTGTATAATAGATGGTAGTAATTGATCGTAGACGCATTTAGCCTGCTAGATGTGTTACATCTGCTGTCTGAAATGAAAGACAGAAGATGCCTCAGTCTTTCCCAGCAGTCTGCATAAAAGTGCTGAAGTGCATGTAGCATTGTTGCGAGAGAAGAACAAAAGTTGTCAGTTTATAAATATTTTTGGTTACGCTTTGCTATATCCCTCATAAATGCTAGGTAGTTCATTATTATGCATTAATTAACTGTTTAATAATAATGATTATTAACTATAGCTTAGTATTAGTTAGCACTGGTTAATGCATTAATTAGCGATGAATTAATGCCGGCTACTAAACTGTACTTAATGCATTATTAAGCGTTGACAAAAGCTGAATTATGTCATTAGTTACCATTATGCATACATTGATGAACATTCATTCCAAATAAACGCCATTAATAAATGATTATGAAAGACATTTTTAAGGGCTTGCTAACATATTGACTATTATGGTTATAAATGCTGAGTTATGAATACATAATGGTAATTAATTACATAACGGAACTTTTATCATTGTTAATAATGTAAGTAAGTACTACTCAAGCAAGTAAGCTTGAGTAGTAAGCATTAATTAACTGATTATTAATGCATTAACCAAGATGCTATCTAATGCTATGTGATAGTTAATAATAGTTATTAATATGTTGCAGAAGTTACTTAATACTTAATAATGCCCTCACCTTTATTAAGAGACCCTTACTGTAAAGCGCTACCGTATTTTTACAGCATTGCACAAATTGATGAGACAGACCATAATGACAGAGTTTATAACAAACACTATAAATTTAGACACATCTTTTTATAGAACTGCATTCAGTTTCCTTTCTGTTTATTGTAATTTTTTATTATTTCTCGAAGGGGCAATTGTGGGGGAAAAACAAAATTAAAGGTAAGGAAAAGAGACCTGCATTAGTTCCTTTCTCTATTTTTTGTGTTTTTGTTTTCGCTTCCATTGATGCGTAGCATTTGTTTTGAAAAGGCAGGAGCTATTCTCTACAAGCAGGAATGATTGGCAGTCACATTATTTTCATGATTTATTTCATTTGTGGTTTACATAACTACAATCAACACAACATAGCTTTATCATTATACACCACAAATGAAAAGGAGCAGGAAGAAGATAAACTTGTAATACCTGCCCCTTTCTGTACAAATATTTCTGTCAGGTACCAAAAGTACACCAAATCACTTACATAAAAAAGGAAACAAATCTAACGTACTTGTCATCTATTCCATCAATCTTCCAGTGCATAAGAGCTAATTTTATCATTTTTAAACATTTTCTTAAACAAAAAAATACTTGTGCAACTCTTTAAGATAACATTTTGAGAATTCCATAATTTAACACCTGCAACAGAAATGCACATTTGTTTTAATGTTAACCGACCAAACCTGGGTTTAAAATCCAACCAGCGTCTGCAGTCCTCCTCTTCTAATTCAAATAGGCTCTGTAACTGTTGTGGTAAATATTTATTCTTTGCTTTATGCATTATTATTTAAGTCTGAAGCTCAACTAAATCCATTATTTTCAATAAGCCTGACAAAATAAAAAGTTTGTTTGTATGTTCTCTATACCCTACTTTATATATTATTCTTACAGCCCTTTTCTGTAACAAAAACAGTGGAGTAATACTGCTCTTATACGTATTTCCCCACACAACCAAACAATACATAAAATATGGTAAAATCAGTGCATTGTAAAGCATTCTCAAAATATTGCTATCCAAAATGTACTTTACTTTATTCAAAAGAAAAAGGTATTTAGCAACCTTAGATTTGACATATGCAATATGATTTTTCCATGTTAATTTATCATCCAGCAGTACCCCCAAAAACCTCACTTCATGCACTCTTTCAATGTTCACTCCATCAATGCAAAAAACAATTTCCTCCTTTCTTCTATTGGCAAAAACCATAAACTTAGTTTTCTCCAAATTAAGAGATAACTTATTATAATCAAACCATTTTTTAAGTTTCACCATTTCATTTGTAAGGCTTTCTGTGATGGTTTTCAAATCATCCCCCGAACAAAAAAAGGAAGTATCATCAGCAAACAAAACGAGTTGAAGTACTTTGGAAACATCACAAACATCATTAATATATAAAATAAAAAGATTTGGACCCAAGATGGAACCCTGTGGGACTCCACACTTTATAATCTCATTATCAGAAATATAATGTCCCAACTGTACATATTGTTGCCTTTCATGTAAATAACTCCGCAACCAATCTAATGCCACACCTCTCACACCATAATTATACAATTTAGAAATTAAAATGGAATGCTGTATGGTATCAAATGCCTTCTTTAAATCAATAAAAACACCTACTGTGTATTTTTTTTTTTCATTTATTGCTGTTGTTATTTCTTCTGTTATTTTTAGTAGTGCCATGGCGGTGGATCTATTAGTCCTAAAACCATACTGATTCTCACACATCAAATTTTTTTTTTCAATGAATTTCTCGAGTTTTTTAGAAAACAATTTCTCAAGTGTTTTGGAAAATTGTGAGAGCAATGACACTGGTCTATAATTATTAAATTCATGTTTATCACCTGATTTGAATAGTGGAATGACCTTTGCAGTTTTCATCCTGTTTGGAAAAATGCCTGTACTAAAAGAAAGAACATTCACTTGCTGCCATCATGACTTGAGTGGAATAATGGACGTATACTTGTAAACAGAAGCAAACAAGAACAATTGTTTGGTACTCTAATAGAAAAAAAAAGATACATGTAAACCAAAATAAACAAAAAGATTTTAGGTTAAAATCAGGGTTTGCTTATTTCGTTGTATGTTCTTGTGAATTTTGAGAACCATTTGTACATCCAAAGTGAAGATATTTTATGTTAATCCTAAACCCAAAGAAAGTAAAAAGCTGTTCAGTGTTAAAATTTCGGTCTATTTTCTAAGTTTTAAAAAATCTATAAAAAAAAAAAAAAAAACTTGTATTTTGGAACCACTGTCCATGAGTCTGGAAATTTTCAGCAAGGTACAAGCACGATGGCCTTTTAGTTTCCCCCCCTTTTTTTTTTTTTTAACTCACAAGGGACCATAAATACACAAAATATCAAAAACCTTACAAGATTTTAACAGATACACGACTTTGCTGCACTTTAATACATGGAAATTCACAGTTGAGAGTCAGGTATAAACCCTGCTCGAGTTGTTAAATGAAGCATCACATTTTCAAGTAAAAACACGAGACGTAATGGCATGCCCTGCAGCTGCCTCTGGAATGTGCCCCCACGCTGGGCTGCCACATACTGAGCCAGAAATGCTGACAAGAGAAGGGGTGAGGATGTCACTGTGACATTTTAACATCAGCCAAACTTGATGTGACATCTTTTGAATTTTTCATCCAGTCCCTTCTTCTCTCACACTGAGCTTCTGTAAGTCTTGTAGAAAACACACAGACCTTCAACTCAACTTCCTGTATGCTCATGTGGAGGAGACTGTTACAGTTTGAGATCACACCAGAGTCCAACATCAGCATCAGGGGGTTTGTTTTGTTAATTAGCCAGTTGGTGCATGACGGAGGCAACTCGCAGTCTCCTCTAACATCTGCTGCCTTGTTGTTGTGCACCTGCTTCACCTTGTGTCACACTTTATTGAGATGCTACACTGTGAGGGGATGGGTCAAGTCTTTCAAAATCAGATTTTTTTTTTTTGGGGGGGGGGGGGGGCAAACACTGTCCATCAGCTATTTTTTAATCATTTGGATGTTTAATGAAAGCCTAAAAACACTCATTTCCACTATTCATTTATGAGACATGTCTGAGAAATGCCACGCTGGAGATGAGTCGTCTTTATTTATTTATGTTTTTTAAAAGTACATCTATGGATGAATTCTAATTCCTATTTTCATCTCTTCCCCTAACCCTTCCCCTTGGCCTTAGCACATGAAACGGGTTGAATTATTCCCCCACACAATGAAACAACCCTTCAAAATCCTCATGCATCACCAAAAGTCGTCTATGGTGCAGTGAACTGACATCACAGAAATAATATTTTAAAAAAAACAAAAAAAAAACCCTGACATCACAACTGTTTCTGGAAGAGTTCGCAATGCCGACTGCAGCTGCAATAATCTCCCTTTTCTGGGCGATTGGATTATTTTTTGGCTTCGGGCCAAAAAGCATAAAAATGAAAGGAAAACAAGATGCTTAACTCAAACTTAACGTTAATGATACAGACAAGAGCAGATGCATGTAACGTTACAAAGCTAGTAATTTTTTCTGATTTATAATAAAACTGTCTCTAATACATTAAAGCGACCTTAAACGGGACTTTTAGCACTTTTCTCAGTGACACGCCTCCTATCGATGGCTAAACTAGCATCCATCTTGCATCGTACCTGTACTGTGATTCACTCCAGCCAGTAAGACAGTCTTATCTTGACTCTTGTTCTGTCCCTTCCTCTCTTGCTCTCCCTCTCCTCCTTCTGTAATGTTTCCTTGCCTTTCTTTACCGAATCTGACATGATGCGGATTCAAAACACCCGCTGTATTCATATTTGGTTCATACCCGTTTGCTATAGTACATGACGTGGTGCGCAACCAATTGACAGTTTTCAGTCACGTGACCCTGCCGGGCAAAAGATGACAAGAGTAGGCAGACTCTGTGCAGGCAGACTACAGAATAATTGTTTAAATCAGCTGTCAGTCGCCGAGAAGGAGCGATCCAGAAATAAGTTGGAAGTGTTGGGCAGTTGTGACCCGTATAGAGAAGCGACTCCTGTATACGAGCCGTTAAACATCACCATGTCCCTGCTGAGCCTGCATTTAGTGATTTTAACAATGTTTGGTTGAGAAGCTGTCAACGTACACTGCTGCCAGAATGAAAGTATATAAGAGCACAGACACTTCTTAGTAAAACAACTACTATTCAAACAGAAATAACAGAAATAAATTAATTTACTCTCATTTTAACTTATTACAACCTCAGGTTTAGAAATGATGGAGCGCTATGAAGACGCAAATAAAAAGTATATAGGAAAGGTATGCAGAACAAACAAAGAATATCATTCTAAATATCAGTGTTACATCTTGTGTTTGTGTTATTCAGCTGAATATGAGTGTAACAGGATTTCCACATCCCTCCATTAGGAGCCTGTTTGCGTAACAGCATCCCTCCATTTTAGCTAGCCGCTAACGTCAACTCATTAGGATGACGGCGGGCGGCTGGTCACCTCAATATGACAACAAATCACGCCAACACGTATGCATGAGGTTTTATTTATGGCTAAAGCTATGCTAACTATATATGGTTGAATGTTGCTATGGGCATTACTGACCGCTGATGAAGTGTTCGCTGCTAGAACGTGTGGGTTCGGGGCTGATGGCGGAGCTGCATGGTTTGCTGTACCCGGGACTGAGGTGCGTTGGATAGAACTGATCCACAGATTTCTTCTCTCAGGGTGTCTTTATAGGACGGAAAGCTGTAAAAACACAACCCCAGCCTCTTTCCCCCCGGTGATTTGTGCACCCAATCACAAAACAACCGTCTGGTATTTTCCAGCAGCATAACTGTGTGTTTCTCTGGCTTGTTCTAAGCCTGCAGGTGGCGAGCTCGAGTGTTTTCTGCCCGCCAGGGGGGGGGGGTGTTCCCTTCAGACTGACGTCACAAAATAATTATCAATAGTCGGCTGCAACATCACAGCCCCGTCCTGGATGGAAAACTTACATTCTGCTGTTTCTGTGCCTCAGGACGCCTCTGAGCAGTGACAGCTTGAAAATGCGCATAATAAATGTTGGTGTGTCATCAAAACCAGTCAGAAATGCATATTTTTAAGGTTTAAAAGTTACGTTGTGTGTCTTTAAAATATTTATTTTTTCATTTTTTTGTTTATGAAAAAAATACACAGAAATACCCCCCCCCCCCCCCCCCCCCCCCCCCCCATTTGGCATTCATTGGCGCCAAGTCCAGCTAGCCTGTATATAATATGTGTCCCCTCATCATTTGTTCATTAGTACTTTAAAGAATATGCCATTTTTTGTTAGAAGTACAAAAACTATAGGCCTAGGTTCCCCCCCCTAATACGATAAATGTGCTGTTTTTTCCATAATAATCTGTAAAAATAATTTGTAAGCTGAAAGAGTCCCATAAGAAACAAGGCAATTGTGTGGAAGTCATGAGAGATCTTGTGGTTTTTCTGTAATAATGTCAGAATTTGTCAGAATAACTTTAAGATCTCCAGATTACATACCTACAGGTTACCAATTAGCAATGACAACTGTCCAACGTTGTCAGTCCAGATATTCATACTGCTTTCCATGTTGGCAGATAAGAAGTATTTAGGACTATTAACCTTCTGTAATGACGTAATTGCAAGATGGCATAACACATTAAACACCTGTCAGATTAGCCGACAGTTTTACATTTTACATGGGCAATGACAAAAAACCCATTCTATCAAGAAAATGTAAAATGGTCTCATAAAAAGTCTTGTATGTTTTGTAGTGATCAAGCCAGAGTGTGGACCTGAAAAGGAATTGCTGCCCACTGCTATCGTTTAATTTTCATAAAAGATGGAAGAAAATTTACGGAGAAGGCATACTTAAAAAAAAATGGGGGAAACTTCAAGGGGTCTCATGATATACAAATTTATCATGTTAAATGTAAAATTACAAAATATATTCATATCCATGTTTGCACAGATCTGACTTCACCTGGGGCATTTTACAGCTCCAGAGCTGACGTAACCATAAAAGTCACTCCAGTGTATGATGTCAAAATTTAAAGCCATTTTTAGCCCATAAATTAGAAACTGAATCAAATCAATTTTGCCTGAAGTGTGTAAGAATGAACAAACACCTAATGTTGCATCACGGTCCTCTGATGTGCTGCCAGCTCCTCTAAAACAGAAAAAAAGCTTGAAGAAGATTAATGTATTCATTGCATAGTTGGAACAGTACGACTCTATCAGACACAGATTTACTGCAACATTAAAGAGTTCTGCAGAGTATCTGCCTCTGTAAAACACTTAAATTAAAAAAAGTCCTTTAAAAATTCTGATTTTTGACCCTTTACTATTTTAGTGTTATTTATGGTTCGTAGTTCTAAACTGTGGTTTGGAAACCTGCTGATTCAGCAGCCTTTAGACTCACAACCCCTGAACATTGAAACGTGGACCATCCAGTCATGTGTAATTTTTAACATCTAAAACTGACAAGGTAAATCAGTACTAACCTCTACCATATATTTCTAGGTCTTACATAACTATTTGTTAGTGAGAGTGAAGTAGAAAAGTATAAAGATTTTTTTTACACTTGGAAGGGTCTCCATTTGGTTGTTTTTTATTGTATACTGCAGAGTAAAGGCCCATTTATGCTCCCTTACGTATGTAAATGGCAACGTCCGTTTTATGCCTCACCCTGCGTGGCTGCCTTCATACTTTTATGCGTCTTCTACGTTCCCAGGGTTCATAAACCAGTTTGTCCACTAGGCAGCAGTGCTACCTGTCCCTGTGCCCTGGTGATGTGATGTTGTAGATATGAGTGTATTTTCTGACATACTTGCACAGCCTCTCCTCAAAAGCTCCAACCATGTCTACAGATGCTCTCTGTTTGTTTGGCGTCTTCTTTCTCGAGCGTTTTATTGGGCCATTTGACCCTAGCAGTTGTGTTGTTGTTGTTCTTCTTTGGTGTCGCTGGCTGCAGATCAGCCACACAGCTCAACACTGACCCTGGTGTTTCCGGTGGTATTGCTCCGTCTTCTGCATCGAGTGACGGACCAACAAGCCCTTCGAAAATGGAACAAATTATGTGCGTAACCGACCCAGGCGACGGACAACACTGTCCGTCCGTCTGCGTATCCGTCTCCTGCGTTGAGAGTGAATGGGCCTTGACACCATCCGATTATCCCTCCTTCTTTCCTCCTGGGTGATTGTAGCTCAAGAGGCATAGCTGGTATCTTTTAATCTAAAGATTGCTGGTTCATTCCCCAACTTCCCCAGTTCACATATAAGAATAGTTGAGGGAGGTAACTGCTCCCCACATTGCCCCTCATCTAATGTTTCTTACTTGTGACCTTGGAAGAAGAGTGTCTCACAAAATAATGTTAACTAGAGGTGTGCAATACTGCAAGATTAGGTGTTGAGCCTATTCTGAGTAAATAAAGAGCTAGTATTTTGGAAACTGTTATTGACTGATGCTTTTTTGAAAGGTCTGTCCGAATTAACAGATTAATGCAGAGATTAATCTGTGAATATATGCAATAATCTTTTAAACTCATTAAAATATAAACAACAAAGTTTTTTAATCTTGCCATAAACTCTGAATTTGGGATTTTCTCAGCAAGAAAAGCTGATTTTTGGGCATATAGGTGCCTTTTTGCTGAGGTGAATTGAACTCACTAAAAACCACACATTTTGCTTATCTATGAAATTTGTGATAGGTTTAAGCCTTAGATTTGAACTTTTACAGGCAGGTGTCCATAAAACAAACTAATGACTTGGGCCATATCTACAGTCTGCAGCATTATCTAGGTCAGAGAAGCTGATTTTGAGAATATGGGGGTCTTGTCACAGCAGTGAATCATATCCACCAAAATACACTTTATCCCCCTCATGTATGATGATTCTGATAGTTTTCAAGCCTTTAAAGTATTGATATACCTTTGATTGATATCTATGGGGCCAGTCACACTTGGCACGGTTGGAGTACAGTATATCATGGGTACAAACAGCAGGGGTAACCTGCTTCATGTTTAAACTTCAGTATGACCAATGGCAGTGGTGCGGTGCCCAAACCCACCTCTGGAGGTGGTCTGCAATGGCTGTTTTGTACAGAATGTTTGTGTAATACATCCATATGATAAAGAGGTAATAACCTATCAATATGCACCACCTAAGCCCTGTGCCCGCTGATGTACACCGTACCCGTTGACGTATGTATACCGTGCCTGCTACCCTTTGAGCAATTGGCTGAGCGTTGATGTCAAACAACTCAAATGACTATTAGTGCCACCCATCGGATTGTAGTGAAGCAGGCGCCTTTTGACTGTGTCACTTTTGCAAATGTGGGCACATGATGTGGTGGCACAGTGGTAGGTTTCCAACTTTGCAAGTGTGACCAGAGGCCGTTTATGCTAGACTTTTGACACCTGGTGAGTTGAAATGGGATTAAACCAATTGTGCTAAGTGTGACCCTGCCCTAAATCAATGCTGGTAGGCCTATTAATATTATCAACATTTGTATCGATCTACCCACCACTAATGTTAACCCATAGGTTTTTGGCTAAATCACAATTGTCAAACATATGAGATGTGGAACATGGATGTGGTGAGATACATGGAATTGGGGGCAGGGCCATATTAGGGCCAGGGTGTGCGTAGACCCACCCACTTGTCTGATTGGCCCAGGGCCTGGCCCACCTTGAGATAGCTTTGTGCACGTAATTTAAAAAAATTTTGTGCCAGGGACACGTAAATAAGTGTTGGGACCTCACTCATTTGTGTATACTTCAATTATTGGATCTCACGCTCTGCAAGATCAGTTTAATTGGTCCTGGTCTGGGTTTATTAGAATATTTCCCATCATTCTATTTTGGCTCCTCCTGTGCCATATACTGTATGTGATCCCTTGACAGTTTTCTGGGGTGTGAAGTTCAAAAGAGTTGTAAATCTGTTGGAAGAACTATACCTCTAACTTAGCAGGAGCTGCCAATTTTATCCAGGCCTCCCCAGTTTTCTGTAGGCCTGTCCAGAGATCAAATCCTAACTATGCCCCTGTGCAGAATGTGAACATCATGATGTAGGGAGCTTTAACAAGACATGGGACATAATTGTCCTCGCCTCATGTTGTATGAAGATGCTAAATTTAAATATTATGATGTAAGACACGGAAGTTTCCCTCTAATGGTCCTTTTTTTGAATCTGCTCTGTAAACTGTCAAATATTATTTGTGAGATTGGTTTGGCCAGGCCACTTTAAAATATGAAGAAATGCTTCATCCAGTATTTGACATTTCTTCTTGCCAGGTGAAAATACTGTCACCGAAAGAATAGAAAGCCAGGTGCTACCAAAAGCATTAGTAGCCATCTTCAGGTGTTCATGAGTCAGGTGAGTATAATTGCTACCTATCAATTTTTTAAAGGACAGATAGATTGGTGTACCATGACTACCATAATGCCTCAGCATTTCTAAAGCTGTGTGATCCAGTTGTGAAGCAGAATGTGCATAACGGGAGAAATATGTGTTCCCCATTTTTCAAGTGGAGAAAAAGAAAATCTAAGCCAGGCTTTGACTGCAATACATCACCCAGACACAGGAACATTTTCACTTAATTTTCTGAAGTTATTTTCTTTATGTGTCTCCAGTAGCAGAGCCAGCCTTTGCCGACCCACGAACTGCTTATGGGTTGTTTACAGCGTAAAATGCTCCTCACAGTGCAGCAATGCTGTGTGACAGATGAACTTTTAATTCTTCTTTTGTTTTTGTCTTCTTCTTTTTTTTCTAGGTCTAAAGTTGTATTTCTCAAGATCACTCTGGGGTTGACCTTTATTCTAAAGCAGTTCTTAGATTTTGTTGCTCTCATTCCTTTCTTATGATTTTCAATGTCATCATGTCATCATGGACTGTTTTTGTTTTGCTTCTTCTTTCTTTCATTTAATCCTCGGTGCATTTATAAAAAGCTTTGCCCAGGGCGGTGTAGAACAGCAACATATCGTAGTTTGCTTTTTTGTTGATAATTGAAATGCACATGTCTTCCCAGAGGATTCTGTACTAACATTAAACATCTTGTCAACCCCTTAAATGAAACTACTTTGTGTATGTTTGTCATCTTTAGCGAACTATACTGGCATACTGCATTTTCTGCTTTATCAAAAGAAATCACATAAAACATACATTTTTAAAAAATGGCTGCATATTGCGACAAGGACTCATTGCAGGTGTCATGAATGGGTAGTGAGGTTATCCAGCAGCCTTCAGAGTCAATGTGAAACTAAAATTGGAGGATGCCTGCAATTATTACTTCCTTTTTTTTTATAGGGCCTTGACTCAGGAGAAAGAAAGGCAAGAACAAAGACATACCACAGAGAGGAAAAATATCTTTTTTTGACTGTCAGGACTACTTGAATGTGGCTTGATTAGATGTATTCAATTGCCTATATGAAAGTATACAAAAAGAAGCAGCAAATGAAAGAAAAATAACTTCAGAGGAATGTTGATATAAGTTGGCCTTAAAAGGTAAAGACAAGACAAGATGACAATGTCTGCATGACACCAGCTTCTCAATGTGACCATATTATGCTTTTTCTGTGAATGGGCTAATATATGAAGAAACAGACGTCGTATCTGAACTCTGCACCAGTTTGTACTTAAAAGGGTACAAATGCTTGTCGCTGGGGGTGTTCCTTTTTTGAAAGACATTTCTGTACCCTTTGGTCCTGGTCCATTTTTGTCCCTTATCGGGCTGTACCAGTTAAAGTACAATTAAACCAATTAAAAATGATGAATAAAAGTCAATAAAATAGAGATTATGACAGCAATGAAAGATGCTAATAATAAATGAATAATTATCATATAAATATTAGGCCAAACACATAATGTAATTACACCTATAATTATTACTATGATTACTATGATTATTTTAAAAAAGAGGGGAAGGAATGGGGGGGGGGGGGGGGGGGGGGGGGGGGGGGGGGGGGGGGGGGGGGGGGGGGGGGGGGGGGGGGGGGGGGGGGGGGGGGGGGGGTGGGGGGGGGGGGTGGGGGGGGGGGGGGGGGGGGGGGGGGGGGGGGGGGGGGTGGGGGGGGGGGGGGGGGGTGGGGGGGGGGGGGGGGGGGGGGGGGGGGGGGGGGGGGGGGGGGGGGGGGGGGGGGGGGGGGGGGGGGGGGGGGGGGGGGGGGGGGGGGGGGGGGGGGGGGGGGGGGGGGGGGGGGGGGGGGGGGGGGGGGGGGGGGGGGGGGGGGGGGGGGGGGGGGGGGGGGGGGGGGGGTGTCCCCCCCTCGGGGGGGGGGGGGGAGAGGGGGGGGGGGGAGGGGAGTCGGAAAATACTCCTCCTTCCCCCCCCCTTCCCAAGGGGGGGGGAAGGGGAGGAAAAGAGAAACACTCAAACTAAAAAAAAAAACAAAAAGGGGGGGGGGGGGGGGGGGGGGCAACAAGAGGGGGGGGGGGGGGGGGGGGGGGGGGGGGGGGGGGGGGGGGGGGGGGGGGGGGGGGGGGGGGGGGGGGGGGGGGGGGGGGGGGGGGGGAGGGGGGGGGGGGGGGGAGGGGGGGGGGGGGGGGGGGGGGGGGGGGGGGGGGGGGGGGGGGGGGGGGGGGGGGGGGGGGGGGGGGGGGGGGTTGGGGGGGGGGGGGGGTGGGTTGGTGGGGGGGGGGGGGGGGTGGGGGGTCGGTGCGGGGGGGGGGGGGGGAGGCGGGGTTGGGGTGTGTGGGGGTGGGGGGGGTTGGGTTGTCATGAAATATAATAAAAATGATCACAAAAAAAAAAATTATAATAAAACATTAATTGAATCTTTCCTATACAATGATATTAACATAAATAAATAACAAATAATAAAGATTATAAGAAAAGGAATAATATCATCCCTCCCCCTCCCCCCATTCTATTTAACTTAAAAAAATAAAATCATAATAAAGTAACTATAATTATACAACTCTTTAGAAGTACTGCTAATTATAGTTATTACACACATTTTTAAATGCTGCAGGTACCCTTAGAGTTGAAATGGTACAAATTTGTACTTTATATTACTTTGGACCCTTTTTCATAGTTTAAAGGTACCTTCTGGCCTTGTAAAGACCAATATTGTACTTTTGAGAGAACATTTGTAAAAAATGTACCTACAGGTACAGAAATGTTTCTGTCTCGTACCCACTTTAAGAGTGTACACACACAACCAGAAGAAACTCAGCTAAAAGCCTCCATTGAACATGGTTAATGAAGGAAACAGGAACTGGAAAACGAAGCACAATTGAAATCACAAATAAAAGTTTATAAATCATGAAACATGGCCTACCTTCTCTATTTGTGGTTAAAACTAATAATCCAGGTGAAAAATGCTGCTAAGGTCTGTTCCTCCAACTCTATTTTGGTTGTAAATAGCTCACAAAACTTTTTACAAAACAGTCTGATTTTGTCATTATCTCACAGAGAAGCCAATTTGGGGATTGTAGGTGGTTTGATTCAATGGTGAATTCAATTACACTAAAAACACTTTATCCTCCTTATTTGTGAAGTTTATGATATCTTAAAGTCTTTTGGCTGATTTGCCCCTGGTCTGTCTGTGCCACAGTTTCATTCCAACTTCTGCGGCTCATAAACTTACACCAGGAGCATGTCAGACGCTTAATTAGGCCCCGCCTCTCTGCATGCTGTGTTCATGTGCAGAGCAGATATCTCAGTGTTCTACTGCTGCTGCCCTCCGGAGCCTCATTAGTGTTTCGAGCATGAATTTGGTAACAAGCCCTTGTTTCTCCTGACTCTACTCAAACAATGGATTACCAACGCCTCCTAAGAATACGTCAACGCCCCCTTTAAGGATAAAACTCCCGATGCCCCCTGATAGTCTCTGAACACATGTAGCATAGGGAAGGACACCAGAAGACAGGAGGAAAGGGGGTAGAGAGAGGACAGAGTGGAGGGAGGGAGGCAACGAGGGAAAGAGAGGAAAATGGAAGAGGACAGTCAGGATATTAATGTCAGACATGAGTTAATTTTTCACTGATGTTGACTGATGAACTACTGAATGGAAACTAGAGTAGGATGCAGAGAAATTATGTTAGATGTCTCTCATAAAGGTTTATCATTGCCAATATCCACCTAATAGTTGATATTATAGATATATTATAAGTAGAAAACCTGCATACAGGTAAAATATAGAGTAATACAGATTCAGAACAATGCTATAATATTGTTTTTGAGAACATTTTTAACATGCAAGTGTCAAAGCAGCAAGAAGGGAAGAGAGAGAGGGCAAATTTTTGATGTCCACCTCAGGAATTCTTTGGAATTTCACTGTTAATTGTCCCCCCAATGAATGAAATCGGATTTTTGCCCCTGTCAGTGAGCCTTGGCTGCTAGTGACCCAGTCACCACTTTATCTGGTTTCCTTTGTTGGACTACTTTTTGTTTGTCAGTGACAGATGAGAAAAATCCCATTAGTAATGTTTTGACCTAGACTAGCCAAAACAAGAGGTACTCCAGCTTCCCCCTCCAGCATCCAAGGACATGCATGTTAGGTTAATTGGTCACTCTAAATTCTCCCCAGGAGCTGCAAGTGTGTGCATGAGTGGTTATTTGTCTCACTGTGTCGGCCCTGTGATGTATTGGCGACCTGTCCAGGGTGTACCGTGCCTCGTCTGCTAATTGCTGGGATAGGCTTCAGCCTTACTGCGACCCTTAAATGGACTAAGCAATATAGAAAATGGATGGATGGATGGATGGATGGATAAAACAATTTAATCAAAGTCCGTCAAATCCAATGCTGATTCAGCCATAGAGTGTATTCAAAATGGCCATGTTTTTAAGGTCTGAAAGTTACATGGTTCTTCTTTAAGGTACAATAAGTAGGCTACAGTGCACTTGGTGTTGAACCTTCACTCCTTTAAACAAATGTGGCAACGTACGCAACTGAGGGCCCAGGTGGGATTTGACCCCCAGACTCCCATGTGATAGTCATGCATGCTAAACAGTCAGCCAAAGAGACATCCCTGTGGCCAAGTAACCAGGGCACATCATCACTCGGAGGCATAGTGACAGGACCGTCAACTGCCACACTTACAACTTAGTTTTTGTTTCATCTGATGATTAAACTTTACTCCAAAAGACTTTTTGATGTGCATGTGGTCATTTGCAACATTCAGTAGAGCTATATCTTTGTTGGCAGACTTTCTCCATGGTCCAGTTTCTTTATGGTTTCCAGGATCCCAGTCCCTGAACAAACTTCACGAGATTGCTACAAGCTGACGGATGTAATGTGCTCTTCTTTTGTAAGTTAAAAGTCTACCTTAAATAACAAACTACATTTAAGCCTAAAAACTGCAGTATTGACACTAAATACGCCCAAGATGAATCTGATGCTTCTTGGGGAAACCAACTACTTTTTTGAGAATTTGAAAAGAAAGCAGAGAAAAATATGAACAGATCAAAGGATAATCAAAGGATATAGTGCAGTTTAATTTTCTTTAATGAAAAAACTGTATGATTCACGGTAAAAACCTGGCAGCTGTGGTTGCCATTTTTTCACCGTAAAATTTGCAGTGAGAATTTATGGGATATTATGGTATGTCAGTTTGGCAACTGTCAATTTTGAAATAAACAACCGATATTTATTTACGATATTCTCTTGCAATAATAATAGTTAAAACAGTACAAAAACTTGTTTTACAAAGATTATTTGAAATATTTACAGTGAAAAGCTGACAGCTTATTTCACTATAAATTACTGTATTGTGGTGATGTATAAAGTATTATGATATGCTGTTTTCATAAACATAAATTTGGCAGTACATAGTTGTTATTTATTCATTGTAGTTTGCTGCAAAAATAACAGTTAAATACTGAAAAACTGGCGCTGTAGTTGACACGTTTTTATTGTAATTTTTACTGTGATAAACTGACAACTGCAGCTGACAGTTTTTCACTGTAAAATTTACAATTACAATGTAATAGACATAACATCTTGATTAAACAACAAGAATTTTTACAGTGAAAAAATGGCAACCGCCTCTGCCAGATTTTAACTGTAAAATTTACAGTTACAATGTAAAAGACTAAATGATATCCTGATTAAGTAACTGTAATTTTTTACAGTGTACTTGATTAATTACAGTCTGCAAAAGACTTGATAGTGGAAAAGATTAAGAAAACAGCAAAATACTTTCTTTTTCATTTCTTATCCATTGGCTGTTCTCTGTACCTCTGGTGTTACAAATTGCCCCTCAGGGAATAATGAAATTCCCCTCGACCTTGAACATGGAAATGATAAAATACAAGTGGCCTACATAGTTTGTTTTTGGTGCAGTTCCATGTGTAGTCTTGCCGTAAGACTTAAATAAAGCCTTATTTTAGAAAAAGTGAGTTTAACAAGATCAGCATGTCATACACACGTTTTGCACTTACAGAATCTGCATACTTAATGATAAATCCAAGCTTTAATACACTCTTCTTTTTTCACTCTTTGTCAATTTTTCCTTTGACGGTCCGAAGCATTGTGGATGAGTTACAACGGCTACAAGAGCTATGCCAATTTTATTTCATTGATCAAACGTAGTGGAAGGAAATTTATGGTTAATAAGCCTTAACCAGCAACACCACTTTAAAAACAAACAAACAAACAAACAAAATAAATGACTTGTAAAGAAAGTAAATTCCAGATGGCCAGCCAAGAAGAAATAACCAGCTACCCAATCCCAGCTTGCCAATCAATTCACCACTCACCACTAATCAATGCACCTGCAGCTGTCAAACAGCTCTGCAGTCCTGTATTTGGACCAACACCAAAGTAGAAATAAACAGCTCTCTCTTTGTAAAGTGATAGAATCAACAGTGTTGTATAAAGTACCCAAAAGCCATACTTGAGTAAAAGTAAAAGTACCTTCTGGAAAATGACTCAAGTAAAAGTGAAAGTTGCCTGCTAGAATATTACTTGAGTAAAAGTAAAAAAGTAGCTAGTATTTACTGTACTTAAGTATCAAAAGTAAAAAGTACTGTTAATAAAACGCAATCAGAAATTTGAGTTTAACATTTTTTTATTTCTGTTTAATTTAGTTTTTATGTTTGAAATTTGAATAGTAATTTGCGAAGTTTAAAGGAGCTTCAATACCTCCTTACATAAACCCAACCATATAGAAAAATACTGTACACACAAACATCCTTACAGACCTGCATGCATGCCTACCAACATTCATACCCATGTGCATTCAATATTAAATCATTCCTAATAAACTCTTGGTGCTCGGAGGTGATGCAAACAAACAAAGAACTTGATTGGTTGAACTTTAACATGACTGCAGTGTGACAGCACTTGAACTGTCCGTCCAGTCGTTACTGAACCCAGAAAAACGTTTTGTTCAACCTCAAAAGAAGTTGTTTCTCAAAATGGCAAGAACTCAGTCTCACTCTTGGACTGAAGACCAGACCAGTGATGCTGAACAGCCGTTCACCTGCTGCTGAGGCAGGTAAGGTGTGTTTAACTTCAGAGACAGCTGACAAGGCTGCTGCTAGTCCCACTACAACAAAACAAAGATTGTCCATTGGCTATTAAGTTCCTTATTTACGTTATGTATTTTGTAACTAGTAACTAAGATGCTCAGGTAAATGTAATGGAGTAAAAGTATTGATTTTTCTCACAAAATGTAGTGAAGTAAAAGTAAAGTCATCAGAAATAGAAGTAGTAAAGTAAAGTACAAATATAAAAAAATACTACTTAAGTAAAGTAACGAAGTATTTTTACTTAGTTACTATACAACACTGAGAATCAAAACTACCAATAGAAACAGTCTTTAATTTTTGACTTTTGCTATGATTGGCTGTTGGATTTAGTACACACTTCAATAGGTGCTTTTCAACAAGTTAGTGTGAATGTGAAAAGTTGTTTGTCTTCTGGTTGTGACGGGCAACCTGTTCAATGGACTGATGACCTGTCCAGTGTTGGTTCATGGTCCAGGGTTCGCTACCTGTTCAGGGTTTGCTGCCTCAGGGTTTACTAACTATCGAATAGATTGGCAACCTGTCCCAGGTCAGCTACCTGTCCAGGCTTGGCTACCTGTCTAGTAGACTGGCAACCTGTCCAGGGTTCGCGCATGTCCAATGAACTTACAACCTGCCCAGGGTTCTCTATCTGTTCAGAGTGTGCCCCCTATCCAGGGTTTTCTATCTGTTCATCTTCGCTATTTGTCCAGGGTTGTCTGCCTGTCCAGGATTGGCTACTCAGTGTTTCCCCCAGCCTCACAGCCTTGGGATGTGGGGAAGAGTTGCACAGTATGAAGTCAAGTCATATTTCCAAATTAAATTGTGGGCTAATTTTACATAAATGGCTGAAATTGAGTGATTTTTTTTTGTTTTAATAAGTTAAAATAAACAACAGAAAACTTTAGAAAAAGTTAAAATTGTTAAAAGTCCAGAAAACTGTTTGATTTGGTGGAATTCTGCTAAGTATTCTTAAAGTTCATATCTTAGATAATGAACAAATATTAAAGAAATTTTTAAATGATCCATTGAAAGCCATAATACAATCTAAAAAATGCCCACAATTAGGCCTGCAAGAGGTTACAGCGGTGCACATTCCCTCAATGTGCACAACGCTCTCGGAGTAACATGCTACAAGTTAAAAGGAGAACGAGTATTTCAATCTTTACCTCCTGGTAGAGTTTTAAAACTCTGATATTTGTGTCTGAGTTTCATGTGGTTTATGTGTTTCAATGTGCATTCGAGAACGTGCAAGTGTCTGTGTGGGATCATATCACGCATGCCATCTTGTAAAACAGATAAATAACACCAGACTGCTTCGTTTCAATAAGGAGCTCATTGTGAACCTGTTCTACAGGAGATGAGACTACTTTAAATGACTTTTGTAATGGCTTGGTGTTGGATGGGAAAACCAAATCACAATAAATTAACTTGACTTTGTAATGGGGCGCTGGGTCTTCTACACTTTAAAAACAGATTGGTTAATTTGACCAATCTGATTGGTGGTTATGTGTCAGACCAATCTTCTGGTTGTTTTAACCATAAGATTGGTTAGATTAACCAATATTTTTAACCAATATTTTAGTTAAAACAACCAAAACACATAATTACCAATCAGATTGGTTGAATTCAACCAATCTATTCTTAGGGCCGGATCTATCAAAGGTTTGCGTGTATAAAAACATGAGCTATCTCATTGCTCACGCAAAAAAATGTACAAACTGATCTATTAACAGTGCGCTAGAAGTTCAAACGTGCTAAATAGTGCCTCTTATCCATTTTGCACTTCTGTTGCTATGAATATGCAATATGGGGTGTTTACACGCAATTGTGCGTGTGATGGGAGGAGAAAATGTAAATATATTAATTTAGCTCTCGCAAGGCGATTTATCAACCGTGAGATGCATTGCTTTGCAATATTAAATACGCAGTGCCTTTAATACTATTCAGCTTGCTTTGCTCCACAACTACCTGGATTTACGACTACCTAACAAACAGACCACAGTTTGTGAGACAGAAATGTTGTGTGTCTGAGATGGTGATCAGCAGCACTGGAGCACCACAAGGTACTGAACTCTCACCATTCCTCTTCACACTGTACACCTCAGACTTCCAGTACAACTCAGTCCTGTCATCTGCAGAAATACTCTGATGATTTTGCAGTTGTGGGGTGTATCAGAGATGGACAAGAAGCCGAGTACAGGGAACTGGTCAGTAGGTTTGTGAAATGGTGCAGTAACAATCAGCTCATCTTAAATACCAGCAAGACTAAAGAGATGATTGTTGACTTCAGGGGGAGCAAAAATAAGTAGCATAGTCCTGTCTACATGCTGGGAGAGGACGTGGAGGTGGTAGAGAACTACAAATACCTTGGAGTTCAGCTGGACAACAGACTCGACTGGAAATGCAACACTGACTACATCTACAAGAAAGGTCAGAGCAGACTCTACTTCTTAAGGAAGCTGAGATCATTCAACGTCTGCACCAAGATGTTGCAGATCTTCTACAAGTCTGTTGTGGAAAGTGCAATTAGCTTTGCAGCCATCTGCTGGGGCAGCAGCATCGGATTCCCAGTCTGTCACAGGGCCAACCCAGAGACACAGACAACCAAGCACACTCACATTCATACCTAGGGACAATGTAGAGTAACCAATTAACCTAACATCATGTCTTTGGATGGTGGGAGGAAGCGGGAGTACCCAGAGAGAACCCACACATACATGCATATTTTTCTTTCATCTTAGTTTTAAACATGCCATTACTGATGCTCACATCCTTTTAGCTATAATATGGGGACACAATGGGATGGGGTCATTAAAGTCAAGGAATTAGACTAATCACCTCTGATTTAAAGAATCATACTTCAACTTTTAAGCATGTTCAGTTTTTCTCAAGGTGAGAAAAGGATAACTAAGAACGAGGAATCTATAAAAACCCTTGGGAGGATTAATGTGATTGAACATTGATTAGGCTGGAATATGAATTGGAGATAGGGTAAAGAGCACATGAAAAAATCACATAACATTGTGATGCATTGCCCATTTATTAGCACTTTGTATCTCTGGCAGAAATACTTTAAAGTAATTAGAAGTAAGATTTGATCCATTGCAGTGGTAGTAGTTTAAAATGTACTGCTGCACAGAATGAGAAATGAATAGTGTCTAAAAAGAGATTTAAAAGAGGGCTAGTAAATATATTTTACTAGCCTTGTGTGTACATTACATTATACATGAGGAAGTTTATTCCTAAAGGGTAAATCATTCTAAAGGCAAAGAGACTGGAAGCTATGATTCCTATTTCAAATAGCAGTTTTGCAACCAACTTGATGTACTTGTTTCTTGTGCTGCTTCAGTTTGTTTACACCCAAGAAGGATGGGGGTGGATATTACAGATATTTTGGACAGTCCTTAGTATTTTTCTAAAGAGATCTATGCACAACTTTGCAAGAGTTATTACATCGGTAATTCAGGTTGATTAGGTTCAGCTGCTTTGCTTCCAGCTCTTGATATGGTGTATTCATCATTAATATTAGTAGCTGCACCTGTGCTTGATGTCCTACTCTGTCAAGTCAAAATGCAGTATCTGCCGCTGAAAAGGTCAGTGGATGAGGAATTATGTTCACTTGGGTCTGGGTTTAGTTATTTTATCCTTTTATGAATGCCTATCAGGCTAGAATTGAATTGGTTAACAAATACAGACAAAGTTGAGTTTCTAACCTTTAGTTTGGGGTATTTGCATCTTATTGTAGAACAGTGTGCTTTAACTTTCACAGATCTAATTGACTCAAAAGCTGACAGGTGTGTTTAATTGATCCATTTCCAGTCAGTTGAGCAGGTGTAAGATTCAGAGTTGATTCAGACTGTGACATTCTGGTTGGTTAGAAGATGAGGTATATAGCAACACACAGACATACACACTGAGATTGCTGTCCTAACATGTCTATACGGCCTGAAAATTCCCACTTTCTGTGTTGAACATTAGTCACCTTTAAACCTATCACAGTATGATGTAGTGCCACTGTTTTTGAGCTGCAACCAACAAAACTGACACATTTGTCTCATAAGCACCATTTTTTCTGTATCTTAAAGCGACAAGAGGCAAGATTAAGAAATGAAACTCGCGACTGCTGCGACTGGCGCTTCAGGTAACTGCAGCCATGAGCCAAGCCGTCATGGGAGCACAAACTGAAGCTATAATGTTGTTTACTACACTTTTTCTTCGTAGTTAAACTTTTTAGTGTCTTTCAGTTGATCTGGATCGTTTGCTGACGGCAGAATAATTCATAACTATTGCTTACAGTGTTTGAGTTTACCGCGACCGTCTTCTTCCTGTATCAAAACTGTCGGGGATGTGGATGCAGCGTCATTTGACGTCACATCTGCAGGGCAGCGTGGGAAATATGGCCACCGAATTGCAGTGCTTTATGCAGCACACAGCCTGTTCAAGGCAACAGAGAGAAACGTGGGTGGGCTCGTTCTTTTTGGTTTTTAACGCTTCATCACCCGTAAGTATTCTTTTGTGTTTTGTTGTTTATTCTTTTGTAATTCCTGACTCTAGTCCCTTTAATGGTTCTCAAACTTTTTCTTCCATGCCCCCCCTCCTCTCCCCCCTCTGAAGGACTAAACATTCCCCAGCCCTATAGTTCTAGGAAATCATAAAAATGCACTTTCTGATAAGAGGTCAAAAGAGGCAGGGTAATGGACGGAAGATATGTGTGTGTGTTATATATATATATATATATATATATATATACAGGACTGTCTGAGAAAATTAGAATAAAGTTCTTTATTTTCTGTAATGCAATTAAAAAAAAAACATGAAATTGTTTTAATATTGCTGATTATGGCATACAGCTTAAGAAAACTCAAATATCCTATCTCAAAATATTAGAATATCATGAATTCTAATTTTCCGAGACAGTCCTGTATGTCTATCTATCTATCTATCTATCTATCTATCTATCTATCTATCTATCTATCTATCTATCTATCTATCTATCTATCTATCTATCTATCTATCTATCTATCTATCTATCTATCTATCTATCTATCTATCTATCTATCTATCTGTCTATCTATCTATCTGTATGTATACACACACATACATACATACATACATATATATATATATATATATATATATATATATATATATATATATATATATATATGTATATGTATACAGCCATGAGAAAAATTAAGAGACCACCCTTGTCATCAAAAATAAGGGAGTACCAGCAGAGGTGTGAATCATGTGACTAAAAAGACAGAAAAGAAAATATAGAATGCCTGAATGCTGTTTTTGTAGTACAATGTCATAGCTATCGATGTAAGAACATACTGTGATAACCAAAATCACTTATCAAGAAAAGCATGGAAAATGGATAGATATCAGTTCTTAAATTAAACTCTTATAAGCTTTTTTTTTTTGTTGTTATTATATTTGTCAAAATGTACTTTATGTAGTACCAGGCATTAAAACGACCAAGAAATATGAGAAAAGGGTGGTCTCTTAATTTTTTCCCATGACATACAGTGTGTAGATAGATAGATGTCTGACTGTGAGGTTCTCATTGAGGTTCGTGTTATGCTGCATGTATTTGACCATCCTCGATGTGAAATCTTCTTATTATTCAATTGAGCCAGCCAAAGGTGTTTTGTCTTCCCTTTTTTTTCCAGATATGATGCGCAAAATGGGCAGTTGATGACGCTACAGCAAGGTGTATTTTTTTCTGATTTGTGTTTTATTATTTCGTTAGATCATTTCGTCCTTTTTCTTTTTACAAACCTGCTCATTTGTGTCAGTGTTTCTTTTTTTGAAAAAAGTTTTTTTTTTTATTTTTATTTTTTTTTTAAAGAAACTGAGCATTGCAATAAATTACATCCAGTCGATGTTTTGCGTTATAGACCAAAGAGTCAACTCGTGGTCGGTGAAGTGCGTCGGAGTCTGCAGCTCGCTCTCTCACCATATCTGCCTCTTTTCTCTCTCTCTGTCTCTCTCTCTCCCTTCTCTCTTTACGGCCATTCCTACCTCTGCCCCCCACCCCCACCCCAAGCTTAGCTCCCCAGTGTTTAAACTTCCATAAAGGTAACGGACTTGTCAGCGTCTCAATCTGTACAAAATGTCCTGAACAGCACTTTTATGTTTCACGCAGAGAAGGATAATACTGTCGTTCTGAGTGTTTTTATGGGTTCCGGAGCGCATCTCCGCGCGCCACAGTGGACAGAAGGCGTCCAGTCGGTCCGCCCTGCTCCTCTGCTGCTTCATGTGTCCGGAGCGAAGTGAACGGAGACCCTGCGAAGACACGGGCTGAGCCCGGCTCCCGGCTCTGCGTGCATTTACTGGGACGACAGTCCGATTCCTCACCCCGAGGAGAGGAAATGGACATATCGTAGCTTTGCTGGAAGACAAGAATAAAAAGGAGAAAAGGATAGTGCCGAAAAAAAAGCGAAAGACAAACCTGACGGGACTAGAAGAAAAAGAGATTGGATGTCTTCTTTGGTGAGTAAAACCTTTAGTTCCAGTCAAACCGCACATCGCGCAGCGAGGAGAGCGTTTCATGCGCCCTTGCTTCTTTGACACCGAATGGAGGTCAAAACTGTTGTTGGAGTTCTGTGGATGTAGAACCCTTTATCATTAGTTTAACTTTGAGGAGGAAAGTGGGGTCCATGGAGGAATGTGGCAGACGCGGGGACGTGGCGCGCAGGAGCATCCGCGAGCTGTGCGTCATCTCTGCAGACAGAGAGGGTGTCGAACTGGTGAACTTCACCAGTAAATGTAAAGGTGGATGGAGCGGTGGAGTTTCTGCTGTTGTAGAAAATAGTCCTGAATGAATGAAATGGAGGAGAGAAAGAAGAAAAGAAGAAATAAAAACTCGTTAAATCGGGTTTGGGGATTAAAATATTCTTTCTTGGTTTGTTTAGACCGACAAAGAAAATCAGTTTGGGTGGAGGAAGTTTCCCACTACAATGACTTTTTGAATGTTTTCTGTGCTTTCAACTAGACGGGTTTTGTTGTGCTTGATGTTTATCAGAGTGCGTGTTCAGGTCTGGGTGTGCGTGTCCTGCTCAAAGAGGGTGTGGCTGTTTCTCCATCCCTGCTCCGCTGCCTCTCCATTCTGATCAAGGTGGGATTTAGGAACAAATACCTGCCTCAGAATGGGAATTTAAAGCGTGTGTCTGTGTGTGTGTGTAAGCGAGAGAGAGAGAGAGAGAGTTGTGCGTGTGCACGCCTTTATTCAATAAACGTCCGCTAATCTACTTGTCCCCAGGGAGGATTAGAGCGCTTGGGGCATTTTGGGGGCTAAATTTCTCTCTCTCCGCATTTCAAACATAATCTGCGGAGAGGAAGCGTTTCTTCCTCCAGTTACAACCCAGAGACTGAGCCACAAGTGGCGTTTCATGTGTACCATCTGATAAAGGTGCGCCTGGTTAAGTCTTTACCGCATTTTTCTCTCTTTTTTTTCCTGAAACAGCGCCACACTTGATTGGTTCCATTGATGACATGTCAAACTCTCTGACTGTCAGATTGGAGGGATTGTAACAGCGTAATTAGTGCCTCACCACAAAACCTCTATAAAGATAATAAGATAAACTAACCTGACTCATGGTAGATTTAGAAAACATAAAGATTTATAATATCTGACGCAAAAGTACTAATTCACCACAATTTCTTTATATTTTACATCATGTATTCATAAAAATGAAGGGAAAAAAGCAGACCTCTGTGAGAGCTGCAGTTCTGTAAAAACTCTAACCAACCCCTGATATCCGCCGCAAAAGGCAGGAATTGGTCATCCGCAGCATATAGGAAGAACTAATCGATGCTTTTATGTCTTGTCTCTGTTCTTCCCCACCTGCACCGCCGCTCACTGTAAACAAATACTGCTAACTGCCCCCCCTCCCCCTCCCCCAAAAAACAACAACAACAACAACAACAAAAAAAACCTTAAAGAAAAACAGATAAGGATTAGGTCTTGGAGGCATTGAAATTTGCAGTGTTGGCTTTTTACACCGCAGTGAGTTGGAGTTGGGCGAATTAAGGCTTTTAAAAACTGGTTTGTCAGCTGTTTACTAGCTAACAAGCTATCCACTTGTCTGTTGTTAGTTTTCTTTGCCAACCTGCTCTAGCACACACATTCCTGTGCTCTGAAGGAGTGGTTTTGGACAATTTTTTATTTTATTTATTTATTTTTTTAATGTAGCTTGCTCGAACTGTTTTTCCAAGATTGCCAACCCTAGCTTTAAGGCTGCTCCTTTGTTTTCTGTCCTTCATTATTGGACAAACTAATTAATCCAGGTATGTCTGGCTGTTGTCTTCATGGCTGCTGAGGTCAGGCACGCCTGGATTAATCAATTTGACAAGTAATGAAAGACCGGAAACAAAAGAGTTGGCTTAAGTTCAGGAAGTAGGGGAGCTCTGCATAGAGTCCATTCTGTATGCCATTAACAGCAGAATGTAATTTTTGTTTTCAAAACCATATTACACTGACTTATGATTTATTCAAGCTTAAAAAGCTCCTAACATAAAGGATGATGCAGTTGTGTCATCCTTTATGACGCAACTGTCTGGTACATATACCAGACAAGTTAGAAAAGAACCAGTTTTAAATTGTGTGTTTTGACACTTTGTAACCAGGAGCTTTATGAAAGGATACATTGTTCCCATGGGCTTACATCCAGGAAATATACCAGAGATAGCATGAGTCAGTTTCCACCAACAAGTAGACTTCCAAAGAGCTACTGGCCAAAAATCTTTTGCACATCTCGATAAAGTGTGCAGGGTCTTCTTTAAACAGGGGTGCCAATCTCATTTCAGTTCTGGCAGGCTGGCTATGGCCCCCACGTACTTAACACCCCTGCCTTGAAACATTTAAAAAGGATACTGTGTAAAGTTTGGCCACAAGGGACACTAAACCTGTAACTTCCCACCTGCCAAACAACTGTTGCAAAATGAAACAGTCTCTATCCATATTTGGGGGTTGTATTTGCAGACCACTTTAAACAGCTGATAGCCCCCTTGGAGCAACGATATCAATCATGAGGTGCATATTGACCCAAGAAATCATTGATTATGACTGACATTAGGCTAATGTTTGGGTCAAAAGTTACAGTATACAGCGTCCCTTTAAGGAAACTAAACAGTGGGAAGCATTGAAAAATAAATGTCCAAGTGATGACCCTTAAGAAAATAAGTATATTTTTGCAAAGACCTGGACCTGGACTTCAGAAATGTTCACCATGGAAGGATGGCTGTTAAAGGAATAGTACACCCACAGAATGATGTGCGTTCATTTTCTACTCACCCTCATGCTGAGCAAGACTCTGGCACACTTTTTTTTAATATTTCAAATGCAGCCAGAGATCAGACGGGTTTTTTGTTTTCCACCAACTTTCATATAATGGAGTTCACCGGCGCCCGATACAAAAAGGTCCATAAAAGTCCACAAAAATTTGCAATATTTCTCCATACTGCTTGTCCAATGTAATTCCAAATGTTTTGAGTGGGTCGCGTCCATAATTTACTCTAAACAGCATCATTTAGTATATTCTTATAGCTTAAACAGTAGAACATCTAGCTGCTGTGAAGCGCATCCATGAGAGTTCACGACACTACAGAAGTCATGGCAGACGAGATCGCGCGTTCTCGCTTTCTTTCTTTCTTTGTTTTAAATCAATAGCCAACCCCTCTTGTGTTTGTCCCGCAGCTCGTTCACTCTTAGCACAATGTAAACAGCCAATTTCTTCTTCTACGCTTGCATTATCTGCAGAATACTGTAGACGCTGAACGCCGGCGGCTTCCATAGTGTCGTGAACTCGCATGCGCGTGCATCACGGAAATACAATAATCTGTTTAGGCTATAAAAATATACTAAATGATGTTGTTTCGAGTAAATTCTGGACGCTACCCACTCAGGACACTTGGACGAGCAGTATGGAGAAATATTGCCAAGTTTTTGTGGACTTTTATGGACCTTTTTGGATCGGGCGCCATAATGTGAAAGTTGGGGGAAAACGAAAACCTGTCCGATCTCCGGCTGCATTTGAGATACATGTATTAAAAAAAGTGCTCCAGGGTCTTGCTCAGCATGACCGTGAGTGGAAAATGAATGCACATCATTCTGTGGGTGTACTATTCCTTTAAGAGGCTTCTCCTAAAGAAGGGAAACAAAGAGAAAAGGCTGCTGTATGTCAAATGACAGAAGAACTGGACTTAAAATCAGGTCTGGTGAAGCCTACAGGTTCTGGACCTCAACATTATTGAAGAAATTTGCAATAATCTGCACAGAACAGAACAAAAAGCAGCCAACATCCTAAGAAGAACTTTGGAAAGTCCTTCAAGAAGCCTGGAGAGATATTTCTGAAAACTATTTAAAGAAATGGCAAGAAAGCCTGTCTAAGAGGGTTCAGACTGTTGATGTGCAGACAAATATGAACTTTTAAACTTGCTACAATTGTGCAAACTGTTGTTGCCTTACAAACTATATACATTTCCTGCATTTTAATAAATTGCTGTCCTTATATCCAATCGTTCTGACAGTATATGAAGAAATATAGGGTATAGACCTTTGCAATGTACCGCAGTTTATCATTATGGCATCTTGGATGCTAGCTCACCTTCTGCCCTCAGTCCAATTCAACTTATCTCTCGCTCTCTATATTCCTCTCAGGGTCTCGCTTCAGATACATTTTCAATTCAGCATGCTTTATTACCCTGAAAATGAAATATACATATATATTTATATATATGTATATAATCAGCAAAGCCTCTCTCAGGATACATGCTTGGTTTCTTCCACTATATCCACCCTGTCACATTTTCCCAGTTATGCATCATTTTTATTCACCATTGCTGTAAAGTGAAGGTAAAAGGCTCAATCACTGCTTGTCATCAAAAACCTGCCGCTCTCTATTTTGAGTTTTTTAAGAAGCCAGCTCTGATGCTCCATAATTGGTATTCCCAAC
The DNA here is from genome assembly GCA_023101725.1 of Atherinomorus stipes. NCBI lineage: Eukaryota > Metazoa > Chordata > Actinopteri > Atheriniformes > Atherinidae > Atherinomorus > Atherinomorus stipes. The sequence continues at coordinate 464,198 of JALJCO010005692.1, forward strand.
ATGAGACCAAAAGCATTGCTGAAGACATTTGTTTTTCTCATGCTTGCTGCATCAATTCAATCACGATCTGGGCAAGGTTGGATAAAGGTTAAACACAGGTTTTCATTTGTTTTTAGATTAAATAGGTCACAAACATACTGCATCTTCCAGAATCCTTCTCCCCACCCTGAAAATGTCACATCTACCAATCCTGTGTCTTATTAGATTTACAGATCAGCATGTTTACCCATGAACTGAAGGAAAAAGAAACCTCAACAGAGAACAAGACTTGTTCTGAATGGCTGCACAGGGAAGCGTAATAAACAGCTGGGATCAGGATGCGTGGAAATAGATTTGAAGGTGGAGCCCCATACTTCAGGGAATGAAATGAAAGGTGATCATAGGTGGTGGGATGTTGGGCTTTACAAGCGCGCTTGTTCATCACAGCAAACATATTCAGTTCACTAACATTGTCTGAATGCGCTTACTGTAGTTATCTTTGGTAAATGTGCAGTCCTGTCTGCTGGGACTTGGTGTGCAGGCGACTGTTGTGACCCTTTCAGCTTCAATCTGACTTTAATTTCCAGGCTGCATTCACTGATATTTCTGCCATATTTACACATAAAAGGATCTCCGACGTTGGGGTGGGCGCACAACCGGAGTATCTTTACTTTTTGCCTTACCGTGGCTCTCAGCCTCCACCTGAGCAATGAGATATAAGAAGAAAGCAGCACATGAGCAAATGGCTCATTGATGGGTGCTGCCGCTCCCTGTTCTCCACCACTGGCTGAGCAGGCTGAAAGCAAAGAGGTGTTCCTGCAGTGAGGGAGCAAGACCTCATGTTTAAGTGCAGTCGTAGCAAGTTTATGTTCAGAGAAAAGCAGTTTGATTTGCTTCTTTGTAGTAGGAAGAAGGGAGGAAGAAAATAAAATCTCTGAAGGTTTGTGAGTCTTGGCAAAGCCTAGCAGCAGAAGCTCGTTGGCCACAGTGAGCTGAGCAGAAGCATGATGGTAGCTGTCCAAACTAGACAGAAGAAAAAAAGCTACTACCCAAATCCAGCTAAATATCTAGATAATTGTACAACACAGAATTAAATTAAGATGGTAGTTTGGTGTAAGGATGGTGGCTCGCTTGGCTTTGAAGTTCTCATAAGTTGATTGAACAATAACTGAACTTCCGTGAAGAAACTCAATAGTACAATAACACCGGATTGCACTGCCCTCTGAAAGCTTTTAAATACCAGTCTGATCCCACAGAAATCCTCTGACCTAAGCAGAAACTTTAAAACCGTTCATGAAAGGATAGTAACATGTTTTGTTATAATATAAATGATGGCAACTCTGATCTGTCGTATTTACTTGTGACTGGCAAAGACAATTCCCTCATTTATTAGTAGAAACACTAAAAAATGAATGCTTCTTTTGAGAGAGAGTGAAGCAAGTGGTAGTTTTGTTTTCCATCATAAGTCTCTCCAACTTATTGCTCCCTTACATTAGAAAACTTTGAAAAGATTTGTCACACCAGCTCACACCTAAAGATAGTTTTTAGTCTCAGATTGAGATTTTACAAAGACTGAATTTTGCAGGATCACTATTTACAAGACCACAACCCTTTTTAACCCCAAAACATTCACTGACAGATATGCACTAAAAAAAAAAAAAAATTGGCCAAACTACGTATTTCAGCTAGGTAACAAATTCCCATCCATCTGAATTATGTGAATTGTCATATTAACCTGAGAAGTGACAACAGCTTATAGAATTTACCCAAAATATATAATGAATTGGGCTGCACGGTGGCTTGGTGGTTAGTCTCGCAGTAAGAAGGTTGCTGGTTCAATCCCCGGCTGGGGAGGGGGGTTCAAACAATTCCAACTGTGGCCTTCCTGTGTGGAGTTTGCATGTTCTCCCCGTGTATGCGTGGGTTCTCTCCGGGTACTCCGGCTTCCTCCCGTCGTCCAAAGACATGCGTGTTAAGTTGATTGATCACTCTAAATTGTCCCTAGGTATGAATGTGAGTGTGAATGGTTGTCTCTCTGTTGGCCCTGCGATAGCTGGACCTGATAATAGCTGGGATAGGCTCCAGCAACCCTGAACTGGATAAGCGGTACAGAAAATGACGACTGATATAATGAATTTAATGTGATGCTGTTAATAAGGTTTATGTAATACTGTCCTTACAGGCATTATAGTAGAAGTTTTTTTGCAGTATTCAATGAAATTGGGTTCACTACCCCATACACTATTAATTAAAAAGCTTTAAATATATAGAGCTGAAAAAAATCAGCCAATCACCTCTTTCATCTCTCTAAGTTTTTCTGGTTGAGGTCACATAATTCAGTTGGATGGAAATTTGAACTGAAATATGTAGTTGGGCCATATATTTTGTCTCAGTCCATCTGTGCGGCATACAGTACCTACATGCTTATGTAGTATTTACCATCAGTAGTTTGATTGCTGTTGTCTGTTCCATGGTAAGATATGACAGCTTCTTGGAAGCCTCCATGAGTCACATGACCGTTTTTACAGTAAAATCAACGTATGTCACAACTCTGAGTATCGACTGCTCTGGAGGTTGGGATGGACGATTGCAATTTATTCCTGTCAATATGATACCAATAGTTTATGGTACTTTTTCATTGATACCAATATCTATACCAATACTTTTTTGTCCCCTTGCATTGATATCTTGAATGCAAGGGCGATATAAGTAAAACTTGAGAACAGAAGTACTGGAAAGAAATGATTTTGAAACAATCATAGGTTACACTGATGAGTAAGCTAAACAAAAATAAGATTAAAAACCTCTTTCAATAATTAAAGAACTTAAGTACAGGTTTATGTTATTTAAATTTATTCAGTGTAAAATGTTCAAATATACAATGTAACAGTGATATAATGAATTTACCGAAACATAATGTGCAATAATCTGCATTAAAGCACTGAAAAATACCAAAACATCATCATCATGACTCCTGATAGGCTACCACCATCATGTGACACAGAAGCTATCTGGCTGCTTTCACACATCATTTCTTTGCCTAAAACTCTCAGAAGTAGAAACAAATTATTTTGTATCTGTACAGTGGTATCACAATACTCCAAAAAGTTTCAATTCCAATATTTTGACTCCAGGGTATCAATCTGGAGGTTGGCACCTGTTTCATACTGTCAGAGCTCATCTAGCTATATGTTGTTGATTGTGTTGCATCGCTGCAAAATACAATATTAAAAGATGTTTGATATTATTGCAAGCCCAAGACTAGGAAAAGACTGATACACTGTAAATCAGCGTAGATTACCACCTTAAACTTAACGATTGAGACTGCGGGGTGCAACTTAAAACTCCTGAGATTTACTAAAAACTTTCAGTTTTAAGTCTGGAACTGTGAAAGTCGTTTGCGTTATATTGCTACAAGTAATTATATGATTTCATGCTGTCCTGATTGCGTGGCATCACTCTGGCATTGTCCTCCATATGAATCAGCTTAAGCCCCCCCCCCCCTCCCCCCCATATGTTTCCTTATTCGTCCATGTACAGTGGGTAATGGTTGGAAATGGACGGTTTCCTGCGTGACTCCCGCGTGAATCACGTGAGAATCACGAGGTATTTCCTGAGGCCAGAGTATTTAATTTCAGGGAGAACTGCAATGTACCCGGACCACCACCAGGTGGCACTTGGGAGCTCTGCCGTGCTAAAGTAGACGTTTGCATGCCTGCAGTCAACTGAAAAGTTTGTTGAAACCAGCTGCATAAACAACCAAATGTTCCTTTTGATCTTTTGTTTTACAAGTTTTGGTGATTTTTTTTTTTCTCCTTAAATCAGGCTGTTAAGATGCTGACATTAAAGCAGGTTAATTGGGGATCTTGGTGTGATATTGTGCTATTTTATTATGTTTTTGATTAAAATAAAGTTCATGAATTAATTTAACATAGTGACATTATCTTATTTAATGAGAATTGGTGCATATGGGCGCATAAATAGATACACCTCCTATCTTATCTGAGAACTTTTATGGCATAAGTGGGTATATTTAGTCTCCTTCCAATATTCACAATGTTTGTAAAGTGTATGAAGCATTTTGGCTTTTTTTTTTTTTTTTTAATGGCTCAGCGATGCAACAGCGCCCGGCAATTTGACCACCATATCACAGCCATAAGATACAATACCTGACACACTTAAACCATATCTCAGTGTTTATTATTATGATAAATGTAGCAAATGCTTACCAGAAATATTTTCTTCTTTATCTCAATAAAGACAAAAACTAGGAGCAGCAGAATGAGGCAATCAAACAAGCAGCTTGTCTTAGCCTACCTGCATGGCAGGGATGTGAGCGACGGAAGAGGGGGAAAGGAAAAGAGGCTGCTGCGTTCAAGTGGTGCCATTTAAATTGGTTAAACACAAATACGACACATATCTCTAATTAGCAGGGGCTTTTTTTGTTGTTGTTTTTTTTTTTTAAAAAAAAGGGACAGCCCGCGAGCCCGGCCGGCCGCGGTGATGATATGGTCACTGCCCAAAGCCCGCCGGCCAGATGGGCTTCAGTGTGATCAATTTGCGTTTTTCTATGAATAAAATTGATTGCAAACAATCTTCCTCTGTTTATTTCTATTTATCTGTATCTCTATTATTTAATGAAAATGATAATAATTAATCTTTTTGACAAAACAAATTACTGAATCAATAAAAGGTCCGTGGAAAATCCGTCCATTCAATCTTGTAAAAGAAAAAGGAAATAATGAGCCAATATGTAGTTTATTTGTTTATCAACTGTTAATAATAATTAAAAGAAAGAAAGCTGATTGATCAAAGAGGTAAATACATGCACATGTGGGTCCTCAGGAGCGGCTCCATCAGAGCTGCGCACGTCGGAAAACACAGCAACAACTTATAATCAGTGTTTTTACTCTACCAGAGACCAGGATGTGGTCTGGTCTATTTTAGCAGAACTGAAGCTCCCTAAAGTTTCGTGGATATACTGATTTCATTATTAACTTTCTAACGAAGCCCTTAGTAGCAATGGCGCGGGAAGGGGGGAGCTGTGGGGGCTCCAGATGGATGCGCTGGTGCTGCTGGAGGATGATTCAGATTGTATCAAGAAAGAACGCGTTTTTAAGAACCATAATTTCCTGAATCATGAAGGCTGCAGCTGGTATCAGACTCCCTAGAGCAGCGCTTTAATCTTTGTCCTGAACTGGACCGCCGTCTCGCTGTGTCAGCTGTTGAGCGCGCAGGTGAAGAGGCTTTATTGTTAACTAGGAAGAGCTCACCTCCTGTTCATCGCCATTTTGCTGCGCACTTTCTAACTTTTACTTTCCGTTCACATGGATATAACTTTGTACTTCGTTATGAGCCTATTTTTGTTATTTGTAATTTATTTATTCAGTGAAGGTTTGTCATTTGGAATTCAGTATGTTTGATATTTGAACCGTGCGCCGCGCGACCCGGCTGTTACACCGTTTTAATTCTCTTTCCCGACTTTGAACTGTTAAGCAAAAAAAAGGGAAACAAATAAAAAAATATTAGGTTAATGCCTGCAGTGTTAACTGAAAGATGAAAATCTAATAAATGAATTGTTTCACACCAACATACCTCCAAATTTTGTTTTTGTTAAAGATTTTAATGGATTTAAACGAGCGGACACATTTAACAGCCTAATCAGTGATATAAAAAAATGAAAGTTCACAGAGACTTTCCTGTTGTCTTATGTCAAGTGAAAAATGAGATTTATTTAATGAGGTGTTAGAGCTCTTTCTCTGGAGCAGAAAAAGACGCAAATGAGATTATTGATCAATAAGGGGGGAAAAAAACAAAACATGATTCGACTCTCGTCAACAAATGACATGATCTGGCGAATCACGCGCATGGGGGAAAATGACGTCATTCATTCATTTGGCAGCCCCCCCTAGTTAAAACACCTTCCCGCGCGCATGCTTATTCCCGTTAGTGTGATGCCAGACTGTTATTTCCCCCGCTGTCTGTGAACACAGCACAACTTCGACGTTGTAAGTTTCACCGTTTTAATCACCTTCTTCATCTCCTGGTCGCGTGCTCATGGACGTAAACTGGGTCAACTGTTTGATCCAGTTTACGTCGCAGATCTGAACTTCAGCGACTCTGAATGAAGACTTTTTCTTTCATCGGTGGTTTTTTTTTTTTCGTCACCAGTGTTTCAGTCATTAATGCAAAATAAGTCCATGATGAAGTTTAGAAATGCAGATGAGGAGAAGAAATCCGCACCCCAGAAAAACCTCCCAAAGGTTTTTTTTTTTTTTTTTTTTTTTTTTTGATGCCGTGACGTTTCGGGCGTTCTTCTTTTATCCTATATTTCACTTTCATCCAGCACCCAGTCCCCACTATCTGGGATGTGCGTGATACCAATATTTACTTCTGTATGAACTTTAGAAATGCGACCGCGTGACTTCACAGCGTTCAGCTGTCACATGATTATTAAATGATGCAGTTATTATATCATGCGTCAGTAATGGGGGGGGGGGTTACCTGTTACAGGTGCATGAACACCTGCTCTTTGAGCTCATTCATGCAGTCTGAGCTCACGTGAAGTAGAGGCTTTTAATGATGTAAAATGGAGATATTACGTTTGTACCCGACAGCATTTTATCCGTTTTTCCACAGTGGCATTTGTCTGTTTTTGCATATGAACTCTTCATAATAACTATAAATAAAAACATTGCAGCAGGTTTCCCTGTGGGTCGTAAGAAGAGGCCAGTTTAAGGACATGGATAACAAGACGCTGGTGAAGATGATCTAATGCACAATGCCAGGCGCTGGGCATGCGTAATTGCCCCCCACCCCACGCAAAACTCAGTAAAAAATAGTATCGTTAGTTTGTGCGACGTTACTGGTTATTTTCACTGAGTTTTCTGTGGGGTGGGGGCCAACTTCACGCAGGAAAGCAACCTCAGAGCAGCATCAGTCGCTGCGTGTGGAGGAGCAGGAGATGATTTTAATTTAAAATATGCCATTGGCAAAAAATGAAAGAAAATAAAAAGGCATAAATAATATCAGCTTTAACTACCATGATGCTGCAGCTGCAGATGTTCTGGTTCATGTCTAGAATAACTCGTGTTAAACAGTGATGTTGATTGTTATTTAATTAAATAATGAAAACTGGACGTGTCGCCTGAACACATCATGAGAAATGATTCTGACCCGATGTCTGCAGTCCTGTGTGCAGCATTCTTTCAGCCATCAGTGCGTAAAGCTGCCAGTTACCTGCTTTTCAGACGTGCTAAATTACACGCAATTTTTTGCGCCCGCTTTCCATTGAACGGCTGATAGATCACATTGCACGTGTTAAACTGAGGTTTTGCATAGTCTCCTCCCAATATTTTGCGCCTTCTGGCAGAAACGCCCAGTTTGCATATTCATCTGCAGCAGATGCGCAAAATGGACAGCGGCGCTATTTTGCCCCTTAACAAGCGCAAAACCTCCCTTTGCCCTGCTTTGTAAATCAGCTCCGCGGATTATTGTGTGCGTAATGAAGATAGCGCCTGTTTTAACACGCGCAAACCTTTCGTAAATCAGGCCCATGGAGGAGATCCGTTGTTTCTATGAATTAATCTATACCTTAAAGTTGTAAAGTGTTTAGTCGGTAGACTGATTCTTAGCTTAACTAATGAAAGTTATCATTTCTTATGTCCCGGGTCAGGCTCAGATCCGACCGGCCTCCACCTGTCAGCGCTGCTGCTTCAGGGTAGAAACAGCTGGATGACGGTGCATTTCTGACGTAGACTCAGTTGTTTGGTCAGACACGAACATTTTATAAATCACACATGGATCCAGTCACAAGATCATTTTTATGATCAGATGTCGCTCATTTCCACGCTGGTTTGACCGCTGACTTTTTTCCGCGTAAAATGGCGTTAAGCGCTGGTTACCGCTGGTTAAGCAACAAATGTTAGTCACTCGGCAGAGACCGATTCTCTTATTCTCTGACAATAGCATTCAAGCACCACTATTTACAGGAACAGCAACATTCCTGCATTCATGAAGTCTTTTGCTCCGTCCACAGCCCCCTCCCCCCGTTTGAGTTGAGACAGAGTAGCCAAGTCTCTTTGGTTGAGATCTTGTCTCATCAGCCGATCAGAGCAACATTAAACTGAGCAGCTCCCGTCTTCGTCGTTATGATCTATCCACGGAAATATTCGGAGCCAGTCTTTGGGCTGCGTGGTACCGTGACCAGCACCGGCGCCAAAGGATTTGGGTTACTGTAAAGGAGACCAACACCAGCGCTGCCACAGCACAGATCTTTACTGTTGTTTGACCAGACCAGCTTCCCTTCAGGTGACCCGAAGTTACATTTAAGTTTTAACCAAGACTCCGTGAAAGGGTCGTGGTGGGAAATCCGCCAACAATGTTTGGTTTGTCAACAAGAGGGAAGCTGGTCAGGGGAGAGAGGGAGCGCGCTGCACTAAAGGGCCGACATGGGAGGCGACGTCACTCCTCCATTCATTTAGCACCTATTCTCCCTAAATTTTTCTAAATTCCCCCCACACCACCACCCCCCAATGCCAGAGTTAAATTGGCCCATTCACTCCCCATTGTTTCACAAATCAGGCAAATCTTGCAGCCATGTTCTCACCGTCTCTGCCACTTTCCTATTCCACCAGCATGTGTATATAACTAACACATAAACTAAAACACAATTAAATTAAGTTATTGTACAACTTTTGATATCAAAGGCCATCAAGTGAATTAAAAAAAGAAAAACATATAAGGCAACACGAAAAACTTCCGTCAATCCGGAGAATCGAACCCTCAACCTTCTGCACTGCAAACCTCCATCCTAACCACTTTACTACCAGCGCCACAGGTTTGTCCAGCCCCACGCCAGCATCTGTCATTCACAATGCACCACATGTGAAGCAGTCCACTCAAAAGATTTCAACATCTTATTTTGGACAAGTCCGATGAAAGAAGGTTTCCATGGGTTTCATTATCTATTATTGAATGTTTTATTTGGGCTTTTCAGAACGAAGCATGGAAGGTCTCCACGTGCGCTAACAGTAAACAGCTGACAGCGTGCGGGCTGGACACGTGTTGTCTGATGTAGAGATGTGAGACGCCGACACTTTATGATAAATGATTTTGTACATCTGATCTGAAATAGTGCCAGAATCATTATGACTCGAGCTGAAAACATGTATAAGACGCTGGTTAGGGCTGGACTCTTCTCTACCAGAAGCCGACACTGGTTATGGCACCGAATTATTTAGGCAGGTGGTAGAATGGAGGAGTAGCGACGTGTGTCCAGCCCTTTATTCTATGTTATTTTATAGCTCCAATGCAAACGTTCACTGCACATAATGTTGCTGCAATTTTAAGCGGGAATTTCCCACATTATAAGAGCGAAATTTGCAGGATTTGATGATATCATGCGCGATTTCCGCAATCCCACAGTAAGTTCCTGGCTTTGCGTTTTGTAAGCTTATAGTCCCATTAAAAGTTATTTTACCGAGCGATCTGTGAATGATTGTGGCATTAACAACACAGCAGGACTGCACCATGTTTTAACTTGTAAAAACTAGTGAAACAAAAGACCAAAACAAGGGCTGCATCGTTTATGCAGCTTTACCAGTCTGCCACGTCACCCTCTCAGCCCCGATCCAGTCTTCACTCACGGAACGCCACAATGGACTCAGACTGCCACCTAGTGGCTATAGTAGTCATATGTATTTCACGCAATTCGTGAAACACGGATTCCGTGAGTGAAGTGTCCATTTTCAACCAGTACCATCTGTAAGCTTGCAGACACAACAGCGATGTTTGATTCAGTCGTCTAGCAGCATTTGCCTGAATCCCACATGACTGAAGTCACAATTAGTCATGTGGAACAACAACAACTGGCAGTTGAGGGACCGAAATGATCATTGTTTTGGGCTTTAATCTCTAGTGGTGGGTTGGTCATGGACAAACCTCTTCAGCTGCTAATTAAACTGCTGCGACATTGCATTCTGTCACAAAATGGAAAAATGAGATAAATATAGCCACTTCTTCAGCCTGATTACATCTTTCTGTGCTAACGAGTTGGCTTTCTGTGTGCATGTGTGTTGAGATTGGGATTTTCCATACAATGATGGACTGAGAAAGCACCTAAAATGCTAAATACTACTGTACACAAAAAGAGGGATTCATCATTCAAATGCCTGAGATTGGATCTGAGAAGCTTTCTGTTTCCTTTTCCCCCTCTGTCTCTTGAGAGGAGTTTTGAAACTGGAAGCTCAAATGCTCTCACCGTGCCACATTTCTTTGCATGTTCCCTTCTGATATTTTAAAGCGACTCTTGATCTATTCAAAGAGCGACTACTGCTTTAGGAAGCAGCGGGAGAATTTCAGTGCCTGCAGTGAAAAGTGGGGAAAGTTGGACAGCTGTGAGGCTGTATAAGATGTTTTCCTTTAAAATGATTCAGAAAAGACTCTTGCTTTAACCAGTCAATAGCTACATTTACATGCACAAAAAATGTGTTTATCTAACTGAAATCAATGTTCAAGTTCAGGTTTATTTGTATAGCATGCTAACAATGACTGTGGTCGCACAAAGTCAGATTTAAAAAATACCCAAATAGATAAATGAAACACACAATCACTGATGTAAGCACATTAACACGTAAGCATACTTACACATTCACACCTATTGTGTCGTCATACGTGTAAAAATACACAAATACACACAAGGACACACAAACACTGGTGTACATGAGTCTCTCAAGGTAAAATTAAAAGAACATCACCGAGTGCAATGCAAAGCGTGGGATGCAGTGGTGTAAAGCAGCCGCCACTGGACTCTAGAGCAGTGGAGGCGTTCATTGGAGCGACTAATCTTGCCTCTCCATCTGGCAAACTGATGGAGGAGTTTGGGTTTGGCGGTTGCCAGGACAACGGTACTTGCCTGACTGCATTGTGCCAAGTTTGGTGGAGGAGGGATTATGGTGTGGGGTTGTTTCTCAGGAGCTAAGCTTGGCCCTTTAATTTTTGTGAAAGGAACTCTAAATGCTTCAGCATACCAAGACATTTTGCACAATTCAATGCTCCCAACTTTGTGGGAACAGTTTGGAGCTGGCCCCTTCCTCTTCCAACATGACAGTACTCCAGTGCACAAAGCAGGTCCATAAAGACATGGATGCAGAGTCTGGTGTGGATGAACTTGACTGGCCTGCACAGAGCCCTGACCTCGACCCGATAGAGCACCTTTGGGATGAATTAGAGTGGAGACTGAGAGCCAGGCCTTCTTGTCTAACATCAGTGTGTGACCTCACAAATGTGCTTCTGGAAGAATGTTCAAAAATTCCCATAAACCCACTCCTAAACCTTGTGGACAGTCTTCAGAGGAGTTTAAGCTGTTAGTTTGTTACGTTCCAGCTCTGCTAGGGTTTTGAGACGCAAACAAAAGACTGGTTTCAGGTGGAATGGTGGAGTAAAGATGTATTGTTCAGAGGGTGAATTAAAGGCACAAACACAAAACCTGCATAGATACAAAGGGTGGACCAATGTCATATTGGATTCGGAATGGGATGTCACTGAAACTCATATGTGAGTCAAGACAGGTGAGTGAATACTTTTGGCAATAGTGTACTTGAACATTACAGAATTATGCTCTTCTAAGTCAGAGGTTCAAAAACTTCTCCCATGTCAAGGAGCCCCGAACAGCATTAGCTTCTGGAAACCCCAAACCCACAGATAATGCTATGAAATATGTAAAGTTTAAACTTTTACAGTGTATTTTCTTACTTTTATTCATTATTCAATAATGATTACATTTGAATAACTTTTTTTTTTCCTGAGACAGAACACAGGATGAAGTTGTGGCGCAGTCACTTTTGATGCACCAACGCTGCTGGTGGGGAAAATCAGTTTCATGTAAAAAAAAAAAAAATCTGAACTATTCCTTTAACATCTGTGAAAATCTCTGAGTGAAGACTCTGTCATCTTACATAAAAGCATCAATTTATCTGTGAGGGTTCACTAAACATTTACAAATGCATTCATCCCACATTATCTAAATGCATCACAGCCAAATGTGTGAAACCTGTTTTTTCATGTGGTTTTCTTCTTTTGTGATCTTTCCGAAGGCTTTTATTCCTCCATCTAAATATACCCCCCCCCCCCCCCCCCCCCAACCCTTAAATCTTTTATGTGACTTGTTCACCTAGGAGGACAATACATCATTGCTCTGAGTGTCTATCTCTGCAGTACTGATAGAAATGAAAGACTGTGAAAGATGGCTTCTTCTCTGCATGCATATGATTGAATTAGAATATATTGCGAAAAAGAAACCGAACAAAATTACTCTGCCCATATGACAAGTTTTTGACACCATCTGCTAATTTAAAAAAAAATTGATTAAGTACTCTATAGTCACATGTAAAAATAATTTGTTCTCCACTCTCCTGTGTATTCGTCTCTCATCCCAGTTCAGCTCCACGCTCAGATTTTTGTCGGAGGTCTGCACTTATGTTTTCTGGGTAACCACAGCCACACATTAAAGGAATAGTTCACCCTCAGAATGATTTAACTTTATCTTCCACTTACCCTGATGGTGAGCAAGACTCTGGACCACTTTTTTAATATGTCAAATGCAGATGGAGTTCAGGGCGACTTCTCGTTTCCCCCCAATGGAGTTCGCCAGGGTCTGAGCCAAAAAGGTCCATAAAAGTCCACAAAAAATTGTCAATATTCCTCCATACTGCTCTTCCCATGTAATCCAAGTGTCCAGAGTGGGCTCTGAACGCTGAGGCTTCCGTAGTTTCGTGACCGCGCATGTGCGCGCTTCCTGGACGTAAACAATACTCCGTTTTAGACTCTAAAAATATACTAAATGGCGTAGTTTCAAGTAAATTCTGGACGCCACCCACTCAGGACACTTGGATTACATGGAACAAGCAGTATGGAGGAATATTGACAATGTTTTGTGGACTTTTATGGACCTTTTTGGCTGGGACCCTGGCGAACTCCATTGGGGGAAAACGAGAAGTCGCCCTGAACTCCATCTGCATTTGACATATTAAAAAAGTGCTCCAGAGTCTTGCTCACCATGAGGGTAAGTGGAAAATAAAGTTAAATCATTCTGAGGGTGAACTATTCCTTTAACAACTCTTATAAAGAATAGGTTGTCTGGGAAATGAAGTTTTAGAGTCAAGTGCATGCAGCATGTAAAATTGTGACGTGCGATACCACTGAACTGCTTTCCGATACGATACCAAGTAAAATTGAAACCAGCATCGGCAATACTGATCTTTGAACAAAAACCTGATCTGTTTTTAAAAAATTGCTTTGAAAACAGACTTCACGAATGGAAAGAAATTTAAAAAACTGCCAGTAAGCTTCAGACCCTTGTAGTCTCCTCTCAGTTTAATACTCTTGATACAGACATGTTGATGGAGTTGTGGGTTGTGCAGGTGCTTTGCTGCATAATACTCGTTCCTGGCAAATTTTCTTCACTTTTATATTGTGTTATTGTTTTAATGTGTACTTCAATGTGTGTTACTGCTGCCATGTTGGCCCTGCTTTAAAAAAAAAAAACATAATTTGATTTTCTGACTGGAAAAAAAAGGTTAGAATAGATTAAAATAAATTGATAGTTTACATTTTTGTAGAATACTTTTTAAATGAAACTTAAATTAATAGTAAAATTAATAGTAAAATACATAAATATTAAGACATCCTATACATAAATTGAATTTCTTAGTCTAATTCATCCTAACCTAATCTGAACCTAGCAGGCAAAAAGTTGACCATATGGAAAAAAAACTCATATTTACCAAAAATGACTAAGATATCGATATTCTGATGTGGACATCAATCTTAGAAAATAAAAGGCTGGTATTGGAAACATCAATATTCCGGTATCGATCTGCACATTACTAATGTAAAATCTGTGTTTTTCATTATTTTACAACAGCGTGATTGGATTGCTTTATGAATATATAATGGAGGTGTAACGATTCGGTTTAACAACAATTGATTCATATCGCAATTCATAGTTTCTGATTCGATTCATGGACGATATTGGTTCATTTAGAAAATAATTCGATTCAGTGACTTGAAATTGAATCAAAAATGATGAATTGTGATATGAATCGAATCATTGTCACAACCGTTACACCCCTAATATATTTGCATATATACTTACGAACTGTGCACACGTCGTACGAATAAGTAGGTAGAGGGAGGAGGAAGATGGATAAAGAAAAAGGGGCAATGAAGAAAAAGTTAAAGTGGCCAAAGCAGGACTGATTTCTCTTTTTCTATTTTTATTTGGTTCTTTTTATCCACCCTGACCTCTGCTATCTTTTGAGCAGATTAAATACAACAGCCTCTCAATCTGGCATTTAAGATGACAAAGGCAGCCCGGGCAGTTATAATCCACTGCAATCCCACTCCTTAAAACTGAATGTGTAATTGTAACTGTCCCACTGATTTTACCAGCCCACTTCTCATTGGTTAATGCTTAATCCCAGAGGCTTGAAACTACAGTTAAAAAGCTACTGTGGGGATGAATTAGTGTATAGTAAATTGTTGCTTGAGAACCTTTTAAAGACTTCTTTTTAATGTTCATTTCAATTTGGGCATTCACGAGGAGATTTAAAGCACCTGTACTGTTTATAACCTCTTTGGTTTAAGATATTCAGCTTTTTATATGATGTCAGGATGAACCTAAAATGCACAATTACATCTGTGGGTAAATTTATATAAACTTTCTCTAACCTTTCTTATGCACAAGTGTTAATTTATGAAATGTTTATTCCACAGTATGTTCTCTAGCAAGATGATTAATGACCCTGTAATTTAAGTCACAGTATTTTGTAATTTTGCACAAGGAGTGATTGTTACATCATTTTAAGTTTTTTTTTTTTTCTATGTCAGCATTAAATAACAGGCACATGACAGAGTATGCAGAATAATACCGAATTTTAATTCCACTACATAATGTAGTGGTACACTCAACACTGTTTGCTTTAGTTTCTATGAATTGTCTGAGACAAAGGAATTACCACTGATTCTGCCTAAATGTTCTACATTCATGAGATAAAATCAGTGTGGCATCAACTTTTTACATTTTCGGTCAGTTTCATAAATATAGTTAAATTTCCCTAACTTTTTGGTACTTAGTAAGTATTCTAATAAGGGTTTAATTGTCAACAAATGCCGGAGATCAATAGCTGTTTTCTACAACTATAAAAACAGTTTTTATTATTCAAAAGACATTTTATTTCAAAAAGGTAGTAGGTTAAAGATTAAATAGTATTTTAAGAAAAAAAATATTGATTTGCATCCATCTTTTATTATAAACAAAGCACTTAATTTTCCTAAGTTAAGTTTTTTTTAAGAAAAAATGATTTTTTTCTGTCCCTTTTTTTTGCAGATATTTAGATATTTTGAGGATCATTATCTTGTTGTAGATCTTCATCCTAGCTTTAACTTTATTACAGTTATGATATTTTGCTTCCAGATTTTGCACCCAACTTTCCAAACTATGTCTCATCATGACGATAAAGATGCAGTCGTCTTTAAAAGCTGATTGAGATTTTTCTTTATTTTTGACTAAAACCCTCCAGACTCACTCAACATGATACAATGAACATTTCATCTTCAGCTTCATGCCTGCCAGAGTTCAGCTCATCTACTCACTAAACTATTCAGCAACAGGAACTGTGACCTTTAAATGCCATCACATAATGGTTTTAAATCAGCATGTAGACGTGAAATGTTTTGTTATAACACACTGTGATGGTGTTTTTGAAAAAGGTTCCCTTGTGACATAACTTAGCGAAATCAAGTAATGTCTAATCGTGTGTTTTCTGACTGTCCAAGCCTTTATTTTCTGTTGGGTAGTACTGGATTTAAGCAAGATTGTCTATGATATACAAGACTGAGTCACAGCTATAGCTGGTCTGATGCAATGAGAAGATTAATGAAAAAAGAATGAACTCTTTTGGACATATGAAGAAGTTGTCGTCTTCGTTTTTTTCACACACCCAGACAAAAAGTTTCAGTTTATTGGCGTTTTTGTTTACCTAAGTGTGAGTTTAATGTTTACTTCATGTGGATGTCAAACATAAAACTTTGCATTATTCTCAGTTTGAGAAATGATCGAACTGACTCACTTTGTTATGTAGAATGAGTAAAAGAGATCAGCGCATTTAAATGACAGGTTCAGACTGATCTTTGCAGTTTTATACAGAGAGAAATAATGAATGAACTGCAGTTCAATTAAAAATGTGAGGATTTGATTTATGTGAGGAAATAAGAGAATGTTTTAAGGTGAGATGAACCATGAAAGATAATGGCACAGTTAACACAATCCTTTGGTATGGAACAGCTGTTTCTAGGCTGATTTTGCAGATGCTGCTGATACACGGCGACCCTCTGGGACCTTTTTCTTACCTGGCAAAAATGGGCCTGTTGAAGCCATATTCTTCAGTTTATGTTGATGTGTCTGGTCTGCAAGATTCAAGATTCAAGATAAGCTTTATTGTCCCCAGAAGGGCAATTGGTTCCACAGCAAGCAGCAACAAAAAAGACAACACAGCAACCACAAATTAAAGAGAGTTTGGGCCGGATCTATCAAAGGTTTGCGTGTATAAGAACATGAGCTATCTCACTCCACACGCAAAAACATGTACAAACTGATCTATCAACAGCGTGCTAAAAGGGTTTGGTCTTGAACACGTGCTAAATAGCGCCTCTTGTCCATTTAGTACTTTTTCTACTAAAAATATGCAATTTGCGTTAACTCGCAAAAGTGTGTGTAATGGGAGGAGAAAATGTAAATATGCATTGCCTTGCTGTTGTTTTGCGTCTATTTTAGTACGTCTGAAAAGCAGGTGCAAACTTGCAGCTTTGTGCACAAAAGGCTGCAACTTCTGAGAGGGACAATCCTGGACATGCACAAATCTGATTCAAAATAAACAGACAGTGTCTTTTGTTTTTTTCTTTACACGCCTTGTCCTCACTTAGCCACTCATGTATTGAGTGTTATTATCCACCATTGCTTTTTGAATGCCATTAAAATATCATATTGGCATTACCAATCTTACATATGTAATGATAAAACAAGCCCAGAATCATAAAATGTCCTGGCTGGATGTTTGCTAACAGAACATCTGTGGTGATACTCTCCCATCCTGCTGTGTTGCTACGGCTCTCAGGAGAATCCTTTGAAATCATATGTAAGTGTGAGGTAAAGTGTGAATTACATCCCACATGGCTCCTTGTAGATTTTTTGTTGCTGTATGCTTCGGTCACTGCTATCTCTTCCCATTCTGACAGCAGTTATTTCACAATTTCCTTCCTGTTTGATCTCCTCTCAGCTCTCCACAGTGGGACTGTCACATGTAAAAGATGTGAAGGTTGAGAGGGACTTCGAATGAGAGGGCTCTGGGAAAGGGAGTGTGTGGAATAAAGGACATTAGAATGAGATTTACATGAGGAAATGGTAAGGAGTGGATGGAGGAGGCTGAGGCTGCCTGATTACAGGCTGTAGAATAAGTCAAAATACATCAAATATAGTGGTTATTTTTTTCTTTTTGTTTGTTTTTTCCAAATCAGAACTTCAGCTCCTGCTTGCATTTATGTATGTACAGGGGTATGGAAATGTTTGGGCACCCATTAAAATCACCGCATTATTCTGGGCTTGCACCAAATGATTTTCACAGTCTCAGACTAAAAACTGTAATAGCTTCACGTGATGCCCCGCCATTGCAAAACCGCTGTAACCCACGGCTTTTCGGGGCATATTGTTTTAATATTATCCATCAGACACTGTAGTTTATAAACTATGAACTAGGAAAGCACTTGCAGAGTGCAGATCGCTGCTAAGCAGCTTAGTACCCCCCATATGGCCCTATCTCGCAATGTTAAAGAATCCTTCAAAAGACAACCTTTATTCTGGGTGTTGAATTAGTTTAGTTTGCTGAGACCATCTTAGTCTGACTTTCCTTAGCTGACTAGGGTTACAAGTATATCTCAATTTAGTGGGGAGTTTTTTTTTTTGTTTGTTTGTTTTAGATAGTACGTCTATTGGTTTTCATGTAAATTGATCTGTCCATTCTTGCATTTCAAGTTTAACAGTGTTTGTGTCTGGAGATGAAAGCGTAAATGCTTGGGCAGAGAGTGCCTGATGCAGAAAGGTATATGACAGCTCAGCTGTGCCCATTGTCACGCAGCCGTATAAATCCCAGGTGGTTCATGTTTATCTGGTGGTCATGACAGCAGCTCCTCCAAATAAGCACTCTGCATCATCGTTCCCCTCAGACTTTCATTAATTTGCACTTGTACAACTATCCGTCACCCCTTTGAGTGCAAATTTAAAAACAACAGTGTGTTCTGTGCTCCTGCTGTAAAGCTGTGAATGCAGTAAATGCATACATGAACGAAGAGTAAAATGCTGTCTTTCAACTAGGCAGCCATGACAGAAGACTTAATGCACCTGTGCATATGGTGACAAACACATGAATATTTGACGTGCTGTCAGCCTCGAGGCACGGCTGAATAATGGCAGCAAAGCAAACGCATAAGCATTCAAACGCACAGTTGCAGAGACTCAGGCACTTTTTTAACATGCTACATTCCCAATGTGTCCTTTGGGTGTTCAAGGAGTTTCCAATATGGTAAAAGAATTAGCTTTTATTAATTAATTAATTTAGCTTTTCATTTTTTGTGTGTGTCGGGGAAAAAAAGGCTTTGTTTTGTACATGTATGCAGACTGTAACCTTTGTAAAATATTTAAAGTGCTGATGACACGACCTTAAAGGTTGAATATGGAATACGGACAGAACAGTGACATCACGTGTGTCTAGGTTGTAGTTGCAATGGCAGAAAAACAACTCCAGCCGCTGGGATGCCAGGCTCACTGCCGATATGTAAGTGACCAACAGTCTGCAGCATTTCCAACAAGTAACGCAGAGGAGTTTATAACTGACAGCTAACGCTAGCCGTGTTAGCAAACGAGTTAGCTTACCGATCCAGGAGAAAAGTTACCATTTCTGTGTTTTGACGCCGTGGAAAATGTTTATGTGGGTCGATTTAGTGAAGTCTTCACCTAAATTTACTCCAGGTTTTGCTCTTCTCAGGTCACTCCTCCTCAGAAACAGATAACAATATCTGCAGGGCTCTGAAGCAGCTGCTTCACTCGCCGTCTCCACTGCTTCCCCCTGTACCATCCTAACTGTGCCGAACATATTGTTGCCACACAGAGATCGTATTTGGCAACCCACAATTGCAACGTGTATTGGCTTATAGATGTAAATACAGTATAATGCCATTATCGAACCCGTAAAAATTTATTTTATAATTATTTTTAGGCTAAATATAATTTTCTGGGAAATGTTGTACTTTCATTTGACATATTAAAAAAGTGCTCCAGAGTCTTGCTCACCATGAGGGTAAGTGGAAAATAAAGTTACATCATTTTGTGGGTGTACTATTCCTTCAAAGTCTCCTCATGTCCAGTAAACGGTGTCTGCAGACAGGAATTTTGTCCTACAGCTAGACACCGGTAAGAGCACCTATTTTATCCTCTTCTAATGTATTTATGATCTGTAGGAAACATAAATGAACTAATGCTGTCCTCATGGGCTTTTAAACATTAACTGCCAATACAACAGAAGGCTGATCCATTACTGTCTGTCTGGAAAACTGGAAAAGGAACTTAAAACTACGATAAACCCATTAAAATGCATACTGACAGCGGTGCAGAGCTCCGTAATGCAGAGCGCCACAGTCTGGTCAGATGTGCTGAAATGCAGCGATGTTTTAAAAAAAAGTCATTCACTCAGGCGTGCCTGTTTTTGTTACAAAGATCATCATGAGGAATGTTTTGGTCTATAAAACATGTTGAAAAATGTCAAAATCATGTCATCAGCACTTTAATTAAATAAGAAAATTAAACATTGCTAAAAATTGTTTAAAAATTTAAGAATATATAAAGCTTCATCTTGCATATGTACTGACCCAACTCAGGCCAGTTGCAACAAGGAGGTACTGTGCATGACAAACTCAACCAGTTAAGGAACAAAACACCCTTTAAATGTGCTTAACATGAAAGAGTTACACAGCTGTCATTGCTATCTTTTGAGCTGTGCCAAACATTAATCATGTAAAATGGACTCTTTTTTTTTTTCTTTGAAAGCTTCCCTCTACTTCATTCATTGCCCTCTCTTGCTGAAGCCCTACTTCTTCAGTATTCAGACCCTCAAGTACTTCTTTGAAGGGTTTTTTTTTTTTTTTTTGGCAGAAATGTAGTCTTTTAGCGGTCTCTACAGACTTTGAACATCTGGATTTGGCCTATTTATGCCACCTTTTCCAGCAGATTCTGTCAAGCTCTTTTGGACTATATGGAAAGAATGTGTGAACTAACATCTCCAGGTCTCAGGAACAAAGAGAGAGGTCACTGAAGGTCATTCTAGTTGACCTGACTTCATGTTGTTGTAACGTCTGTTCAGAAAAAGTATTTTTCTCTTGGAGTTTTGCTTCTTCCAATGATTTCTTTCATATAATTGCCTCTTCCCTTATAGCTTTTTGGTTCATATTTCTCTGCCTGCAGCAGAGGCATTATAAAGAGGACAGCCTGGGGGCATATTTAAGGATATGATAAAATGACGTATTTGGTTGTTTTGGCTGTGTTTCATGCATGTTTTCTTTTTCTATTTTTAAATGACAAAAATCACACAGTAAGCTCTGGAGGATGCACTCCCCAAGAGTATTTCCAGGAAACAAATAGATTTCCAGATGTCTTTCTTTTATTTTTCCACGTCATGCTTCCCACTTTTATCACCCTCTTTTTTAAACTTTTACGCTTCTTATCTTCCTTCCCTCGTCTCTAAGTCATCTTCGACTTTTTATCCCTTTCCCCCTTTGACAGATAATTTTCTCTCCCTTCCTTTTACCCTTCCCCCCATCCCCCTTTCCTCCCTTACTTTTATACATTTTCCCTTTCTACTTGGAGCTTCCTTATTTGTGCTTTTGGCCATGACTGCACTGTTGGAATTTATTTAGTCTCTAACCTGGTCCTCATCCTCTTTTCTTTGTTTATGTTATCTCTCTGTTACATCTCTGCTCTGTCTTCCAGCTGCATGCTTGTTAGTCCCACTCATCCTCTCATCCCTCTACGCCGTCTTATCTTTTGTTTTTTTGTGTTTTCTTTCTTTTATTCATCTTGTCTTCATTGCTCTAATGTGTTCGACCTGCTCCTTTTAACATCCTTTGCTTTGTTTTCTATCCCCCTATCCTTGCATGCACCTGCCCCAGGACCTCCCCTTCATGCATGCTTTCTAATCTTTTATCTTAATCCCCCCCCTTGCTTTTTCTTCCTTATTGTACCTTAACAAATGTGTTCTCATCCATCCTGCTCGCCACTGACGGATACCTCTATTCCATCCCTTCTTTCTTTAATTATTCTTTCTGTTTATTTCCTTAGTTTTCACTGCTTTTCAGCTTCTCTCATGTCCTCTCTTCCTTCACTGCTTCCCATCCAGCCTCTTTTTTCCCGCTTCATTTCCTCTGCACTTCTTTCGACTTTCCTGTCTTCTTTGAACTGCTACGAAATTGGTCCGCTGGTGTGACTGAGTCTGATACAATTGCCACACACACACTGCACTCTTTTTCCATCTCTCACACACTCCGTCTGCCTCGCATGCTTGCATAGTCTCTGGGTAGTCTTCCTTTGCAGCTGATGTGCTGAGGGGATTTGTCTGTTCCACTTCTGTTTGACAGTTTGACACACACATGTATACACTTCAGCTGCTCTATATGCTCCCGAGCACAGTTCACCAGCAAAAATACAGTTTACCTTGTCAGTTTATCAACTTCACAGTCTCTCTTGTCCTCTTTTTTTGCTATTCTTTTTCTTTACACAAGCTCACATGCTCATTAAAGTGTGTGTGCTTAATGTGTGAAGAGCAGAACTAAGTCTTTAAGGTCAAAATGCTTCGCTTCCCACTCACAGGGCCTAACACCCCCCTCCAAATATTAAACTGCAATATTAAAAGTCCACTTTGCCAGCCTGAGCGAAGCCATTAATCACAGATAATTAACCTTTGATGATGTCACTCACACTCGCATTCTAATACATGGACGGAGGCCGGCTCCATCTGAGCACATCATACAGTGCAATTAGCTTTTGTATTGATTTCTTTGTCACAGCTGAGAGTCCTTGTCTGCAGCGGGAGGGGAAAAACCATATATTTTGTCCTCTGCGCTGCTCTGAGATTGAAGAAATGTCAGGACATACGCCCAAGAGGGAAGAGAAGGTTTTAGAAGAGTGGTTTTAGAGGTGGTGCCGATCATTCGGCAACTGATGGGACAGGGCTTATATGATAACAAACAAACAAAAAAAAAACAATCGATTGGGAAATCCAATAAAAGCTTAAAATCTCTGATTGTATTATACATAGGCCATGTGGTTGTGTTTTTTATGGCCTGACATACATTCCACATCCAAAGGTGGCGGCCAAAATGCTGCAGTTTCAGAAATGTTGTGTTGTGGTCATTGTCCTGTTCACACTCCAGTCCAGAGGGTGGCGGTAATGCTTTAAGTTGGTTACCAAGTGCCGTTAAACACAGCAGAAGAAGAAGAAGTAGTGACGTGGTCACACTGCCTAGCCTGGTAAACCAGCCTGACCTTATGCCATGTAGGAGATAAACGGCAAGTCAATCTGGGTCCCCTCCATTGGAAAGTGATTTCCACCCGGTAAAAAATTGACCGCATAACCATAAACATTTAGAATGGTGGCCACAGAGGAGCGACGATATAACGATGCCCTTTCTGATGTCTTAATTACCTGCAAATATCCTTAAACCTGCAACAATTTACTGCTCTGAAAGCTTTCCTCCATGTTTTCCTCCTAGAAGAAGACGTTTGCATCACTTACGTGTTTCTCTGATTTGTTCTCTCTGGTTCACTTTCCTCCTGTTAGTCCCGCCTCTTGTCTCGCATTGGAAATCAGTCTACACTTTGCCTGCATGCACTGATAACATGTAACAATATGGATGTTCTTTGAAATATGTGAGACAGATGTCACACAAACCAGCTGTAACACATGCAAGCGTTTAATGCGCCTCGTCATATTGTTTGGCATATTGTTTTCCACAGTACCACTTCTGCAATGAAGTAATCTTGAAGTCACTGTTATGCAATAAATAAAGGTATCTAGTAGTATAAATAAATCATTACAAGGTTAACGTAAAGACTATGGCCCTTTTCATGAGTGGATGAATTAATAGGGGAAAAAAGGAGTAAAATATTACAAATATTAACAATATTGTTCCCCGTGACTTATCTGTTCTGATCGGTAATTAGATCGGTGAGGCTTTAGATGATTTGTGATCGGATTCGGCCCCAAAAAACCTGATTGGACCATCTCTACAGTGTACTGATCGTGATCATAACAACAACAAAAACAATAATAAATTCGAAGAACACTTGTAAACTTCATATTACTCTATATGGATGGCGAACATTAACTGGTTGGATCAATGAAGTACAGGCTGCCACTGAAAATAAACTAGCTGCTTTCAGAGAGAGAAAGAGGGAAAAGCTCCTTCTCCAATGAGAAATACCATCAGGCAGATTGGATCAGCTTTCATGCCAAAGAGAAAGTGAGGCTGCATTTTGTCTGAGTCTAATGCTGTCAGGTCAACATACCATTCCCCATACTTTGATATATTCATCAAACTTTGCAGGCAACAAGTTGATTTTTCTGTTTTATAGTCCAGTTATTCCCAACCCTGGCCCTCAAGGGACACTATCCTGAAAACTGTCCATGTTTCCCTCTTGAAAAACAGCTGACTCACATTAATGGGTCAGTGGCAGACTGGTGCAGAGCTCATCAGAGATCCATTAAATTTGAATCAGCTGTGTCCTATTAGGGCAAAATGGAAAGTCTTCAGGATAGTGTGCCTTGAGGACTAGGGTTGGGAATCACTGTTCTAGTAAACCATTTCTTATGAACATTGTTTTTATAGGTATGACTTAGTTGACCATCCTAAAATTTTAGATGTCATATGTTAATTGTCATCCTCCAGTCAGCAGGTGGTTTGATCAACACCCACTCTTTGTTAAAGTGGTCTTGTCTTGGTCAAGACACTGAGCAATTTGTTCCCCCATCGTGCAGTGTCTGAAAAACCAAGGATCCTCCACGAGTCAGTGGCTTGTAGATGGCTGAAGTAGATGTTTTCCTTTGATGTTACTGGGTAGCCCTGCAATGGACTGGTGGTCTGTCCAGAGTGCATCCTGCCTATCGCCTAGTAATTTCTGGAATAGGGCCACCCATTGGAATAAGCTGGTATAGAAAATGGATGGATGGATTCTATTGACCTTTTGTTCTTTGCAATGCTGTTCAAGTTCATTGAGGCTTTGATTATGGACAGCTTCATTAAATTCTCTCCACAACTCTTCAGTCAGGTTGAGATCTGAACTCAATGGGTCACTGCAACACCTTTTTTGCCATGCTGCTGGTTGATTTGGGATCATTGCTGAATGAACCAGTGTCACCCATCCTAGTTGTCAGACAGATGGTCCAACATTTCAGTGAGAATGCATACAGAGGAGTTCATGGTAGAGTGTCAATGTCCTGTGACTCCATAACTTGCTCATATCATCAGCCCCCCACCACCGTGCTTGACAGTTAGTATCTTTTGCTGATTCTCCAAATGTGGTGCTGTAGCTTTAATTGGCAGGAACTACAATATGGTTGTGCTTTATGGCAGCTTTTCACTGTCATGCTCTGCAGCTGCCAAGCTAGTGCTACTCTGACACTATGAGTTGTGTGAAAAGGGGCATTTGCTTTTTGGGAAGTATCTGGGTGGATTGAATTTTAAAAATGCTCAGAAATGTAGCATGTGGCAACGTAATTGTTTCATGAAATCATGGACCGAGGGTTTTTGCCATCTATCTGTTCTTCTTCATGTCTTAAACATCTTACAAACAGCTTGAAATCTTGCAAAATGTACCCCTTTTTATTTGACTGAGTTTGCAGAGCAAAGCACTGCTGGATGATGTTCCCACAAGTCAAATCCCTGTTTCCTTTGTGCCCCAGACAGACTGAATGCTTGCAGAGTATCTGTAAGGGCTTATGGAGATCTAAGCTCTTGCTTTAGATCTTAGGCAGTCTGCTACAAAGATTGACGTCCTTTCGTTTGCGATGTCTGAGGACTAAAGGAGCAGATTCTTGGCACTGCATCATTTGTCCCTCTCTGGCCCAAGCGAGGCAATTAAAAACACAAAATGGATGTTTATTTAGCTTTCTTTTGAAGGCTAATCTCTATCAAATTGAAGCCTGTATTTCTAAGGGGATGTTTGCATACATACATTAGAAGCCTTTGAACACCTGTTAAAAATATTTATACAGCTGTAGGATAATGCGACCAACACACCTGCAAATGTAAAGGAACAACTTAAAGGCCAAAGAAAATCAAATTTCTTCCATAATTGACTGATCTGGTGTATCTTTACTGTTTTTTTAATGTACCAAAAGACTTTAAAGAGAAAAAAAAGCAGAAATATAAATACAAGGACAAAGAAAAAGCTGGATATTTGCTTTTAAACTTGAAATCAAAGTGTCTGTGATTATGCTATTTGGATTTCACAAAAACAAGCAAATGCAATCAGAGAGAGAGAGAAAACAACAGATGGCAAGAAAAGAAAATGACTGTGAGAGTGCCGTGGGCAATAAATCAAACAAGCAGACAATAAATAACAGGAAATTGAAACGGATGACACTGAACACCTCTCAAGGTCTTCTTAAAGTACTATCACTTTAATAGTGAATCTGCCTCTCAGAACGAAGACTAATTGGCTGAAATGACCGAAAGGCTTATCAAAAGACTTTTATTCCACTCAGTGTTGGAAATTTACTATTTTATATGCTCATATTATTGCATATCCTTATTTTACACTTTTTCAGTAGATTTCTACTGTTAGTTTGTATATATTTGCTAGTCGGTTAAATCAAGAGTGATGAGGGTTAAATATTCATTTTCAATAAATTTTGTTTATAAATACTGGGTAGGTCCAAGTTTGGGATTATGTTGCATTATGTTTTCTTAATGAACTTTAACTTAAATTTCTGCATCTTGTCCACCTTCAGGCACTTTAACAGGAAGAAGGCTGACAAATTTATTTAGCAGTAGCTAATGTGTTTTGTACCAACATTCTGCAGACAAAACAACTTTAAATTTTTATCTCCTCCTGCCTATAAAACAGAGTCCAGCTCTGGCTCTGACTCCAGCATTTAAACTCTGACTTATAACAGAGAGACAAAACTATTTTGTCTATTTCAACATCTTATTTGGCCTTAAACCTTTTAAAAACAGGGTTCACCTAGCTGGCCAATGTTTACACAGGTGGTACACACTTTACTGTATACCGTATCATACTGGCCATTTCAGAAACCTTGTCTGAACCTTGGCTTGGGAGTGGGTGGCCTAGTGGTAGCGTTGTGGGCTTTGGTGCGGAGGACCGGGGTTCGGGTCCCCGACACACCCTAGGTGAACCACTGTGAACCACTGAGCAAGGTCCTTAACCCCCACCAACTGCTCCCTGGGCGCTTTAAGTAGCAGCCCACTGCTCTCTGGTACTACTGTACAGAGATGGGTGAAATGCGGAGCCTTAAGTTTCCCTCGGGGATCATAAAAGTATAACAAAAAAATAAATAAATAAATAAACCATTTGCACTAAAACCTCTCTCATATTGTTCTGCTTCATTTTTATCAGAGTTGGCTTTTGCAGGGATGATGTTTTGTACTGGAATCTTTTTAAAGTTTAGAACTGCAGCTACATCATTACAAAAAGGATAGTCATATTCATCGTTTGGTGTTTTTCCAGGGGAGGCTGAAACATTAACTAAACATTTAATTTGTGCCATCTTCATTCAATTTTCACCAATCACACATATACTGGTATCTATACATCTTAATGACAATACTTGCTTTATTCATGCCATTTGGGAAATTTGGCTCTGCATTTGATCCATCTCTAGATAGACTAGAGAGCAGTGGGCTGCCATGTCACGGTGCCAGCTGGTAGGGGTTAGTGACTTTATACAAGGGCCCACAGTGGTTCAACTGTAGTGCAACACCAGGGACTTGAACCCTGGTTTCTGGGACCAAAGCCCACTTCTGCAACCACTAGGCTGCCACTCCCCAAAAAGGTTGAAATCACAAATAGATCACACCAGCGTTCCCTTTACTGTGACTCCAAGAATTTAGATTGGTCTTGTAGTTGAGAAGATATACTCATTATAGGTATGTAATTTGAAAGCAGAGGCCTAAAAATGTAGGCTCAGGTTTTAAAGGATAAAAAAAAGAAGCAGAGCAAAAAACAAGCTCTAACACCTATAGTCCTACACAGTCGATGTGCCTGAGCCTAAAATCAGATAATTGGTCACATAAACCTAAACCATTTAGCAGGGGTGAGGATAATCAAGTCAGTTGAGAAAAGTAAAAGTGAAGATGGCCCTGATTTTCCTTTCTCATTTAAAAGATTGGAGTGCAAAGCATACCTGTACTGTTGCATTGTTATGATCAACCTAACCATATTAAAACCAGAGTTGGTAATCCTGTTCAGAAACACTTTTTGTCATACTGGGTGAAATGGTCCTTCCATCCTGACAGTAGTCAACATATCGTCTATTCATAAAAAGGAAGGGAAAAAGTCAGACCTCTGTAAGAGCCGCAGTTCTGTTAAAAATATCACTGTAAACAAATATGGCTAATAGACTAGTAACTGCTGCTGCACCAAAAAAACAAACAAACAAACAAACAGATAAGGATCAAGTCTTGGAGGTGTTGACATTTGTAGTGTGGACTTTTTAACCCTCAGAAGGAGTTGGAGGTGAGCGAATTAAGGCTTTTAGGAGCGTGGTCCGTCAGCTGTTAGTTAGCTAAAAACCTATCCACTTGGCTGTTATGGTTTTTCCTCACTAAAGCTGGGGACACACTACATAATTATTTGCCCGATTTTACCCACGATTTTCAGTCGGGCGTAGTCGGCTCCAGTTGGGGCTAGTTGGGTTCAGTCTGCCTCGCCAGTCGGCAGAAAAATCTGTTGGTGTGTCTGGGGAAGCGACTCAGATCTCCAAGTGTGTTACAGAAACCGACCCGATGCGACCTCAGTCGTAGTCAATGAAACATGTTTGAAAACTATGCCAACTATGTCCGACTGGGAGCCGCGCAGCAGAACTGCAGGGACCGCATGTGGAAAGAACTGCTGGATTTCCTACTGAAACCCAGCATACGGTCAAATCCTGACAATGTCATGTGCACAATAATTTTCAGATGCAATCTATGCATATGCATGGATCCAAGAAGGTAAATTTCCTTTATACATCCCAGTAAATGTGGAATAGAGCGCACATTGGAGTACCTGCACTGGGGATTCTCCTCTGCATGATCAGAAAGACAAAATATTACTATGGAAGTGAAGGAAAATAAAGAATTTAACTGTGAACGAACTTGAAACTGTTTATGGGTAAAAATAGGTTCATTACACGCAAACAGAAGAGAGGTGGTGAGAAGTGTGTGACACGCTGCTGTGGAGTCAGACTCCGATAGCTCCCAAGGTTATTACATATTTGTGAAACATATTTGTTTATAGGCTACAGAAGCCTCCTCACAGTCCGTATGCAGCCCCAGGTTCTTGGCAGTTGTGATGACAGTCTTTAGTGTAAAAGAGCAGTGGCATAAAGATTTATTGACCCAAAATAGGCACACACTTACCTTCAGTCATTTTTCTCTCCTTCTCATTGATTTCTTCACTCTCAACTTTATCCTTTTGCTTGAATCTCACACTCCCTCTTAAGTATCTTCTCTTACTTTACCTTATTTTTCTGGTGTCCCTTGGGGGAGGTCTTCCTCTGTCCCTTTTTTGCCCCATCCTTGCCAGTATATTGTATAAATCCTGCCTGTGAGGGAGTGAGACACCAGGTGTCAAAGCCAAGCCGGCTGAATCATTCTCTTTATTGTCATCATCTTGAGATTGTCTACTTTAGCTCGCCCACAGCCAAAGACAGATGAGGAAGAAGGGCAAGAAAGTGGAAATCAGAAACTGATCAGGTCTTTGTCAGTTTCTCTTCTTGTATGTCTTTTGCTAACAAACGTATCCTATCAAGTACTATCATAGCCATCCAACTGCCTCCTATGTAAAACAGGAAACAGAAATGTAGTTGGGGCCCCATTGGTCAGCAGTGCATTTACTGTATTTTAACCTGCAGGGATGTGTCTTTGTGACATTTTGCTTAGATCTACTAATCCTCTCTTCCAGCGCAAATTCAGTTCAGTCTGACCTAATTTATAATGTTTTCAGTTTCCCAGGAATACAAACGTCACAACTTTTAAGGCCCTACACATGATCAACGTTAAAAAGGCTTTATGCTGGCTGTCATATTGTTTTTCTCTGGAGATAGTGGTGGCACCAGACTAAGTGGTGCTACCCTTGGCATGGCTCGCCGCTAGAATCTGCTGCTTACTGCTGTACTCAAAGTTGAAATTATTTGAACTTTGACCATGTTTGCAGCTGACCTCTAAAAGTGCAGCCAATGAGATAACAGTTCTATGTGATGTAGTCAGAACAGACACATACAGAAGAGAAGCTATAATAACACCTTTAAGTCAAATTGGTTTGCAGATGATGTCATAACCGTACCCAACCCTTCCAATTTGTAGGGCAATCTCCTGTTTATTTCCATATCTCTTGAAACAGGGAGTTTTGGGGCACTGGTGTTCCTCCTTTACTCAAAAAGGGTGTATTCTTTTAGTGCAGTATTTAAAGTTCTAACAATGAGGTTCACCTGTGGCAGTGCAGCCAAATCTTGATAGAAATAACTACCCTGACCTATGAAAAACAAAACAAAAGAAAATCTTACTTACAATAAGCTGACCTGGCAACTCATGACCAAACAGCAGTGTATTTAACAGATGTATTTGCTCAAGATACCAACTGTGCTATTTACTTTGTAGTGTATTTTGACTAAGCTGGGTTAATTTCAGAATATTGTAACCAAAGTGAGAGATGTTTAAACTTTAAAATCACTGAAATTTATCCCAAACCCAGTATTAAATGAACATTGTTATCTAAACAGGTGTCTTGCTAAAGTTTAACAGTAAAGTAGAACATTAAAAAATGTAGACTATAAATTCATTGAATTTGGAAGAGACATAGAGTTTATATAAAATGGTGGTTTCAAAAAAGGGGTTAAACCTCAGATCTCTTGGATTAAATGATGTCATTAAAGTTCTTAATATGGGCTTGATTGCTGGTTGGTGAGGTATGCAGTCTTCCATGATACTGGAACAATTTCCAGCTACATAAAATAAAGTTTTATACTGGACTGATTATGGAAAAAATAATAGTCACAATTATTTGATTGATATTGAAATCACAATTAATATACATGATTATCACTGATTTTAAAAAAGTGTTTATTGAAAAACCAAAATTCAACCTCAAATATAACTTAAAAATAAACAAATAACAACCGGAAATAATTTAGAAACATGTAAAGAGGTAAAATAATAACAATATATCAAAAAAATGATATCAATAACAAATGAATACTCAGTCTACATGCATTCTTGTTCTATACTCCCTGCAGTTTCCTTGTTTGCACATCCATGCAAAACAAGGAGAAGTATATAAATATTTGTAATGGCTAAACTGAATCTTTATTACTTTTTCATACCGCTATTGTGTTGTACTGGCACAAAAAGCTCACCCAAGTTGAGCCAAAACTTTCCTCTCACAGATCAGACGGAAGCACATTAGTGCCATATCAGTGTGTGCTGGAAAAGTTCATGCTGTCACTGGGAAATTAGGCAAATGATGATAGCTCCATTGTTGTGCATCAGTCTTGCCTTGAAGAGACATTGAAGAGCCACAAGGAACACATGCCATCTGCATAGGTAACACAAGAATCATTTTCAGAATCAGCACCTCCAAATCCGAGACCATGGTCCTCGGCCGGAGGAGGGTGGAGTGTCCTTTGGGTCGGGGTGAGGTCCTGCCCCAGGTGGAGGAGTTCAAATATCTTGGTGTCTTGTTCATGAGCGAGGGAAGAATGGAGTGAGAGACTGACAGATGGATCAGTGCAGCATCCGCAGTAATGTGGACTCTGCATCAGTCTGTCATGGTGAAGAAGGAGCTGAGCCAGAAGGCAAAGCTCTCGATTTGCTGGTCGATCGACGTTCAATCCCTCACCTTTGGCCATGAGTTGTGAGTAGTGACCAAAAAATGAGATGGCAGGTACAAACAGCTGAAAGGAGCTTCCTCCGCAGGGTGGCTGGGCTCTCCCTTAGAGATAGGGTGAGAAGCTCGCAGAGCAAATTTGACAGTGTATATCCAACACTTTAGGAGTATATTGTACACCAATTCCGGTGTTTATTTGGGTCCAAGGAGTCAGTGTACATTTTACACTGTTATCGGAGTTTTAAGTCAACACTAATCTAGAGTTAAATGCCTAACACTATAAGAGTAAAAATGAATTCTTAGGGTTGCTCTCAAGTATAAAAATGAAAATAGGCCTGCTTTGAGGTAATGGAGGTGAATACTAAAGGATTTTGAATTATGTATTAATATCAACACATCATTTCCCACCATGCATTGACCCAAAATTACTGTCCTGAGTATCAGCACAGAAATTTGGGAGAGTTGTGAAGATTAGTTGGTACTTTGACAGTTACCAAGCAAGTACTGATAGTCGGCACAAACTACCAACTTCAACAACAGGTTTTAATCAATACACTGTGCACACCAAGGAGACCCAAAGGGATCACATACAGTATACACTTAACACACGGTGCAGGACCACACAGGGGAGTCACAAAGCATGATGGGAAATATTCAAGCCAAAGAAGGCGGAGTCTTCCTGGGTGCACTTAGCTACACTTCATAGAGTTAATTATACACTGAAAGAGGAAACTTGTTTTAACTCTGAAAATTTCCACCGGCACTGGTGGTTATTTTACTCTCAATTATGTTAGAATTACTCTGAAAGAGTAAATATGACTTAACAACTCAAATTTAACACTGGTGATTTCACTGTGCGGTCTTCACGGAGTGGCTCAAACCTCAAAGTAGAGTAGACGCTCCTCAGAGGAGCCAGATGAGATGGCTCAGGCATCTGGTCAGGACGCCTCCCTGGTGAGGTGTTCCAGGCATGTCCGACCGGGACGAGACCCTGGGGAAGTATCAAGACATGCCACAGGGACTGCGCTTCTTGGCTGGCCTGGCAAGGCCTCCGGATGAACTGGTGAATGTGGCCGGGGAGAGGGAAGCCTGGGGTTTCCTCCTTATGCAGCTTCCCCCACGACCCGACCTCAGATAAGCGGAAAGAAAGGAGATTGATGGAACAATCGTATCGCCAGTCTTCTTAATCCAGGCTCCATTCCCCTTTTAACTGATGACATTTCCCCTCATATTACAGTTGAATACAAAGTCAGTGATCATCTTTGTTCAGCTTTTCCCAGCTAAATCCATCACAAATGAGGACCAAAAAGAAGATCAATGAGGGATTCCTTACTTACATAGCTAAAACACAGTACGATACCATGCATAACAAAAATCCAATTAACTTCATTAACCACTAACAGCATTCAAGGACTTGACAGCTATGGGAGTTGTAGGTGATCAAACTGTTGTTTAAAATAACACTGATCAGATGAGGATGTTGCACTGGCAGTGTAAGTCCCATCCTGAGCTGTCTCCTGTCTCAGCCTGAATCCCTGTCCATGCTTCCAAGTTCTCATGACGCCTCTGGGCAGCAATCCCTCAGCTTTCACCATCAATAAGATTGTGTTTGCTTGAGCAGTGGCAGTGATGCATCTGTCTGGCTGTCTGGCTGCCTTTCTAAGTTAAAAAAATGTTTCTCTTTCCAACACATAAACACACGAAACCTGCAT
The DNA here is from genome assembly GCA_023101725.1 of Atherinomorus stipes. NCBI lineage: Eukaryota > Metazoa > Chordata > Actinopteri > Atheriniformes > Atherinidae > Atherinomorus > Atherinomorus stipes. Next base: position 497,093 of record JALJCO010005692.1, read on the forward strand.
GTTTATGCTGGTTCATGTCCAGGTTAGCCTTTTCTGTGACTTCCCCTCTCTCTTTGCTTTAGAAATGTGTGTGTGCTTTTGTCTCAAGAGGAACAATTTGATTTCAGGTGCCTGCTGTTTCCTTTGGATGCCTCTCTGAAGCTACACGAGTCCTAAAAGACAAACACACATGCATGCAAAAATGTAGCAATAAGCTTTTACTTACAGTCAGACAGAGGGGAAAAAACCTTTCCAAACACTCTAGGTGGTCTTTCATTTTTATCATCACTCAGCTGTTGATATGGCCACTTAATTAATCCTAAAGTGGTTTGAAATGACCAGTTCACCTGAGAGGCAGGAAAAATCTGATTTTAGCGTATAAGTTGTTGTAGAGCTAAGCTGCACTGGTCGATCAATACTATCACACTACTCTTTTCTTAGAGAGCAGATATACTGTATAACCTTGTTGAATGTGTAAATGGACTTCATTCGAGGGTCTCCAGGCAGATGTAAACAGTGTTCATTTTGGTAACAAGCTAGATGTTGGCAAGCTGAGAAAACAGTGGTGCTAAAAGAAAGAATATAACTGTATTGAGGAGTGGATCTACAGAACTTTGTTCTCCAAACTTTGTGCCTTAAAGCAGTGGTTTGAGGGATGTCCGATATTATTGGTCTGCCGATATAATCGTCCGTTAGGCTGATATTGGCATTAAAATATGATAGTGGAAAATATCGGTATCACTTTTTTTGAGCCAATATTTTTCAAAACAAAATCTTGCGAGATTTTGTTTGTAAAATCAAGATCTTGTTCCATAAGCAGCACGTATAAAAGTCCCTGTTTTCCTGGAAGAACTTCATATCCCAGCATTTTACAGTCACATATCGCAGCTTTTATAGTCATGTGACTACAGTGCAGCTGCTGCTGCTACAGACTCACTTGCTTTTAAGCTGCTTACAGTATAATATGTCTGATTTTGAGTTGTTGGTTAAAGAATAAGTTTCTTTTTTTTCAACCTGGACCTTATTTGTAGGAGTTTATACATGCATTTACTCACTGGTAAAGTTTCTGCATCACTTTGAGTCCTGTAAAATGACATCCTGTAAAATGGCCGAGATGGGGCAGCCACTATGTAAGACATTATCTGCAGCAAAACTCCTTAATTTCATCAATGCTTTAAGTAAAATGAATGAATGAACGAGTACTATTGTCCTGTGAGTTCAGAGTTTCGCAAAATGTGTTTTTGTTGTTGTCTGGGTAGCGAGGTGCTCCTCTCAGCTGCACTACGGAAGCACGCATCGTGTACACGCAGCCCCAAAAAGTAAATGGTAAATGGACTGTACTTATATAGCGCTTTTCCAGTCATACTAACCGCTCAAAGCGCTTTACACTACATATCACATCCACCCAGTCACACACACATTCATACCCCGATAGGCACATCGGGAGGCAACTTGGGGTTCAGTGTCTTGCCCAAGGACACTTCGGCATGTAGTCTGGGGAAGCCTGGAATCGATCCCACAACCCTCCGGTTGAAAGACGACTGCTCTTCCACCTGAGCTACAGCCGCCCTGTGGGTGAGGAGAACACCCTGATAGCTAATGGAAAGCTAAATCTGGACTCACAGGACAAAAGTACTCGTTTGTTCATTCATTCGACTGAAAGTGTTGGTGAAAATCAATGAGCTTTGCTGCAGATAATGCCTTATATAGTGGCTGCCCCATTATCGCCATTCTACAGGATGTCCAGTGAATGGCGTCTTAGCGCAATATCTTCCAGAGGACTCAAAGTGATGCAGAAACTTTACTGGTGAGAAAATGCATGTATAAACTCCTAAAAATAAGGTGCAGGTTGGAAAAAAGAAAACTTATCCTTTAAGTTACCAAGTTGTCAGAAACATTATAATTAGCGATATGTTGGCTAATACCTGTTAGTATCTGATATCTGGCAGCCAGATGTCCAAAATAAACTCCTCTGGCTGAGTTAAGGCTATTTTGGGATCTTTGCTCTCAGAGCAGAGTATAGTTTTATTTCTCCTCTATGAGAGATACAACCTCACAGTCCTTTGCATATATTGATTGATATTGCAATTTGAAATATAGACAAAATTGGATATCGATAAAAAAAAAAGCCAATATCGAACATCCCTTAGTGGTTCTCAAACTTTTTGAACCATGACCCCCAATATAACATACATTGGTGTTCGTGACCCCCAACCTCAACCTGTGACGAGTGGTTAATTGTGCTATGTACAATGTATGTATGTATATATACAATATATGGGGGGAGTGGGTAGTGTGGTGGTAATGTTGCGGGCTTTTGCACGGCAAACCCGGGCTTGAGTCGCCGACACAGCACTCAGGTGAACGCCTGTGGACCCTTGGGCAAGGTCCTTAAACCCCACCAACTGCTCCCCAGAGGCTTTTATTAGCAACCCACTGCTCTCAGATTCAACCTACGATGGGTTAAAATGCAAAGAATGACTTTCCTAATTGGCACACTCATTGGGATTAATAAAGTATATTATTATTGTTATTATTATTATTATACAGTATGTAATGGGTCATCCTGTAGCCATCCTAATGTAAGGCTTAGAATTTTCATAAATGAGGAGGATTAAGTAGATTTTGGTGTCAAAATGATAGAAATTATTTAGTAAAAAAAATCAAGTTTAGCTACAAAACACAATGGAAAAAAAACTCACTCTAAAAACTCACTAAGTAGAATATTTTGCATTCTGAACTTCTGCTGGTTTAGATGTCACAACCACTCAGTTACACAACATTGCAAATAAACTTCTATCATATTATATAGGGGCCTCTGTGGACCACTTACTGTACAGTATATATCCCCACAAATGTAAAAATCAAACTTAAGCCCTTGATGACAGTATACAAGAGGAAATATTTGAATATGCTGTTACAGCTGTAATAAAGTTGCATCATGTTGTTACTGCGATAAGACAGAGGAATATATAAAAACACATTCAAGATTTCATTCATGGGGGGGTTCTTAGCTCAACTGGTTGAGCAGCTGCCCCAGTATACAGAGGCTTCTCAGCGCAGCCAGCCCAGGATTGATTCCCAGCTTCAGACCCTTTGCTGCATGTCTTCCCCCACTCGCTCTGACACCATTACCTGTCTATCAACTGTCAACCCCCCCACCCCCCCAAAAAATTACCAAACATCCCAAACTAATAAAACTGATGCATACATCAGCTATTTTCACCCTGACCTGACATGTAAAACTTTATCTAACAGACCGCCACATTAGTCATCCAGGAAATGAGGTACTGTCAACTTTTGCCTCCTCCAGCTCTGACAAATTCAAAGACAGTCACCAAAAAGATGAGGCAGTTTCAAAGTTCATAGTTTGTGTTTTTCTTTTTTTTTTTCACCCAGCTGTTAAAGACCCTGTAAATGCAATATAAACTCCCACCAGAAACCTTGTTTTCTATTGGGCCACTTCACAAAAATGCCTATAGAGATTAATGGCGCGGGAGGAAATTTTTTTTTGTTTCTTTTTTAGATGCATCACAGTGTGACCAAAGCTGTGTCAGAGTGGTTCACTGCTAAAAAACTTGTCAGTGTGCTTTCTATGGCTGCTGAACAATGATGGTTGTGCAAAGAATGGTCAAATAATTGAGTGATTTCAAATAGTTGTGCCATGTTGTATACAGTACTTTGCTTCAGACACTTTGAACAGTGACCTGCACAGTTGAATCTGACTAGTTAAAGTACAACTTGTCCATTTAATTAGACTACTGGGGTTTCCTAATGAACAGTTGTTACCTCAGAGTTCCTATGATGTGTATTAATGACTGCAAAGATAGCTAATTAGTTTTTGGTATATTGGCTCATGGTGTGTGTGTATATGTGTGAGTGTGTCATTTGCGGCAGCAGAAGGCAGGACTCTTTAAACTTTGGAGACAAAATAGATTGGTTTGGTTAAGTAACTATGAAACAGTGCACTGATGCTTTTAAAAAGGATATATGTTAATACTGACCTCTTGTTGTTTTAGTCCCGGGGAGTGGATGCCCCTAGGTGTTCATAAGGGCTGAGTATTAGAACCTCACGATTCAATTCAATTTTGATTCTTTGGATTGATGATATACTTCATTAAGCCCAAATAGAGAGCCAATTAGGAAATTCATTCTCTGCATTTTCACCCATCTCAGGTTGAACCTGAGAGCGACATTACCACTATGCTACCCACTCCCAATGCCATTGTTGCAATTCGATTCCACATTGATTTAAATGCTTCAATACCAATTCAGGAAGAAGAAGAAACTCCTTTGTGAACATATGCTGGATGTCAACTCATATTTCTGGGTAATAAAACATCTGAAAATAAAAAATTATTGCCATTTTGAAGTTGTATGATCTAACATGGCCTTCGTCCATACAACATAAAAAACACGCACAGCGCGTGACTGTCAAACAAAATCTCCAAGACTTATTAGTACCTACATAGTAAGAAGCTTAGTTGTTTTGTGTTGAAAGAGGTGTGATACAATATTATTTACTTAATAGCAGTTTTTTTTTATTTTTTGGTCATAAAATGCCACCATTTGGTCACACTGTGGAGTTTTCGAGCCACGGTCTCTCTTAGACCGAGGTGCGTGTTCTACAATTCACTCTTGTAGCCACAAATTTAACTTTCTCTGGTTGTTAGTACAACTATGAACAGCGCAACATGTTCCTGAGCCATGCAAGTACATTTTTCTGGGGCAAATTGTTTAGAAATGTTATGATTACTCTTGTTGAAATGTTCGAATAAACCGCTACCAGAAACAACTGCTTTTACTTTGAGCCAATGGCTAAGCAGTTTTTCTGGTATCTCACAGGAAGTTGATTGCATGATTTCTCTACATTGGACAGCTCAGGAAAAAGCTGGAAAGGTTCCAGGGGAAAGGAACTAAAAGTTGAAATTAAGTTAAGGGGGAGTGTATGGAGGAATATTTTCTATAGTTTTGATTAATTTATTGATTGGGTTTTAAAGTATAATTTTTTAATAATTTGGGTTTGTGAAAACATGAATAGTCTTTGTAAAACTTTCAAAGTAAACATCATTATTTCTTTGTTTAAAGCTATCTCAGTAAACCTGTGGGAATGGTATGGTCCAATTAAACATGTCCACATAAGAAATCAGTTTTAATCATTCTGGTTAGTTGGTGTATGGTACTTTAGTGCTTTGGGTGACGGTAAAGTAAGTTAAAGATCAGTTGTTTAACCTCTCGTGGTTTCTCCATTCTGGCCTCTGAGACGATGTGCTGAGGCTGACATGGGGAATCAAGTTCTTGACCAGAGTGTCTGACACTGTGATACAGTCAGACATTCTTCAATTCAGTTTTGTTTGTTAGTTTTTGTTGGCTGTTAAAGGTCTTGTAATCATCACCCTTAGGTGCGAAGTTGTAAAGCCTCCAGTCAAAAGTGTTTCCAACAGAAGCATTGCTCGTTTTGCCAGTGTGTCTAAAGTGTCTGACTAGTTGATCAGTTGCCAGCACCTACATTGCAACAGTGTGTTATGCATCCATCTGTCTAGCTAAGACATACTCCCATCTTGCTCTGGTTTGTCACTGATAAGCAAAGCCAAATCCACTTTTTGGCTTTAATCGGAGATTTAGAAATGTGTTTGCTCTGCTGTCTTTCCACAGGGGTGAAAACCCAATGAACACAATATAGTTTTGAAGACTGTGACATGGAAGAATAAGTCGTCCATGTGCCAATGTTTCTTTGTTCCTCCCTCATATTCACAAAGACGAGGAAAAGAAACTATTTTGTCAAATATGAAAAAAGGTACAAGGTAACTTTATTGGTACCTGAAGGTAAATTTGTTGGGCAGCATATAGGAAAGGCTATCCTTTGTACAAAAGACAGATACAGAAGGGCAAAATGCACAGACGTGAACACTAGGGATGGGCATTAGTGATCATCTTTTTGATAGATCATCGGGAGAAACAAGAATGATCAATTATTGATTAATCACTAAGAAATCCGTGTTAAAAAATGATTACACATACCACAGGCAGACTTTTTTTTCTCAAATACATATTTATTTCAAACCTGCACTGCTCTACAGCCTCAATCATCATCTCTGCAAGCAGGTCGGCAGTGGTGGCAGGTGATGGTGAAGTAGCTCTCTTTTGTTACGGACAGCTAGCTGCTGTTGCTAACTTTTTTAGCAGCTCCTGCTGTCGCTCCCCGTGTTTCAATGAGCCTGGTAATGATGCGCTGTTAAGGAAGCGGATAGACTAGTAAATTCATCAAATCTGGGAAACCTTTTCCATCTACGACACTTCTGGAAAATGATTTTTGTGGATATGTTGCCCAGATTCCCTCCGTAATTTTGTCTGCCCACTTTGCATCACAGTTCCTCCGGCTTCAGACCGAGGCAATGGTGGGTTGAAGGCAGGATTCATTACATTTAAGCTCGTCGGATAAGCGTTTTTTAAATGGTACGTCATGAGAGTTGTTGTCGAGTTGCTTTTATAAAACGTGTCACAGTATCTACAATGTGAGGAGTCATTTTCTAACGCAAAATGGTCCCACACCAGACTTCCCTGTGGTGAAGTTGGTTTCAAGTTGGATATTGGTTGGAAATTGGTTGTCTTGCTCAGGTCTGATATCTAACTTGAAACCAACTTCACCGCGGTCCAGACTTCGTCGTGCTCGCTTCATGTTGGTTTAGACGAGTCTTGTTTCAGCTGCTTTGACGGCAGCTCGCAGGCGGCTTTCTCTGCTGTCTTTAGGCTACATCGCCCCCCGCTGGTAGGATGTTTTATTACCACCACATAGTGACATTTATTACAGAGCTCCAAGACGTACACTACATGAATGAACTCTGTTTTATAACACCGTTGTATGATCCCAAAAAAATGACGTGATCGAAAAAATTGTTAGCGATCAATTATCGATCATCGATTAATTGTGTCCATCCCTAATGAACACCAAACAATGAGTCCTCATCCAAAGATGGATGTAAATAAATAAATGCATAAAAAAAACAAAAGAAAAAAACAGCAATATAAAAATATTAATGACATGAAAGTTAACCTAGTATGGCAGGACGAAGGAGGCCCGGGCGGAATTGGATCCCCAGACTCCCAGGTGAGAGTCATGCGTGTTAACCAGTCAGCCAAAGGGACATCCCCTTGGCCAAGTAGTCGGGGCACATCATCACTCGGAGGCATAGTGACAGGACCGTCAACTGCCACACTAGGATCAAAGAACAAAGAAGTCAAACTGTAATAAACAATCCATAAGTACTTCGAAAAAGATTACAAAGTGCTTACAAAGTACACAGCCACAGAAATCAAGCTGTACCTGTAGCATATGGTCTTTGACCTCAGGCGGCTCAGGTGAAAGATCAGTCGTCTTTCAACCGGACAGTCAGTGGATCAATTCCAGGCTTCCCCAGACTACATGTCAAAGTGTCCTTGAGCAAGACACTGAACCTCAGTTTGCCTGATGATGTGCTTATCCGAGTGTGAATGTGTGTATGAAAGGGTGATTGTGACATGTAGTGTAAAGTGCTTTGAGTGATCAACATGACTGGAAAAGTGCTCTATAAGTACTGTCCATTTACTGTGTGCGGCATGGCCTCCGGAGCAATTGGTCAATCTGACGCGTGTCAGATGTGTCCTAGATGCATTTCCACTAAATATAGGCATCAACCATGCTTCTAGAAGGTGTCAAGCTCTGCAGTTTAGATAGGACCAGACAGAATAAAAAAGACACAGGAGCAGTGGAAAGCACTCGGTGAATATCACAATAAAAGTCCTGTATGTTCACAGTACATCATTACTAGTGACACCCGATTATAAGTCAATCGGTCAGGGGGTCTTTCTAACCATGAACCGCTGGACATTTATCCAGCCCTCCTTAACATGGTTTTTTATTATGTGATCCTGCAGTTCTCTTGTGATTTTGTTATCTCGTGGATCCACCTACACAGACTGCACCTGTGGGTGCTCCACGTTTGACATGGTCCTGGTGTGAATTGATGCACCATGGAGGCCGGAACAAAGGTGCACCACAGCAGGAATGCATCGCACACAGATCCAGTGTGAACTGGCCTTGAGGCTACGTTTACATTGTAAGTCTTGATGTTAAAATCTAATTTTTTTTTTTTTTTTTTTTTTTTTACCAAAATCTGATTTGTCTGCATGGTTGTTCACATGATTATTTGCATGCAACCTCCATCAGACCTCAGTGTGATCTGTCTGTCTCATTTCTCTGATGTCAAAGTCAGATGAATTGTGACATGACAGTTCAAACTACAGCTGCTTCAACACAGATTGGATATGTGTCTGATTTTGTACCACATATGCACTGCAAAATCTTAGCAAGTATATTTTTCAAATTTCAAGTCAAAATATCTCATCACACTCAAAATAAGACAAAATTACTTAAAGAGAAAATTCTAGTAAGGTATAAGATCTTGTTTAAGGCAATGCATCTTATTTCAAGAAATCTTATCAAGAAAATTTTGCTTATGCCATTGGCAGAAATTTTTTGCTTATTACAAGCAAAAACAATCTTGGCTACTCTTAAAATAAGTAAAAAAAAAAAGATTTTTTGCTTGTAATAAGCAAAAAAATTCTGCCAATGGCATAAGCATAAGCTTTGAGTTTTTGCCTTGTTGTCAGGCTGCGTGTGACATGTCTCGCTGTTGATCGTTTGCTCATGCGGGCCACTTCAGGGCCACATTTTACTCAAAATCAAAATGATCGTGTGAACACCCACACAGAAAAATGGAATCTCCCAAAATCAGAATTGAGCACAAACACTTGCAATGCGAATGTAGCCAAAGACGCCTGAATCTGTTTTGAAAATATCAGATTTAATGTGACTTGTGCTGTTCAAACTGTCAGAAAAAAATCTGTTATGGGTCACATTTGAGTGAAAAAGATCAGATTCAGGTCATGTTTAATTGCAGAGTGAACGTAACCCAATTCTCCGACCTGATAGCATGAACTAGAACTCACCAAAGAATGGGAGTCATATAAGCTGCAGACAGTAATGTAGGTAACAGATACTGTAAAGACACAAAGCACCAATCCAATACATCCTTGTTTTTAGTGAACTACAGAGCTTCATATTCAGATTTAAAATCCCCCCATTAAAACATCCGTCTCTTTAAATAATCCATTAAAAGTAACAAATCTCCTCTAAAAGACAATCTAAGCTTGTTGCAACAGCATTTGCTAAACACTGTGAGCTCTTACAGATTTAGTCATCAGAGCAAAAGGTACAAATGGCCTTGAAGCCAAAGACGTAGTCAGAGGATCAGCAATGACTGAGAAACAAAATTATGTTGTTTAAGTGTTTTTCATGGAACTTGTTGACAAAAGAAAAAGCCCTTTTTTATTCTCCATCTTTTACGTGGTGTAATGCCTTCCAAGTCTAAATAACAAAAAGACAGAGCATCATTCGCACTGATGACTTAATCCTTTTGTTTTTCACCTGTTCTCCTTTGATCTCCTGTTGGTTCAAATATTTACCACAGAAGTGCAAAGCTTTGATAGTTTTAGAAATTGTAGCAGAAAATTAGGATAAAAGTGAATGTCGAGATAAATTACTTTAAATTAGTGCTTTGAAAAGAACAGTTTCACTTCAAAGTCATTGTCTGCTTCATGTCTGCAGTTTCATGTTTATTTTGTTTTTCCCCGAACACCTAACATCAAAGTGGCTGTGTAGTCGACATCTGCACCCCGTGTTCGACAACGTTTTGGTTTAACTCACCTCAGCATAGGTTGTGTTGCCCGACTTTGATCCCATGCTGATACTGGCTCACATTAGAGTTTTTTTTAATACTCTATGTCATTGTGCTCTTCCTGGGTTATTTGCATTTTAAAATCTATTTCAGAACAGATTTCAGCAACCTCTGTAAAGCTACGCACATTTTTTCTGCCCTCATCTTTAAGGATAAATCTGATCTGTTTGTCCCTCTCCCAGCATCAGCCACCTTCACACTGTAGAGATGGATAACTTTATTAGCAATTTTACATGGATCTCAGCTGTTCACACTTTTCTTTGATATGAAAAATCCCTCCCTTGATGAGGTGGAGATAACATGAGTGCCACACCGGAATACATGATAGATATGTCTGTTTTGTTGAAGGGCACTTCAGGGACTGGGGGACCACTGCGAAGAACTGGATGGCAGAGACTTGAAATGTGAGGATATCAAATCACTGCATGTGGTTGGTCAAATGAGGTTTTGTGCTCTGTATGCACAGCAGCATGAGGTTTCTGTAAGACTTTAGGTCTTCTGCTGGTGCAGTTTAAGCACAGATTGGTTTTTGGCAGGGCTCGGCTGACATGGGGCTTCTGAGATGGAAAGTTCTGTCGACAACCAAAAAAAGCAACAAACTTGTAACTTTTACAACTTTAAAAAGATAATCACAGAAAGTTAGAATATGTCAGAGTATATGGAGAGAGGACTTAATAGTTTTTTGTAATCTTGTTTAGTGGTCTCTCCTGAAGTGGAGTTGTTTACAGTCTTCACTTTCAGTCTGTCAGCAATGGACCCTTAAGGCCCGACGCAGAAGACAGATACGCACATGGACGGACAGTTTCATCCATCGTCTGCATGGTTTACGGATGTAATTCCGTGCATTTTCAAGGGGCTTCTTGGTCCGTCACTTGACGTAAAAGATGGAGCAATATCACTGGAAACTGAGGAGTCAGTGTTGAGCTGTGTAGCCGATATGCAGCTAGCGAAACTAACAAACCAGAGAAGAAGAACAAGAACTCGAACAAAAACAACAACAACAACAACAACAAAACGCTGGGGCCAAATAGCCCAATAAAAGCACCTGAGAAAGAAGACGCTAAACAAACAGAGAAGAGCATCTGTGGACATGGCTGGAGCTTTTGAGTCGAGGCTGTGTGAGTGTGTTCTCTGTAAACAAACATAGCTAACAGACTGCTAACTGCTGCTGTGCCAAAAAAAAAGACAAAACAACAGATAAAGATTAAGTCTTGGAGGTGTTGATGTTTGCAGTGTGGACGTTTTACACCACAGAAGGAGTTGGAGGTGAGTGGATTAAAGCTTTTAAAAACGTGGTTTGTCAGCTCACGAGCCATGTCGACTGTTATTGTTAACCTGCTTGTAAAATATCGACAAGCACGTCCCTGTGCTCTGAAGGCGTGGTTTCGGGTGATGTGTTTTTCTAAAATGTCGCTTGCTCAAACTGTTTTTCCAACATTGCCAAGCCTAGCTTTAAAACAAGAAAGTTAACTATGAACTCAGCACAGCCACCTAGTGGACAAACTGATTTATAAACCATGGGAATGCAGAAAATGCATGGAAGTATGAAGGTGGCAATGCATGAAACGGACATCGCCATTTACGCATGTGAGGGAGCATAAATTGGCCTTTATATGTCACAATAGTAATTCAAATAACAAGAAACTGGATAGTAGCGGATATCAAAGCACTGCGCATGCATGCTGCCGTTGCTACTGTCAGTGGTGCTTCGCCTGTGATTCGCCTGTGATTTGCCTGTACTTATGTGGCACATAACTCCTCTATCGACAGCCACCTGGTCAGTCCTTTGATGTGAAATCGACTTGTCATTTGTACTCGATCAGAATGTGCGGTTCACAAAACTTAATTGGAAAAAATCTCGAGTTTATTAGTTCATTTCCGGCAAGTGGTGCTAGTGGAAACGACAGATTACAGCAACTCTGCTAAGCTAAGCTAAAGTCAGTGCTGCCAGATTCAGAGAATGACGGCGTCGGCCCAAATGGTTCTGCCAACTTGTCCAACTCAAGGGACTGTGGGGGGAGGCTAAATTTCACCCAGGGGGGCATATGTCTTTAACATTGTGAGTTGACTGTGAACGTGTGCAAGATGACTACCTAAATATCATATCAGGGTTTTGTTTGGAAAGAAAGTGGTGATTGGAAAAAGAAATGAATGTACAAATGGAGGAGGAGATATCAGAGAAAAGACGAAAGAAAGAAAGACGAATGAATGATGTAAAGCAGCAGAGAGTAAAATAATTAGGTGTTCAAAAGCTCATTCTGACCCAAACATGTTTGTGTGTTTGTTATTGCAACACAAATTCATTGTACGATAGAGAGCAGAGGCAGAGCGAGATGAGGTAGATGTCATAAACCTCATCAATGGGAGGAGTAATGGCACCCGAGCTGAGAAATGTTTGATCGAAGATGGCCACTGCAAATCAAGCATGAGCGTGGAGAACAAATTGGATGAAGCTATGATATAGAGAGAAGTGACTGAGTAGGAGGAAGAGTAAATAGGTAAAGTGATAAAGGTATTGCCGGGTGGAGAGATGAATTATGTGAAGGTAAAGTGGATAAATGTCTACGTTAATGGCAGGGATGGTGGTCAGATTATCAGCTGTGACTCAAAGATTTGCAAATCTAATCGTAAAATATCATTGGAAAGCCTGGAGGAATGCAAATTGCACTATTTCTTTACTATTTTGCAAAAATACCAGTAGCTGTGTTTTCCAACATGTCTAACACAACAGATGATAAGCACAGTATACAGCAACAGTATACAGTGCAATTTCTACTGGCAGCTATTCTGTGAAAATTCATCCCCGATTCTCGTAATTGACAACGCTCTGACTGGTGTCTGTTGCAGGTCTGTCAGTCACCCACTTTTTGCCAGCCTGTGCAATTTAAATGGTAGACATTTTTCAGTTGGAAATTTTCCATGGTCTGCATAAACCTACATAAATTACAGCAAAAAGCAAAACTAAAGAGCAACCAAAACAAAACGTTTTAAAGCAATAAGTTCAAAAAAGTGTTGCAATAGACTAAATCAAACCTCCTCCCTGATATATATTTTCTTAATGTGCAAAAAGCAAAATTACAGTGTACATACAGTAGTGCAAGTATACAGTGCAATTCTGCAGTTTTCAATTGTAAATTAAAAAGATGAAAATAAAGTTAAATGGACTAAATTCTAATGGCAAGATGATAATAATTGCCTTTTGGAATTAAAGGAATGTGTGTGTTGTCAACAAGTACCTTATTACATAATATCAATGAAAATAAAGGGTAATAATAATAACAACAAAACACTTGAGATAAACTAGGAAGGAAAATAATTGGATTTATAAGTGAGATAAACAACGATACTGCCACGATTTCTACTACAACTAATTGAGATAAGAATAATCACAACAATAATTATCATCATATCATCCTTCTCATCATCACTCTTGAATAAATAAATATTTGTATTACTGCGTTTCTGCATTGATGATTACAGCCTAGGAGACATGCTCAGAACGGACCGTTTATCGACAAAGGAGGACGCCACAGGGCCCATACCCAAAACGGCCCCACCACCAGTATGCTCAACAAGACAGGCCACCATCACCAGGATGCCAACCCAACCTAGCTCATGTGTTAAAGGTTGAATATGGAACATTTTTATGAAAAGTTATATTTTTTAAAGAATAATACCTCTGCAGGCTGTTTGGGTGGGGGGGGGGGGGGGGGGGGGGGGATACAGAATGAAAGTACATTTCCTAGAAGAATTATATTCAGCCTAAAAAATATATATATAATTTAATTTAATTATAAAATAAATTTTTACGGGTTCGATAATGGCATTATAGTTATGTCTATAAGCCAATACAATTGCAGGTTGCCAAATACAATCTCTGTGTGGCAACAATATGTTGGGCACAGTCAGGCTGGTACAGGGGAAACAGTGAAGACGGCAAGTGAAGCAGCTGCTTCAGAGCCTTGGAGATGTTGTTATCTGTTTCTGAGGAGGAGTGACCTGAGAAGAGCAAAACCTGGAGCAAATTTAGGTGAAGACTTCACTAAATGGACCCACATAAACGTTTTCCACGGCGTCAAAACACGGAAATGGCGACTTTTTTTCCTGGATCGGTAAGCTAACTTGTTTGCTAACGTTAGCTGTCAGTTATAAACTCCTGTGCGTTAGTTGTTGGACATGCTGCAGACCGTTGGTCACTTGTGTATCGGCAGCGAGCCTGGCACCTGAACGGCGGGAGTTGTTTTTCTGCCGTTGCAACTACAACCTAGACACACGTGATGTTACTGCTCTGTCTATATTCCATATTCAACCTTTAATATTCCACATCTAAAGGCCCATTTATGCTCCCTTATGTAAATTGTGATGTCCGTTTCCTGATCACTTGAATTGATTTTGAACCTCTCAAAAAGTAAAAAAGTATTTGACCAGGCTGGAGAATTCCAACTTTCCATTATAATAATTCTTACTTTATACAGTAACTTGCAGCACACCAGGTGCAAAAGAGGCTTATTGCTGATCTGGACCATGTTATAGAGTCAATTGATTACCTAAGTACTCACACAGTCTATGGGTTGATTAAAGAAAAAAAACCCCCCCCTCTCCACAGCTGCACTCATCATCCAAATGGTGAAATGCTTTATAACTGGCCTCTCGCTTTCTCCTACATACAAACTATGTTTAGCTGTAGGCTGTGGCCAATCTGTCATTCTTTCCCCGTCTATTATTTTTGACTGAATGCTGCATTCAAGTAAAAACCAGAAAAATGAGCCCAGTTGCCTTTAGTCAAGCTCTTAGTTCTACTCTTCTGCAGCTCGTACACAAAAGCTTTGATTTGCTATGCACATCTTGAGAGTTGACTTCAGGCCAAAAGAAAAGGATTGAATGAAAAGCCACAGTAGCTTTTTTCTAAACATTGGTATCAGTGATACAATGATAATTGTAACTCAAAAATAATCTCTTTTTGAGTATACTTTCATATGCTCCCGCATGGGGGAGTTTGTGTGATCAATTACTTTTTGCCCTTAATTTCATCAACCTGTTGGCTTGACCTGCACTCCATATATAGAATGAAAGTTCACACCAAATGCCTCAACTTCTCATTTATCTGTATTTATTTGTTTATTTAGATGGAACAGTGCATAATAATGAATATACAAAGTAAGATGCTAATTTCCATCTACAGTCCGGAGGAAAATTCACACCATAATAACTTGGAAACAGTACAACACCATAAACAACACAAATAAAATAACAATTTCACCTAAAAAAAAACACCCAATTTGGTTTTTTTGCCTTTAAGCACTGGTTTTTAAAGTGCTTACAAGCTGTGCCTATCACAAAGTGCTATTACGAAAACATACTGCTTTTTGAAGTTTTGGTTTTCCATTAAACGGAAGTTTAATAGTCATAGGGCTGATACCATCCAGCCGTGTTTTAAGCACTCTCCTAAATGTAGATTCTTTGCAGTCAACACATTTCTTGAAGTGGTACTCAGTCCAGTAAGACCACTGCAAGTAGGAAGAATAATCCCCCCCCCCCCCCACTAATAAAAATCTTCATTCAAAAACTGCATTTTCTGTTTACTTGTGTTATCTTTGACTCACATTAAAATTTGTTTGATGATCTGAAACATTTAAGTGTGACAAATATGGAAAAAAGTAAGAAATTAGGAAGGGGGCAAAACGTTTTCACACAGCTGTAGATTGTTTTTACATGTGAGGAAATATTACTTTGTGTCCATGAAAAACACAGCGATGATTGCCCATTAACCCTGTGAGCCAAAAATGTCTGTTAGACATCTCATCTAAGTTTAGACCGAAATTCTTTTTTAGCCCAAATCTAGAAGTTGTAATTGAATCCATGATTAGATATCAAATTAAAAAAAAAACAACTGTAGGCTGTACAAATGATGGACAAATGTTGGATCAAAACACCTGGCCAGTCACTTGATCAATGTGTAGTGTAGTTTACAGGTAGATTTAGTCTATGCTAGTTTAGGCTTGGACGGCTAAAAAAAAAACTTTTACCTTAAGACCAGTGGTAAACTGATTTTACCCTAGACATCTAAGGACCATTAGCCATCTATTAGACGTCTTTCAGACCAAAAATGCTCGGTGGGAATTGCACACACGACCATCGATTAGCATGAATGCTAACTTAACATTATAAAAACCATAAACAGGCTAACGCAATTAGCATCACTACCGTTTTCAAAATGTTCAATGCAGACAACATTGCTTCAAACGTTTATCACTTAAGACTGATATCAAATCAACTTCACTCATCACTTACAGATATATGTTATTTACAGAAAATGTGCACAAGATGAAGAAAAACACTCAGCTGCAATTCAGAAATGTGTGGCAATTCCACTGCCGACTTTCTACAAGGGGCACAGAACCGAACATGCCAACATTGGCAAAATCACGTCGGTTATCGCTGTAAATTCCAGTGTCAGTAAATTTTTGGCTAATCACTCAGCCCGATTACATCTACAACCTACTATATAAATATTATAAATGTTAGATGGTGTTGCTACAGTTATCAGCAAAAAAATACATGTTAAACGTTTTCCACTCATGTGGCAAATGTTAATGTGTAAATTTGAACCCACTAAAAGTACTTTAGTTGCTCGTCCTAACCAAAAAGTTGAAAATCAAAGTCCAAATTTTAGAGCTACTACAAGCTATTGCCTCCTTGGAATTTTACATTCTATGGACTGATAACATGCAAATCAGGGAGTTAGAAGAAGTATTGGTACCTCTTCTGAAATACTTTGACTCCAGTTAGCGTTCCAGAGGTGTAACCATGACTGGAGCAGCTTAATCGTAAGGAAAAGGCAATTACAGCCATGAGTTGAAGTGACACAAGGATCAGATCCAGACCTTGGATTCAGACTTTCTTAGCATGAGCAGAGTTAAGTAGTGAAGAGGGTAGAGCCACCGAACTGAGCTCAGGAGACCCAAACACATACTTCTGCTCCTGTCACAATCGAATCTGAAGATAATCTACTAAAACAGAATTTTCCTGGACCTTTTAAAAAATTAGCACCAGGGTTTTTCTCTCCTGCTTGAATAAAGCCCCGAAAGCCTCCTGTAGCAAAAATTAGCAGACCAGGCTTCCTCATGTTTGCAGAGGCTTTACAGTAAGTGCTTAATGCAAAGAGGCAGAACTAAACAGCATACTCATGAATCCCTTAATACTGAATGAGGCAAAGGCAATCAGTTTAATAGGATAAGGGGACTTTTAAAAGGTTTTCTCTTCTTTCCATTGAAAAAAAATGTATAAAAAATAATCTTGGGTTAAATCAATTATATCCAAAGATTCCAACAGACTAAGCTGCCATGAAACTTAAAGAAAACCTGCTGTAAAATAATGAGCAGAGAAGAAAAATAAACCACAGAGTTACTGGAGGACTTGTGCTGCTGCCTCATGGTTTGGTGTAAAATTATTCTGACTCATCTGGGTGCCATGTGATTTATCGTACGTGTCAACATACTGTGTTCGGCTGACAATTTAGAGCAGCAGAAGGAGAGGGGTTTCTGATAAGCATGATAAGCAAAGAATCAATAGAGAAGGAGAGGACTCACCTTTCACCATCGCATGTCGCTGCAGAGGTGGGCTTTACCCTCTCTGACTAATGTAGTGCAAAGTCATTATTCGGTTCTTTGACCTCAAAAACTTCCATGCATGTGTGCCTCGGTCTTTGTGTTTGCAGATAACGGCAAATTCAGCCTGATGTTCTCAATTTGTTTATCTCTCCCTACAATATGGACTCATTCAAAGTGGGATGTGCTGTGGATTAGCAGACCGGTGCCAGGCGATGAGGGAGGTGTTCACTTCTTTTCTATAAGCCTACATCTAAGCCTGTTGCTGCAGCAGATCTATAATTGTTTCTGCCTACGGTTAAAGGACTGTTCTGCATGATTGTGCTTGTGCTAATAGAACCTGGATGCACAGCTTTGTATTATTAAGATACAGAAACGCACAAATATAACAGGTCTCCTGTAGTTATTTAAGATTCAGTCAGTTGTGATGATGAAAAATCAACAAGAGAAACAATACTTAAAGGGACACTGTGTAATCGCGAGCAGCTCCCTCGTACTTTTCATGCTGCATTTGCGTGAAATCGGGCAGACCGACGACATCCGCTGCATGTAAAGTTATCACCGGCCTCTATGTGAAGACGTGGTCCGTCAGTTACAGTGACATCAGTCCACATCTGATTTGTTGTCATGGCGATGTCGTATTGCTTCCCCTGACCCATGTTTTACCGTCTTTCGCTCGGCTTCATTGATTAAAATGACATCTGGTTTGTTACCAACGGCCGTCTGCCCGACTGCACGTGAACGCAGCATCAGTGAGACGCTGGTTTCTCCCGACTGCAGCGCGGTGACTTTTCAAAGGCATTACCTCAAACTGAGCTGAAAACTGAGTTTCTGTGTTTTCCTACTGTCACGCTTCTCGATGTGTAAATGAATGATACGAACGGCAAATTTAGAACTTAGAGGAGCACTTCAGTTTGTTGATGGGAGTGATTACTGATTAATGAAAAAACACTTTTGAACCAAATAATCAGTTTTTGTGAATAAAACACAGGAGAACTTACACAATATCCCTTTAAAGAAGCATTCTATTATATTTATTTGTTTATTTTTGCACAATAAAGGACATGGAATGAGTGTTTCCCCATTTGTTTTAAGATTTCTGTCACTTCTCTTATGCCAAGAAAAATTATTTGTATTTCAGGAAATTTTACTAAGTTCTAATACAGTTTGTCACTCTATTGGCAGATCATTCCACTTGAGTACAATGTGAATCTTCTCATCTTAGTGTTATATTTCATAACTTAAGAGATGGTTTCTGCGGGGAATGATTAAAACTAATTATGCCATGGTCTGGGTGAATACTTGATTCTGATTGGCTGCAGGGTGTCCGTTAGAAAGTGATATAGGACACCTAGAAAAGAAGTTCCGAACAAACAGCCCGATTGTTCTAAATCAAACACTTGAAACACTAGTTGGTAACCATGGCAACATAACTTACTATTCTAACAGTAAAAACAACAAACATATTAATAATTGGCTTAACATTAATTACTTTCGTAAGTGACCATGGTATAAGTGGGATAATGCCCTCCGAGGTTGTCCATTATCAGAAATTAATGGGCTAAGTCCATTAATTCTGTCAAAATTAAAGGACTAAGTCCAATAATTTCTGATAATGGACCACCTCAGAGGGCATTATCCCTTACTTATATCAAGGTCAGTGAGAATTCTGATGTCAACTGGCATGCATTATTTTGTGTATATGCACACCTACAGTAGTTCGACAAGTTAAATCACTGTCGTATCATTCCGCTGCCAAATGACATCACCATAGCAATGATTAAACCAGCTGCCAGCATAAAATAGTTCCTACAGTTAAACATATTCAACGAGGTTGGTTAAGTGATTAAACATTTGTCATTTAATGTTCACTCTGTGGGACCACAGTATAAGCGGATTAAACATTTCAAATTCATGCATTACATGGTTTTAGTGCACTGTGCGTTGTGGTGTTCTAGACTCCGTGTCGTGCATTAAAGCCGTATAATGCACAGCTCCTTGTTGTTTAATCCTTACATATTTAAGCTGCCTTATCATTAAAGGCAACGCAAACAGTATTTTATGGTATTCTTTAAGGGAAACCACAAACCAATACAGGTTCTTTAGCTATAAACACAGATATATAGAAAAAGCATTGTTTTCCCTCCTACGTTTCCCCTCAAAGACCACGTTGACACCGCAGGTCTAAATGCTGAATTCCGATTTTTTTGTCAGATCCGATCTTTTTTGTGTGGGTGATCACATTAGATTTCTAAATGTGGCCTGTCCTCAGACTGCAATATGAACAGCTCATGCTTCTGAAGTCACATGCATGCTCAGTTGAATGCAAATGACATCACACACGTAACAGTGTTCATGGAAACCAATGCAAATCCTGGGAAACACAAGTGTTTCTCTGTCTTCTCCACGGCTGAAGTGGTTTTCGTTCGGCTCTAAAGGCCTTTTCACACTGGGACCAATGCGAATAAACGGCACAAAATTGCAAATAATTCGGGGCAGAAATATCGACGCATTTGTCTATACACACCTGCTCCGACGCAAAAAATTACGAAGATGCAAAAATAAACTTGCATCTGTTATTCCAGAGGAACGTGAGCACATACAGCAGGGACAGAGGGAGAGGCGGCTGCAGGTAAACTCCTGGATGCTGAAAACAGCTGATCTCACCGTGGAGATGCCAGATGGGGATTTTAAATAGAACACATGTTGCTAATAACCTCAAATGGCTACAAAATGTAGGGAAAACAATGCTACTTCAGCTGTGACACCCCCCAACCCCTGTTTGCCAAACAAGAGTGCTGCGACACAAAGGTGATAACACCTGAGTCATAATGATGCAGTAACTGCGACCAAGTGACACCTCTCTCTTTTTCCTTTCTCTTTTTGCTTGCGAACATCTCTGTGACGGTCAGAGCGCCTTCTCTGATTGGTGGATTGTGTATCTGTCGTATGCGAATACTAAGAAAATTGACCTCAGTTCGAAAAAATAACCGTCGCAAAATCGCAAGACGGAATTTTGACACTGATGTGAACGTTACCGTTGACTTGATATTAATTTGATTCAAGCTTTTGCCGTGCAAATCTTTCGGACGAAATATTCGGAGTAGGTGTGTAAAGGCCTTAACTCCCAGACTTAACTCTACACCTGTCACAGCCGTTATACTGAAGAGAATCAGCTTTATTTTAATGCTGCACATTTATCACCCACTATTCTTCTCTTGCCTCTTTCTTTACCGGATGCATTTCATACACCTTTTCTCTCTGGCCTCCGCCATAGCGGCACACCTCCGTCGCGCGTGCACACCCTCTCACTCATGTTCACACACTGAGCTGCCTGAACTACATAAAAGTTTCCCACAACACTTTCATTAGTTTCCAGGTAGATGTGCAATCAAAGCCAGAAAAATATGATTTAACTGTTTAGTCCATTGTTTACATTCCGTATCCATCTCCTCTGGTGCAGAAATAAGGATGTCTGTGTAACCGATATTCCGATATGGAGATAGATTACAATATAATAATCATGCGCTATAATAGACAAGAAGGGCTAGTGTCAGAAGTTCTAGATTCGGTAGGAGCCAAATGTTGAGCAACAATAATGAGGGACACAGAACTGAAGTTTGAGTAGCCACTCATGTATTTTTACAGAGAACAATTTAAGTGGCAGTTTAGCATAACAAATATTTGAATAAACCCCCAAAACAAAGAAAAAAATAATTAAATAAAAGATGGTGCGCACAGAAAATAAAATTGTCCGTTGGGGCCCTGAGTTGTTGCAGGTGCACCTGATGTTAAGGGTTCCTGAGGGTGAAAGATGAATGTATGTGTGAATGGTACGTGTATCTTCTCTTAGGTCCTTCGGCTCGCCATCTGGGATCTTGTTCTGCTCCTTGGAATACACTGTCCGATCAAAAAACCTGACCTGTAGACAAGGTCAAATGTATTCATTTCAGTTCATCCTCGGATGCTTCAGCTTAAAAGTCCCTTTTGACAAAGTGCAATTATTAATGCATTAAATGTCATTAATAAATCTTAAATCAAATCAAATATTCTTTCTGGTTGTACAACATTCAAAATATAAAATTCAAGTGTGAGGACTAAATGTTTGAGAACTCACATTCTTACTGTTCTCATGAACAGTGAGCACATTTCATCACGGTAAGTGATTAATAATACTGAACTGGTATGATGACTTATCATAACTGGAGTAGTAAGGTGCAATTACAACAAAAGTAAAATACATTGTTTTCAGAGATATCAAAAGTGTGCTTAATTACTCTTCCTGCACTATAGGCCTCCTAGTGCAATAGAAAAGCATGCACCAAAAATTACTCTGAATTACTTTTAGCAATGTGCACTTACCAAATACAAATAAATTGTTACACCTTCATATAATGCATCATATTATTTCCTTTCATTAAATTGGCAATAGAGAAACAAACCCAACTAAAACTTCTCTTTTCAAATACACTCATCAGCATAAAATAAAGAACTTTTCTCTTTTCTTAAAGATATTCATCAGCTTGAAATATTATAACTGTTTGTACTTGCATATTCATAAAACTGCAACATTGTTCACTTCAATTTACTCCCAGTCTTGAAAACCATATAGCTGTCTTTAGCACATTGAGCATCCACAGAGAAATGATGCTAACGCATCTTAACAGTGACTCTATTCTCACCGTTGCTCTGTTCAAGCTGAGCACACGTTGACTCCGGCGCTGCCACAGCCCACAAGATGGATGGTAAGAAGCTAGCCTGTGAGACACCGAGCTAGTATTAGCATGAAAACGGCAGTGTGAACAAGCATCTCTCCTTTCTTTTTTCCAACAAATGTCCGACTCGTCTTACCGACGTAACTCGTCTCCTGACGTCGGGTCGCTTGCCTCACGGTTTACAGCTTCCAGTGATCTTGTAAGACTCCTCTTTTGGCTTCTCAACGAATATTTCCTCTTTGTCCATCCTCTGTGTGCTCTTTGCGGCTAATCTCTGAGAACCGGAAGTGAAAAGAGCGCCTGGATCATCTTACTTCCGAGCTGATGGCTGAATGCGCACAGTGCAGTCTGTGATTGGCTGCTGAGGGATACGTGTCCCCACGTGGGATTACGTGCTGGGTGATGTCTTTGAGTGCAGTGGGATATTTCAGCTCTTGCTGATGTAATACAATAAAATAAAGAAAATAATGGCTTTTTTTTTTCAATATACTAGTTCTCTTTAGTCAAGTGTTTTTTTCATCTGGGCTACATCTGTCTCGTCTCCCAGAAGAAGTCGAATGGGATGCAACATGCCTGTACAGACTGCGGTCGCTTCGACACAGATCAGATATGTATCTGATTCAATACCACATTTGAAAGTGGCCTGAATCCGATCCAAAATTGTCAGATTCAATGCAACTTGCGCTGTTCACACAGTCAGAAGCTGATCGGATGTGGGTCGCATTTGAGAGAAAAGATTGGATTCAGATTGCATTTACCTGTGAACGTAGCCAAAAAGACATCATGGCATCACCACAAGGGACCATTTTAACTAAATGCTGTCCACAGAATGAAGCTGGATTTATACTCACACAGCGTCTGCATTAGATCAGACAAATGTAGCTGATGCAGACGGAACGTGCTCTTATTCTGGAGGGTAGGGTTATGGGATTGTGTTGCAGTTTCTTTACTGGATCTGAAGGGGGCAGTAGTGCTGGTATCGGCCAGTAAATTCTGGAGGACAACGTTTTTTTTAGAAGGTCTCGCCTGCAGCTTGCAAGACGAGGTGGAATCAGATGTTTGGTGGGGTCAGATGTACAACTTCACCCACATAACCGTTTGAGTCACTTATTCTAACCCAAACCACCCTACCTGGCCACACCCATCAGATGTCCAGCACCGCCGACTATCCAACTACTGCAAGCCCACGGCGGGGGTACTTGTTTTTTCACCAGTGGATAACATGGCAGAGAACAGAAAATCTTTCATGTGGATGAATGGCAATGATGCATTTATGCTTTTTGCCACCTTCATTCCCTATGTCTGCAGTTAACTGTATATTAATACAGAATGCACAAAAGTATTGCGAACCAGATTAACTAACATGCCCATATTAAATAGAGTTAATGGCACATGATGTGATGCAAGCAACAGACATAGAGACCCTCTGTCTGATGCTGAAACCAAAACTGCTAGTTATGTTGTCTACATACAAAAAACACATGCCAAATTATCCAAAAATCTTAACCCTGGAGGGCATTTTGTAAAAGATTGTTTTCACTGCCCCATCAATAAGTTTGCATGTGGGCAAAAAGCACAAACACAAGGAAATGTGTGTTTGTTCTAACACGTGTACATGTGGACAAAACTCTAAAAAAAAAAAAAAAAAAACCTGACTACAGGTGCAACAAGGACAATTCATGTGTTTGATCTTTTAGTACACAGCAAGACACACAAAATCACAAAACATTTTGAGAACACTCAATCCCACAACATCCACCCACTCGAATGAGAAAACACCTACACACTGTTCATCTAAAGCGGAGTGTTAAATCAGGTTGTCAGAAAAGTCCATAAGGCATGCCGAACCCTTTCAGTACGTGTCTTCTCTTTTGCATCAAATACTGAAATAATTTTTTTCAAACTGACTTCCACAGATGCAGACAGGAGGTGTTGAGGAAAAGGCTGAAACTTCCACACCTGCTAACACATCAGAGGAGCAGCCCGTCTGGAGCGCCAAATTCCAAGGTGCGATATACATACTCGAAGGTGCTTTAAAGGTCCTGAGAAGACAGGCAGACTTCTGCCAAGATAAACAGATGTACTGAAGAGTGTGCAAGAGAGAAAGATTTATCTAACATTGTTTTCTAAGTAGTTATTATTCTGGAGGTTTTAATGAACACTATTTTTCACAAGCCTCAGAGATTTACTGGCTCATGTCATGGCTCAGCACGAGTCAAGTAGTAATCTTGTGTACAGTGTATGTTCGGAAGTGTGTGCATCCCCTGTGGGGATGGGGTTGGCTTCACCATGACTGAAGTTGCTATGTTTGTCAAGACCTGCAGGATTAGCCCCTCTCGCAAGGTACTCGGCAATTTGCAGCAGTAGCCGTGGGAAATCAAGTATGTGAGTGACTCGTCATTAATCCACATAGACTGAAGCTCAGACCATAACATGTATTTATCCTGGTGTTTTTCTGCCTTCTTGCTGTCACTGATATGTTGGAGGCAACGGAGCAGCAGTAAATCATAAAGATTTAATAAAGCTTTGTTGAAATTCATATCAACTCCAGGTTGGGTGTAAATTGCTGCTTCAAATAAAGGAGTTTAGGTGTCTTTGGGGTTTGTGCTGCACTGTTATGCCGGTTTTATTCTGGATAATGATTTGCACAAGATTTCCCTCTTCTGATCAAATAGTGTGGGTTGTACACTACGAAGAACACCCCACACTAACTGATTTGTCAGCAGAGAATCGGCTCCTTCACTGTCAACATTCCAAATCTCGCAATATCAAACGAGACTTCGTGACGAGACTTCACTGATGAGACTTTAGGGTTAACAAATGTAGTGGACTTTTCAGCCTCTTACATTGTGGAAAAAAACATGCATACATAGAAAAAAACATTGTGGAAAAAGGCATAGAGACAGCGGGGATGTGGCTGTGTGGCCGCGAGTTGGAAGTGAATAAAAATGACCACAAACATTAGATAGCTTAGAGAGCAGGGGTCTGTTGCACGAAGCAGGTTTAATGAAAACCCTGAGTTGTTTTACCCTGAAATTCGGGAAACTCTGAGTTTTCCGTAACACAAAGGTAGGTAACTCAACCCAAGGAAAGAGGAGTTACTCTAGCCTGTTGTACGAAGAGGGGTAACTTAAACCCTTGGTCAGTTACCATGGTAACTAACCTGGTTGGGAGCAGGTTAGTGTGGAGAAACCTTGAGTTTCACGCTGTCTCTGCCCACTTTCAGCCACGCTCGCTGTTTTATTTCCTCATTCATTCATTCAGTCAGTTGGGAGTTTTGGCTGCTGCTGTCTCGAATAAAACCTGTTAAAAATAAATCAGCCTGTAGGTTACAGACGCGTTCTTTCGATAAGGGTTTCATGGATGAAGATGCTGCATTTCTATGGAGTTAAACATTTGAAGATCGTTATCAGACCATGGATAGAAGTTCTTTTATTTTCCGACAGTTGTCATTTCTGGTGTTACAGTTTCACATCACAGTCAATTATCTACATACACAAGCTGATCCTCTGTACATTTATAATATCACTGGCCGTATGTGACAGTTGGAGGTCCTGTCTCTTTGTTTCTGAGAGATGGTTTGTCCTGATTATTTGACCATTAAGCTGTTTCTGTTTCTGGGTAAATGAGCAAGGATAACGTCTGTCACGCGTAAAGTTGCAGTTCGATCCCAGATGTAACTTTTTTTTCATGTTGCCATACGCTTTCCCCTCAAAGCAAATAGGCTGTTGTTTATTGCCCCGCATTTTTTTGCAAATGTTTTTTTTTCTTTAATTGGAGATGTAGGGCATTTGAGAATGCTGCCGACAAAAGCGCTTCTCCCCCGCGGAATCGCACCCAAGTTAAATAAATAAAATGGCTGCGATTAAAGTACAAAACTGGATTTGAACACCAGCCATCCAGGTGAAATGTAGATGCGCAAACCATTCAACCAAATAGGCATCTACAAAATCAGGTGGAATCATACTGACAGCATCTGAGACTGTCGCGTTACGATTGAACAGTTCTACTCTATAACATCATTGTGATTGTAAAGGACAGCATTTAAACTTAAATGTTCTCCCACGCTGTCATTCTTTTTTTTTTCTTTTTTTTTAAAATTGCAGCATCAGCAGTTCAAACTCGCCATATGAGGCTTTAGAAGTTCGTTCCACTTAATGGCGAGCGCAGCCCCACCTTTGCCTCTACGTTGCCATGGTGACTCATCAAATCAGTGCTCAATTGATGCTGGCTTTTTATCATGGTAGAGCATTTTTAAAACCCCGGGTTGAACTACCCTGAGTTGTTTAACCAACTCAAATCAGCTGTTCTGGGACTGAAAACTCAGAGTTTCGAATCTCCGAGTAGATCAACTCAGAGTTCAGGGTTACACTCAGTTTGTTGAACCTGCTTCGTGCAACGGACCCCAGGGGTGTGAGCTATGGCCGTGTGCTCTTTGTTTGGGTTTACTTCCTTTTCCGTCAGTCAGCTGTTACTCAGCTGTTAGCTATTGTGTCTTGATTGGCGGATGTTCCGGGAGCCTACACGTGATTTCCCAATGAGAGCAGCATTTTTGATTTTTGATGTTCTGTGAACACTGTGCATGTACAGGTCCTCTTGAAACAGGATTTCTAGTCACAAATGTTAAACATTTTCATTATCTACAATCTCCTTATCCGAGGCCCTCCGAGCAGATCGGACCAGACAAAAACAGTCTTGACTCACATCACACCATAGGAAGATCAGATGCGATGTTTTTTGCAAACATCCGACAATCGGACCTGTACATGCTTTGATCGTAAGGGGAAGATCGGGACATAAATCGGGCTGGTTTTCCTGTAGTGTGTACCTGCCTTTAGCAGCACTTCTTAAGTCTTTTGAGATCTCTATCTTAACTTGGTTTCTTATCTGAAGTCTCACTTGATTGTGGCTTGTATGGTTCTGGTTAAGCATTGTTAAGCGAAAATGTGGGCAACCCAAACATAAAGAACTGTTGAGGCTAAAAAGACTACGGAAAACGAGGCAAGATGCATCTGTGTGGAATCAGTATAATGAAGAAAAGTGTTTTCTGGGGCAGCAATACAGTACAACACCAAGAGTTTATGTAGGGTATTGCTGTAGGGTGCAAACAGACTCCAGCTGTTTGATCCACTTTAAATGGGCTGTAGTCCACGGATAGTCTGCTTCGTTTGGTGCTGTGTCAACACCAGCTGCAATCTGAAGCGCACCAAAGAAGTGAACTCTGGTCCACCTGAAAGCCAGGGGTCTCAGGGTGCATTCACACCAGGATAGCCCGGGGACTCAATCTGATTGGGCGGTGATTTCTGAAAAATGTCATGCTCCCCAGTACAACCCCTGATCAATGATGAAAAAGAAGGAGGAAGAAGAAAACCAGACTCCATGATTAAAGTAGAAATCTTTCTGCTATTTATGAAGAGGCTACTCCATCTCTTTCAACACATTTTCCAGTTGTTTTTGGTTGTTGTTTTGACCTCAGCTTTTTCGAACCGGTGCTCTTAGCTTTCTTTTCCCTTCTACCCAAACGATAATCTACCCCACTTCCTCCTTCTTTTACATCGTGATACTTTATTGCTGTCGACAAGATCCCTGGCTTTGACTTTGCCCAATCTGGGATGGCTCTGGTTGCTATTCTGTTGTCATAATTATAGATTACATTAGATAAATTTCTGGTTCAGCTTCAGACATGTAGTACTTATGTGTGGACATGCAACCTAGATGTAAAATTAGTGTTGAACTGAGGATTTGCCAATAAGCTCTTTGATAATCTTGTTTGTGAACACAATTCAATTAAATTTTATTGTCAAGTGTGCCGCATGTGGACATACGGCACAGATGAAATTACATTTCTCTCGACCCACGGTGCATTCAATAAAATAAGCTACTGTATAAGTTAAAACACAAAAAGGTGGTGGCACTGCGTGAGGTGGAAGTGGTAAATGTCCAACAGAGAGGGGATGGGGACACAGACGATCTTCCCAGCTGCTTTCACGATGCGATGCAGGGTCTAGCAGCAGGATGCGGTGCAGGCTCCGTACCACAGGGTGATGCTGCTGGTCAGGATGCTCTCCATGGTGCCCCTGTAGAAGGAGTGCATGATGGAGGATGGGGTTCTTGCTGTTCTCAGTTTCTGCAGGAAGTAGAGTCGCTGTTGGGCTCTCTTGGCCAGGGCCGTGGTGTTGGTGTCCCAGGACAGGTCTTGGGAGCTGTGGACACCCAGGAACTTGGCGCTGCTCACCTGCTCTACCTCAGCACCATTGATGATCAGTGGAGTATGCTTGACAGGTTCTCTCCTGATGTCTACCACCATCACCTTTGTCTTCTCCACGTTCAGATGGAAATAGTTTTCCTTGCACCACGTGATCAGGTGGCTCACCTCACTCCTGTAGTTTGTCTCATCATTGATGTTGATGAGACCCACCACGGTCGTGTCTGTAGAAGTTGGAGCTGAATGTTGGGGTGCAGGCGTGGGTCAGCAGAGTGAAGAGGAGGGAGCTCAGTACACATCCTTGGGGGGCCCCCGTGTTCAGCGTGATGGTGCTTGAGGTGTTGGTGCCGACCCGAAATGCCTGTGGTCTCCCCGTCAGGAAGTCCAGCAGCCAGTTGCAGAGGGAGGTGTTGAGTCCCAGCTGGACCAGTTTGACGATGAGCTGCTGGGGGATGATCATGTTAAATGCTGAGTTGAAGTTGATGAACAGCATTCTGACATGTGAGTCCCTGATCTCCAGGTGGGTGAGGGCTGAGTGGAGGGCTGTGGAGATGGCATCATCGGTCAAGCGGTTGCACTGGTATGCAAACTGGTAGGGGTCCAGAGTGTGTGTGTGTGTGTGTGCAGGTGTGTGTGTGTTTGTGGGGGGGGGGCATGGTGCATGACTAGCCGCTCGAAGCACTTAATGTTGATGGAGGTCAGCGCGACGGGATGGTAGTCGTGGTGGCTGGGGCAGGTGGGGGACGACTTCTGTGATGATGGTAGTGGCTTTGAGGCACGTCGGGACGACAGCTTGTCTCAGCGAGGTGTTAAAGATGTCCGTAAAGATATCCGTGAGCTCTGCAGCACAGTCTCTCAGGATGCGACCAGGAATCTCGTCTGGACCGGGGCTTTCCTGGCGTTAGTCCCCCTGAGTGTTCTCCTCACGCTGTCGGAAGATCGTGACAGTGCCTGGTCGGTGGAGGGCGGAGGGATGCTGGAGTGCTGTTGTCTGCCTCAAAGCGAGCAAAGAAGTCGTTCAGCTGGTTCAACAGGAAGGGGGAGTTGTCACAAGTCGGGGGGGGGGGGGGGGGGGGGCTTTTATATAATCATAAATTGGTGGTTGGAAATAGCTTACTGGTGGCTTATTAGCACTGCTATTAGACTTTTGACCTTGTAGGTCAGGTGGGAAAATGCTCTTTTATGCCCAAATAGAAACCTGCTGCATAAGCAGCCTTGCACAGGACTTTTACATGCTTTTTTTGTATTTCAGGCATATTGATGAGTTATGTACTAACCTATTTTCTTTTATCTTGTAATGTTATCTTAAAGGCCTGGCTCTACTGAACCCATCTTGCTTCATCCACTTACATGTAAAACTTAAAACAAAATACATTCAACCTAAATCCTCAAAAATGTTGGTAAATTCTACACTGGAAAAAAAAAAGGATTTTTGAGGATAGTAAATTTCAACCACTTAAACAATTTAGTTTTAATCAAATATATTAATTAATGGCCGTTTAACTATTTAAAACTATTAAATTGTAACCACAATGCTTATTATATTTAAACTGAAAAATAACTGTTAGAATCTAACCAATAAAATTGGTGTAACAATTAGCTCTCATTTCATTTGAGTATATTTTAACTGCTACTGTTGATTACATATTACCCAAGTTCAAATAACACACTTTAAAAAATAGTTAAATTCTAACTACTTTTTAAAACACATAATTTAACCTATTTACAGTACTGTAGGTAAAAACTGTAGCCTGATTGGAATGATTAAATGTTATCCCGGATAAAGAAAAGGATAATGAAGACAGAAGGTTGTCTAAAAGTGTCTAATCCTTGGCCAGATATTTTCTGAACCAGTGAAAATCTGCTGAGTGGCAACATGCTAGTCGTCTTTAAGTTTCATTAAACAAATTGGATGAGGTCAGTTTAAACTGCAGCACTTTGATACTGTTATCAGAGTTAATGCAGAGGGTCCAGTCAGCTATGGCCACATAAGGTGAAGGACTCCTGTCTTGAATCTTGTCACAGTTTTCATAAGTATGGTTTAAAATAGTATGAATTAAACAAATCAGGACTGACATGGCTGTTTTGAATTAAGGACACTGCTTCTCCCTACCAAACAGCAGCTGCTGCATAATTAAAGCCCAGCAGTGACAGAAACACCTACAGGGCTTCTCACTCTGCGCTGCTGCATTCATCATCCGCCTCCACCGATGGTTGGAGAGATGAGTTATTCCAATATCCATAGGTCTGGATGATATAACAGTATGTGGAATCTATTTTTACAGTTTATAGAATATGTTTCTTGTGAATTGTTGATAAAAGTAAACCTCCCAGGTAATTAATGTTCATCAAACTTTTACAAGTTTTCCCTGAAGGGAAGCAGCAACAGTAGATTATTGGTGTTGGATTCTGTTTATACTGTACATTGTTGGAAAAACCGTAGTGGGTAGAAATAAATAAAGGCTGTTTTGCTGGAAAAGGAGTAATGGTAGCTCCATAAAATGTTTGATTACAATCAAAAGTCCTGTTTGAGTAGAGTAAAACTCTACTGTATGTAAGTCTGTACAAGTATTAGGAGACTACATACAGTATACTGTATACTGTAGGTACAGACTATTAGTAAGTATTTAGCGCTGAAAGCTGCTGTGACTTTTACATTTTTACCAGCCACTTACAGTAATAAGGTCCATCTTGCCAGAATCAGGTTGGACCACCTTTAACTTTCAGAACTGCCTTAATTCTTGATGTCATCGGTGAAACGGAAAGTCAACACTGGAGAGTGAGTCAGGCAGCTGTGCTGTCTTGTTGCACTTGTGTATCATACCGTCTTCTGCCTCTTATCCGGGGTCGGGTCGCAGGGGCAGCTGCCTAAGTAGGGAAGCCCAGACTTCACTCTCCCCGGCCACAGTTGCCAGCTCATCCGGGGGGATCCCGAGGCGTCCCCAGGCCAGACGGGAGACGTAGTCCCTCCAGTGTGTCCTGGGTCTGGTCCTGGTGGGACGTGCCTGGAACACTTCACCAGGGAGGCGTCCAGGAGGCATCCTGACCAGATGCCCGAGCCTCCTCATCTGGTTCCTCTCGATACGGAGGAGCAGCGGCTCTACTTTGAGTCCCTCCCGGATGACCGAGCTCCTCACCCTATCTCTAAGGGAGAGCCCGGCCACCCTGCAGAGGAAACTTCGGCTGCTTGTACCCATGATCTCGTTCTTTCGGTCATGACCCACAGCTCATGACTATAGGTGAGGGTAGGAACATAGATCGACCGGTAACTCGAGAGCTTCACCTTCTGGCTCAGCTCCTTCTTCACCACGACAGATTGATGCAGAGTCTGCATCACTGCAGACGCCGCACCGATCCGCCTGACAATCTCCTGCTTCATTCTTCCATCACTCCTGAACAAGACCCGGAGATACTTGAACTCCTCCACCTGGGGCAGGACCTAGCTCCAGACGCGGACAGGACACTCCACTCTTTTCTGGCTGAGAACCATGGTCTCGGATTTGGAGGTGCTGATTTTCATCCTAGCTGCTTCACACTCGGCGACAAATCGTCTTCAAAATGGGTGGAAATCGGGGGGGGGGGGGGGGGGCAGACACTTTTGAACACAGATGGAATGTAGGTGACATGAATTTGTGGCTGAAGCAGAGTTGTTTTGGTTCGTTATATAAAATGCAACTATCGCATTGTCACGATGTAGATATGTACAGCCCAACGTCATTATGTAAATTTGCAGCTCAACCCGGGTCTGGTGTTCTCACTGCACGCTGATCGGAGCTGAGCCATTTGAAGGTGATTTTAACCCTTGCCAAGTTGTTTGACACAGGTTTTTTGGCCAGTTTTTTTTTTTTTTTTCCAAATTCTGACTACTATCTTAATGTGGAACTGAAAAGGTGACTCATCAGACCTGTTTCCATCTTCTATTGTCCACTTTTGGTGAGTCTGTGTAAATTGTAGCCTCAGTTTCCTGTTCTTAGCCAACAGTGGCACACAGTGTGGTCTTCTGCTACTGTATTGTAGTCCATCTGCTTCAAGGCTGGACATGTTGAGCTGGCTTTCTGCATAATCCGGTTGTAACTAGTGAATATTTGAGCCACAGTTGCCTTTCTGTCATCTCAACCAGTTTGCCCATTTTCCTCTGATTTCTAACATCAACAAGACATTTTTATCTGACAGCTGCAACTAACTGGATTTATTATCTTCTTCAGACCATTCTCTGTAGACTCAGGTTGTGTTTGGAAATCCCACCAAATCAGTTATTGAAAAGCTGTTGAAGTACCAACAACCTTGTCACGTTCCCCGCCTTTTAATTTCCTAAAATCCTCTTTGTTCCTTATTGTGATGTTCAGTGTGAAATTTAGCAAGTCATTTTGACCATGTCTACATGACTACAGGGAGTGCAGAATTATTAGGCAAATGAGTATTTTGACCACATCATCCTCTTTATGCATGTTGTCTTACTCCAATCTGTATAGGCTGAAAGCCTACTACCAATTAAGCATATCAGGTGATGTGCATCTCTGTAATGAGAACGGGTGTGGTCTAATGACATCAACACCGTATATCAGGTGCATAAGGCAAACAGAATTATTAGGCAACTTCACAAAAAACAAATATATACCCATTTTAATTATTTATTTTCACCAGGGAAACCAATATAACAGCTCAACATTCACAAATATGCATTTCTGACATTCAAAAACAAAAACAAATCAGTGACCAAAATAGTCACCTTTCTTTGCAAGGACACTCAAGGAAATGGATCCTGTCAGTGTTTTGATCTGTTCACCATCAACATTGCGTGCAGCAGCAACCACAGCCTCCCAGACACTGTTCAGAGAGGTGGACTGTTTTCCCTCCTTGTAAATCTCACATTTGATGAGGGACCACAGGTTCTCTATGGGGTTCAGATCAGGTGAACAAGGAGGCCATGCCAACCACGCTGTGGAGTACTTGGATGCGTGTGATGGAGCATTGTCCTGCATGAAAATCAGGTTTTTCTTTAAGGATGCAGACTTCTTCCTGTACCACTGCTTGAAGAAGGTGTCTTCCAGAAACTGGCAGTAGGACTGGGAGTTGAGCTTTACTCCATCCTCAACCCGAAAAGGCCCCACAAGCTCATCTTTGATGATACCAGGGGAAGCAGGAAGTAGCTGACTTACTAATCAGTTGGTGTTCCCCATTCCTTTACATCTCCACAATGAAAAAGCTGAGTAATTGTGGAAAACTTTGAATCTGTCCCTTTTCTAATATTAAAAGCTGTGCTGTCACGACACTTTATAGGTCTATAGTGAAGCTTCTGCAATGCATTTTGCAGGAAGACTCTTTGGAGTTTTGAGTCATTTGACAGAAGGAAGAACTGAGATGGTAAAACTCCACTGTGAGATGCATGTAGAGAGAAGCAAGTTAATAGATGCTCAGATTTCCTTAGAAAGTTTTCTATGTCTAAGCTGCAAGTGGAAAAAACCCACCTGTCCACCCACAGAAAAGTATACATTAACTTATTTTTACTCATGCAAATCCATCCAATCCCAGTGGCAGAGAATTCTCAGCTACTGACATTATTATTTTTTGCTCAACTGCTTCTGTGCAGAATGATTTATATACTTCAGACAAGCGTTATTCTTCTATTTTTTTAGAAAATTGCATTTTGCATGTTTAGAAATGTAACTCTGCTGTTTTGCAGGCCTAAATCATTCACTCAGAAACATAGCAGCACTCCATTGTTGTCATTTCTATCAACTAAGTTGATTTCAAAAGGCCCATTGAGGATCTACGGCTGCTTGGTTATCCTCTGAAGTAATGAAGAACAAGGAGCACAAATATTTACAGATTTTGGAGTTAAACATTTGAAGGTGCGAAAAACAACAAAAAACATAATTTCATAGTTTAAGAAGATGAAGTCAGTATGCACGCTTAAATGCTCATTTATGCAAACAAAACAGTTATTATAATAAACTTTACCGTAAGATCTCCAGTTAAAAAAAAAAAAGTCAATTTCAGCAAAATTGTTTGTTGAAATTTTTTTTTAGGAAAAAATGGAGTAAAATTTTTAGATTTGGACATTTATTAAAAATACCAGCAATATTATCTTCATATTTTTCATATTTACACTTTTCTGAAAATAGAAAGCAATATTTCTTACATTTTGAAAAAGTACAATTGCGATATACGGGTGTTTCCATTGAAGGGTGTAAACCAGGAGTGCCCAAGTCCAGTCCTTTTTCCTGCAGTTTTTTAGAGCACACCCTCTCCAACACACCTGAATCAAATGGCTAATTCCCTCATGCACATGTCTTTCATCTCTGCGGACTGCTAATGAGCCATTCATTTGATTCAGGTGTGATGGAGAAGGGATGCAACCAAAATGTACAAGATAGTAGCTCTCGAGGACTGGACTTGGGCATCCCTGGTGTAAGCCGTAATTCTCATAAAATCCCGTCTCGCAAGACTCCAGTTTGAGGAGGATGGAGATGCAAACATTTTGCGTTTTACAGCTGCGTTTTAAAGCAGCGAATGATAATTCAAAAGTGAAGTCTAGGGATGCATGATATAATCGGCCCCCTATCGGTATCGGCCTATATCGGCCTTAAAACTGAGTATCGGACATAAGCCACCCCACCGATATTTAACCGATCAGCCTGCTGTTTCTAAAGTCTAAGAAAAAAAGAGAACTTCTTCTCCTTCTTCTTCTTTAAAAACTTCTTTTTTACAGACTTTAACTTGGTTGGATTTTTAATTTGATGAAAGAACCCAATTATCCCAAAATTTTGTCAGAGATTATTTTTTTTATTGATGTAAGTGAATAGTGTAAAATATACCAGTTTGGCGACAAAAAATGAATATAATTTGAAGGTCATTTTGCATCAGTGGAGCATGAGTGTGCATTTGGTTTTCATTACATCATATCCTCGAGACCGTCCTGAGTTCAAATGCTCTCAAAACGTGCTCTGATTGTGCACAAATGGAGAAAAGACCCTAGGAGCATTTACAAACCAAAGATCAGTCAAACTACAAGACATGCAGTAATCAGCCAGGGCAAACAGGTCCACATCTGTCTCCAACAGATGGCTCGTCTCTGCAAAGACCATCGTGTACGTGCAACAGATAGCTTTTAGTGGACTTAATCTCTTACATAATGCCAAACAGTTTCTGGTGTATTCTCATTCTTAATGCACTGATCATGATGCACAGTGTCCTCAGTTTGCATCTGGATAAACCTTAATGTCTTTTTTCATTGCTCTCATCTGTTTTCTTCCCCATTTCTACTTTGAGCCATCAAGTAAAAACAGTAAAACCCCAAAAGCACACAAAAAGAAAAAGTTCCCATTAAGCTGAATTTATCTGTTTACTCTAAATAAAATCCTGAGGTGTCTTTCTTCCTCACTGAGCCATTGAGAAGAAAGCAAAGCTGAGTGCAGCCCCCCCCTCCACCACCTCGCCGGCATAATGCCGACAGACAGCCCCCACTAATCGGGAACTGGAGTCATTATTGTCATCGCATTGCAGCTTACTGTGACAGCACTGGCTCAGTTGCTGGCTTACCTCTGCTCCAGTTGCTTAGCTCATATTACTGAATGACTTTTTTGTTCTCACAGCGTTTAAAACAACAAAACGACACAATAAATCTACAAACAAAATGCAGCTCAGATGACTTTTTGTCAGCCCTGCCACTCTCTCTGTTCAGATACCCTTTGTTTCAGCTCCTAATTCCCAGTGACGCCCTTCTCTAATACTGAGCATTCAGTATCTTTGCCAGACAAGCAATAACTGAAATTGTACAATTGTGGATCATTCAACATGGTAACCATTAGCATGCAAGCAAGTCATTTTCCAAGCTGACACTTTGCACTGCTTCAATCCTGACTTTTATAACCACAACTCATTTTTTGCATTGTTACCTACACTATCACATATTGTTAAATAAACATAGTGATGTAATTTCACCCACTGAGCAAATAACTTAGCTTAATGTAGTCCACCAGGAGCCTGCTGCTTCTTGTAGCATTCGGTCAATATTTCTGTTCTCTCTCTTTTTTGTGCAGGTATGTGATGCGCTGTGTATGAGACAGCGTATGTTTTTATTTCTTACGTCAAATAATCTTTTGTTGTTTTTTTTATGTAAAGTGCTTTGTGTTACTTTTTGTATGAAAAGTGCATTATAAATAAAATTTGATTTGATTAGGGGAACATTGAGATGCTCCAAGGGTACTTTATTGATTTTTTTTCAAATTGGGGGGGTGCCCATGTAAAATTTATGATAAAATAAATATTTTGATAAATGATTGATGAAGGCTAATAAACTAAAATTCATATTCAGTTCGATTAATTCTAATTAACCCAGAGATACTCTATTTTTTTTTTACACATCCTAGCTCGTACTGTACCATCTGCCAATGACAAACATACACACTAAAAACTGCGGCGTTAAAAATAACCAAATTTGAGTTAACCTATTTTATAACCCAGCCACTGGTTCAGTATAGCACCAATCCAGCACTACTGTTTGACCCACCAAAATGGGTTGTGCATTTTAACCCAACTAGATGGGTTACACATTTAACTCAAATGCTGGATCAAATTAATTAACATGATGGGTTGTTTTGACAATGACAACGCATGTTTGTCATTCGCCCTATTCAAATTCTGGAAGTTTAAAAAACTATTATTTTTCAAACTAAAGTTAACCTCAAGTGGGAAATTCTGTGTTCTGCATCTGAACCATCTCTATGACAAGAGAATATATTTCTCTATGCAAAACATAATGCAGAATCAGAGCCCACACACTAACTTTAGTAGCCAATGATCTGTCATTACTGCTTTGTCATCGATGGTAGTGAGTTTATCTCCCTGGACTGTCCTTCACACTCATGGTTCCAACTTTAAAGTGCCAGTGGCATGAAATTCTCGGCGACTTTTGGTCCCTTTTTAGTCAGACTAAGTACCTGAATACTGTATGAAAGGATCATTCACCGTAACTCAGCCTTGTCATAGAATAGCAGGCGCTACAAGATAGCACTACTGTTAGCACTGGCATACAATGACCGAGGTTCAGTGGGTGGGACCAGAAGGCACGCTTGTTACCATGTGCTTCTGTTGTCATGGTGCTCTGGTGGAGAGAAGGCGGAGTGATACGGAGTCACCTGGAGACATTCGCCCATACACTCAGCAGGAACCTGCAGACACGCGCCTCTCCACACACTCATGTTGGAGCAAAAAAAAAAAAAGAAGAGTTGCTGTGTTCTGTTGGTGACGGCCGCACGTCAGGCTTGAAGAAGTTCGTATTGAGCCTCAGTGGATCTATAAAGGACGTACGGCGGTCATGACAGACGCTGATGCAGCGAGTATGAATCGTGTTTAAGAAGAAAACAGCATCATATTCCAGCAACAAGTTCCCCTGAATTATTTACTTCACCCATGACCCAAATTCAGTTAATAGTTAAAGATATATTACACTAGTTCTGCTCATTAGATCTGTCTTCGTCTGACTGGAGCAGTACAGAAACAGTGATGATGATGATGATGATAAAGGCCTGATTGCCTATGTACCCAGCCCAACACTCACGCACAACAGGAAGAATTATAAACTGGAATAATCACAAACATCAGTTTCCCTCAGAGATAAAAGACACGAACATCATGAGAAACGTTTATGAGAAACTTCGTGTTTCTTCGTGGTGGCTGGAAGCCGTCATAACCTCCTGAGGAGGAGACGGAGCTGCAGGGAGATTTTCTGATAGTTCGGTCGGCACATTCCTGCAGAAATGAAATCATCCACAAGCTTTTAAGTGGGGAGGACAAAAAGATTGCTGTTGTCCTTCGTACGGCAGGTACAGAGCAGTTCTGATGCGAACGGGACGCCATGTAGGTTTGTTGTAGGTCTCGAAGGGAGGGACTTGGACAGTGTAGTTCCGGGGAGAGGGGTAATTGGCTGGAAGTCATGGGGTCATAAGCTGCACGGTAAGCGGTACATAAGTACCAAGGTGGGTGAAAGTAGAGCGGAGAACATCACATTTGTCTTTAGGTGAATATGTTCTATTGGGATCAAAGACATTATGGGGCAGATCTACCAAGATCCAAATTTGCATGTAGTAATTTGCCGATGCAATCTAGAATTTTGCACAAGGGGCTGGACCACAATTTGTTGGTGATTTACAAAGAATGATCGCGCAAATGACAGCTGGTGCAAACATATCGGAAACCCCCCCCCCCCCATATAAATTAGGTTTTGCGTGTGTCGAGGTTTGCAGCGTGGAGAATTGTGACAGACAACAGCACAAAAGGTGAGGATGGAAATGGAGATATTATTGGAGGAATTGAAAATATAATCTGAAGTAGGTAAATATATATAAAAAATAATACAACTTTCTGAAATAATGCAATTTTCCGATTTTTTTCTCCCAGCCCTATTTTAGAGAGTGCAATGAGTTTTACATCATTTATACCATGAGCAATAGAAGATATAACCTGTATATAATCTACGTCTGCTTTTTCTGGCTCCGGTTGGTCAGTGTAACCAGTTGCTCCATCATGTCACTGATCAGCCTTCTGGATCAGAAACTAAGCGGTGTGTCGAGGACTCCTCATTGTGCATGCTGTGTGTATTTCCATGATTACCACACAGCGCCTGCAATGTGGAGGCTGAGACATACAGAGGCATCTGACACACATTTGCTGTGCACATTTTCAGCTTTATAGGATGAGTCTTGGAAAGAAAATGTGATTTTTTGTTTGTTTGTTTTTAATGTTCACACTTTATTACCACACACACTGAGAAGAAGGGCTGTCCCTGAGGTGAGAGAGCAGTTCTACACCACAACACTATGAGGACAAACTATTTAGAAAAAATATAAAGAGACGCATATCCACACATTTGTGTGTCAAAGTGTTTCATTAGAGGTTTTAATGTGATTCTATGTTGACCAACCACAGAGCATCCTGCTCCTCACTTTCCTTCCAGTCTGCTTTGCTTTTACTCTACCCACCGGCTTCCATTGAGTTCCTCTTCACCTGCAATTTGTTTACTAGTGGGTGGTCTGAGTAACAGAGCTATTCTTCTGTGGCAGCACAGAAAACTGAAGCTATCTTTGGTGGTGCTCATTACCTACTGCAGCACTGCACTGATGTGGCACCGTGGTACTCCTGCAGTATCAAAACCTATTAAAGATCTCAGTTCAGTGGCATTTTAACATGCTGTTACAAAGCTTTTGAGCTTGGATCTGCAAAGTTGCTTATGGTAACATTTACCAGAACATTTCAGGTCATCTTTGAGGCTTTTCTTGATCTCACTTCAGAGATCTCTTAGCACTTAACTATCTGTAACGCTTTTATCTTGAAATTTGGTACAGATACCATTAACCTGGGTTATAGCGTAATTTTTCAGTGACATTTGGAAAATATGAATGACCAAAAGTTCATGGAAATAGCTAAGAGGATTAGGGCCACTGAAGAAAAAATAAAGTACAATTCTGAGAAAAAAGTCAGAATTCTGTCTTACGAATTCTAAGAAGTCAGAATTCTGACTTTTTTCCAAAACATTTAACAAAAATGTTCACAGTATGTCGCCATATATCCAATCCACGCTGGAAGTCCTAATCGTAAGTTTCTTTTTCATGTAACTTGCTAAAATCTAGCCCTAACCCTGACCGTTCTCCTAACCCTAACCACCTGACTACAATAAACGCATCTGTTTGCAAGCTGCAGATAGTTACTCTTGGCGGTGTTTAACTAACTTCCGCATGAGACTTCCTGTATGGATTGGATATATGGCGCCGCCCTTATCGGCAATTGTAACTGCACTCTTGGAATTCTGACTTTTTCGGAAGTTGAAAAAAAAAAAATCTTTTTTTTATGTTTTGGGAAAAAGTCAGAATTTTGACTTTAATCTCAGAATATCGAGAAAACAGTCCGGATTCTGATTTTTTTTCTCAGATTTTTATTTTTTTATTCAGTGGCACTCATCCCCTTCTGTAAATAGCAAAATGCCATGAATCCTTTAAAAAAAATCTGTATATGCTGACTTGAAGTGTTTTTTTTTTCCATTTCAAAATGGAACAGAATTAACTTTATAAATCAGATCACTGTGTCGCTGTGATCTGACTTGTAGAAGCCGAGACACACAATGTAAGTAAAGACTGGTTAATGTATTTGACCTGTTTTGGCCACATAACAGCAAAAGCTGCATTAGATCCTGGTGGTCTTGTGTTGATGCTATTTCTATCAGAACTTTCACTGAGTTCTACCATGCCTACAGTGCCTGTCGACCCATTTCTCCCAACCAGAGCCATATATTCTCCTGAGTTGTGAGACAACGGGTTGTTGCATTTTTACGTGAAGGAAAGAAAATAAACCAGTTGGATGTCCGTCTTGTCTATTTACATTAACAAAAGTAACATGAAGCGTCTGGTCGCAATATCATTAAACCGCTGCTGCTGCATTTTAGTAATGTACTGTCTTTACTTTTCATAGATAAATATTTTAAAAATTGGACCAGTTCACCAAAAACTATAGTTGGAAAGCGTATGAAACAGAATCTGTGGAAACTTACCATCGGCAAAGTGCTTGATACACAGCTGAGAGCTCTCTTATGGTTTCCAGTAGTCGTGTTTGATGGCAGGAGCCAGCATGTAGCTCATTGTTCAGGGTCAGCAGGCAGCCTATGAAATTAAATCCCAACTCTGGAATGTAGATCGGAACATCCAAAGGCAAACACAAATTTAATTTTAAGGTGAGATGCTGTCGCAGCCAAGCCGGTAGCAGTTAGCCTGCTTTTATGTTTTTGACACCCGAATAACGTCTTCTTCTTCGTTTTTTTTTTTTTTTTTCTTCTTCTTGTACTGTTTTACTGGCGGTTGGTTGGCAAAAACTTAAAATGGTGCTTTACTGCCACCACCTGGTAAAGAGTCACCAGAGTCACGTCATTACGAACTTACTCAAACTGCGCTGCCTGTCATATTGGGGCCACTTTGGGGCCTGCGAGCGTTTACATTGGAGTCTGAAAAAGGTCGTATTTACCTGTAGTGTAAACAGACATCCAGATCTGGACCAGATCAGTTTCATGTCACTTTTGCCTGCAGTGTACATGTAGTCTATGACTGTTTGAAGCAGACATCTCTATTTACATACGAAAGGGAGCAAAAATGGGCCTTAACTATGAAGCCACAGAGACCCTGGTTGGTTTCAGATGGTTATGTCTCAGCTGTTTTATCACAACATGGTAGAGGATACTGGAGATGGAAAGAGAGAGGGGGAACAAGGAGAGCAGAAGAAGGTAAAAATGGGGAGGAATTGGGAAATTGAAGTTGGAAAAGGCTCTGTGTAGGAAAAGGGCAAATAATTACTCAGTCATATGCCACATGCAATCCCTTGACTCTCTGGAGGGAGGAATGATGGACAGCTTGGGGCCTTTTTCTTTTTGTATGGCAACATTTTTCAATATACAAATGACATATACATACCGTTGGTCCTCCACGGTCAGATAAACACACCCATT
Organism: Atherinomorus stipes; assembly: GCA_023101725.1. Classification (NCBI taxonomy): domain Eukaryota; kingdom Metazoa; phylum Chordata; class Actinopteri; order Atheriniformes; family Atherinidae; genus Atherinomorus; species Atherinomorus stipes. Next base: position 538,864 of record JALJCO010005692.1, read on the forward strand.
TTATTCACAAAAATCATCCCTTACCACAAAATGCTGGATATATTCAGAATTTTTAACATTTAAAGAGTCATATTAGAACAGAATATTTGATTTGCTCTTTAGAAATGAGTTAATGAGGGATTTAACTTCTATTATTGTTCATAGAGGATTACCAAAAGCCTTTTTTTTTTTTGCTAATGAAAGTCATTGGTTTGCTGTTCTATCTGCTGCCATTGATTCTCCACATGAAACTCTGTCAGGGTGTCTCAGACCCACATTTAGCATTCAGTAATGTAATAAATATACTCTAAAATCTGGCTAATCTAAGCACTGTCATTAGTTCTGTAGCTTCAGTGCATTATATGCTTTAATATGCTTTGGTTGAATTCAGTAATCTTTGCATGTTCCAGCATGATCTATTGTTTTAGTTCTTTTAGATTTAGCATCACTTTTAAATTCTTTGCACAATATTTACTTAGTCTCACATTTTTCTTAACGTCTTCCTGGTCATAATTTTGTCCTTGTGTGTTCTTCTTTGTACAGTATCTCTTTCTGTTTATCTTTTCCACACCAGCACTGTTTAACTCATTACCCCACCGCTCTATCCACACAAACACACCCATTGGCTATGACTCCAGTATATGAACACCCAGGTTTTCTGTTCCCATTTGCCAGATCATCATCATTGCTTTCATGATCCCTACCTGTTATCAGCTCTGTTCAGCCTGTTTTGGTTTCCCATTTGGGAAAACAGGGCAGAGCTTCCTGCCTGTGCAGGAGTTTTAGTTGAGTTAGTATTTTCAGTTCGACAACAGCCTGACTACTGAAAAAGTCTTATCTAATTCTAAACAGTCTCGACAACATCATTATATAGAAGTCTGATTTTTTTTCTTTGGTTGATACCTTTTTCTTCACAACAGTTTTGTAAATTATTACACTATGGTAAAAAAAAAACAAACAATATTTTGGGTCATTGGTCACATCTAGTCTTTATGACTGTCCATTATCTCCATTTTTAGACCTTACTGGTACATTTCATTTAACTGAAATTGTGATAAATATATTGACTGAGAATTAGATTCAGCTGTGTGGAGTATGTCTAATGTCCTTGTGAGCCATTAAACCTGAAGCATGAACTCTTATACACATTGTTATGGTACTTGAGGCAGTCTGATTGCAAATGAAGGGAGCAGCTGATGCTTATCCTTAAGATTTGAAATCAAGCACGGATGCCTCCAGATGTTTTCCCAGCTGAAAATGTCACTAATCTCATTTCTTTCAAGTGAAATGTTGCAATCTGACTATTTCAACAGAAAGCCTTCTAACAAGGGGAGGACTTTTGTGCTGGGTTACAAAGAATAAATTACCTTAGAGTTGTCTTTGAGTGCTGCTGCACGGTTTGTTCTGCTGCTCTGACAGTAGAACAAGGTCAGGGAATAGTTCTGAACAAAAATAAAAGATGTATTGACATTAAATATATCCTGTCTCAGTGGGTTTTCAAGCAGAAACAGCAGGGCTTGCATCACTAAAAGCATATCCAGCTGAGAGATGCTAACACTAAATCAAAGATAAAGAGGAAGCTGACACTTTTTTTTTTTTTTTTGGTGGGGGTAGGGGCTTGATTTTTGGCATCCACAGTTGAAGGAAGAGAACATTTCTGATTTATGACCTGTTTGTGTTTTTGTTTTTTCTAGGATGATAGTTTATTAAAAGCCAAAAAAATAACTTTTTTCGACTAAGAATATGCATTTTTGACTCTTTTTAATCACCGCCACCACCACAACATTGATTATGCAGCATTTTTTAAGTTGTCACTGCCCAGTGGCATCCTCAGGCTCAGAAACCGCAGTATGCAACTTTTCCATCTAGGATACGGTGTGACTTTGCAGCCGAGTTTCGGTTTAGCACTGCGTCACGTGCTAGCAAACAGATAAAACACACCAGTTGTTTTGAATGTCCACTATGGTAGATTTGGCAAAGAGGCGTCAGAAAACATTATCAGAGGAAAAGAAAGAGAGGAAGAAACAGAACAAGAGATGAAAACAATATCCTGGGGTTTCATTTATAAATGTTGCATACGCACAAAATGGGGCCTGAAACTGGCTTGATTTGAAAAAAAGCAAACTTGACAGGAAAATGCGCGGCCTCTCACGTTAACTCTGACCCATGCGTACGCTGGTTTTGGAGACTGGGGATCAATCCCCGTCCACCCTCTCCTTATGTCCTGTCACACTCAAACATTTAATTCCCCTTTCATATCAAATTATTATCATGGATGACTTTATGGGATCCAAACCAGCAGCGTTATTTATGCTGGGCAGGTGAGCTGAAACTATAAGAACCTTTCAAATAAATAAAAAAGTCCATAAGCAAACTTGTATTTTAAATCAACATTTCATCTAAGTTTTCTCACCATCATCTTCCTCTACACAATCATATACGTGATATATTTACCACATCAACACAGAGATTATGACAAGGTGTGCGGCAGTCAGACTGATGTAAACATGTTAATACCATGGAGACACTTGTGCGTAATTCTGTGCATGGATGCATTGGTGCTGCTGGAGGACCCACAGATGGGAGAATTACAAGGGAATGCATTTTCAGGGACTCACCAGGATTTCTTGGCCCAATAATGATGACTGGCTCATAAACTGATTTACTTTACAGCGCTTTTGTCTATGAACTGGACCCGGATAGGCCGACCATCAAAACCGTGCCCACCCCGACGCATCAGCAGCTGCTGACCACAGCACACTCAATCGTGAAGCCATCAACCTCACCAAAGACTGGCGGGGGTGTTTAGATGCAGGTGGGGGGGGACATCGCTGCACCGCACCACACCACACCAAAAAGGTGAAGGTGTTCTATGTTCTGCACACAGTCGCACTGACACAGCGTTTCCTCCACAGTTCCACAGCGCAACTGAGGCTCCACCTCACCAACAAGCATATAACCAAAGAGGTCAGAGCCGGCCCTGTTTTCTTCCCTAATTTACTCAAACTTGACATTGCCTTGACACCTCTATAGTCTGATATGCTCCATCTTGTGTTTTCTAAGACCCCTCCCCCCCAAAAGGCTCAGCCTGATTTCCCCTACTGAGGCAGATACTTTTGGTTTATAGGTTTTCTAAACCAGCTGCTTGACAGTCATGTGAAACTGGTGATGTTATCAAAGCCAAGAGTGAAAATTTGGCCAATAAATAATCAATTTCAAGTAATTCAGGACCGATGTTCATTTCGGGAGAGAATCCCGCCCTTTGATGAAGACTGCAGTTCTGTGAAGGAAATGGAAATGGAAACGGAAAAACCTGAAGAGGCTTCTCTTACCACGTGGGAGGGAAATTGTACGACTGCTAAAGATAAGAGCGCTGATAAAAGCTAGAAGGTAGGTGCTGTATTTATGATGAAGAGGTGGAAGCAGCTGTTTTTGAAACTGCTTCAAAAGAGGGAATGGAATAACTAAGAAGGCTGCCAGGCTGGTTTTTGTTTCTAAAGCAAACTCACACAATGTATTTTGTGTGAAGACAGATTGATAGATGTCGGAGAACGGTAGGTTTTCTGTTTTATAAATGATTATGCTTTTATTCATAGAAGTTGAAACCAAAGGACTGCTTATTCTCTGAGCGCATGAAGAAGAATCTTTAATGTCTCTGACATCCTTATGTTTTCATGTTACAGATTTGAAAACAAACAGGAATAAAAAAGCATTGAAAAAAGGCACACGATCAATCAACCCTGACTTAACTTTGCAGAATATTTACTTAAATGAAAAATGGGCTTTTAAATGCTGGATGTGTGATGTACTACTAGTCATCTTTCTCTCAAATACCCACCCAAATGCAGGTAAACTGTATTTTTAAGTGCATGTTTGGCTCAGTAATACCAACGAACAGCAAATATTGCTTTCAGAGTTCATCTTGAGTTGGGAACTCTGTCATTTTTAGCTTAGGGCAGGTCCAAACATGCCCCTGTGTAAGCAGGGTAAACGCACACCTTCAGACACACATCGTTCACCCACACATTAAAAACACATGCAAATAAACATTTGTGCCCTGAAGTCTCTCACACACACATGCACACACCTATGTGCAGCGAAATTATTCATATATTCAGTGAAGACTGACTCAGGTTGTGGAAATTCTCCTGCACTGGTCCAGCCTACGCTCCATTTAGCACATCTGAATGAGTTACTGGGTGTGTAAATGGACAGAGTGGTTATGAACAGACTGTGAGTAGTGCTTCACATGGGGGGGGCTCCAAATTACACGCGAGTTGAATGCTTATTTAACTTCATTAGGGCCATTTGCCTAACATGTCACACATTATGTCGCCTCTGTTGCGTTTTTTCACATTGCTTTGTTGGTTGATGGCATCAGCATGCTTCAGCACAAATGCACTGAGCAGCATATGCGCATCACCATGGATGGTTATGAAAGACCAGGTGTCTTGCCAAGTGTTGACAATGCCAGTTTTATGGTTTTCATTTCTTGCCTCCTTCCTCTGTCTTGAAGGCTTTTAAGCCACATTGTAAGGCTGCAGTTAACTGTAATGATGGTGTTGAAGTTGAGACGCTGTTTCTGAAAACACTTTTTTTTTTTTTACTTGTCCTGTCCAGCATCATAGCAAGCGGAATGATGATCTGGTTGCTTTATTGTGTTGAACAGTTTTGCTTTGCCAAGGGTAGCTTTGTGAGCGCAAGGCTCCCTTGATATCCTGTGTTTATTCATTTTATTTCTTTAATTAACCGTTTGTTTACAACAGCATTTTACATCATATTGCTGGGCTAGACAAGAGAGAAATGAAAGAAAAGAAAGTGAACAGAAGCAATGGTAGAAAGTGGAACAGAGAGAAAGGAGTGAGGAAAAGACAGAGAGAGAGACACACAGTTCACTGATGCATCTATACAGAAATCCCTAAACAACATTCCAGGGTCTTTGCTGGAAAACAAAACTAACAATCCCCTACAGGAGGACCTGCAGGTGGCTTAAGTATCATCAGATCATGCAAACACACGCAGAACTACGCAGAGAAGAGGTACAACCTAGTCAGAGCAACAGGAATCAGTGTCACAGTGTCGTCATGCAGAACAAAGGGTGCTCTATGGTGATGCAATCATACAGATGCAACTTCGTCTCTGCAAGGAGGAGGAAGCCCCCATGGCTCGAGACCCCCCCCCCCCCCCAGGCCCCTGTGGACAGAGATCCCGCCGGGAACAGGCGCAGTGCTGAGCCCAGGGCCCAAGCGCCCCCCCCTCCCCACCCACCCCAGGTGGCCCAGCCGACACCCAGGAGGAGCGGACCCCCTGGGGGGCCCCCCCGGCATGGGCCAGCACCTGCCTCGATGCCCCTGCCCCACACACCCAACACCAGGGAGCTACCACCCCTACCACCCCCCCTACACCACCACCATACTCACACACGCTCCTCCCTCCACCCCACACACATACCCCCCCCCCCCCATTCTATACCCCCAATACCCACATACGCTCCCCCACCATATATATATATATATATATATATATAGATATATATATATATATATATATATATAGAGAGAGAGAGAGAGAGATATATGAGCAACCCCATACTGCACCTGCATCAGACACTGGAATTACCGTCTAGGTAAAAAAAAAAAAAAGAAAAAATTGTCAATTTCTCATTATCTAGATTCAGGATGGATACAACCTCCAGCTACAAGTATGGAGCCCCCTGGGTGCTATAGTCTTATTTTAGGCCTTTATACTGCTCTATAATGTACCAGTCCTTCTACCAAAGTGGCCTTGGGTGGGAATAATAGAAACCAGTTAACTACATCCCCACAAGAGTGTACTCAGAAGTTAAATAAGCACATCCTGGAAGCTGCAAAAATTTACTGTACTTGGCCAGCAACATTTCAGACTTTCTATTAGCTGGATGAATTCTAACTAAATCAGACATGATCAGTTGCATGTAGCCTAATGTTACAAAACTAGCGACTTTGTTCACATTTCTAATAAAACTGTCTTTAATACATTACAGCGACCTTAAATAGCGATTTTATTATTTTATTTACAAAAAATACTCACATTTATACGTTTCTCTGGCTGCTGCTGACAATTTGCTCGCCCTTTTGCCTATATTTCGCATGGAATTGTGGTAATATCACATACCACTCATTTTCTAGTGTGCCCCTGGAAAATCTCCGTTTCAAGGGCCAGATAGCCCTACCACTCGCCCCTCGGTCTGAACCAGAATTGAGACATCACTACCCCTTCTCATGAACGCTTAAAATGAAGGGGTAGGGCCATCTGGGGAATTGGAATTCACCTTAAATCTTAGAAAAAACAATGTTTAGAATTGGTGGTTAGCATATTTGTATGCAAGCAGGGACATTTTTAGTGCATAAGCAGCTCTTTGAGGAAAGCAGTATGATATGAGAGCAAGAAAACAAGGAAGCTGCTCTCAAACAGAAAAACAACACTCTCCGTTAAAACTGCTGAAATAGCCCACAGTGTATAGAAGTGAAGTGTAATACAGCCAAATTTGTGAAACTAACAGATATTTTTCAGAAAAGCAAGTATGGAAGTGGCATCTAAAAGTACAAATAAATGAATAGATAAGTATAGATAATGATTAGTGTGCTGGTCGTCAAAAGATTACAATTCAAAAGAGCAGAAATATATACCTGATAGCATCTCCAGGCAATGACGGTAAAAAAAAAAAAAAAAAATCAGACTCAAACCTTGCAGAAGATATAACATGACAAACCAAAGAAGAAAACCCAGTAAGAAGACACAGGAACATGAAAAAAACTAAAACTAGTAAGCTTCAAAATGACAGTGAAGTCCAGAGAGTCCAAAGACACAAACTCACAGCATAAACCGTGACAGGAAAATTCTCACTCTTCTATCTTTGACATTAAACTGCCAGGATGAAAACCTGGTGTCCTCTTGAATACAAATGCTTCATTTTCTCTAAAGCCTTTAAAAAGAATAGAAACCATCAAACAGAGCATTTTAAAAAGGACAACCCTCAAGCAGGAATCAGGCCCAATCCCATTTCTCTGTTTTACCCCTTTCCCTACCCCTTGCCCCTTAAAGTAAAGCTGGTAGGGCTGAAATTCAACCCCTACAAATTAGAGCATCCCTTAAATGATCGCATAGCTCAGCAGTATTCACAGCTGGATTTTACGTAGGCAACGACAAGCTGTTGCCGTAACTCTTGCGAAATCAAGCCATCTACAGCAGGTTAACATTACCAGGCTAACATTAACATTACATCCAATTTCCATGACATTCCCGTATGTTGCAGCAAGGTTGCGCAAGTTTATATTGATAACTTTATCACTGTAGGTTGTCTGGGCTGCCTACACTTCACTGCTAGTGTTCAGCCTGCCAGCGTTAACGTTATTGAAGCCTCAGCGTTAGCAATTTTTCGTGTGTATGTGCATTACAAGGAAAACGACCATTAAACATTGAAACAATGTTAAGCAAGACAAACAGGACAACACAATGGTTGTAAATTTCAAAACTTTATCAGTGGAGAAAATACTCACATTTGTGAATTTCTTTTGGGATGTGTAAGGGTAGGGTGTCCCAATTCTTCTTAGGACTGGGGGTTAGGGGGGAGTGGTAGGGCCACATACCTGTTCAATTATTGGACAAATATTTTTCAGAAGCACACTTCAAATGGAGGTGGGGGTGTGACAAAATACTGTTCCACTGAAATATCACGGTATTTTATGTTGCGATATATCAATATTAAAAACAGTGGTATCAATATTTTTACAAACAAAATCATGGAAGATTTCATTGGTCTTTTGCAAAACCCTAAAGAAAGGATATACTTTATTAATCCCAATTAGTGTGGGGATTAATTAGGAAATTCATTCTTTTAACCATCTCAGATTGAATCTGAGAGCAGTTGGCTGCTCCTTAAAGAGCCCAGGGAGCAGTTGGTGGGGGTTAAGGACCTTGCTCAAGGGTCCACAGTGGTTCACCTGGGTGTCATGTCGGAGGCTCGAGCCCGGGTCTGCTGTGCCCCAGCCCGCGACGTTAACCACTACGCTACCCACTCCCCCAATTTCCCCCAAACCTCGCGAGCTTTCATTATAGAACGATAAAATCTCATGAGATTTTGTTGTTTTGTTTGCAACGGTCCAGCATGCTGAAAGGTCCTTTGAAAGGTTAAACTTGACACACAGTGGAAAGTACAAGATAAAGTGTGTGGCCATGACTGACAGGTTTATTTTACTTATGCACTACACATGCAATTTCTTGTACTTATATGCTATTCTGTTTTACTGTTTTACTTTTTCACATGAATTTAAGTACATACTATTCCAGCTCAGCTGTGGTAATATGGTTTTCAAAAGGACTTTATTTTATTTGCACATATGTTCAGTTGGGTTTTCCCAAAGTGAGAAATATTTTGTTAAGGGGGACAATTGCAAATGGTTTTATTATGAGATCCAAATGGCAAAGAAACCTGTCTAAGTTTAATAAATGGGACAATGATAAATTGAATTTAATTGATTTGGACTTATTTTGCTTTTTCTGTTGCTGTTTCTGTTGTCCGATGTATAGGTACAATTTTTTTGAAGCTGCATTTTAAATTTCTCTGAAGTGCCTAAAATATCACAATATATTGCAGTGTCACAATATTGCAATATTGTATCACGACCCATGTATCATGATATGCATCGTATTATGAAGTTTTTGCCAATACCCATCCTTAAATGGAGGAGGATTAGTTGAAGCAAACTATCTGATTTTGGACCCAAAAAAGGAACAAATTGTAGCAGTATTTTATTTTCACCATAAATTATTTCTATGACGTGTCCAGAGCAACATACTAAAAATCCTAAAGAATTCTAGTTGGACAAATAGGTTGAATTTCCATCAAACCAACGGAGGGGGAGAGTTAAGTAGTGGAGCCAAGGGGTGAAAGGAAATTCAGTTTTAATGTACATTTAGTGAGAACATACTTCAGAGCGGTGTCTGTAATGCTTTAATAGTGAAGACATCAGGGATCAAGGATGTGTTCAAAGTAGTTTGGGATGAGGATGCTGTGATCTTACGTGTCACTTTCCCCTGCCTGCCAGCACCAGTAACTACTAAATAAAGCATAATGTGCTCATGTGATGCATAAGTTATGTGACAAACAACTTATGTCCTTGAGTTTTTTGCCTCTGTATTTACAATATTATGTTTTTACTGTCTGGATTTGCTCCCTGTGTAAGAGTTGATGTTGTTTGTCTCTAAGTGTTGGTCCTGCAATGGACTAGCAGCCTGTCCAGGGATGTACCCTGCATCTCAGTCGGTAAATGCTGGGTTAGGCTCCAGCCCCCCTGGACCCTGCACTGGAATAAGCAGGAGTAAAAAATGGATTAATGGATTAATGGTGAAACGACTGTTGAACAAACTTTTTACACAACAGTTAGCTTTGGTCTTCATTTGATATTTTAAAAAAGATGTTATTTACCTTGCTCTCTTTCATTTTGCCCTCCTGATCCATCTTCTTGTGCTGGAAATACACGCATTTGCCTGTAAATCTTCTATCTTAATCAATTTTCATTTCATCTGTCTTTCACGTCTTATCCACAATTTTAAAGAACAAACTAATGAAAACAAACAGGATAGAAACTCCTTTCACTCATTTCCTCCTCCTTTCATTTTCCCTCTTTCTTATCTCCTCCTTTCATTTTCTGCCTCACTGCTCCTCCCTTCTTACGCTTCTGCAGCAGGACCCACCATTTAGGGTTGTGTAAAGATGGACAAACAAAACAAAACAGAAAAAAAACTTCAACACTTGTTACAAAATGGCTGCATGATGACTTCAGAGTCATCATGAAGTCGTGGGTGATTTCCATCTCCAGGGTGTAAAATTGTTGCTCATCTGCTTAAACATGAAAGAAAATCATCCCTTTTTGCATAAACATCCTCCTTTTTTCAGGGAAAATGCCCCTCTTCTCTTCCTCCTCTTTGACTTATTCTTCTTTTGAATCTAATCATGTCTTCCTTCCTCTCTCCTCTTCATCTTCCTCTCTGCCCCTCTCTCCGTCTTCCTTCGTGTCTCTCTGTGGCGCTGAATAGCAAATCAGCCAGAGACAGACGGTGCGTGGGGTCTCCCCAGAGGAGGGAGAAAGCTACACACCAAGCGCGCATGTAAAAACCCAGAAATGCACACAGACATATGTCAGAGTGAGAAAACCCTCTGTCTCCATACGAACACAAGCATGCAAACCACGCACGCTGGGACGATTTAGCTTCGGTGGATTTCAGCTGTTATGTTCCCTATCACTAATCTGCAGCCACCAAGATTTTTCAAACGCGATTGAAGCCAGAGGGAGAAAGTAAATGGAAAACATACATGTATGCAAAAACTATTACTTTACTGGTAAACTCATGGATAGATATTCTGCAAGGAGAGCTGTAAAATGAAACCATCTGAACAGTGCTGCTCTCTAAGATCATAAATCCAGGAATCATTTACATGTTTCCTACTGTCACGCTGTTGCAATTACCAGTTATGCTCCTTTCTTTCTTTTCCCTGTGTCCTCCCTTCCCCGTCATAACTTTATGTTTCACATCTTTTTTTCCCTCCTCTGAATGCTTTTGTGAATTTATCTCCTCCAGTAAGCACCGGGGCCCCAATGCTGCCAGATTAACAGTTTACACTTGGCAAAGAAGCTGACGTTGCATAGCAGGTAACATACTGTCAACGCAGGCTGACTTCTTATATGCATGGCAAGATAGATTTTAAAAAAGGATCTGAAGACAGAAACATTCAGGTAAGAGTGGATGCTTGTTTCAGCTGATGGATGAGTGAGGGGTGAGTACACTGAGTTGATTAGCTCCTGGGTGATATATTCATAAGCTACTGAAAAGTCTGAGTGGACTCATTGACCTGTTTCAGTTGTCAGTCAATTATCACTCCACTGAATGGCCTCCTAGGGGCTCAGTCGGGCATCATTCACGGTGTTCACTGAAGAACAGAGTCCTACTCATACCACAGCTTCTTTATGTGAAAGCGTAATAAATATCTCTGCTGTTCATATGTTTCAAGTTTAAAAATCAGCTAGAGATCAGTACTAGCTGCATTCCATTACTGTTTTTTGCCAAAGGGGACTTGAATTTCTAAAACTTCAACAAATTAGATTTGCTGGTGTTTCCATTGAATGGCGTTGAGCACATATGCCCTAATTCTTGTAAAATCTCATCACAAGAAACTCGGCTGATGGAGATACAAAACATTTTGTGTCCTCATCAGGAGACGAAAGCAACGGATGACAATTCAGAGGCAAAGTTTGTATGTACGGTCAGTACCGGTTCACCCAATACGCACACTACGCACGTTGCGTAGGGCCCCGCAAACTCATAAAGGCCCCGTGAAGGGATTTAAAAAAAAAAAAAAGTAAAAGAAAAAACCCTGACGACGTCACCACCTGTCGCGCATTTCCAGCACATCAGGCTGAAGAGGAGAAGTGAGAGATGAAGCAGAGTTAAAGGAGCTGTATCATGCTTTTCAAATGTTCCAAAAGTCAAATATAGGCATTAATAAGCTAGATATGTTCCCATCGTTACTATAGAAACTAATTTGGTGTTAAATATTAGTTTTTCGATGCATCTAATTTCCAACACGGAAGTAAGATGGCTGACTGTACTGAACCGCGGAGCTCTCGACCAATTGCAGCATGTTTTACGCCCATTTCATGACGTCGCGCCGGAAGAGACACTTATTCTGAAGGGTCACAGAATTGTCTGTAGCACCGGCACCGGCAGCTCTCGTGTGGATGTTGGTAGTAAACATTGATGGATAATTACTCCGATCGACGGGATAAAACAGACCAGCCTGTTATGGAGCTGTATGCGCTCGACCCAGAGTCTGATATGGAGTTTGAAGTATACGCAGTACCACAGAAGTACCACAGAGACCCCTGACAAGCAAGTAATTCAGCGAACAAATCATAGGCTAACAGTTAGCGCTAAGCTAAGCAGCACTCACATGGATCTTGTAAACATTGATGGATAATCGGACTCCGATCGACGGGATCAAACGGAGGAGCCTGTTATGGAGCTGTATGCGCTCGACCCAGAGTCTGATATGGAGTTTGAAGTACACGCAGTACCACAGAAGTATCACAGAGACCCCTGACAAGTAAGTAAATTAGCGAACAAATCATAGCCTAACAGTTAGCATTGAGCTGAGAGATGTGTTGACTCACCAGTGTTGTTGTCTGTCCATGCGCGTTTTTATAGTAGGAACTGCGTCAGGTTTCAGAAGTAATCCCAGAGAAAAAAACACTTTACTGCCCGAGATTCATGAAGTTGTCAGGAGTGAAGTTCACACACAAAGTTGAGTTTTTTTTCCCCCTGCTCCTGAAGTTATAATCCAACTACTTCTGGCAAGTCGATTCATCCAGTAGGTACAATAAATACACTCCCACACATAACCACGCTGAACGTAACTGCATTTTCCCCAACTTGCTGTCCACTCCGGTTTGCTGGCTGCTATCAGTTTAGTTTCGGTTTTGAAGTTACAACTGTACTTACAAAACAATAAAAAGTAAATGGATAAATATTGACTAAGATTTAATTTTGTTTGCTTGGATAACCATCAGGCAAATGTCCAGTCGTCTTCAAAATTATTCATACTTATTATTATTATAATTATTCATACATAAATGAAAGGCTATATTCACAATAGTAATTCAAATAACAACAAACTAAAGAAACTAATAATGAATCTTTGAAAAATAGTAAAATTATAATCAAGTGAAGGAAAATATTGATTTTGAATTATGGTTGAAAATATAATTTAAAACAAACAAACAAACAAAACTATCCCAGACACATCAGAGCACTTTTCCCATGAACAGTGGAGCAAAATACCTGTCAGCAGGTATAGAAGTCTTTTTGAACATTAGAAGAAAACATCTGATTACAGTGATTGTCTCAAAGTGTTGCTCAACAACATTTTAGCTTCAGAGCCTCATTGTGCTTGTTTACTTGTTTTATTTCTTGTGTGTGTTTTTTTAGATTTCTGTCAAGCCACAATTAAAAATCAACAATTTTCATAGAATTTTTATTTATTATTACTTTTGTCAATTTCAACGTATTTCAGTGACAGCTGATTTTTTCTTTAACTGGAGGGTCTGAATATTTTGAGGACAACTGTAGATGCAGATATTTTATAAGAATATAAGAATTAAAATTCACAAAATACTCAGACAATGGTGCTAAATTAATCATTTGTATGATAAATGAGTATATAAATAACTGCTTACATTTGAAGTATATGAAAGTAAAACAAGCACAGCCAATTTGATGGAGATGAATTAACATTAGCCATATTCATATAACAGGTGCTGTGCTTAAGTTTTCTCCTACAAGCAGCAGCACAGACAGAGCAGGTTCATCTAGGACAGGAACAGAGGAGCCAGCATTATCACCCAGTGCAGGCACATCCACAGATGTGCAATATATGTTTATATATATATATGTTTAAAGCACTGGGTGTCATGTGCAACTATTGAAAGTTTTTGCTGTTCCATTAGGAGGGCCCCTTACCAGAATTTTGCTTAGGGCCCCTTGGAGGTCTGAACCGGCTCTGTGTACGGTGCCCTGTGATAATACATAACTGGTGGCCATGTGTCACTAAGCACGGCCACAAGATGTTACACTGTGGCCATGGATAACTGAGATAACAAAGTCACGGTCAGTAGCGTTGTAGTCGAGACTAGATCACGAAGACCGAGACATTACTGAGACCAGGAGCCAAGATAAGACCAAGACGTTTCTGAGACCAAGGACCAAGACCAAGGGTGAATTCAAATCTTAACCGTCAATCTTTACCATCAATCTCATGAATGCGCACTCCTGCGAAGTGCAAGTGCTGTCCCAATTCTGAGAGTGTTAAGTTGAGGGGCAAGTTTGAGGGCTGAACCCCCCTCAATATTAAGATTCTCTGACACCACCCTTGTGAGTGAGGGCTACCCAGAATGCAAGTGGCAAAGAAGGCGAGCTACAAATCTTAAGTATTTTCTTTGTTGGAGATGGAGATGTAAATATTACGAAAACCATTGTATTATCTTAGTTTAGGCCCGTGTTATGGATTAGTTACCTCATTGTGGCATAATATTTTTTTAAATTTTAAGACCTTTTGTCAATAGCGGCCGGTGCGGTCAAGCCATGTTGCTATCGTTTAAGTTAGTTAACGTTACAAAATGGTCATTTTTCTTGGTGCTAATGTAGTTGTTTTATCAAGATAACAGCCTTTATAACATGCGTGTGCCGATTATGGTATAAGACGACCGGGCTGATGTCATCTCCTGTAGCCGCAGAGTTATCTAATTATTATTAATTCTTCTTCTTCTGAATTGACAGACTGAATGCCGCTTTGGCACAATGCTGCCCCCCACAGTTTGACGACGTATCTGAATTTAAGGGGTGTCCCATTTCTGTCACAAAATAGCCCTTAACACTTGGTTTTGAGGGCTACATATATTGAGGGTTGAGCTTGAGGGTTAAGATTGAGGGCTAAGATAGGAATTGGAATTGGCCCCAAGACATTGTACAAGTCTCAGTGATGTCTTGGTCTTGGTGGTGTGGTCTTGACTACAACACTAGTGGTCAGGCTTTACAAATGCATGGAAATGGCATAACTGACTTGTGGCCAGTCATTACTAATGCATCAATAACTTTCCCCATGTTGTCCAAAATTAACTCCTCTTTTGAAATAAGACTATCCATTCATTCATTTTCTGTACCCCTTATCCAATTCAGGGTCACAGGGGTTGCTAGAGCCTATCAGGTTAGAAGCAGGGAACAACATGGACAGGTCACCAGTGTGTCACAGGAGCAACAGAGAGACAGACGACCACTCACACTCACTCCTAGGGACAATTAAGAGTGACCAATCAACCTAACATGCATGTCATACACAGGGAGAACATGCAAACTCCACAAGACGGATGCCACTGTTGGAATTGTTCAAACCCCCTCCCACCCGGGAATCGAACTAATGACCTTCTTACTATGAGGCTGCAGGGCTAACCACCACACCACTGTGCAGCCCATTTGAAATAAGGCCATTTTTGGATTTTTCATATAGGCCTGTATGTCACTAACATTTCCCCAATTGCTCTGATTCAAAAGTTAATGCCTGGCAATGATCATAAGCATCATGATTAATATACATAAACAAGTTCTTTACCCCCCCATGTCATGTCCGATGGCATGTAAATACAAACAATATAATGTAATTAATAACATCACCCGGTCCGCCTACTTCCACCTGCGTAACATCTCTCGTCTCCGCCCCTCTCTCACTCCCCAAACTACCGCCATCCTTGTTCACAGCCTCATCACCTCTCGCATTGACTACTGTAATTCACTTCTTTTCGGCCTCCCAAATAAGTCCCTCCAGAAAATGCAGCTCCTTCAAAACTCTGCAGCACGCCTAATTACTCGGACCCCCATTTCTCATCACATCACTCCCATCCTGCAACAACTCCACTGGCTCCCCATCAAACAAAGGATCATCTTCAAACTACTCCTCACCTTCTTTCAAGGCCCGCCATAACATGGCTCCATCTTACATCTCTGATCTCCTTCATGTTAACACCTCGACCTGCTCCCTATGATCCCCCCACACCTTCCAGCTCTCTGTTCCCCCAGACCGTCTTGTCTCAATGGGGAACCGGGCATTTAGTCGCTCTGCTCCCCATCTCTGGAATTCCCTCCCTCCTGATCTCCGTACCCTGAACTCCTTCCCTCTTTTCAAATCCAGACTCAAAACCTTTCTGTTCAGACAGTATTATTCCACCTAAGTCCATATACATCACTCCAATGTCATTTTTCCCTGTTTTATTTCCTGTAGTTTTGTTTTCTGTGGTACCTCTAATGCTTGTGTTTTTACTGTTTTAGCTTCCTGTTTTTAATGTTTTATCTGCCTGAACAGTGTCCATGGGTGTTTTGAGAAGGTGCTTTCAAGTAAAATGTATTATTATCATTATTAAACAATATGAGTGTCAAAGCTTTTTTGCAATATATGGGGGATTATTTTTTAAAATGAAGGTGGTTCCTTTTTTAATTCTAGGGGAAATGGAAACAGAGATTGAGACAGATACCTGTGCTGTGTAACCGTCTTACAGGGATTTTATTCTTGAAAGTTTGAAAGCTCATCCTGCATTCAAGAACAAAAGCACTGTAAGACCTCAATTATCATTAACAACAACTTCAGTGTTACTTACACTACAAACTTAATGGACAGCATGTTGCTCTAAGAGCTGATGTTTTCTAGTCAAGATCTCTGTTTATAGCATTTTTATAGCCTAATAAAGAGCACATGTCATCATTCTAAACAATAATGCCTCATTTCATCCTTGAAGTATCACATCACTGAAACAAGACAGATGCTACAATGTTGTGCAGAAAGAGGATTGTTGTAGAATATAATGTAAACAATGAATAATATTTTCTTGCCTGCGACTGCCAAACAACTTTAAATCTAACATTTACATGTGAACATTTTCCAGCATCCATATTTGCCTGCAGAAATACAACAGTGACCACACTGGCTCACACTGGAGCCTGATGGCAATCGCATTAAATCATATTGTAAACAACCACATGAAGAATCAGAAATCTCTGTAAAAAATTGTAATTGAGCATCAAAACCTGCAGCATGAACATAGCCAAATATGTAGAAAAGACACACTTTTTATTTTTTTGCACATGAAGGTTATTAAAGATCTATGGAAGTTGTTTACAGTCTTCTTAAGAAAAACCACCAGCACAAGACTGAAAGAACTGTATGATGATACTGTAGGTGAGCTGAAAAGCTGTTTCTTGCCAGAGATTAATAGACAGCGGTATAACATTGCATGTCATTACATTCTAAACTGGAAAACACACAGTTCTCTTCTGCTGACCAAAGCTAATTCAGAGCAGCATAAGACTAAAAACCTTGGAAATCCACCACCTAAAATAACATCTTTTCAAACTCTTGCTGCTTTAAGTATATGCATACAACATGACTTAGGTGTGCACTCATCTCACTCTGATACTGTCATCCATTTACATGAGACAGTCTCAGTGTAATCTGTGGATTAACAAGCTTCCAAATGTTGTCAGCCAGGAGTGTCTCTCTATGTCTTCAAGAATCTCTTGACAACTCTTTCATTCACATTCATGTGAAATGACAGTTCTGCCATCTTTGTCTTGAACGGAGAGAATGGCCTTGACAGAGACCAAAGTAACAATGGAAAGACATGCGTAGGCAGAGGTAGATTTAAAAGACAAACTATGTTCTGTCCTTTTTTTTTTGTCTGAAGTTCACTAAAAATACAAAAAGGAAGAACAAAAAAACTTTTTCTCTGTTAAAGTTGATGAGAGACAGAGTGAGTTCAAAAACTTTAGGGTAATTTGAAAGTTTTTAAACATAAAACTATACAGATTTATAGACCCAGTTCATCAACAGAACAAAAAATATGAGGAAAACATGAAAAAACATTAGATGCACTTGGTTAGAATTAGTCAAAATTGAACTTTTTCTTCATTTAGCGTTACAATCTAATCATCAATAATTGACTCTTCACCAGCCCTGCCCTAGAACCGCCACTGACCAATCATATGTCAGTAACAATAACTATGGGGAGGAGCCACTGGCAAACTTTCACTTCCTTAGCAAAATACCGAAGCAGGGCATAGACAGGATTTTCAAGTCTGATGACAGATATAGAGAACGTCAGCATGATGTTATATTTTTAGCTTCTCAAAACCCCAAAACACAAGTTAACACATGCGGAATATGGATTAAATGATGTGGAAGACCTCAGGAGCAGCTGAATTAGGCTGACCTCTGAGCTGAACAAACTATATTTGTTCCAAGGTAGGATGCTCATGCTAGCAAGGATAATTGTAAGCTACAAGACACTAGTAGAATATTAATTAAAAGTTGCTGTTTTAACATGAAGAAAGGTAGCTGTGGGCCACTAGAGGTTAAAAAAAATATACCAGATAAACACTAGTCAATCAAATTGGTAGCCAAGCAGATGTGTATACGGTCTTCTCTTAACATTTTGTGAAGATACAGACAGAAAGCAGAGTTTTCCAGTCCAGCTACTATCCCGATCAGATCTAATGTGTGGATTAAACCCATGATGTCGGAATAATATCCTGGTTCGCTATAACCCAAAGAGAAAACCTCTAGCAACAGGCTAAAACATGTCAGATGCTAAAAAAATCTGGAGTCATACATGACAGTTAGCTTAAAATAAAACAAGATGTTTTTTTTTTTTTTGTTTTTTTTTTTTTTCTACTTGTCCTGTCCAGCATCGAAGCAAGCAGAATGGAAATCTGATTGCTTTATTCTGTTGAACAGTTTTGCTTTATCAAGCGGAGCTTTATGAACATAAGGCTCCACTTGATATCATGTTTATTCATTTTATTTCTTTATTTAAACATTTGTCTATTACACCATTCCATTTCATACTGCTGGGCCTGACAAGGGAGAAATGAAAGTTAACAGAGATAATGATAGAAAGTGAAACAGAGAGAGAGGAGTAAGGAAGAGGAAGAGAGAGAGAGGAGAAAACATGAATCCACTTACACAGTTCACTGGTACATCTGTACCGCGATCCCTAAACAACCAAGGTCTCTGTTGGAAAACAAAACAAGCAATCCCCTACAGGAGGACCTGCAGGTGGCTTAAATATCCTCAGATCATACAAACACACGCAGAACTACGCTGAGAAGAGGTACAACCTAGTCAGCGCAATGGGAAGTAGAGAAGAGGTACAACCTAGTCATCGCAATGGGAAGCAGTGTCACAGTGTCAACATGCATAATAAAGGGTGCTCCGTGGTGATTCAGTCATGCAGATGCAGCCTCGTCTCTGCAAGGAGGAGGAAGCCCGCAAGGCTCGCGACCCAGGCCCCCAGCAGCCACCCAGAGGCCCAGATCCCAGCTACCCCCCCCCCAAAGAGCGGACATGCATCCCCCGAAGGGCGGCAAAAGGCGGCCCCAGCCGGAGCCCCCCGCAGTCTGGAGGCCCAGGCGGACCAAGACCAGCAGCTGCCGACCCCACCGGGCGCCGGGCGTCCCCCGGAGCGGAGACAGCGCCGGGCCCAGGGCCCAAGCGCCCAGGAGCAGCCACCCCCCCCCCCGGACCCGGGCGGCCCAACCGAAACCCAGGAGGACCGGACCCCCCCAGACGACGCCCCCCAGGGCAGGCCAGCCCCCACCCCAAAGTCCCTGCCCCATACACCTGACACCAGGGCGCCACCACCTCTACCACCCCCTACCCCCGCCACCACGCTCACACACACACTCCCCACACACCTACCCCAACACTAGGGCTGAAAGATATACCGTCACCGCCCCCACATCGAGACACAGGCACCCAAGACATCAATACCGCAAGAGCAACCACATACAAGATACAGATCCCCCCCGCGCCCGCCCCGCACAAAAAGCCCCGGAAGCCACAAACAAAACCGCACCCCCCACCAAAGCGCCCGGCCCCCAACCAACCCGCAGCCACACCGCACCGCACCGACACCAAGATGCCCGGCACGAATACCGAGATACGAACCCCCGCCCACACCGACCAGCCCTACCCAACACCTCCGTGTACCCCCCCCACACACGCATACACCCACCCACTCCGCTCTCTGACCTTACATACCCACACTCACTCCTCTCTCCACCCCCGACACTCTCCTCCCTCTACCGTCCACACCTACCCCCACCTCCTCATACCCTCTAACACACACATGCACTCCCCCCACATAACTGCACCAACCCCCTCCCCACCCCCCCCACACATACGCCCCCACCTCCCTATACCCCCAATACCCCATACAGTCCCCCCCTTACATGTCCAGCCCCGCCCATCCCTCTGACCTATCACACTCCCGCCCTTCCTTCCTTCAGCCCCTCACGACCATCCCTACTAGACACTCACGAGCATGCCACTCCTTCCTCCATCCCCCCTTTCCTCCAACCACTTACCCACATCTCCTCCCTCTTCCAGCCCAAGTTCCTCCCTCCCACATTTCCTCTTTCACACTCTCATTCATTATTCTCACATACCCACCTCTCTCTTGCCCATGCCCTCGTGCCTCCTGAGTGGTAGCTCGGGCCGGGGAAGGAGCCGCGAGTTCCAAGCCCCCAACATGTCCCCCCCCACCACCCCCCCATCCCCCACCCCCGGACGCAGCAGGCCAGGCATCCCCCAGGCCAGCAGATCCCCCCGCAATGCAGCCAGCCTTAACCACTGGCGCGTGAAGTAGCCACTGTCCCCCCCTCCCCCAGTAGCGCCCGGGAGACCGGGGGTATGAAAGGACCCTGCCCCCCCCCCCACCCCCGCTCATGACTGTGTGTGTAAGATGTGTGTTGTTTGCAGTTAAAACTAAGGGGCAGTGCCAAGTCATGCCGGGAGTGGGGTCGCGTAGGGGGCATGTCCCCCCAACCGGCCCCTCCCTCCTACCACACACTATATGGCCCGCCCCTCAGAAGTGGTTGTGAGCTGTTGTTATTTTATGTGTTTAGGTGTCTAAGTGTGGTTAAAACTGGGGAGCAGGCTGCCTCTAGACGTGGCAAGCAAAGGCACTTTGGTGCCCTCCCTCACCACGCCCGCTTGACACGCACCCCTCCCCAAAACCCTACGTGTGTGTGTGTGAGGTAGAGCAAGGGGGGGGGGGGTCTTGGGAAGGGAGACCAGGGGGGTATGAATTCCCCCCGTGGAAGAAGAGCCGTTACCGGCATTAGGTACCCCTGCCTCCCGGGATCCCCCCAGGGCAGAAAGGGCAGGCATGGCCGCCCCCACGGCCCGGCGTCCGGCGTTCAGCACAGAGGGGCCAGCCTCGGCCCCTGGGGGCGCTCGACCACGCCAGGCCAGGGAGGGGGGAGAAGGGACGGGAGCGGAAAGGGTCGGCGGAGGGGCCAGAGTCACCGGCCCAACATCCCCAGGCCTCGCAAACCCCCCAAGAGGCACGCAGAGCTGCTATTTTTTTTTTTTTTTTTTCCCCCTTTCCTCCCCCCCCCAACCTGACACACACAAACCCCACCAATGCACCACCACCCCTGCACCCAAACACCCATCATCCATGCACCCCCACCCACCCACCCATCTCCACACACCCCCACAGGCAGCCACACACACACACAACCGCATTCACGCCCCCCCCCCTCCAGTCACACACCCACCCACACATACCAAGGACGGGGACCACGGGGCCACCAGCCCCCCCACGCCACAAGTCCACCGCCCCCAGCCCCCGGACCACGCGAGACCAACCCGCACGAGACCACCAGCGCAGGCCAGCCCCAACCGACACAGCGGCCAGGCGGGACAGGCACCCGGCGTGGAAAAGACCCGGCCACCCCCCGCAACCCCCCACCTCCACTCACTAGAGCTGAACGATATGGACAAAACCCCACACCCCGACAGCCACGCCAGACACCCCAACATCGATACGACACGACATGACCACGGGTCCGCCGAAAACCAAGCACCCCGGCGGAAAGCGCAGCTCCGTCCGCGACCCCCAGAGCCCCACACGCAGGACAAGCACAGGGGAAATCCACAGCCCCCACATGGCCGCTCCCGCGACACCAACATCCCGGATGCCCACATCCCGACACAGACACGACAACGATACATCCCCCAGCCCCACCACACACACACCCCCACCAGCACACACACCCGCACTCACACAGCAGAGGCGCCCCGGCCCCCGGCGCAGTGACTAGACGTCACCAGGTCGTGAGGACCGGCCAAATCCAGAGGAAGCACGTCCCGCCGGCCCGCCCCCCCCAGCGCCAAGCCGGGTCCCCCGGTCCCGGAGGCAGGGGCCACCCCGGAGCACCGGGGCCCAGGGCCCCCGCCCCCCCCGCCCCCGGGACGACCCCCGGCCACCCGGCGCCAGCCGACAGCCACCGGCCAGGGCCCCACCAGCGACCCGCCCACCGCCGCAGAGCAGCCCCAACCGCTGACCCCCATGCCCCCCATCGGGCTGGATACAGCCCCGCCCCAGCGGCAAGGCAGCCCAGACCCCCCCCCAAGTCAACCGCCAGGGATCCATAGCCATCAAGCACTCGCCGGCACCCAACCCCCACATCGCCAAGGCGGCTCTCCTACACCAACGTTAAGTGATGGAGCTAATCACAGGGGACCAGAGGGAGTGGAATTCATCTAACTGGTTCTTAGAGGAGGCAGACATCGTCTCAATACTGATATGGTCTACTAAGAAATTCCTAAACTGGCTAATGCTCAGATTATTTTTGGATTTCCAGTTTACCAAGATAGTTTTCTTTGCAATACATAATACAGTAAGTATCATATGTGCATAGTTGGTTACCGTGTTGATCTCATCCAAGTCCCCCAGTAAACACAGTGTGGGGCTTGCAGGGAAGTTACACCTGAGCCACGTTGACAGGTCATCACATACCTGAAGCCAAAACCTCTGGACAGGTGGACAAGACCACAAGGCGTGAAGATAATTGTCTGTTGTATTCTCATTGCAGTGCAAACAAATATTTGAAGGTGACAGACCCATCTTGAACATCCTCTGTCCTGTGTAATGTACTCTGTGTAAAACCTTGAATTGTATCAACTGTATATTTGAGTTTTTAGTCATTAGGAACGTGTTTAAACATATCTGTGTCCATGTGTTTTGGTTAAGGGTTCTGGACAAGTCAGCCTCCCACTTCGAAGTTGGAAGGGAAATTGAATCATCCAGTTTTAATAATAATCTATATATTTTCGACAGTAGTTTGGGGATAGAGAGATTCAGGAATTCTGCTACCCTGACCGGAGTCTGCAAGATCAGTTGGTTAGAGGTATATTTTTTGCTTAATATAGATTTAAGTTGATGGTATTCTAAGAATTTAGTACTACTGATCCCGTATTGTAAGGTAAGTGTATTAAATGACAGGAATTTTCCATTTTCAATGATATGTTGTAATTGTTTTACTCCTTTATCCTTCCAATGCACAAAATTAATCATTTTCTTGTTTTGTAAAATATCCAGGTTATTCCAGATGGGTGTGAGTTTACATGGAATAATAGAAGACTCGGTTAATTTCAGGAATTCCCACCATGCTTTCAGAGTAGAGCAGATGTTGATACTTTTAAAGCATTTATGAGATCTGACTGCTGAACTGATGAACGGCAAATCAGAGACATCCAGATCCTCACATAATGCTTGTTCTGTGTCTAGCCACGGTTCATCTAGATGGGAAGGTTTCAGCCATTTGGAAATAAATTGTAGCTTATTTGCTAGGAAATAATAATTGAAATTGGGTGAGTCTAACCCTCCCCGGTCTTTTACCTGTTGTAAGGTTTTTAAACTGATACGTGATGGCTTGTTTTTCCAAAGAAATTTGGAAATGTGAGAGTCCAGTGACTTAAACCAACTGGAGGAAGGTTTGGTGGGTATCATTGAGAACAAGTAGTTAATTTTCGGTAGAACCATCATTTTGATGGTAGCAACTCTCCCCATGAGTGATATGGGTAAGTGCTTCCATCGCGTGAGATCTTCCTCTATTGACTTTAATAGCTGGACATAATTTAACTTTATTAACTCTGAAAGTTGTGGAGAAATATTTATTCCTAAATATCTGATATTACCAGACTGTATTGTGGTGTTAGGGATGTTTTGTAAAGTACAATTAACAGATAAAGCTGTAGTCTTGGTCCAGTTAATAGAGTACTCAGATATCATTGAAAATTTATTGATCAATGTGATTGTCTGGGAGAGAGATGTTGATGAGTTCTGGAGGAAAAGCAGTACGTCGTCTGCATAGAGACTTATTTTATGTTCTAGATTTTTGCCAGGGATCCCTTTAATATCTCTGTCCTGTCTTATAGCGGCTGCTAGTGGTTCAATGAAAATGGCAAAAAGTGAAGGGGAGAGCGGGCAGCCCTGCCTGGTGCCTTGCTGTAAACAGAAACTTGGAGAAGTTTGGTCATTGGTCCTCACACATGCATTAGGGTTGTTATAAAGTATTTTTATCCAGTCTATGAAATAAGGACCAAAACCAAATTTATTTAATGTTGCAAACAGGAATTTCCAGTTAACACGATCAAAGGCTTTTTCTGCATCTAACGAGATGATAGTGGATTCTAGATTATGAATGGTAGCATAGTCTATTAGATTAATCAGCCTGCGTGTGTTAGTAGAAGAATGTCGACCTTTAATAAAACCAGTTTGATCAGGATGTATTATCAGAGGAGTTATTTTTTCTATCCTTTTAGCGAGTGCTTTGCTGATTATCTTAAGATCTACATTTATTAATGAGATTGGCCGATAACTAGCTGGAAGTGTCGGGTCTTTACCTGGTTTTAATAATACGGTGATATTTGCTGAATTCATATTTGGTGGTATTTTCTGTTTCTCTTTTATTTCTAGTATCATTTTATAAAAAGTGGGAGCCAGAATTGTCCAGAACCCTTTGTAAAATTCGACCGGATATCCATCTGGGCCTGGGGCTTTATTATTGGGCATATGTTGCAGAGCGTCATGTAATTCATTTATTGAGAGGGGTGAATCTAAAGCCGTCATATTTTCCTGTTGTAGTTTTGGGAGAATTAGATTATTGAGAAATTGATTAATATTCTCATCTGTGGGGTTTATTTGGGATTCATATAGTGTTCTGTAGAAATTTCTAAAGATATTATTTATCTGGTTAGGATCATGGCTGATACTTCCTTCTGAGTCTTTAATTGAGGAGATTGTCGCTTTTTCCTTGTTTATTTTTAACTGATTAGCTAGAAGCTTTCCAGACTTGTTACTGTGATCGAAGTTTTCTAAACGAAGTCTTTGAACCAGGAATTGCGTTTTTTGGTCTATTATTTTGTTTAACTCAAGCTTGAGTTTCCTTATATCATTCAGCATGTGTTCCTCCGGGTTGACCTGATAGGCTTCTTCTAGTGATTTAATTTTGATTTCTAATTCTGAGGTTCTTGCAGCTTCCTTTTTTTTTCTTATGAGAAGAGAAGGAAATTAAACAAGATGTTGACTTACTCTGCAATGCAGGAATGTTGTTCCTTTATTCGTTTGTTCTGTATATGAATCATCCAGACTTGGGGTTGCTGAGTCTTTCTGTATGAACTGTGAGCCAACCCTTGATTTTAATATCCTCTTTGTCAAAATTACTCTGCTGACAAATAATGATGTAATCCTCAAATGCATATTGCAGTCCTTTTCGTCTAGTTCCCTCTGATATTTCCGAACTATTACTGCAGAAATGTAATGCAATTTCCTTTGGAATATGTTCACTGAAATCACTAAGTAATCCATGCTTATGCTGGCAGAAAAGAAAGCTTGTCAGACTTGGCAACTGTAACCAAGGGGGCAAGACTTAACAAAGGGTCAATTGTGTTTGCAGGAACTTTAAAATCAACTTTGTCAAATGTCAATCTATGACATAATTTGAAGTGACTGAGGGTACACAAGCTTAATAGCATCACAGTTTTAAGTCTAACCCTAGATTAGATTGCATCCAGGATAAGGAGTTTCTATGGAGCACAACAAAGTTGGATATATGGTTTCAAAATATTCCTTGCTATATACATGTACTTAAACCACCTCTAAGAAACCATCGCAAAGAGCTTATAAAACTGGAGAGGAATTCAAAGCTACAAGCTACAGTATTGTAGTGAGTATCACAACAGAAAAGTTTTTAATATCACAATGTGTAAAGACATAAAACAAAAACT
Source organism: Atherinomorus stipes (assembly GCA_023101725.1). Classification (NCBI taxonomy): domain Eukaryota; kingdom Metazoa; phylum Chordata; class Actinopteri; order Atheriniformes; family Atherinidae; genus Atherinomorus; species Atherinomorus stipes. The sequence continues at coordinate 564,557 of JALJCO010005692.1, forward strand.
AATGTCTTAAATATAGCCTGAAGGGTAGACAGTAGGGTGTGTAAGGCTTATCAGATAAATCACAAACTGTCCACTTCTTAATGAAGCGTCGGGTATGTTGGTTCACATCCGTATCTTTCTAATGGAAACAATGCATCAGAAAAGAAAGACGGCTGCAGGGAACTCACAAAATCATGAAGTGATGTGGGATTATTGCAGATGCTGTGCCTCAGTGATAAGATGCTGGAGAGATGAAGCCGCACGTAAACGTATTTCAAACATTCCATCAGATTAGAATTAAATGCTTTGTGTATTACTTTGTCTTATGATTTGCCTCTTCTTCTGTTCCATGTGGTCATAAAAGATGAGCCGTAGGTCCAAGCGTGAGTGTTGATTCGCTTAGTAAAGTGGGGAAGGTGACACAGAGAAGATGTGAGAGTAAAGACAAGGAGACAGGTTGCGCATGGGGGAAATGACTGGGCAAGTTTTAGGTGGAGGAAAATGGGGACGTGCAGGAAGAAGATGATGAAATGGAATGAATGGACCAAACAGAGGAAAAGAGCATGAATCAAGGACGGCAAGGAAAAGATCAATAGCACAAGTGCCATATATTTGAAAGATGGAAAAGACAGCAGGGCTCAGGGGTGTCAAGTGTATGAGGAAGGGATGTAAAATGACAAATGACTGAATGAAGGAGAAGTTGAGGTTGCGGACTAACAGTAACTGTGGAGGAGTGTAAGAGGTAACTGAAGCTGTTTTCAACCTGCTATGTACTACTACTACTTCAAGTCTACAGCAGGAAAAGATGGATGAGGTAAATATAAACAGTGCACAAAGAAATATAACTAAATCCCAGAAGAAACTGTGAAAGAAGCAAATACAAAGAGAAGGAATTAAAAACTTTGTGTAAGCATTAAGAGATCAAGTAACATGGCAAACTGCAAGAGACAATGGCAAAAAGCAGAAGTTTGCCCTTTTTAAAAACAAGAATGTCGTGAAGAAATTATAGAGGGTAAAAATCAAAGATTGTACGTTAAGTGATTTTATAGTCTGGAACAATAACTCATTCAGGCTGCTTTGTATTTAAGTGTGATGTCCTTATTTCTGTCATGACCTTTAATATCCGTCTCTTTCTCTGACTGCCATTAACCTTTACCCTCTGACTTCCCTCTTCATTTTGGCATTATTAGATGTAGCACACTGAAGTCACATGGAAACTGGAAAGAAGCAGGATGTATCTTCCATTGTAGAGCTGTTACATCCTCAAACCATCTATAATGGTGCAGCGCTTGAAAGTATCTTTGAAGCGCTCCCACCTTCAATCAACCTTGACTACTCTCAGCATGGAGGTGGGAGGTCGGTGGGCGTGCAGTCTTCTCATGGGGGTTCTGATAAATTGCCTGATAACTGTGAACAGAAAAGCTGATATATGTTAATACAAGGCGGGGAAATATTCCAAAGGTTTCATAAAAGGAGAGCCAAATACAAAATGGAAAAAATGATCTATTTTAAGTCCAACAGTTCATTGCGGCGTTCATCAAACTATGATGAGAGAATTTTATTTCAAAGACCCACTCCGATAAATCATGTTTGTTTATATGTTCTTGTGACATATTTCTTATGCTTGAGGACATATGTTGATAAAAACTAAACTTAAAGTCTTTAAGAACTAGAATTATACTTAAAAAAATATACCTCTGTTAGTTGAATATTTTTATATATAAATATATTTGTGTATGGATACACAAGTTGCACACATCCGGTCGAGTTATCCTGCAATTTTTAGAGCACCCCTCTTCATTACACCGGTTACACCTGAATCAAAAAGTTGTACTTGTCAGTGTGCGTTGTAGCCTTTTGGAGCTAAACGGGGCATTTGAGAGCGGTGTTCACAAATGCCAGAATGAGCGCTCACAATAAATTGCTTCAGGCAGAAATACAGTACATTCAGTTCATGTTCACCCAAAATATGAACAACTTCAAGAACGATCATTCATTGAACTCATTCAGGCACAGCACTGTCATAAACAGCTACAGGCAGATGCCCTGTTCCTTGAACGTCCCTCTTAAAGGTAATAGAGGCAGGAATTGTGAAAGAATAAACACGCATGTCCAGTTTTTTTAATGCTAATGGGTGATGAAGCGCTAAAAAACAAAAAGAACGAGCCCACCCACGTCTCTCTCCGTTGCCTTGAACAGGCTGTGTGTTGCATAATGTGCTGTGATTCGGTGGCCGAATTTCCTGTGCAGTCCTGCAAATGTGAGGTCAATTAATGCTGCATACGGGTCCCCAACAGTTTTGATACAGGAGGGAGGCGGTCGCGATGGATTCAAACACTGCAAAGGATAGTTAAGGATTCTTCTACCGTCGGCAAACGATTCAGATCAACTGAAAAACCACTAAAAAGTGTCACTACAAAGAAAAAGACTTAATCAGCATATGAAACAATGTTATAGCATCAGTGCGCTCCCTTCCAGCTTGGCTGGTGGCTGCACTTACACGGGGTGCCAGTCATGTCACTCGCGAGTCTCATTTCTTAATCCTGCCCCCAGATCCTTTAAATGTGGAACAGATAAACAGGTGTAAGCAACAGCACTGTACTGTACAAGGCTAATCCAAACATGAAGTTTGCCATGAAACACCAGGCAGTCACTGTAAACACAGAGCTACACCACATAATTATGAACATTTTCACTATTAATAATTAAGATTTTATTCATTGGATGTAACGAGAACCAGTTTATTTCTGCTTGATGTTGAAGAGCTCTCTTATTTCTTGTTTTTACTCGACACAGAAGTTGATGCAGTCTGTGGTAGCATGATGAGTTCAAAGTGTCTTTCTTCAGCACCTCTCAGATGGTACAGTTAAAGCAGGCTGCTGGTCTGTCTGCCGCAAACATCAGTTTCTATCATTAATTCATGCAGCATTTGGCTGACCAAACTTGACCTCACTGAAACACTGTCAATGTGGAAAAACTCAGCAAAATGTTTACACTCTAACTGCAGAGGAACATGTTCTCCTACTCTTCAGAACAGGATGGTAAGATTTTTATTCAGATTTTTTCTACCAACTGTACTATTGTGAATTGATGTTGTGTCACATGGATTTTTAAGAAGTTCATTATCATTGCCATCTCTTTGTCTACATATAAATTTAATTTAACTTGGAAAAAAAGGGTACACTCAAAGAAATGATACATTGGATCAACTCAGTTAAATTAAGGACAGTTTTTTTCATCCAATAAATATATGTAAGGTGAACTCAAATTTTATCCTTTCATGCAATATAATATAATTGAGTTAGTCCAACACATTTTTATTCTATTGCTTTAAATGGAAATAATCACATTTAATGAATGTAAGTAATCTATGTTACTTCAACACAACATCATGTAGTTCAGTGGAGTTAAATTACAGTATTTTGTGTTTATTTGATTCAATTTAAACATAATAATTACAGATGGAGGTTTTAATTTTAAACAGACATTACCTTGCTCATCTTTTCCTCATGTATTTGGAAAAGACATGCTCAAACTCAGAACAGAGTTAGCAGTGCCAAGGTTTAGACACAGATTGCTTAAGAGACAAGGAGAGAGTCATGAGATTACATAGACATTTCACTCGCGGTGCAGAAAGGACAGACAGTACTGCAATGCATGATGGGGACATAAGCAAATAAGCCTATCAAACTCATTAAATTTGAGTTGAACATTTGCTATGAAATTATTTTACTTTACGTCCATGAAAAATAAATAAAGTGATATTTACTTGCTAAATTTGAGTTGAATAAATTAAATCTCAATGTGTCACATTTAAGAGGGGCTTGAATTAGTTATTTTGATGTAGATGCCACAAGTCATCAAATTACAGCTCTGCTAAGGGGCCGTTCACACGAGGACAACTGCGGGTAAAAACGGCAAACTATTCCATCGTTAGTGCCTTTCGTTCACACGGCAACGGCGTTATTCTGGGTTGAAGATGCAAAAATCTGAAGACTCATTCCAAAGTGGAATTCCTGAGGACGCAACGCTGTTGCGCCCTCGTCTGCACAGTCCAAAACGCAGAAATGTTGGTGGACCCAAAGACCTGCTGACGCCGTGCTCACGTGGCATGCACGTGACATCACACAACACAGGAAAAACAACGTCGGACTACGTAAGCCCAGCGGAACTCCACGTTGCGAGCTTGTAATTGAGTGTCGTTTGGAGAAGTAATTCTACCTCCTCATCCGTCCACACAAAGTTCCTCCTCATTGCCGCCATAGTTGTTTTGATTTTGAAGCGAACAGAGACGAACGATTGTACGCATGCGCGCGGACACGGTGGAGTTCTGTCACAGCACTACGTAAAGGCCTGGCGTGCATGTGCAGTCAAATTCCACACACTTGAGTCCTCGTATGCACGCAGATGTCTTCATGAGGATGCTCGTGTGAACGCAGATAAAAAGATAAAGATGAGACGCCACTTTTGGGTCTTCTCCTCTGATCGTCGCCGTGTGAACGTAGCCTAAAATCCAGCTGTTTTGTATAGATAGAGGCCTGAAGGGAAGGTTTGAAGCCAGACCCACTTTGTCTTGTTGAAATCCATCAGTAGATAGTCAACATTTGCCAGAATGCAGGATCAGTATAAGGCAAAGTTGAGTCAAGCTACATTTAAACCTTTAAACAACTGAGGAACCAATCAAAAGGTGGTAAATTGGGGTAATATCAAGCAGAAAATTGGACAACTTTGTGAGTTTGTACATTCTTTATGCATTATTTTATTTTTACAAATAAGCTGTGTTTTTTCCGTCATACTAATCCAGGGTGTCAAGTGGTCCGAAGGCCGTGTGGCTGCTGGTTTCTTTCCAACCAAGCAGTAGCACACCAGACTCCATTCATCTCATCAAGTCTTCAAGTTAAGACTGGATTCACTTGTTGAGCTGAGTGGAGTCTGGTGTGCTACTGCTTGGTTGGAAAGAAAACCAGCGCCACACGGCCCTTTCTGGAACCACTTTGACACCCCTGTACTAATCCCTTTAACAGCCGGCTCTACTGTTTGGTGGAGCATAGTTCAGTGACTATAATGGATTTTATTAAATTTTTGTGAAAATAAACTTGCCTGAGCCATCTCTACCACTTGGCTTGAGTATTTAATGCCAAAAGTAAGTGTTTGTTTATAAATAACTCTTTCAAATTTTGTCAATTTTACTATTTCAACCATTTCATAAAAACATTGATACATAATTGGATTAAAGTTGGATCAGAGTGAATTGGCTTGAATTGTTATTAGATTGGACCTAATCATTAAAAGTGCCTTGAAGTGGCTTTGTTGTAGACTGATGCTAGTCAAATAAAGCTGAACTGAATTTCACCCTGCCTGCCTGCCTTAAGCAATAGCTGTGTCAACAATCTCAACACAGTCAAACTTGACTGCAGTGCATATTGGACTCCATCAAAGGGTGCCCCTTGTAGGGATAATGGATGAACAGCTGGGTGATACGATCTGACGGTGAGAAAGTCAATAAAATACAGTTTCAGCCAGTTTAATATGCTTACATGTATTTTAAAAGCCATTTTTTTGTTGCATGTCTGATTGTATTCCTCCCATAGACTTTATAATAAAAGATGGACGAAGCATCTGTTCACGTGACCCATTGGTTTCTAAAGAGATGGATTGAAGCTTGTTGGGTGGTTCCTTCTGTCGCCTGATGTCACTCTAGGAAATACAAAAATTGGCAAAAAGAGAGGGTCTGTAAGCGTCGGGATGAGTGACAGCCAATGAACTCTGAGCTGAGAACTGACTATGCTAACAGGAGCTAATGGAGATAAGCAGGCTAAAGCTAAGGTGGGCTGTTAGCCGGCTAAAAAAACGCTATTGTGCTACTCTATTACAGGTTGAAGCCTTCCCCAGGAGCAAGCAGGGAGCTAACCGCTAGCCACTAGCGCCAACGTTGATAGCCAGTCGTCATCTAAAGGACACCCCTTAATTATGCATAAATAAATAAATGTTATTTAAAAAAAAATACCCCCTCAGTTGACATGAAGTTAAACTTGACCTTTTAAACCTAAAATGATGTTTTGAACCAGATTGTAAACATTTTTATTTCTGCTGTGAAGTTGGCCTTTTTAACATGGGAGTCTAGATTTCCTCTCTTTTAATGCCAGCTCCTAGTGGATGAGGGGAGAACTGCCATTATTGGCATTTCCTTATCAGCTCTACTTTTCTCACAGAGGCTGTGTCTCAATCCACGCACTTTCCTGAGTGCACTGGAATTCAGGGCATAGTGCGCACTGTGTACTTTGTTTGTAGTGCACACTGTTGTCGCTAAATGCTGACCCAAACAGAGCACTGCACTTACAGGAAGTGATGGACTAGCATTGCCCGCTAACCTGAGCTAACTCTACTGAGCCGGTATAACCGCAGCCTCAAACATACGACCAGATCATAACTGTCATCAGGGAGTGAACAGCTTGGTAGCATGCTACAATAAACATTAGTGATTATGTCTAAATCATTTCATAAGCCTTACTTAAATCAAGTACAATACCGCCTCCGATGCAGCAGGGGTCGCCATCGCGTCATTATTCAGCTCTGAAAGCAGTTTGAAAGTCCCGCCTCTTCCTCCACGTCAACAAGATGGCGTCCATTTAGTGCGAGTAGTGTGCTTCATTCTGCCCTGCATTTTTGGGCGTGATTAGGGCAACATCCTGGTACTTTCAGTGCACTGAAATTGTCGCTTAAATGACACCATGTGTGCACTACACACTCAAAAAAAGTGTTTGAAGTGCTCAAGTGCGCAGTTTGGGACACAGCCAGAGTTCACCACTTGGTAAACCACTAGCCTTTGCTGCACAGCCTCTTCATACACAGCTCATTGCATGGTGAGTCTGACATTTGGTGAGATGCCTGCTCCATGCAGTATTTTACTCTTCTTGTGTTTCTTCTCGATTTCATTTTGCTGTACTGCAAGCAGCAATTAACTCTATTCCAAACAGAGAACGCCTTCTACACACAGCATACATCATCTTTATTTGTGAATGAACCCCAAAATTATGTAGAAAACAGTAGGAGTATTGGAAAAAATTAAATAAAAGAGGGGGGGGAGAGAAAGATAAAGAAAAAAGAAAAAAAATTAAAAGAAGAAAAAAATAAAAAAGAGGGAATATAAAAAAAAAAAAAGAATAAAAAATAAAAAAAAAAAAAAAATAAAAAAAAAAAAGGGGAAAAAAAAAAAGAAAAAAAAAAAAAAAATAAAATACAAAATTTCATCCCTCCCCAAAAAAAAAAAAGAATATAATAATAATATAATATAATAAATAAATATTTTATTTTTTTCCCTTTTATATAAAACAAAAGGGGGGGGGGGGGGAGGAATGGAAAAAAAAAAAAAAAGACGAGGAAACAACCGGAGAACTCAACACAATTCAACACACCAAATATACCCTCCACTCCCCCCCCCCCACCCCCGGAGGACCAGGGGGGGGGGGGGGGCCGCGACCGAAACCCCCAATAACGGAGGAGCGAGAAAAAATCTTCAAAACCCCCCCCCCCCCCCCCCGGGAAGGGAATTATATAGATAAAAAAACAAAAAAGGGAAGGGGGGAGGAAAAAAAAAAAGAGAAAAACGAGTCAGCGCCCCCGTTAAGTGCTTGCTTGGACTTCCCTCGGATAAAACTAGTAAAGTTTTGCAGCAAATGTGCACAAATACAGCATAACCGTGACAAAGCTGCAGAGAATTTGTCCATTTTATTCCCATCACGTATGCTCTGGCTCTTTGTATCCTGCACCCTCCAAATAGCATTGTGTGGCTACTCTGCATGCTGTGGAAATTCTGTTGAGATGCCCTCCCATCTTTCTCTTTTTAGCACCCAGTCGTCAGGGCTGTCCTTGGAAAGTGAAAAGCTAGAATGTGTGTTTCTGTAGAGCTGTGTGTAAGTGTATGAATTTTGATGCATCTATAAAGGCAGAGCTCTACCTGCTCAACAAAAGTCCCTTTCCTACTCTTCACCTGTCTTTCTTGCTTTTACAATATTCCCCTCTGCCTGCAGCTCTCCTCTACATTCCCTTTCTCTCTTATTTTCCCTCGGACACGCACACACACATACACCCACATGAACTATACTGGAATCTTCTCTCCTCTATTAACGACCGACTTCATATTTATGCACGTCCGAGAATACACACTAAATCTCTCTCACACACACGGTGGCATGCACTGCCAGGCTGAAAGGGGGGACGAAGGTTTGAGAGAATATTATCTGCGTTGTTAAAGCTTCCAGCTGTTTGGCACACATATAAACAAACACACACACACACACATGCTGGTAAAGAGTGTAATAAGCAGGTCTGACAAATAATATCTTCTTCGTTTAGGCCTGACAGCTTGACAAGGATTCATACACACACAGACATATGCACACACAAATGTGATGAGTTTTATTCATCAAGACACAATTATTGGAGGCAATTATTACATCGGTCATCCTGAATTTTAATAGAGATGAAATTAACTTTAAAGAATGTATATATAGTGAGGTGAAATTGAAGGGGGAGATGGAGATTACAGCAAAGGAAAAGTAAACAGACAGGAAGTGGAGGACAAGTAAACAAAAAAAGTCTGTTTCATTTGTATTGCGTGCCAGCCTGAAGTTAAATAAAGAGCCATTTGTTTGAGGTGATGAGGATGCACATGCAGCAGATGAATAAAAGACAAAAAATTAACAATTAACAACTTAAATTCCCACTCGTTCCATTCATCTGTCTATTTTCTACAACCGCTTAGGGTGCTTTCACAGGTGGATAGTCTGGGGACTTGGTCCGATTGGGCAGAGATTTCCCAAAAAATTTCACACCGTTCTTTGCATCCGTTTGCGTTCAAATTGGCACTTAACTGAAGTGGACTAAGCTATCTGGTTAAACTACCATAGTTAAAAACAACTTCTTGCCAGGAGGTGATACTCCCCAAAACAATTACTGATCAATGATGAAAAGAAGAAGAAGAAAACCGGGCTCCGTGATTTGAGTGAAAGTGGAAAACTTTCTGCTCCGTATTATTACTCCATCTCTGTCTACAAGACATTTTCCAGTTCTATTTTGCTTTTGTTTTGACCTCGGCTCTTTGACACATGGGCTGTTTGCTTTGTTTTCCGTCCTACCCAAACGATAATCTACCCCACTTCCTTCTACTTCTTCTTCTGGATTCTTTATTGTGGGCGGCAAACATCACTTCCATGTAGGTCCGCTGGATAGTCTGATAGGTCGATTGCATTGAACTGCATCCTGGTGCGCTTCTTTCATGCGCACCAGGATGCGGTTGGTGTTCCCCCTGCACCAAATGAAGCAGACTTCCCATGGAAGCGGTCCGTTTAAAGTGGACCAAACAGCCACAGTGTGAACATACCTTTATTCCAATTCAGGGTTGTGCGGACTACCCCAGTGGCTACTAGGTGAGAGGCAGGCTATGTAGTTAAATTGCTAGTCTATTGCAAAACCAACATCCACTCATGCACACACTCATTCCCAGAAAAAAATGAACAATACTTCAAAAACTTGTTAGCTTGTTACATACTCTGCGAGAAGAGAACTTTGTTCTTGTTCTCGAAGCTGCAAGAACAAGAAAAAAGTTTGTTGTTGTCCAGTCACTCCATAAGAAGGTTTGGATTGGACAGGGCCTGGGGGGTGATGGTGTTGACCCAGTGATGGTGCATGTACAACAAATTTTGTCTGTGGCAGGACGGGGTTGTGCATGGGGTGGTGTCTATGTCTTTAAATGCTACGTGTGTTGTTTACGTTTTCATATTTTCTCACCACCTCAATCAGCTGTTTATTAAAACTATCTGTCCAACCTTGCATCTGCGGAAATGCGGAAGTAACAGCTCAGCTTCAAGTGTCTCTGCATTAACCCCGCCCACCTCAAATGTCCGACCAGTCGCACAACACTTCTCAGAGCTCCACAAGAACTGAACTCACAAGACAATACTAATCGTTCGTTTGTTCATTCTATTTAAAGTATTGTTTAAATGAAGGAGTTTTGCTGCACATAATGCCTTATAGAGAAGCTGCACCCTCTCTCCCATGATATGGATGTACACTGAAGGCGACTCAACATAATATCTTCCGAAGGAGTCAAAGTGATACAGAAATGAGTAAATGCACATATAAACTCCTAGAAGTAAGGTCCAGGCCAAAAAAAAAAAAAAGTTATCCTTTAAGTACACATGTAAATGCTTTTCCTCTAGCCTTTTTTCTTCATGCGTCTAGTTTATACCAGATCTGCCCCCAAATTGACAGTTGTATTGTCTTGACTTGACTTAAATTGAAATAAATTGAATAATATAATATAGTGTATTTTGTTTTGTTTTCAAAAAGAAAATTTTTCTGGGGGGGGGAGAAGCCCCAGAGCCTCCATAACCCAGAGGGGGGTGGGGGGGGGGGGGGGTGGCAGAGGAGGCATTGGGGGGGGGGGGTCGAAACAGCGCTCGTGGGGGTTTGCGTCTCCCGGTGTGGGGTCTCTGGGGTGCCCCCTCCCGAAAAAGATGTGGTATTATTTTGATAGAGGAGGGGGGTGTCCGGCGCGCGGGGCCGGCCTCCCTGGGACGGAGCCGCCCGCGCTAAAGGAGAAAGCTAGATAAGAATAATTTACTTGTTTACATTTATTTTTTTCTTCTTTTCCAAAGCTTATACGGTTTCAATTGAGATTTATTAATGTCTCATAAAGTTACAAGAGCTATTCCTTGCTTGAGTCCTGTTTGCACTGGATTTTCTTTTTTTTTTTTTGCCATTCCTGAGAGATCAGTCATTCCTGAGCACTGGAATAAAGTGTATGATGTACAAAGGATGAATTCAAAACAGTTTTGTTTTTGTTGTTCAGAGCCCAATTGATCATCTCAGGTCAGTGGCAATGACAGGGGGGGGTATGGATAGGACCGGAGTCTATACACTGGTGATGGATGAGAGATGCTAAAAGATGGCAGAGACTTCTGATGAGACTCCTCAGGCATCAGGAAGGAGAGATGGAAAGGAGGCGGGCTGAACAAAAGACAGTCTGGAGGGAGAATGACAGAACAGAAGAAAGTTTTTATGGTAGAAATGCAGCAGCAGGCAAGAAGACCATGGAGCAGGGTAGTGACAAGAGAAATAAGAACAAAGTTGGTTTGACAGCATCGGAAAATGGGAGTGAAGAAGAATGAAGTTCCATCACCGGGGAAAAAAGCAGATGTGAAGGAACAGATCTTCCTTGTTAGATTTGGGCAAGTGCTGTGCAAATGTTACACTCAGTACATATCCATCCTCCTAACCCTGTCTATTTCAGACTCATGGTAGTTACAGGGGGAGCAAGACTTCCACATAATCCCTCATGTGAACCCTCTGGTCATGGTTACATGATATATGTCAATATGGAATTAATTTTTCTGTGTTAAATTATTCAGAATTAAAGTATTCTCCTTTGCGTTTACATGAAAATAATAATTCTGAATTGATGTTTATATGGAAAATACAATTATTTGCATTCAGCTTTAGATCTGGGGGTTGGACAGGTGGTGGGCATGTCGTATTTATGTCTACTGGAAGTAAACAAACTCCAGTTCCTGTTCCTTTTCTTTTTAGCTATGACATGAAAGACTTCATAATAATATAGACTTTCACTATGATTTTGATTGTAGTTTTGAATCAGCAGTTTGACACAAACATACTTCCAGACAGAGTCAACAGAGTCCAACGCTTGTTTTCCGTGTACTTCACTGTGTGGCATCACAACTGGACAAGGGAGTGAGCATGCGCAGAACTGGAATTAAGTTGCAGCGGAAAAGAACTGCATGAATGAGGAATTATTTAATTCAGAATTGAAATAAGAATAAACCAGCCACTTGATTCCAAAGTTTAATTTGGAATTATCATTTTCAGTTGGAATTAGGCGTTTACAAGGTTTTTTCAAAGCGGAATTAACTTTTAATCAGAATTAAAGCAGAATTAACACTCATGTAAGCATGGCCTCAGTCAGCTCTGAGCTCCATCTAACAGGGAATACCTTGTGAAACTTTAAAAGGGATGCATCCAAATATAAGTCCTTAATATATTGCAGACAAAGACTATAAAAACAAAATGGACATAGTATCCAGTTACGTCTGACGAGGGAAAAATGAAGCCAGTTGTCATGTCGCGTCTGTCGTCACTCCTGGAAAAAAATAAAATGGGCAAAGACAAGGCCGCTCCAGGCCGCCGGGCAAATGATTGACAGGCAAACTCATGCTAACCAAGCTAATCCGAAGTTAACAGGAACAAACGAAGACAGGCGGTCTAAAGGTATATGCTCAGACTTGCTATTAACCAGCTAAAAACCGCTGTTGTGAAACTCTGCTACAGACTGAGGCCTTCCTGGGAGCAAGCAGGGAGCTATAAGCCACCAAAATCAGTATCTGGTCTGCCACCTGTCAGTCAAAAAGACAAACTCCTAATTATGTGTAATTCCAAGATAAAATAACAAGTAAATGGATGAATTACGAAAAAAAATTCACCCCTCTCACAGTTGACATGAAGGTAAACTTGACATATTAAACCTAAAATGATTTTTTTAACCAGGCTGTAAACATGTTTATTTCTGCTGTGAAGTTGGCCTTTTTAACATGGGAGTCTATGGGGATTTGCTCTTTTATGGAGCCAGCCCCTAGTGGGTGAAGAAAGAACTGCAATTATTGATGGTTACTTCTGGGCTTCACTTTTCTCCAGCAGAGTTTGCCCCTCGGTTGCAGAACCCCCTCAACTTTGATATTGTAATTTACAACTAACCCTGACGAAGACCTAGAGGGTCGCGATGCCTCGGTCCTTTTAGATTTTTTGTTCTGCCATGAATTAATAAAGGCTTCTTAATAGTTTGACAACTCTTCAGAGTGCATTTGATTTATTTTTGGTGGGCCCTTTGCCAAATGCCACACCCAGATAACTCAAGACATCAGCAACACCCTTTGATTAAAAGAGCACCTGGAGAAACCATAATCAAGGACCCAGCAGCGCTTCCAAACTGGTATCAGTCATCGTAATTAACAATTTTGTCCTCAATGTCTTTGGCTGGTGAAATAACAGTTAAATAGGGTAAAAAATAAATGAATAAACTCAGCCATCTAAAGATTAGGTGTTAAATTCAGAGCTTTGCCTGGGAGCTGATCTCCCTTCACCATTACAGTTATGGTTGCTATTGTTGTCAAGAAGTGCAATAACAGCCAATAGTATTGGGAAAATGAGCTGTTAGCTGTAAGATCTGTGCTACATTACCCAGTGACAATGGACAAACTCGACCTCATTCAGACTAGACATGACAAACGCATGATCGATGACTGTTTGCAGGTCAGTTTGGACAAAAGCCACAAGACTTAAATTGCATGACAGTAATTGGTCATGTTGTTGCAGGAAGTGGCAGAAGGTTTACTGCAAGGCAGTGCAAATTGTTTTATATAGATCACTTTAAGTGCTTCATATATGTGAGGCTGTAAAACTGAAGTGGACCTTAAACCATTTCAATCATTATTTAACAGTTCACTGAGCTTTAAATTGACTGAAATAAAATTTGTTTTCTGAATCCTTTTCTCTAGTGTTTTATGTTAGGACTGAGCATCTTAATGACAAATATAGTGCATAAATAAGGGGTTCAGAATTGATTTATTGTGCTGGGGCTGTAATATGTTTTCATGTTGTAATTGAACTTTTTTGTAGAAACATCTAGGTTAACTAGAATGTCAGTATTAATTGCCTTTAAACTGCATCTTTAGAGTTAGCAGTCAGGACAAAGCTACATGAGTGAAATAAAGTGATTGCATGTGCAGTGAGTGTAGTTGGTGTGCATGTGAGTGTGGGCCCCATCTGTCTTCCACCCTCTCACTCTGATCCTCTCCAGTAGTCTCTATGCTCTTGGCTATAATCTATCTTCCTTTCCATCTGATGCTCCAACTAAAATCATTACAAAATCATCTGCACCAGCTTTTATCTTGGGATGGTTTCATATTTTTGTGATGTGCTCGTCCATAATTCATTTTAAAGTCAGGTATGTCTCGTAAGTGAACAGAAGGTACTGCTCAGATCAGTTGAACTTGGGTGTACAATGCACAATGAGTACAGGATTGGCACCAAAATCAGGAAATTCGCCACAGATGAAGTGATATCAGCATTTTGTTTTGACAGCTTATCACTTTTTCAAGTTTTTGTTTGTTTGTTTGTTTTTTAGGTTTGAGGAATTTATGTACATTATCCCTGTATTAATTACATTAATTACAGACTGTGTATAACTACATAGATAGTATTGGGCAAAATATGGGATACACTGAAGTCAACAAAGCTCGCCTGGGCCAGCTGGACCTCCTGTTTGAGCTACTTATGTACAATTATATTTCTAAGAATAACTGGTGTGTATACAAATGGGGCCCATTTGCCTGTAAGAAATTAAATGTGTAGAAAAATTATGGCCCACCTGGCACCTGCATGCTTCAAGGATGGGGAACGTGGAACCCATTTAAGACAACACATTTTCAGGCCATTTTGCTGCCCACATCTACACTGATAAATGTTGGCTGAATCTCCTCATTTACATATTTCTCCTTGCAGGACACTGAAACGTAGTACTTGATAGTAAGATTTGCTTTGGTTTAACTGCACATTGCAAGATGTGATTGCTGAGCAACGAGGGAAGTGCATGGGGTCAAGCGATCATACTGGACATTGGAGCAGATTCATTGTGCCACCTCTTCAAGCAGCTTCTCTTATTCAACTTTGATTTTGTATCTTCCTTTTTGATTGGGTTTGTGATAAGCTAGCTGATTCTTTCTGGGATCTCCTTTGTTAAAATTAACAAAAAAGTTAAACTTCTCATGTCTGCAGTTTCCAACTATTTATTTATTTGAAGGAGTGTGTTTGTGTGAGACTTTGTCAGAAAAGCACTCGAAGACATTCAAGTGGCTATAAATATACAGCACATATGGTGTTGTTGATTAAGTTGCTACTGTTGAAAGAGAAGGGGTTCCTTTAGGGTTAAACAGCTCTTATCATCTATGCAGTTTCATTTTCCATGCTGTTAATATAGCTGAAGGTCTATATTGAATTTTTATTAGCAGTACAACTCAGAAGATGGCAATGTTGGTTTTCAGTGTTGTCCGCCACTTTACTTCAGGCTACGGGATCTTAAGAACTGCTTGATAAGAAGGCTTCTTCAGAACGGAGGGGGATAAAACTCTCCTTAATAAAAAACACTGTGTGGTTTTGGAATCATGTGACCTCTGACGTCAGAGTAGGTGAAGTCATGTGAATTCCACAGCTGACCAATGCTAAACAATGACAGATGAACAGTGAGACAACAGCGGATTAGCAGCTACACATCATCTTTCTTAACTTCTGTCTTCTTTCCTACAGATGCAGGCATGAAAAAGTTCTGCCTTTTTCTGCCAGAAGTGGTGCCGTAATAGTGAACTGTTACTGCACTACTGGCTGAACGATTTCTCCCACGAATACGTCATCATGCACGTTGTCCAACTTCCTTGTTCTGGGTATTCATTTATGCTCTGAAATAGTTCCCCCTGGGAATGCAGGCGTTTCTCTGTGTGATGGAATTAGCAGACAAGTCGCTGATAACTCGCTGGTAAGTGGCTGGCAGCCGGCAGAAAGGGGAACGTTTTCATGCCAGCATCTGTAACCTCACCTCTACAGCTGAGGCTTAACTCTCCAGGCCAGCACCTTCTTGATCACTGCCAGAGGTATTATCTTCTCCCTGGACTGACTCGGCCACAGCAACGTTAGCTTTAGCTTAGCTTTAGCCGGTGCAGCTGCTGGAGCTTCTGCCATGTTTCAGTGTTTGTTTCTCGCTGTTCCTCTCAACATCTTGAGCTCAAAGCCAGAGGCGGGACTTAGAAGGAGTTCTTAGAAGAGAAAGATTATTCAGAGATGGTGCAATCCTTTTGATTTGCCAGATGACGTTATATGAAAGATGTAGGCTCAGCTGAACTCTGTTGCATCTGTCAGCTGTTGGAGCCGTACATCATAAATGTAACAGAGTCTGATAGCATATTGTGTTTTAATTGTACAATTGCACGGACTTATGCATTAACAGAGTCAGCATTCCTTCCTGCTTTTACTGTGGTGACTGTGTTGCTTCTGGCCTGGATGATGTTCCTGAATTCTTCATATTTAAGTATCATGGTCTGCTTCTCCGTGGTGAAATGTGTCGCTCTCTGTTTCACCATGTCTGCGATTGGTCAGACCCTTCAAATGCCACCCTTTTAAGTGAGTGCGCACTGATCAAGATTGGAAAACCCTGGGTTGAGATACTGAGTTGAAAACCAGCTTCATAGTACCGTTTATGAAGATTGCAGATGTCTGGTTAAGTCAACCCAGGTAACAGATAGAAATCCCGGGTATGTTAATCCAGCTTTGTGGTATAGACCCCTGGTCAGTATGCCATAAACATTGCTCAAGATTTTAAAAAATCAAAAATGATCGAGTAGATTAGTAGGGAGTAAACTGAATAAATAGGCAGTCGATTGCAATGAATAGGCACCATGGTGTTTGTTTACATTGATAAATCACTGTTTTTCTTAAGAAATAATCTATTTTGTTCAAATGTGATGCATGAAAATGGCCACTAACCTTTTCATGTAAACTGTTAAGGTCTGATTAGAATTTTAACTCAGCTGAAGAAATTTTGCTCACGTAACTATGGCCTCTGATGGATTCAGATGAACACTATTAAATGTGCCTCATCACATGTAGTCTCTCTATTTCAGTAAATCATTTCAAAATCATTTACATACCAGGGGAGATTTGTCCAAGACAGCAGCCATTTTGTGAATACTAATTTAGATTTTTTTCATTTTTTTAAGTGTTTGAAATGTGGGGTACATATTGTATCCCTTAAGAGTTCAGGAGTTGGAAAGCATCCAAAGGACAAAAACAGACACCCTGATACACCTTCAAATCAGACACTGAAGTATATAAAGCAAGTGGGGGGGGGGGGGGGGAGTATAAAGACTACCTATGAATACACTGCATCATCAGGCCTGGTATTGTACTCCTTTGGTTTCAGGTGCATTGGTAAAGTGATAAAGAAACCTTGACGAAAAGAAAATGCAATTCAAGCCTTCGTTGTGATGGATTACCTCCTTGCAAGAAAGTTTAATGTTTAACGTCCTTGCAAGTTGAGGTTTTATTGTGTATTTAAATGAAAGAAAAACTTGCAGACGCTCGGAATGTTTTGTGCAAAATGTAAATGTCATAAGCGATGCTGTATAAAACTGGCAAATGCACTGAAATGATCCATTAATTCAATGAAAATAGGGGTTTGATTATAACTTCTTAATGAGGTCACATCTGCCCCCTTAGCCCTGCTCTGAAGTGTTTAGTCTGTCTAATCTACTGCACTAAGAAAGCATTGCAAGATGGTAAAACATGAATATTGTACTTATTTCTGCAAACAGATGCACCTAGATGTTACACACTGTTAGATAACAAGCACACCCTCAAGTCAGTTAGCACATCCTGTTAAAAGCAAACATTAGAAAAGTTTTCTTAAATGAGTGATGACATAGCAGTAAAAACTAGTTCGTGTAGTTGACATTACTGCATATGTAAATACTCCAAAGAAAAAAACGTCACTTTTTACAGCGGGGGATTGTTTTGGCACGTTAGACCTCCCTTCCTCAGGAAGAGTTGGGTGCGGTCATGATATGCAGGTTTACCTGGACACCAAGTTGACTTTGTCTTGATTGGCTACACCTTATTTGGTTATAACCATATTTAGAGAACCTTGATACTCACTCTGGACATTCACATGGCCTCATGAGTGCACAACAGGTCATTTTATACCCCCAAAACCCCAGAAAAGTGAAATTTGATGTCATGGCACTTTTAAGTTTGTCAAAAGCTGACAGTTCTGGATTTTGTCATTCTGGGAGTCACTTGTGACATTATTTCACAACAAAGATTGTTGATATAAACATGTTAAAATAGGCTCCCACACCGCTGAGATTCAGTGTTGTTTTTGTTAACGATGACAAAATCATTTCGTTGACGCCCCCTTTTTTCATGACGATAACGAGACGATGACGAGCTAAACATGTCTCTATAGTGACTAAAACATGATGAGACGTGTGTAAATTTTCGTTGACAAGACAAGACTGGACGAAAATGTTAATCTCTGGTCTGTCAGACTTTCACGATGCAGAAAATGTCTACCTATTCTGCATTAATCTGTCTGTCAAAAGCTTAAAAAGTAGCTGCATCTTCTTCTTGTTTGAGTACGCCGATCATCACTTTGGGTGCAGCCTCGTGCACATCAGAGTTCTGCAGGTTTACCAACCCGCATCCACCTGAACCGAGACCCACGAACCACGGCTCTCTCTGTCAAACCTGACCCGCATGTCGCACATTAATTTCTTTATTTGATTCAGAGATTCCTGCATAAAAGATCATCATCCCTGGTTGTAACTGTGTTCTCCGCCTCTGGTTCACATCAGTGTCTCTGCCTGCTGGAAATGATCCTAGTGCTTGATGTTTAAAACACGTCATGTCCAACGAAAAAGAAACTTATTCTCACTGTGACCCGCCCCAACTACATAAATATCCGCCCACACCTAAACCGTGATATTAATCTTTGTCATTTCTATCTGCTAAACGGCGTTTTTGCGGGTTACCGTCGGGTATCCGACCTGTTGCAGGACTCTGGTGCACACACCTGCGGTCAGACACGCAGCTGCTTGGCTGCGTTGGTCAGAAACGGTGGGAAGTTTAGCTCTTTTCAGAGAGCCGACTCTTTTGATTCAGCTCCCAAAGAAGAGCCAGCTCTTTCGACTCCTGAACGGCTCTTAATTTAAGATATTTGCAGCCCTATATTTTACCTTAATTTGCAATAAATTAATGGTTTGTGTGTTAAAAACTTTTTTTGCATTCAGTATTTTTTATGAAAAGCCTTAAAATTTTGTGCATTTATTCTATCTTCAAACTTTTTGTTTATTTGATAGGTACAGTACATATTAATGAACATATGTAGTAACAGAGGTAAACATGTTGGATTAGCATTAGCAAGCTAATTAGCATCAGCAGCCCCTTGGCAGGTGAAGAAAAGATACACAATACAATAAAACAACTAAATTAAACTTTCACTTATTTACTTATTACCACATTAACGTTTTCCTCTGATGTTCCAACAACCAGGAATGCGACAGTCCTTCCAGATTTCCTCCATGTTGTTAAGAAAAAAGTCTGATTCTCATCTGTTCTAATTACACATGTACAGAAACGCCCACGTTGCAATGGTGGCGTTTGGCCGGACTGGTCTGTGCTGTACGCACAAGGCAGAGCATTTGTGCTCTTTGCTAAATATGTATCCAGACATTGCCACTCATCATGATCTTCTCCACGTCCCCATGTTTGCTATTGTCTGAAACTGATTTCAGTACTCGAAGGTGAGCTTTGAACTCTGCATTGCCCTCTAGTAGATGTATTGCCTCACAAACATGCCGATATAAAGGTTGTATGAGAGCACGTGGGCAGGTATGTTTGACAACGTGAGCAAAAATAAGGTTTCAGAATGTTTTCATTTGCTATTCGGGTGGAATAAGGAAATAAATACTGTAAGAGCTCTGCTTTTATCTCTTATTCATCTTTTCCCAGAGCACCACATCTCTGAACACCTGTTACCTGTTCTTACTTTGCAGTTATCCACCTTTATTTGTCTTTCCTAATTCAAATAAGACCTTGAACTGGCTGAACTTTTAAATCCAAGCCTTAGTTTTGTCTTTTAGATATTTTGAAAAACCATGAAAAAGCCTCTTAACATCAGGGAAATGTGCATCTCTCCCAGTGGAAAGCACACTGTGTTGATTATCATGGCACAAGCTGAGTTTTTTTTACCCCTTCAAACAATTATCCAAAAAAAGTATTCGCTGTACTGGATCTTCATTTTCATTATTCACATGCATTCGGAGAACTCTTTCAGCTTGAAGTCAGGCTTGTTACTGTGTGAATGCCAAAGCAGGGTATGTCCCCCCTCCCCACCCGATAACTGAAAGTTGAAAGTTTACTTGGAAATCTGTAATGAGAACTTCTCCACAGCACATGGAAAGAGAGAGAATGCAGCACATTTCACTCCTGCCGCAGTGGCTTTGACCCCTGTGGCTCTTATATTGGCTGCTGTTGATGGTGTTTCCTTGTAATAATAGCCAGGTCCAAGTTGGCTGGCCTAGAGGGATCTCAGCTGTTTTAACAATTAGCTGTAAAATGAGAAGAATTACTGTAGGAAGGAAAGAGGAGAAGGGGCAAGGGGAGGAATCCACAAATGTCAAAACAAGTATTGAGAACAAACACAAAGTTTTCTTCACTTTGATAGAATTTAAAATGACATTGAGGAAGTGAAGAAAGATTAGAAAAGAAAATTTGTCTGGATTTAATGCCATTTCTCCAAACTTTGCATCGTTATTAATGCTTTGTGGAGGATCAAGGCTTGACACCATTTTGAAAATCTCTCATCTTCACCTCAGTATCAAAAGAGATTTAGATTTGTGCCTTTGTGCGAGGCAAATTGCTAACATGTTGCATCATCTGCAAAAGACTACTTGGCCTATGTTTTTGTCATCATCAGTCGTAATCAACATTTCACTGTCCATCTTTGTCCAGGCAAAATGTTTATTTTCTCAAAGACTTTGGTTTTTGACCAGATACCTCAACTAACAACCTCCTTCTCAGATGAACCTACACTCAAATGCAGATTGATTGCAATCATTAGCATGCTGTAAACCTAAACTAATGTGGGGAACGAATCAGCATTCTTGCATCGCCGCAAGGCAGCGCGAACAAAAACAAGAACTTCCTTGCTTTGTTTGATGCTTGGCAAGAGAACCAAGAGCAGTGCATCATTGCAGATGTTGACCATTACTGCAGAGATGGGGGGCAGCTTTCCATCAGAATTCATTCGGGCTCTTGGCAGAAGTTTAAATACTATATGTCTTCATGTAGATGAATGAAGACTTGAATTGGCAAATCAACCAGGTGCAACATTAATTTTTAGCTCTTTATGAAATAAATGTCATGTGGTGATGCGCTAGTATGTCCGTCTGTGATGTTTTACACACATAAATATGATGCTGCCAGACTTTGCTATCACTAACTGCTGAGTAACAGGAACTGTGTGAAGGTTTTTCTTCTTGAGTGATCAACAGAAAGTGGACTGTGAGATTAAAAGCACAAATTAAATGGAATTAAATAAATTAAATGGAAACTAGGAATAACAAGATACAACTAAAACCAAACAGAACCAAATGAGAACCTCTTGCAAAGGCCAGGGGTGCCAAGGTCCAGTTTTCCAGAGCTACTATCCTGCAACTTTTTTAATGATCCTTCTCCAACACACCTGAATCAAAACAAAGGGCTTGTTACTGGGCCTACATAGAGTTTGCATGTGTATGAGCGAATTCAGCCATTTGATTCAGGTGTGTTGGAGAAGGTACAGTTGTGTGAAAACGTGTTTGCCCCCCTTCCTGATTTCTTACTTTTTTGCATGTTAGTCACACTTAAATATTTCAGATCATCAAACAAATTTAAATGTGAGACAAAGATAACACAAGTAAAAAGAAAATGCAGATTTTAAATGGAGATTTTTATTTTTAATGGGGGAGAAAAATCCAAACCCACATGGCCCTGTGTGAAAAAGTGAATGCTCCCTGAACCTAATAACTGGTTGGGCAACCCTTAGCAACAACTGCAATCAAGCGTTTGTGATAACTGGCAATGAGTCTTCTACAGCACTGTGGAGGAATTTTGTTCCACTCATCTTTGCAGAATTGTTGTAATTCAGCCACATTGGAGGGTTTTCCAGCATGAACCACCTTTTTAAGGTCATGCCACAGCATCTCAATGGGATTCAGGTTGGGACTTTGAGTAGGCCACTCCAAAGTCTTCATTTAGTTTTTCTTAAGTCATTCAGAGGTGGACTTGCTGGTGTGTTTTGGATCATTGTCCTGCTGCAGAACCCAAGTGTGCTTCAGCTTGAGGTCAACAACAGATGGCCGGACATTCTCCTTCAGGATTTTTTGGTGGACAGCAGAATTCATGGTTCCATTTACCACAGCAAGTCTTCCAGGTCCTGAAGCAGCAAAACAGCCCCAGACCATCACACTACCACCACCATATTTTACTGTTGGTATGATGTTCCTTTTCTGAAATGCCGTGTTACTTTTACGCCAGATGTAATGGGACCTAAACCTTCCAAAAAGTTCAACTTTTGTCTCTCCAGTCCACAGAGTATTTTCCCAAAAGTCTTGGGGATCATCAAGATGCTTTCTGGCTAAACTGAGACAAGCGTTTATGTTCTTTTTGCTCAGCAGTGGTTTTGGTCTTGGAACTCTGCCATGCAGGCCATTTTTGCCCAGTCTCTTTCTGATGGTGGAGTCATGAACACTGACCTTCATTGAGGCAAGTGAGGTCTGCAGTTCTTGGATGTTGTTCTGGGGTCTTTTGTGACCTCTTGGGTGAGTCGTCGGTCGGCCGGCCACTCTTTGGAAGGTTCATCACTGTTCCATGTTTTCACCATTTGTGGATAATGGCTCTCACTGTGGTTCCCTGTAGTCCCAAAGCCTTAGAAATGGCTTTGTAACCTTTTCCAGACAGATACGTCTCAATTACTCTGTTTCTAATTTATTTCTGAATTTCTTTGGATCTCAGCATGATGTCTAGCTTTTGAGGATCTTTTGGTCTACTTAAATCCATCAGGCATGTGCTATTTAAGTGATTTCTTGATTGAGAACAGGTGTGGCAGCAGGTCTGGCAGTTATTCGGCCTTGGTGTGGCTAGAGAAATTAATTTCAGCTTTCCAAAGATGTGATACACCACAGTTAATTTAAGTTTTAACAGAGGGGACAATCACTTTTTCACACAAGGGCAGGGAGGTTTGGATCCCCCCCCCCTACTAATATAAATCTTCATATAAAAACAGGATTTTCTGTTCACTTGTGTTTTCTTTGTCTCCCATTTAAATTTGTTTGATGATCTGAAACATTTAAGTGTGACAAACATGCATAAAAGTAAGAAATCAGGAAGGGGGCAAACATTTTTTCACACAACTGTATACTTTAGAAGTTGCAGGATAGTAGTTCTGTAGGACTGGGCTTTGACAGCCCTGTTTTAGAACATAGCTTCTCAAACACACCTGAATCAATTGGCTGAACCCCCTCATGTGCATGTCATTCAGTTCTGGAGAGGCCTGGTAACGAGCCATTCATTTGATTCAGGTGCGTTCAAGAAGGGATGCATCTAAATTTTGCAGGATAGTATCTCAAGGATGGGACACCTGGCTGTTTATTGTATTAAACAAGAATCATGACTAATAAATTGGCTTGTGACAGGAAAAAAAGAGGTGACATGCATACCACTAAAATGACAGCACAGAAAAGACCAAGAATTAAACTACCTAGAAACTCAACCTGGCTCATTAATCCAGTTTCAGCCTTATCCAGTTGTCATAAAGCCTCAGTTATGCACACACACAACCATCTCTAGGGTTTAGAGAGTGGTCTGAAGTAGAGAAAATATCCAGTTGTCTGCCCTAACCACTGGTTCAAACCAAGCTATGTAGAGCAGCATCTCCGAACACACAACATGACTAACCTTGAAACAGATGGGCTACAGCAGCAGAAGACCACACTGGGTGCCATTCCTGTCAGCAAAGAACAGGAAACCGAGACTACAATTGACAGACTCACCAGAACTGGATGATAGAAAATGGAAAAATGCTGCCTGGTCAGATTATTCTTGATTTTTGTTTTAACAATCAAATATTAGGGTCAGAATTAGGAGCAAAAAACATGACAGTATTAATCCATCCTGCCTGGTATCAGTGGGTATCAGCCTGCTAACAGTAGTCCGCCGACTACTACTCTGTTAAACTTTGTTAATCGGATAAACGCCAATGCCAGGTTTTCATTCCAGACTGAAGTGATGCTAAGGAAGAAGTGGATCAAAACGACCGATTCGCCGCGGTGAAGGACCGAACTTTATAATAAAACGACACGAGTTTGTTTGTAGCCGGCAGTCTGCACAGTCGTGTTAGCAGCTTAGCATTAGCCAGCTCGATGACGTGCCTAACTTTGTGCGGCTGAAAACACACAAGCATCTGAAAGCGTCTCCTTTTTTTGGCAGTCCCCAGTTGTTCCACTGGAAATGGGAGGGTACAGACCCAGTTTTCAGACGCTTGTATGTTTTCACAAGCGAAAAGTTGACGCTAGCTGTGGTGTAGTCTGCATCATTGAAGTGCCGACTACAGACATACGTGCAACTTTGTTTTATTTTAAGTTTCGGTCCTTCACTCCGACAAATCGCTTTCATCCACTTCTTCCTTAGTGTCTTTTCAGTCGGGAATCCATAAAAACTTAGGTACGGCTGGCGTTGTTTATTAGATGTACACAATGGAACAGAGCAGCAACATTGAGCCATTCCTGGCCCGGAAGAGGAAGCTTCAGATGTTTCAACTTTAAAATAACCACAGCCTTTCAGGACATACATTAAACATTTTTTAAAGCAAACAAATCAGACAAAATATTGGAAACAACTTTTCTCAAAATCAAAACAATTGGTGAACAAACACAAATTTTATGAAAAAGCTAGAAGATAGAAAAAAATGTTTTATAAACAAAGCATAACACAAAGGGAAACCATATCCAATAAACAATGTTTAAGATGGACTTTTATGGTGTTTATTAAATTTGTGGATATTTCAGTCTTGTCTGTTTAAAGTTTTGTAAATGTGTTTTTGATGTGTTGTTTTCCCTTATGGTACGTGAAAAAAACAAAAAAAAACGCGTGAATATTTGATGTTACAATGTGTGGTTCACAGTTTGTACCTCTGTTCTGAAAACTAAAAATGAGCCAATAAACAGGTTTTCTTGTTTATTCTAAAAGTGTCTGCTGATGTTTTTTTTTTTTTTTTCTCACTTTCAGATATGTATTTTATGTACCACACACATACATTACACTGCATATTAAAAAGGGACTGCTCACCAGGCCACATTTGCAATGCTAATAGCAAATGTTAGCTTGGGTGCTGGGCTACTCGCCTATCACAACCGTAACACAACCCTATTGTCTGACCCATTTCTGAGACTGAGCTACTAACAACTCAAGCTCTGGACATTAACCCATGCTTCAGTTGTCACATTAAATCTCATTAAATCAATACAGCGACATGTCCTTAACTTTACCGTTACACTACCTAACCGACATTTAAATTTCTGGTGTTACTTACCTATTCAGGAGAAGAAGAGCTAGTTCTAAGTCAAACTGTAATACCTTTAGCCAGGAGTAGGCAACTCCGGTCCTTTAGGGCCGGCATCCTGCAGGTATTAGGTGTTTCCCTTCTGCAACACACATGATTCCAATCAATGGGTAATTCACAGATTTTGCAGAGCTTGATGACAAACTCTGCCAAGGCGTGTTGCAGCAGGAAAACTCCTATACCCCCCCCCCCTTGGAAATGTAAGTCCAATGTTGATCTGGGTTCTGTTCCTCTCTTTATTCGACAACTTATTTACCAAAGGCTGTTGTTTCTCATTTTTGGATTCCTGTCATCTTCAGGTGAACATTTCTCCCATTTTGCTTCTTAGATACGTAATGCCATTGCTCATGGTAGAGCCCTGCACTGGAGCCCCAAGCCCGTGGGCCCCGACGGAAGCCCGCGGGCGGGGCTTCGGGCCAGTGACCATATCATTACCTCGGGCCCGGGCCGGGCTCGGGCTGTCCCAACGACTCTCTCCTTTTTAAAAAACCCGCTAATTAGAGAGATGTGTGCTGTGTTTGTGTTTAACCCATTTAAATGGCAGCACTTGAACGCAGCAGTCGCTTTTCCTTTCTCCCCCTCCCCTCGCTCACATCCCTGCCGCGCAGGTGAAACAACTGCTTGTTATAAGTTTGATAGTTCTGCTGCTCCTAGCTGTTGTCTTTCGTAAGATAAAGAAGAAAAATTTCTAAAAAGCTTTTGCTACGTTTATCATAATAATAGACACAGATACGGTTTAAATGCGTTGGCTGTTGTATCTTATGGCTGCGATATGTAGGTCAAATTTCCGTGCGCTGTTGTAGTCGCATCGCTGAGTCATTAAAAAACATAAATTAAACACCAGCCAAAATGCTTCATACACTTTACAAACTAATGTTAATATTGAAAGGAAACTAAATATACCCACTTGTGCAATAAAAGTTCTCAGATAAGATCAGAGGTGAACGTATAACTGCACCTATACGCAACAATTCTCATTAGATAAAATAATGCAGTTATTAAGTTAAATCAACTCATGAACTTTATTTTGATCAAAAATATAATGAAAATGGCGCAATGTCACGCCAAGATCCCCAATTAAAATGTTTTAATGACAGCCTGGTTTAAGGAGAAAAAGAAGTCGGAGTTCATTCGGGTGCAGGTCGGGTTCGGGCCTGAGAACTTTGAACATCTGTCGGGCCGGGCCGGGCTGGGGCTCCACTGCTTCGGGCCAGGGCCGGACTTGGGCTCAGATATTAGGCCCGTGCAGGGCACTAGCTCATGGGCTGTAGTGTTTTATAGGGACGGAGGCCCAAGTGGTCCAAGAGGTGGGATGAGGCGGCAATTCACATGAACGTACATGAATGCGAAGCTGGACCGTCTTGTAAACACGATACGGGAGATCAACACAGAAAGACGGTGTGCAAAATTATGCTGTACTCCAGATAAATTATACTTCTTGTTCTTCACATAGAGTTTTTTCATTCCTTCAGTCTAGAAATGGTGATAATTTCCAATCATTATGCCTTTAAGCACAAGATAAAGTTAAGGACCAGTGGTGCTGAGATAGTCTTGAGGGGAGCCCTTAAACCAAATTTTGGTTAGAGCCCCATTAAGCTGAGCCTTGCCCTGCCAGCCACACAAACTGGAACACCTAAAGTGCTTGTTGTGACTTAAACAATAACTTCTTTTCTTTCAACCTGGACCTTATTTCCATGAGTTTATATGTGCATTTACTCACGGGTGAAATTTCTGCATCACTTTGACTCCTTCAGAAGATATTTCATTTAGTTGAAAAGTTATCTTTTAATGTACTGGTAACCTGGAGTATGTGCTGTAGCATTGGACTATTTTCTTTTTAATTCTTTAAATAGTTTTTTCTCCTGCTCTTTGTTGTTGTTTGGTACCTGTTACCTCCTTTGCTTAATTTCTTGTTTGTTATTTTAGCATCAACCCATTGTGACATATCCTTCAATTCCATTCAGACCTTTGTGATCCCTGATTCCCTTGTAAATGAAGATGAATACTATTTAATCATAACAATGTGTCCATGGCTGATTGAAACTGAAGAAGGATGGAACATTTTTTTAAATTGTGTCTTTACCACCCCAGATCAGGCTAAATGCTACTACATAGCAGAATTTCACCTGATACTGCATAGGCTTGACATCATGGACAGCAGTTTGAAATCATCTTTGAGGAGGGTCCAAGTGTTATGTTCGTCCAGAAACAGGCACTGATGAGACCCAGCGGGGGGCCTCTTACTGCTGCTTGTTCTTCATGACAGTGTGTATAAAAGCCCTTGAACTGCAGAGGACAGATGATACTTGTGTTGCAATTGTGGGTCAAATTTGTGCCGTTTGTGTTATTGATTTGATCATTATCCATCTCCTGCTGGCATCTGATTGAGCTTGCAATAGTTTTGATTTTGTTGTGTGGGATGCATTTAAAGAGCTAGACTGTGTGCAGTCCCCCTGCTCTGTTCACCTAGTCACTAAACACCTTTGCTAGCTGGTACCAAACATCCTGACAGAGGTTCAGATTGGGTTATGTCCAAATTCAGGGGCTAGGTCCTTCGAAGGACACGTCCTACCAGGTCTATGTAGACCGGGCCCTCCTTAGACTGCCTAAGGCGGAAGCAACAGGGTGTTAAATTTGGACATTCTAGCCTCTTCGGCATATCTCCCGTTGCCTAGGAACTATGACGGCACTAAACCAAAGGAAATGGAGCTCCAAAATGGGATCCTTACCATTATTTTGCTCACTTTAGAGGAGCTACAGCAGATTTACCATTGTCGGCAGAGTCACATGCTAACTTTAGCTAATTTCATGGATAATAGCAAATGAAATACCATAATATTAACTTGTACACAATAATAAAATCATATGATAAATAAAATGAAAATGTTTCTGTACCTCTGCTGTAGAATGTCCTGTTCAGCCTGCAATGCATCTTGGGATAGGATTAGCCAAAATCAGGGGAAAGTAAGGCCACATTTGAAGGATGCATTTGAAGGAGCCTTCGCATCTGGACAGTCTTGGTTGCATCGATGTGAGGTACTCTAAGTGGTCTTCAAATCCGGCCTTGGAAGGACGTAACCCCCAAATTTTGGACACAGCCTTTGTCTTGAAAACAACTAGACCAGAGTTCCTCAATCCGGTCCAAAGAAGGCCGCAATCCTGCAGGTTTTTCAGTGTGTCCTTGCTTAAACACACCTGACTCAAATTGAATAGATCCAACACCCCATGATTTTCAGGACAGTGACTCATTTATTTGAGTGAGGTTTGAGCAGGGACACATTGAAAACCTACAGGATTGTAGCCCTCAAAAGACCAGAATGGAAAACCCTGAGCTAGACTAAAGATGATTTTATAATGAATGTGCAGAAAAATTCCACATCAGTCCATTGAGTACATAGTTGGAAAAACAATGAAAAGTGCCATCAATGGGGCACTGCAGCTGCAGGGCTCCACATTTCAGACTAATGATCTGGAAGCTTCTCTATAATCCATAATATCAGCATCTTTTAGTGCTTTTGTTGTCACTAATGTAGTTAGAAATGTTGGAAATAAAAGTTAATATGGTGTTTTGTTTCTGTTTGTTTCAGGCCAAAAAGTACATGGTAGATTATTGGATGATTCCAATTTAAAGAAAGAATCTCCAAAGCACACGACTCGAGAACACTGAGACACCTCATTCCTTGGAGACAGATCCACATGAGGACCGAAACAGCATACACAAAGGTGAGTACAACAGAATACACACATCTTCTCCTTTTGCAGCCAAATTCAGATCTGTATATCAAAAGCAAATTGTGTAAACTGTAATAAATAATGTGTAGTCACAGACTAATTAGCAAGAATCTGTAGGTGATTGACAGTCAAATAATTTGTTCCCCAAGTTCTACAACCCTACAAACATCTTGGGATTTTAGTTTGTAGCAGCAGCAAGATCAAACATTTTCTCACTGTTGAATGTGTTACACTCTTTGATCCAGTATCATTGTTTTCAATTAGTTTTTCCCAGGATTTACATCCCACACAGCCCTAGTCAGTGTAAAGAGACTGCAGCAGATGCACACACTGATACACACATATACGCCACTGTACTCACAGTCCAATGTCATGCAGGTACCTGAAACTCAGAGATGCTTTGGGCATGTTTACAGCTTAGTTCAGACAAAGACCATCACCATTCGGTGTTTTGTGGCACCATCTGTCCCCGCGCGGCAAAACTCCCACATGGGAGCTTTCGCACACACACAGACACAGTCATACATCGGCAGGCAATACAGTTGGTATAACACACGCGTGTCACCCCTTGCACACGCTCAGATTTGTTAATTATCTCCCTCCAGTGGATGCCTGATTTTCCCTCCCCTCCTGTCATGTTCACCTCTATGTCCTCTGCTCTACCTCTGCATCTGATGGGGTCTATTTGAGGAGACTGACGCACATGCGTACAAGTGCACACCCGCTTTTATTTTTATTTCTTTTTTCCTTTCTCAGAGGGCATACCTCACTCTCTGGCTGTGTTTCACTTTTGGAAAGTTGCAGCTTCGGAGACTTTAATTAGCTCAGTGGTTTTCTTGCTGTGTTGCCCGAGTGTGTTTATCAAAACAGTAATATCGGCTGATATCATAATAAGTGAGTTAACTTTATGTTTTCCAAGGCTTTCTTACCTATTTTATAATGAACTCATCTGGAGCTCACACACGTATTTAACATATGCAGATGATGGGATGAGCCCTAATTAACTAAATATAATGACTAAATGCTTGCTAAGGATTTGAATATTTGGATCTTTCTAATTGCTTTTAATTAACCATATATGATGGCCCACTGTCTTGGTTTCCTTTACTTTTGTTAATTTGTCCTTGGCAAATTTGCTAGAGTGGATCATTAATAAGAGTGCTGCACCTGAGAGGTGGGAGTGGTTAAACTTCTTGTCTAGGCAGGTCTCACTAGACTAGAGGTACGAGTGTAGCCTAATTTTTGGATATTGGCTACTATGGACAATTTTTCAGTATCATTTTTACAGTTGCTGCACATCTGACCACACTTCTCGGGTCAAAAAATAAATTTGAGTAAACACCTGCTTCAGAAGTTGTTGAAGAAGTCACAGGCTTTTCTGTTGCAGGTTGAGCATCTTGTCACACCAATAAAATACAAAAATGGGCAAAAAGTGGAGCTGAGAGGGGGGTCTGTCAGTGTGGGGGTGAATATTTGAGCTACCTGTAGCTAAGAGCTAACTGAGCTAACCCGGAGCTCATGGGAGCTAATCGAGGTGGCCGGGCTAAAGCTAAATCATGCTGCTAGCTGACTAAAAACTGTGAATTTGCTACACTGCTACTGGCTGAGGACTTTGTGGGAGCAAGGTAAAGTTGACCAAATAAACCTAAAATTATTTTTTTTAACCAAGCTGTAAACATGTTTATTTCTGCTGTGAAATTCAGCCTTTTTACTTTTTAGGTACAGTTTGTAAATATATAATTCAAAACTGTGTTTCTATTGATGTGTCATCGCTGCACTAGAATAGCTGTTATGAGTTTATCTTCCTAGAATGAGTCATTTATTCATTGATTCATGAATACCCACTCCCCTATATATGAGGGGAGTGGGTAGCCTAGTGGGCTTTAGCGCAAAGGACCCGGATTTGAGTCCCCGACCGACATTCAGGTGAACCACTGTGGACTCCTGAGCAAGGTCCCCAACCCCCACCAACTGCTCCGCAGGTGCTTTAAGTAGCAGCCCACTGCTCTCTGGTGCTACTGTACAGAGATGGGTAAAATGCAGAGCCCTAATTTCTCCTCAGGGATCATAACAGAATATCAAATAAATATATATATATATATATATATATATATATATATATATATATACTGTATATATATATATTTGCTGTCGGGTGCATATATGGATTTTTACTCCGGTGTCCCTGAATAGACAAAACAATGTATGTAAAGTAAAAACCTCAGAACTTTCAAACTGCTGTACCGGCTTTGTTTAATGGTAGTTAGAGACCGTTTGGGATCAGTAATGCCTAAAAAGACATTAAAAATAGTTACTCATAGTACAATCATAGCTACACACAGATGAAAACATCTTTATGTCTGGGAGAATTTTGGCCACTAACAGCTACCATACATTCACAACAGTGCTTGGAATATGAAGTAATTTGAAAGAAAACATCTTTTATTTCAAATAGCTATCTTTAGCACTAGATGTCAGTAATTCTTACAAACTGTACCTTTAAGAGTCCACAGGGAATGACTCCCTTTTGCAGTCAGCCCCTAGTGGACGAGGAGTGAACTGAAATTTTTGGCAATTGTAATTAGGCTTCACTTTTCAGTGCCCCTTTTTGTCGCTTGGTCTGTGTATGGTTTCAGTCTGGCTTTAGGTCTTTCTATCGCACTCAAAATGCCCTAGTTTTCAATGATCTTTTATTGAGCCTGGTTTCTGGCAACTGTGACATTTAAATTCTATTGGACTAGTCAGTGGCATTTGACAGTGTACCCAAAACAGCTTGAACACTGTGTTGGCTTAAAAGGTACTGCCCAAAAGTGGTTGTATCTTACCTCACAGACAGATACTTTTATGTGCAAATGCCCCTCAATGGCCCCTCTAACCTGTGGGGTCCTCCAGGGTCTGCTTCAGGTCCTCTGCTGTTCTTTCTCTATATAGAGTATATGTGTTTCTTCCCATTGCTTTGCTAATGACGTACAAGTTTGTTTCTAAAGGTCCCTTTAAATTACTCCTTTGATTTGATTTTAGACTGCATGTGGAACATTAAAGTGATGATGACATGACATTAACTTCAAGTAACTTTGCCATACAACAACATACCAAGACAAAATAAATAGTTCTGTGCAGTTAGAAGTTAATCAGATGTGCATTTACGTAAATATCTGATGTTTAGGAGGCTCGGCTAAAGGCTAATAGCTTTTCAGTCATGAAACAAGCCGCCATGTTGTGTTGTCAGCGACTGTACGGAGTTGCGGTCCGCCCATTGAGTTATATGTATAATCTAAGCCATGGAAAACATGAAAGATGCTCCAGAACAGCTAGATTGGAACTGGATTGTGTAGTGGGATCATCAGCCAGTTCAGAAAAGTATGATAATGCTGAGGAACTTGGGGAAATCACATTTTACAAGCTAGAGCCAGAGTAGACCTGTAGCCAGCTGCCTACAGCCTGTTCTCTTTCACTCATGCTACTCAGAGAACCGAGGTTACACAAGTAACCTAAAGTTTCCCAGCCTCAGCTCCACTGGTTCAGCTAAAAGCCTGCAAGACCACAATGAGGGAACCAGAACTGTAAGGAGTGACCCGGAACAACAAAAAGCAGACAACAGACCCACAAAGGAGTTTGACATACAGTAGAGCCAGGCGTGAAAGAAACAGGCACTCATCCCCGTGTTAGCTCGCAGCTAACGGCAGCCGCAAACTAGCGGTAAATAATTAGCCTTTAAAAAATGAAAAAAAAACCCAACTTACATGGTTCCAGTGGAGTTTGAAATAGTTCCCATTTATAAGGATGAGGATGAAGGGAAGGATGCAGCTTTGGAAGCAGCTGGAGATCTGATGACCGGAGACATCCTCATATGACCGAGCAGCAGCTGTCTGCCGATACAGTTTCTGTATGACTGATGTGATGAAGCAACGATGGATGAAAAAGACGATTTACGATGAGATCCGAGATGATCGCAGTTTCATTGTGTTAGAAGTCTCAACACGCTGGTTCCTGAACTTTCAGTAAACAGATGCTCAAGACGAGCAGAGAGGTCCGGTTACTGCCCGTTTACCGGTGAGTAAGACTCATAGGTACGACTCCAATCTGCTTCCTTTTCCTCTTCAAAATAAAATTCTGAATCTGTAGAAAACCTAAATAAACTAACGCTGCACTTACGAGCTTTTAACCATTAACTGTCAACACAATTTGAAGGCTGAGTCGTTACTGTTTGTCTGTAAAACTAAAAAAAGGAGCTTAAAAACCGCAATGAAGCCACTTCAATGTTAAATAAGCAGCGAAGAAGAGGCTCTCGCAGATGTCATATCCAGTTTCGGCTCACAGCGCCATAGTCTGGTCAGAAAAGCAATGTTTTCTAATAACTCATCTATGCAGCTGCGCTTGTTTCTGTTACATAGATCATCATGAAGGATGTTTTGGTCTATAAAACATGGCAAAAACGTGTCATCAGCACTTTAAAGCTTGGATGGACTTAAACTTTTTTTAAAAAGACCAAAAGCTAGGTTCTACTATTTGGTTGCCCTGATCTGGTCCAAGTCCGTGCCTTCTTCATTGGACCACTAGCACTTCACAGAACATACCAATGAATCTTTGCGTGATCATGGATGGCGCTTTAAAGCTTGACAAACAAGTTCACTTTGTGGTTCAGTCTTGCTTCTTCCAGCTGAGACTAATTGCCAAAGTTAAACTGTACCTTAGTTAGAGAGACCTCAAAGAAGTTGTCAAAGATTGATTTTAAGATTCTTTCATTTGTTTTTAAGTGTCTGAATGGACTGGTTCTTAGATACCTGTCTGATCTTTCAACATTGCATTGGCCCTCCAGAGTACTTGTTCAGTCAATCAGATGGTATTGGAGGTTCCTCGGTCTGACTTAAAAACTAAAAGAAACTGAGCCATATTCAGTTGCAGCTCCCTCTCTAAGGAACATGTTGTGTCTAACTGTGCGATTGGCAAACAGTCCAATTTTAAATCATTGCTTGAGACATACTCGTTTACCTTAGCCTTTCACAGCCACCCTATTGGCGTTTTTATCATGTGACTGTTTATTATGCTGCCAATGCTATAAAGCATTACGGCAGTATATTACTATTCGGCCGCGTTTATTTTGCGATATTAAACTTGTTCAGTTTCTGTCACTGTTTTTGATGCCCTACTCCTCCCAGGGCTTTGCTAGCACCCCCACAATAGTTATATCGAAACGTGCGTATCGGCTGGGAATGGTGTGCTTTCTCTTTTGCTGTACAAAAGTCTACCAATGTTCACGAAATTTGCAAAAAACTGTGTTTTTTTGTTGTTGTTGTTTTTGTCCCACAGGAATGAATGGGATTTGCCCAAAATCAGACGAGAAAAGCCAAAAACCCACGTCATTTTGGAGTGCTATAGCTCAGCCATAGCATCGCATAGAAACATCATTCAAAGTTTAAACAGGTAACGAAATACAAAACTTTCACCATGTGAAATGATATTTACATATCTGTTATGATCTATCTATCTATCTATCTATCTATCTATCTATCTATCTATCTATCTATCTATCTATCTATCTATCTATCTATCTATCTATCTATCTATCTATCTATCTATCTATCTATCTATCTATCTCAGTAGCACACCTCTCTTCTCATCCCTCTCACTCACACACTCACACACCATACATTGGTCTTTAGGACCTTATCTGTCAGCACAGGTGTTCCATCTTTGTAACATGGCTGCCGCTCTCTTGGACGTGGGTAGTTGCATTGGCAGCTTTCAAAATTTCTTCAGAAATTTTCTAGTTGTAACTGTGCTTTCTTATAGTGTTGTATTTTTGTGTGTAAAACACTTTGAAGGGCTTGGCTACATCAATGTGCTATATAAATAAATTTGACATTGTGTTATAACAGGGATGTATAAGAAGTGCCAGTCCTGCCCCTAGATATTATAGGACTGGATGTAATGGCCTTTTATCTTGGTTTTGGCCTCATTATTCTGGGCATATCTGCTCGCTGATTTATTTTGGTGCTACACTTTGTTTGATACTAACACATAAGACTCTAATAAATCTGTAAATGTTGATTTCTGTCTCATGAGTGCAAATAATGTGTAGCTTACTGTGGATTGAATGTTTCTAGAAGTTTTGCTGGTGTATACCAATTTAAAAACTGCAGAGACTGTCCTGCAGAGAAAAACAAGAATTCAAGCCAGCGTTTTACGTATATTAAACTGACTTTCTACACGTTTACTGGCCATTGTGGAGGAAAAAATACTGCCATAGTTTATTTCTTTGGTTTTGTAGGCAGCTTATTGCAAGTCTTTTTGTAAAGAGTTTCTTGCCATATTTGTCTTTTTTTTCTGATGCTGATGTGTTTTCATTCCAACCCTGCAATTTGATTGCATCCCATTGTAGTACCTGTGTATTGATATGGTCTCTTTTGTGACTTTGAAAAGCAAAATAATGGCAAAATACATGAAATTGTGCATG